>OU892285.1:27061254-27686828 GCA_917834065.1 Ceutorhynchus assimilis | reverse complement strand
TTGTGTAGGGCTAATATTCGAAACTTGCTTTGAAATCTCCCATTAGCAGATCCAAACTGAAACATAATACTTAAGGAAACTTGAGACCCGTCCTCACCTGGACTATTAAAAGCAAGTATCCAGATATGAAACAACTTTGAAGAGGGATCTACGTCATCATGAAGGATAGACACTGACTTTCTTAGGCCGACTAAAGATTAAACTTTGCTTATTTGAAGTTAAACATAATACTCAAGCCCAAGTTTCCCTTTAATAGTGTAATTATTATCATAATCTCGAGAGTGAAGGGCAAGTTTACAACTAACATAAGTTTGACTTGAAAAATGTTTGGGTAATTTTTTTTTTGCAGGAATTCCATTTGCACTCCTTTTTATTTTTCTCCCCCGTAATATGTAAAACCTTTATGTTGTCAACGGTTTTTCTCCGGCTTCGCGAACCCTCCCGGCATAGTTTGTGTCATGGAATGTTAAATGAATGCCAGGAAATAACCTCGATTTATTTTTTCCCCCAAATAATGAGTTAGGGTGCGAAAAACGTACGACGGAATTTCACACATACCGTAATCAGGATTTTTTTTTGTTGAGTCAAAGAAACAGGTGTGATGATTTATGATTTTGGTTTTTTGTAGTAAACAAAGGATGTGTGCTTGTTGAATTATAAGTGATAAAATTGATTTCTGACAATGGCCCAAAAATGTATTTTTTCCTGCAACGTATCTAATTATTAGCAGAATAGAAAGACGTCCCTAATATGCCAAGCGTACACTAGAGAGAAAGATTAGAATAGAAGATCAGCGTAACGAGTTTTATAGAAATGGAACCTCAAATTATCCCGGGAATAGCATTTAATATGGATACTACGAATACATACATAGGCCCTTTGGCTTAAAAAATGCACCTGCCACATTCCAACAATGTTCTACGTAGATTATTAGGAAAAATCTGTCTAGTATACAGGGTGTCCGGAAAAACTGGAAGTACATGCGATTTTGGAAACCATTAAAGATACAGGCTGGACCAGATGAAGAAAAAGTGGCGCAATAAAGTGCCTACATATATTCTGTCATCAACTTCTTTGAGCTCGAAATAGCAACGGATATTCAGGGCAGAAACCCCAATTTTAGGAGCACCTTACGTAAATAAATCTGTAAAAACCTTTAAAAATCAAGCAAATTTCAAAATGAATAACAAAGAAACAACCATACGTAAATACGACAAGATTATTTGACAAGATTTTCAATTTTCATGAATGAGAATCCAATAACGGAAGAAATTCAAATACTCTTGAGAGATCGGTTACCACTAAATACGTATTGTTTACATTGCCCAAATAATAAATTGGAAGGATTCATTCCAATATATTTCTAATACTATATTAGAAGACGTATTGGATCAAAATGAACAATTTAGAGATAATACAGAGATACCACAGAACAAAGACGTCACACAGACAGAAAATATCAAACAACTATATTGTCACGAAGCCTATATCCCTCCGCTATGTAGCTCGACTATTCACCCTGAAAAGCAAAACGGGAAGAGAAAGCGAACAGGGAACACCAGAATAATTTTAGATAAATATAATATATTTAATGCTCAGTAGGGCAGAGATTACATTTAGAGTAAATCACACAAGTATTACGAAATTGCTATCATCCCTACAGGTCGTTGATGTGTGCAATTCCTATAGGATTTCTTCCCTCATTGACTTTGGCGCAACCAGGACCTTATCTAGGCCTTTATGCCTTTTATTCTCCGATTCTGAAATGTTTTGCTCTCCTTCTAGTTCCAATATTAATGTCTGGATTGTTTGGGTTTTTCACTGCCTGTCGAATTTCTTCTAAATCCGGATCTCCTTCCTGCATTTTTCTCATTTCTACTGTTCTTGTAGCAAATGTTGGGAGTTCCTCTTGTTCTTCGCTTTTATGTGGGTCAGTTTGCAGGACTGGGTTTCAAGACATGCATCAGCATCTTTATGATTTGAACCCTTTTTGTACTCCACCGTGTAGTCAAATTGCGCCAGTTTCAATGCCCATCTGGGCAACCGTCTGTTGCTTTCTTTGATGGTGTCCATGCAAAAGAGTGCGTGGTGGTCCGTTATAATTCTGACTGGTCGGCCGTAAATTGGGTGTCTTAAATAGCTTATAGGTTAGGATAGGCTCCTGCTAATATATGCCCTAGGCTGTGCTTTCTCTTTGTCGTCTTCTTGCAATAGTATTGCCCTGATGCCACATGTCGCTGCATCCGTGTGTAAAATCGTGTCTTTATTGGGATTGTAATACTGTAGCACCGGTGCGGAGACAAGTTTTTCTTCAAGTGTTTTGAACGATTCTTCTTCCTTGGCGCCCCATCTGTATTCCATGTTCTTTTTTGTTATCTCATGCAATGGCCTTGCTATTGTGGCGAAATTACAAATGAATTTCCTGTAGAAATTACAAAGTGATAAGAAGCTTCGCACGTCCTTAACCTTTTTTGGGGTTGGGAAGTTTTTTATCTGGTAAGACTCTTTTTTCTCTGACCTTGAATCCCTAAATTTTTATTTCCTTTCTCAGATACTCGCATTTGCTTGGTTTGAGTGTTAGGTTTTCTTGTTGTAATCGTTCTAAGACTTTCCTTAGTTTGGCTATGTGCTCCTCAAGTGTTTTTGAAAAGATTATTATGTCGTCCAGGTATATAAGTACTTCCTTCCATTTCATGTCCCAAAATACTTGATATGCAATACTTGATATGCATAGCCTAAAACGGAGAACGTTGAATTCATATAAACCATGTCCCTGTGCCACGAATGCTGTGTATTGCTTTGATTCTTCTTCTAAAGGTACGTGCTAGTATCCAGAGAAGATGTCCAGGGTGCTAAAGTCAGTCGTCAGTTTATGGTAGTGGGTACGTTGATTTTTTTGTAACGACATTTATTTTTCGGTAGTGTTACGGGTTCAAATTTCAATCCCATTATTGGCTTGATTTCAATATAGTGAATAAATTCGTAATCAATATTATGCAATGAATTATTCTAAGTAGTTGACAGGTCTCCGTTTGCTAGAATATTATTATTATTGTGAACTAGGCTTAAGTGAATATGTACATTTAAAACACAAAACTCATCGGTTGCTCCATCTGTTGTCTCAAGCAAATAATTTTAAATAGTAGTAGTAGTTGCCACTAAAATTAACACTCTTTAAATTTAAATAGTATATTTTAACAATAAAATAGGATTTCTTCTCATAAACAAATATAGGAACAAAAAAGAAAGGTAAAATGAAACCCCACAATATATCCTATTCACAATCCGATGTCCACAGGTACAAGTAAATTTATCACCTTTCCCTATCAAATAGCATTGAAAGGTGATAAATTTTACCTGTACCTGTGGACATCGGATTGTAAATGGATGAAAACTGTATTGGGTCACTTCCTAAAATTGTCGGTACCATCTGGTTAATTTTTCACCTCGAAAGTAGATCATTGATCTATTGTTTTTGAGAGCTAGACAGCTATTTCTGAGTTCTGGTTCTGATGAGCTGGGATCCTATAAAACAGGGTTGAAAAATAATAATAATAATAATAATGTTTATTTACAGCAATATTTACAATAATAACTATATCTATCCTACATCACTCCAAGCCGAAATAAACATTTCAAAGGCATTCTAAAGCCTTAATGGCTTGTTTGCCCACAACGCCTTGTAAATTAAGCTCTTGTTTGACACGTCCCTCCATTCTGGCCTACATTCATCATTTTCTTCAAGATGTAGAATTTGTCCGATGTCCTGGTCTGCCTCCTGATCTTCTCTCATTTGTTTGGTAGTCCATTTGTCCTCGACGATCAGGCCCGTCTTTCTTACAGCTTACAGCAATAACTCTCTATTGATCTCTGTGACTGATTATTGGGACTAAAGTATAACTTACATGTTACATACAGCTTTGCACCTCAAAACCTTTGATAGTATTTGCGTTTTTGATGCAAATTTGCAGTATTTAATTTAATAATAATAGCTTGACTTGGGTAAACAGGTGGCCACTTTGAACATCAGCTGATGAATACTTATTAATTTAGAAATGAATGTAGGCCACTTAGGACACATTTAATTGTATTGTAATAAGGATTATATTATAAAATAAAAGAACCCTCATAAAGTGTTTATTTTGGAGAACTTCCATTTTATTGAATTTCTTAACCCAATTTTCAGAGTGTCAACGTCAGTGCTTCTTATTTCTAGTGAGGTTTGGCTATGAGAGTATTTTTGCTGTTTCCTGTTTTGTATTTAAGAGCTGACCTACCACCACCAGCCACTCTACTGAAGAGTCAGCTGGCTGCCCTATAAGAAAGTACTCCAGTATAGTAGCATTTCGTTGGCCACCTTCTGTTATAGTACCTAGTTCTGGTCCTGGACTGACAATAGTCTAGGCAAATCAGGATAAAGTCTATATCACAAAAGTTTAATCACCTATTTTAAGGAAAATCTATAATTGTAACAAAAAATTTTGTGACCAAATGCTTGTAATAATTTTCTTATGACAGTAGTCTACACAAAATCTCGTTTTTCCGTCCTTTTTCTTTACTAAAACCACCGGACTAGCCCACGGGGAGTGACAAGGTCTGATTACTTGACTATCTAGCATTTCCTTGATTTGCTCATTATTCGTCTTTCTTTCTGAGACTCTCTGTATGGACGGCTTTTGATTGTTTGCGCTTCTCCCACTTCTATCTTATGTGCTGTTAGGTTTGTTCTTCCCATGTGTTTAGTTGATTTGGCGAAAACATCGTTATATTCTAGCAGGAGATCCTGTAATGCCTGTTTTGCTGTTTTGTCTCTAGTATGTGGTCTTCTACTGTTATTTCCTCGGTTTCATCTATTATTTCTTCTTGCGTTTCTAGGTGGTACAACGGGCTTCCGTTTTCCAACTCCAGAAATGCTATTGTGGTTCCTGGGTATATGGTTGCTGGGTGCGCAACAGGTTTCGCCAGATAGAAATGGAGCCTAAAATTATCCCGGAAACAGCATTAAATATGGATACTACGAATACACACATAGGCCCTTTGGTTTAAAAAATGCACCTGCCATATTTCAACGTGCAATGGACAATGTTCTACGTGGATTATTAGGAAAAATCTTTCTAGTATACAGGGCGTCTGAGTGCCTGGAAAAACTGAAAGTACATGGGGATTTTGGAAACTATACAGTGTGGACTAAATGAAGAAAAAGTTGCGCAATAAAGAGCCTACATAATATAGTCTGTCATCAACTTCTTTGGGCTCGGAATAGCAACGGATATTTAGGGCAGAAAACCCAATTTTTGGAGCACCTTACGTAAATAAATCTGTAAAAACATTTAACAATCAAGCAAATTTTAAAATAAATAACAAAAAAACAACCTTACGTAAATACAATACGACTATAGATTATTTGAAACAAAGAGAAGATTTTTAATTTTCATGAATGAGAATCCAATTACGGAAGAAATTCAAATACTCTTGAGAGATCATTTACCACTAAATACGTATTGTTCACATTGCCCAAATAATGAATTGTGAGGAAATATTCCAATATATTTGTAATTTTTAATACTATATCAAGATAATTATTGGAACAATATGGAAAATTTAGAGATAATACAGAGACACCACACAACAAAGACATCACACCGTGGAATGACAAAAAATATCAAACAAATATATTTATCTACAAGCGTGCGGTAACTAAGGTATATTACACGATTTTGCACGCGGTAAGTACCACATTACCGCACGGCGTGCGGTAATAATATTACCGCACGCTCTACCTACATAGGTACACGTACCTTCAATTACCTACCAGACATAAATTACCTACCTATCACCTAAATTCCACTTGTCCGCTGTCAAAGGTGACAGACGCAATTTTTTTTTATAATTTTTTTAATTTCTTTCGGATACTTTGTTACCGCACGCTTGTAGATAAAATACTGTATATAATACGTATGGTAATTAGGTTATTACCGCCCTTAGAGATTGCAAACCTCGCCTCAGCGGCTCGGTTTGCAAATTTCTCTCGCGTGCGGTAATAACCTAGTTACCACAGTTATTATATAATGTACTATTATTTGTCACTCATTTGTAAAACGTCATTTATCAAGTCAAAACATAAACAACGAAAATTGATTTTTACCAGTTACTGTCTCTACTGACTTGTAAAATTGATAGCTAAACTGTAAAAACTTTTTACAAGTCAGTAGGGTCAGTCGAGTTATTTATTAAAATTGTATTACCTATGTATTAATTTTTTATTTATTGTTTACAACAAATAAATTATTGTACATCATACTTCAGGTATCAGTTTTTACCTGGCTAATAATGTAAAATACTATATTGGCCGAGCTTATAAATAGACGTAATTAACTTTGTAAATACATGCGAAGTATGTCAAAAAACAAAATATGACAGGCATCCTTATAAAGTTATCTTTAAACCAACGCCAACAGGATCTGAAACCCCCTTGAGCATATTTATATAGATATGTTAGAACGTTTGCTTCAGGTTTAACTATATATATATATATATATATATATATACATCCTCAAACATTATTGCGTCCGTACAAAATCATACATTGTTGCGTCTTCAGGAAAACGAAGAGGTATCTAGGATCTTAAGGCGTATACTGGTTCACCAATGAATTTGATAGATGGGGCTATATGTAGATTTTCTGTATCTTCAAATTTAAAATATACAGATTTTCATATATTTTTAAACCACTGTTGCGTCCTCATAAAAAGCAACCTTGTCAGCTCCATATATTGGTTGCACCATACAATGTTGCTTCCGTGCGATGTTGTCAAACTGACAGGACGCAATAAAATTACGAAACTATGACAAAGGTAAATTGAATATCGGCTTATCGGCGTTTTCTTGGTAAAAAGTTATGAGCTGATTTGGACAACATCAAAAACGCAACATAAAATACCTACACAATAATAATTTCTCCCGCAATTCAAATGCGTCTGAGTAAGCCGCAATTTTTGCCGGTATACTATCGCATACATTGCGACTTACTGATACGAATTTGAATTGCACATTTCAAATAAAACCCCCCTACTAATACTTTTTCTTACTCCCCCCCACCTCACGAAAATTGACTTTTCTGTTCTAAATAGGCAAGCGAAAGCGGAAGTGGAACATGCCAGATCATCGGTTGATAGGTACGAAAAACTTTTGCGCCCTGGATCTGGGTGCTGCGTTGGATTAACAAATAATTTTATTGGAGATAAACCAGAAAATTTTTCGTTGGAAAGACTCTAGTTAGAATAAATGGAGACATTAGGGTAAGAATTGCCAATATTTCTTCTTAAACAGTAAAAATAAAAAAAAGGAGATATTATTGGAACTCTCGAACCAGTTAAGCAAATTTCGAACCGTGACCTACCAGATAAACGACATTTTGTGAAACCGAAATTGGATACAGAAAAATTGATGCAGACTTTGAAGATATCATGGAAACACCTCGATCCAAATAGGCTTAAAGAAGCAGACGTATCTGTGATTGATAATCAAACCGGACGGACCAGTTTAATCCAACACAAATTTGATACTGGATTGGCATACCCAATTAGACAACCACCTTGACGTATGCCAGTAGCTAAACAACAGGCAGTGGAGAACCAAATTGATAAAATGCTTCAAGAGGGAATTATTGAAGAGTCGAATAGTCCATGGTCTGCGCCAGTAGTATTGGTTACAAAGAAAGATGGAAGTCTTAGATTTCGTGTGGACTACCGTAAGCCTTATGAGGTCACCAAGAAGGAGAGCTTCCCTCTCCCGAGAATAGATGATACATTAACAACTCTATCGGGCTCCAAATGGTTTTCCACCTTGGATCTCAGGAGTGGATACTGGCAAGTGGCAATATGCAAAGATGACAAGGAGAAAACTGCCTTCAGTATCGGAAGCGGGTTATACCAGTTAAGCGTGATGTCTTTCGGATTGTGTAATGCTCCAGCTAAGTTTGAGCGACTGATGCATCTTGTTTTGCGAGGCCTCACATGGAGAACTTGGCTGGTATATTTATATAATGTCATGTTCATGGGAAATTTGTTCCAAGAATATTTCAATAACCTGAATCAAGTGTTTGATCGCTTCCAGAATGCCAACTTAAAACTCAATCAAACAAGTGTTTTCTATTTCAAAAGAAAGTGGAACTCTCAGGTCACGTGGTATCTGAAGATGGCATATGAGTTATGAAAGGAAAGATAGATGCTGTCAGGGATTGGCCAAAACCACGCGACAAACATGAACCGAGGAGTTTTCTAGGATTGTGTTCTTATTATCGAGGATTTGTAGAAGGATTCGCTAATAAAGCTGCTCCGCTTCATCGATTAACGAAAGAAAAATCAACATTCAATTGAACCCAAGAATACGATTCCGCATTTAGAAAATTAAAACGAGCATTATGTACAAGTCCAGTGTTGTCCTATCCCGATCAGGACATGTTGATTTTGCACTCAGATGCAAGCAACAACTATTAGAGCTGTCCTTTCACAAATCTAAAATTCACAAAAGCATGTCGTAGAGTACTACAGCAGAATTTTATTAAAGCCGGAACGAAATTATTGTGCCACAAGAAGAGAATTGCTTGCCATAGTTAAAGCAGGCGACCATTTCCATTTCCAACGTGTTTCCGTTTAAATTTTGATTTGCAAGTGCCACATTCAAAAGGATAAATATCCGAGTGTGTTGATACGTGTCTTTGCAAATTATATGGTATGCTGGGTTCGGTAATTGCATCTGCGAGCAAAATGAGCAAATTTTGACAGACGTCACGTGATCACTTATCCCTTTTCACGTGTCAGGTCACATGATATCTGTCAAATTTTGCTCACTTCGCTAGCAGATGCAATTACCGAACCCAGCATACCATATAATTTGCAAAAACACGTATCAACATACTCAGATATTTATCCTTTTGAATGAGACACTTGCAAATCAAAATTCAAACGGAAACACATTTTAAAGATTCACATTCGGATATTTATCTATTTGAATGTGACACTTGCAATGCAAAATTTAAACATAAAGGTAATTTGCAGAGGCACATTTCAACACACTCGGATATTTATCTTTTTAAATGTGACATTTGCAAAGCAAAATTTTAAGGAAAAGATTATTTAAAAAGACACAAACTAACACATTCTGATATTTATCCTTTTGAATGTGATATTTGCAATGCAAAATTTAAAGAAAAAGGTAATTTGCAAAGACACGTATCAATACACTCGGATATTTATCCTTTTGAATGTGACACATGCAAATCAAAATTTAAACAGAGAGGCGATTTAGGGCCGAATTTATTGTAGGTCCTTGAGGTTTCCTCAGACCTTAAGGAAGCCTTGAACGTTTAGAATTGACATCACTGACTTGTCAAATAGTGGCAAGTGTCCATTCTAAATTCGCGACTCCAAGGAAGATTCGAGGAACGACTATAAATTCGGCGCTTAAAGATTCACAAACTAACACATTCGGATATTTTTCTATTTGAATGTAACACTTGCACTGTAAAATTTAAACTTAAATACAATTTGAAGAGTCATTTATTAACACACTCAAATGGGAGGAATTTTAAATGCAACATATGCCACGCCAAATTTAAAGCTGGAATTTGTTTAAAGTGACATTCAGTGACCCATTCAGCTAGATAAATGTTAGTTTGAATGTAATGCTTATATTGGTGAATTTAGCATTAGCATTTTTTTTCAAATTCTTTCATTTATTTTTGGTTAACAAATTTATCATTTATAGCTTTGAATTTGTATAGTTTGGTGTTTATATAAATAAATAAATATAATAATATGAAGAATTGTTTATTGTTTTTTACGCCCTAAAACACCTGCTAGGTTTTGTATTTAATTTGTAATTTTTGATGAAATATTCAAATATCACTATCAAATAGTATGCATTTTTAAATCTCAGTAATAGTATTTCTATAGTTTTTTTTTCTTCATATACTTATATCGCTGGCATCAGTGAACTTCAACACAAATATTGAATTTCTAAACTCAAAAACAATTGAATGAAGCCGTGTATAATAGCTGGGTTCGGTAATTGACACGCGAAAAGAGATAAGTGATCACGTGACGTCTGTCAAATTTTGCTCACTTCGCTCGCAGATGCAATTACCGAACCCAGCTATTATACGCGTCTTCATTCAATTGTTTTTGAGTTTAGAAATTCAATATTTACGTTGAAGTTCACTGATGCCAGAGATATAAGTATATGAAGAAAAAAAAATTGTGGAATTACTATTACAAAGATAGTAAAATGCAAATAGGTTGCATTGTTGTTGCAATATTTTAATATTTCATCAAAACTTACAAATTAAATACAAATCATGGCAAGTGTTTTAGGGCATAATATTTTCAAAGAAGCTATGACCTCTCGAACTCCATCCAGTACCTACACTATCATTGTTAAAAAAGTTGTATATTATTATGACTCTCGGGGTCCTCTGTGGCATAAACCTAATATTCTCACACTGCGTTTCATATTTGCTGACTGGAAGCAACAATGGCTTTGGCTTCTGCTAAAATGATGACACGATACAAAACATCACACCACACAAAAATCCCGAGCTAAAAATAGATTGCCATGTTGCCAAGTTTCGGACGCAATAACATACTAGGTTTATATACTGTATACTTGACTCTGTATATTATTTTCGCACCTCTACCGGAGAATCGATGAACTAATAGTATACATTTTTATCTTTAACACGAATATTATTGCGTCCACTCCCAAACAGAAAATCCAGTAAAATCATAAAAATCCCAATAGATGCTTCCACTTTTTATTGTGGAAAGGAAACTTAGAAACGAAGTGAGCAAAATTTGACAGATGTCATGTGATCTGACACGTGAAAAGGAATAAGTGATCACGTGACGTCTATCAAAATTTGCTCATTTTGCTCGCAGATGCAATTACCGAACCCAGCATACCATATAATTTGCAAAGACACGTATCAACACACTCGGATATTTATCCTTTTGAATGTGGCACTTGCAAATCAAAATTCAAACGGAAACACGTTTCAAAGATTCACAAACTAACACATTCGGATATTTATCTATTTGAATGTGACACTTGCAATGCAAAATTTAAACAAAAAGATAATTTGCAGAGGCACATTTCAACACACTCGGATATTTATCTTTTTAAATGTGACATTTACAAAGCAAAATTTAAAGGAAAAGATTATTCGAAGAGACACAAACTAACACATTCTGATATTTATCCTTTTGAATGTGAATTTGCAATGCAAAATTTAAAGAAAAAGGTAATTGGCAAAGGCACGTATCAACATACTCGGATATATATCCTTTTGAATGTGACAGATGCAAATCAAAATTTAAACGGAGAGGCGATTTAAAGATTCACAAACTAACACATGCTCTTGTGAATTTTAGAGTTGTGAAAGGATAGCTCTAATACTGATATTGCTTGCATCTGAGTGCAAAATCAACATGTCTTCTGATCGGGATAGGACAACACTCGACTTGTACATAATGCCCGTTTTAATTTTCTACATGTGGATTCGTATTCTTGGGTTCAATTGAATGTAGACTTTTGTTTCGTTAATTGATGAAGCGGAGCAGCTATATAAGGGAATCCTTCTACAAATCTTCGATAATAAGAACACAATCCTAGAAAACTCCTCAGTTCATGTTTGTCGCGTGGTTTTGGCCCATCTCTGACAGCATCTATTTCTCCTTTCATAACTTAAATGCCAACTTCAGATACCACGTGACCTGAGAGTTCCACTTTCTTTTGAAATAGAAAACACTTCTTTGGATTGAGTTTTTAAGTTGGCTTTCTGGAAGCGGTCAAAAACTTGTTTCAGGTTATTGAGATGTTCTTGGAATGAATTTCCCATGATCAGACATCATCCAAATATACCAGGCAAGTTCTCCATGTAATAAATTTCTTAACCAAAAATAAATGGAAGCATTTGAAAAAAATGCTAATGCTAAATTCATCAATATAAGCATTTCATTCAAACTTACATTTATCCAGCTGAATGGGTCACTGAATGTCACTTTAAACAAATTCTCATTTGAGTGTGTTAATAAATGACTCTTTAAATTGTATTCAAGTATAAATTTTTCAGTGCAAGTGTTACATTCAAATAGATAAATATCCGAATGGGTTAGTTTGAGAATCTTCCAATCGCTTTTCCGTTCAAATTTTGATATACAAGTATCACATTCAAAAAGATAAATATCAGAATGTGTTAATTTGTGACTATTCAAATTACCTTTCTGTTTAAATTTTGCTTTGCAAGTGTCACATTCAAATGGATAGATATCCGACTGTGTTAGTTTGTGAATCTTTAAATTGCCTTTCCGTTTAAATTTTTATTTGCATGTGTCACATTCAAAAGGATAAATATCCGAGTTTTTTTGCTCATTTCGCTCGCAGATACAATTACCGAACCCAGCATACCATATAATTTGCAAAGACACGTATCAACACACTCGGATATTTATGCTTTTGAATGTGGCACTTGCAATGCAAAATTTAAACAAAAAGGTAATTTGCAGAGGCACATTTCAACACACTCCGATATTTATCTTTTTAAATGTGACATTTGCAAAGCAAAATTTGAAGGAAAAGATTATTTGAAGAAACACAAACTAACACATTCTGATATTTATCCTTTTGAATTGGAATTTGGAATGCAAAATTTAAAGAAAAAGGTAATTGGCAAAGGCACGTATCAGCATACTCGGATATTCATCCTTTTGAATGCGACACATGCAAATCAAAATTTAAACGGAAAGGCGATTTAAAGATTCACAAACTAACACAGTCGGATATTTATTCATTTGAATGTGACACTTGCAATGCAAACTTTAAACAGAAAGGTAATTTGAATAGTCACAAATTAACCCATTCTAATATTTATCCTTTTGAATGTGAATTTGCAATGCAAAATTTAAAGAAAAAGGTAATTGGCAAAGGCACGTATCAACATACTCGGATATTTATCCTTCTGAATGCGACAGATGCAAATCAAAATTTAAACGGAAAGGCGATTGAAAGATTCACAAACTAACACAGTCGGATATTTATCCATTTGAATTTGACACTTGTAGATCAAAATTTAAACAAAAAAGCGATTGAAAGATTCACAAACTAACACATTTGGATATTTATCTATTTGAATGTAACACTTGCACTGCAAAATTTAAACTTAAATACAATTTGAAGTCATTTATTATCACACTCAAATGAGAGGAATTTTAAATGCAACATATGCCATGCCAAATTTAAAGCTAGAATTTGTTTAAAGTGGCATTCAATGACCCATTCAGCTGGATAAATGAAAGTTTCAATGTAATGCTTATACTGGTGAATTAAGCATGAGCATTTTTTTTTTCAAATTCTTTCATTTATTTTTGGTCAACAACTTTATCATTTGTAGCTTTAAAGTTGTATAGTTTGGTGTTTATATAAATAAATAAATATAATGATATGAAGAATTGTTTATAGTTTTTAACGCCCTAAAACACCTGCTATGTTTTGTATTTAATTTATAACTTTTGATGAAATATTCAAATATCACTATCAAATAGCATGCATTTTTTTATCTCTGTAATAGTATTTCTACAATTTTTTTTTTCTTCATATACTTATATCGCTGGCATCATTGAACTTCAACACAAACATTGAATTTCTAAACTCAAAAACAATTGAATGAAGCCGTGTATAATAACTGGGTTCGGTAATTGCATCTGCGAGCGAAATAAGCAAATTTTGACAGACGTCACCTGATCACTTATCTTCTTTTCACGTGTCAAATCACGTGACATCTGTCAAATTTTGCTCACTTCGCTCGCAGATGCAATTACCGAACCCAGCTATTATACGCGGCTTCATTCAATTGTTGTCATAAAAAGTGTCACATTCAAAAGGATAAATATCCGAGTGTCTTGATACGTATTTTTGCAAATTATATGGTATTTCATTCCCAAAAGCCATTTTAGAGCTGCGTGATCCCTTCGAATCACAAAATTACTTCCGTCTTCCGTAGAGATACTCATGGAAATGGTCGCTTGCTTTTACTATGGCAAGCAATTCTCTTCTTGTGGCACAATAATTTCATTCCGGCTTTAATAAAATTCTGCTGTAGTACTTACTCTACGACATGCTTTTGTGAATTTTAGATTTGTGAAAAATCAGCTCTAATAGTTGTTGCTTGCATCTGAGTGCAAAATCAACATGTCCTGATCGGGATAGGACGACACTGGACTTGTCCATAATGCTCGTTTTAATTTTCTAAATGCGGAATCGTATTCTAGGGTTCAATTGAATGTTGATTTTTCTTTCGTTAATCGATGAAGCGGAGCAGCTTTATTAGCGAATCCTTCTACAAATCCTCGATAATAAGAACACAATCCTAGAAAACTCCTCGGTTCATGTTTGTCGCGTGGTTTTGGCCAATCCCTGACAGCATCTATCTTTCCTTTTATAACTCATATGCCATCTTCAGATACCACGTGACCTGAGAGTTCCACTTTCTTTTGAAATAGAAAACACTTGTTTGGTTGAGTTTTAAGTTGGCATTCTGGAAGCGATCAAACACCTGATTCAGGTTATTGAAATATTCTTGGAACAAATTTCCCATGATCATGACATTATATAAATATACCAGCCAAGTTCTCCATGTGAGGCCTCGCAAAACAAGATGCATCAGTCGCTCAAACTTAGCTGGAGCATTACACAATCCGAAAGACATCACTCTTAACTGGTATAACCCGCTTCCGATACTGAAGGCAGTTTTCTCCTTGTCATCTTTGTATATTGCCACTTGCCAATATCCACTCCTGAGATCCAAGGTGGAAAACCATTTGGAGCCCGATAGAGTTGTTAATGTATCATCTATTCTCGGGAGAGGGAAGCTCTCCTTCTTGGTGACCTCATAAGGCTTACGGTAGTCCACACGAAATCTAAGACTTCCATCTTTCTTTGTAACCAATACTACTGGCGCAGACCATGGACTATTCGACTCTTCAATAATTCCCTCTTGAAGCATTTTATCAATTTGGTTCTCCACTGCCTGTTGTTTAGCTACTGGCATACGTCAAGGTGGTTGTCTAATTGGGTATGCCAATCCAGTATCAATTTTGTGTTGGATTAAACTGGTCCGTCCGGTTTGATTATCAATCACAGATACGTCTGCTTCTTTAAGTATATTTGGATCGAGGTGTTTCCATGATATCTTCTAAGTCTGCATCAATTTTTCTATATCCAATTTCGGTTTCACAAAATGTCGTTTATCTGGTGGGTCACGGTTCGAAATTTGCTTAACTGGTTCGAGAGTTCCAATAATATCTCCTTTTTTTAATTTTTACTGTTTAAGAAGAAATATTGGCAATTCTTATCCTAATGTCTCCATTTATTCTAACTAGAGTCTTTCCAACGAAAAATTTTCTGGTTTATCTCCAATAAAATTATTTGTTAATCCAACGCAGCACCCAGATCCAGGGCGCAAAAGTTTTTCGTACCTATCAACCGATGATCTGGCATGTTCCACTTCCGCTTTCGCTTGCCTATTTAGAACAGAAAAGTCAATTTTCGTGAGGTGGGGGGGAGTAAGAAAAAGTATTAGTAGGGGGGTTTTATTTGAAATGTGCAATTCAAATTCGTATCAGTAAGTCGCAATGTATGCGATAGTATACCGGCAAAAATTGCGGCTTACTCAGACGCATTTGAATTGCGGGAGAAATTATTATTGTGTATTTTATGTTGCGTTATTGATGTTGTCCAAATCAGCTCACAACTTTTTACCAAGAAAACGCCGATAAGCCGATATTCAATTTACCTTTGTCATAGTTTCGTAATTTTATTGCGTCCTGTCAGTTTGACAACATCGCACGGAAGCAACATTGTATGGTGCAACCAATATATGGAGCTGACAAGGTTGCTTTTTATGAGGACGCAACAGTGGTTTAAAAATATATGAAAATCTGTATATTTTAAATTTGAAGATACAGAAAATCTACATATAGCCCCATCTATCAAATTCATTGGTGAACCAGTATACGCCTTAAGATACCTCTTCGTTTTCCTGGAGACGCAACAATGTATGATTTTGTACGGACGCAATAATGTTTGAGGATGTATATATATATATATATATATATATATTTATGAAATTATAATTGAATTGAAAATTAAGGTTAAAATTCAAAGCTTAAGACTACGCGAATACAATACAAGATTCAGATATTGATTTAAAGAAAATATAATGTTCCTAAAGTATTTATAATTAATTATTGCTGAGATCTCTGGATTGAGCTCATTTACTTGGCTTCACGCTGTTGTTGAACTGGCAAACTTTGCTGTTCCCTCGATGGTGCAATAGGGGCATCGCACGGTAAAGGGGCAGAATACAACAATATAAAAGCTCCCCTTTTGAAAAAAAAAATTGCTGCCAGCTTTAAGAAGAGTGACAGCCAGATTATTAGGCTACAGGGCGTCTTTTTCTATGAGGTATTCAGGAAGAAAGCTGGTCCTTCTCTTTAGGATCAGTTTTCTCCGATAATGTATTTCCCGTCGTTGTCCGGGTTTTGGTCGTGGTGGAAAATCATCACTGTCATCGCCTTGGAGACTGAGTATTGTAGTTTTCCTACGTCGGCATTTGCAGTAAATGTAAGTGATGGCTGGCTAATGTTATGATCAGAACCATGGAGAAGGTAGTAAACCAGTGGATATGCCTTGATACAAAGGGTTCATGGACCAGTTTCTCTAGTTCTTCAGAGTATTGGTTGAGTCTGTGTTGGGCAACATTTAGGCCTTCTGTGTCGATGTTGCTCAATTTTAGAGGTTTGAGTTCTAGAAGATGTACTTGTTCTGGAATGTGTTTACAACAATCATACGGAATTATAACAGGATGACTTTTGTAGGTGACGTTAGTATATTTTTCTATAATATACTTGGAGTGGATTCTGGTGCTTCCAATGAATGCACTGCATTCTGGTTGTAGCTCCAAGAGTGAATTAATTCGAATAATGTTCGTTGTAGTTTTTTTTTTTTCCACATTTGACTGTTACTGGAAGTGGGTCTGAAACGGTGATGCCAGTAGTTTTGTTCTAGTTTTTGAACAAGGTAGTCTGGTAACTAGTATTTGGCTTCTCAGGAGGTTTTGGAGTTTGTGTTCGTGTCCAATTAGTTTATTTATGCATGCATTGAGATATTTGCTATCTGAAGAATCTTAATTGGCAGTTATCGATTTGAAAATGCTACCTATTTCGTTTACTAAACCATGTTTATTTCTATGCACGTATACGGGATAAGAGACTGAAATGGGTTTGTACACTGGTTTTGAAAGCAGTCATCCTTGGGGATGATTCTTCAGATAGATCAAAGAGGGCTGAAAGCAGTTTTTCACTATTTCTGATGGTTAGTTTTAAGGGATCTAGTTCTTTATAGACGAGGAGAGTCCATTTATCGTCGGATATTCTAATAGTGCTTTCTTCGTGGTAAAATATTCCTATAGTGTTATTGACTGGTGTTAGATAGCATTGTGCTATGGCCGCTGGGATTAGCACTAGAAGCCTGAAAGAGAATAAGACTAGTCGTAGTAGGGTTTAGCTCCAATTGCGAATGCGCTAACATCGATCGTTAAAACAAAGGTTTCTTCGAAATTTGGATAAATTAAAATGGGTTCAGAAATAAGTGCCTTTCCGAGGTCGTTGTAGGAAAAAGCGCCTTCTGAGTCAAAGTTAAATGGAACGTCCTTGAGTAGGAGTCTTGTTAGTGGTTTTGAAATTTTGGCAAAATTGGGAATGAAACGTCGGTAATAGCCGGCAAGTCCTAAAAAGGATTTGATCTCTTTTGGTGTTGTCGGAATGGGAAAGCTGTGGATGCATTCGATCTTTGCTGGGTAAGGTTTTACTCCTTCTTGAGTAATAAGGTGCCAAGATATTCTACTTCTTTCTGGGAAACTCGCACTTGTCAGGCTGTATTTTCAAATTTGCTTTTCGAAGACGTTTGAAGACTTCGGTTAATCTTGAGATGTGCTTATGGATAGTTGGTGAATATACGATAATGTCGTCTATGTAAACCAAACAACGTTCATTCTGGATGCCAAGAAGGATGTTATCCATGACTCGCTGAAACGTTGAGGGGGCGTTTTTGAGGCCAAATGGCATACGGACAAACTCGTGATGAGCATTTTCTACTGTAAAAGCAGTTTTGGGAATGTCTGCCGGGTCAATTTCGATTTGATGGAATCCTGAAGCTAAGTCAAGTGTGGTGAAGTACTGACTGACACATTCCTAGTTGGTCTAAAAGGTCGGATATATTTGGGAGAGGATATTTGTCTCCTACACTAAGCTCGTTGAGCTTACGATAATCGATGACAACACGCCATTTTTGTTTTCCTGAAAGATCTAGCTTCTTGGGAACTACCCAAACGGGGGAAGACCATGGAGAGATTGATTCAGCATTTTGCTGATTTGCTGATTTGCTGTTTTACCTCAGAGGTGAAACAGCAACTCTTTGTGCACTTGGGGATAGCGATATGATTTAGTGGAGACGGGTCGGGAAACACTAGTGTCTATGTATGTGATAAGTGGTTGTTCTTCATCGTTTAAATGGTCAAGTCGAAGATCTTTTTTTATGCCGGATTTTCTATCAAGGGTGACGATATTTTCTGAATTGGAATTAAAATTGAAAATGTCTTCGGATTTGTCGTTCTGATTTTGAGCAGTGAATGTCTTGATTTTTAAGTTTGAGAAATCAATAATTTTAGTAAAGGGACTTAGAAAAAGTTTTGTTCCGGGAAGTTCAATTTTGGGTCCATGTTGTCCAAGTTCAATGTTTGAATTTGGGACTGGATTTCGGAAATTAGGTCTTGAGTTGTGTTCTCTGGGAGTTGGCTGGTAGATGGAAGTATTGGAAAATCCTAGTAATTTTCGGAGTCAATAATATCACTTGCCAATATCGATCGAAATATTGATCTTCGTGTGCATTAATTTAATTGTCGAAATTGTAATGATCAGTTTGATATTCGTTACAATAATTATTAGAAGTAGATCCCAATTTATATGGACATAATGAACGTATTTCTGAATTTGAGCATTCCTTGATCTCAATTTAAGCGAAGAGTTTCTATGTGGACAACTGTGTAACCAGTCTACCAGATCTACAAACTTTTATACGTCAATCCAGCATGATTTGATTTAAGAGGGTGGGAGTTTTCTTGTCCAACACAAATTAATCCAGATAGTTCTGATAAACCCATTTCTCTTCTGGGACTTGCTTGGAATAATCGTAATGACACTTTGAGTATCAGTGAAGAATGTGTTGGAGTTCTGGAGCTACTTATGACTAAGCCAGTTATCAAGAGGATAATGTTATCATTGGCTCAGAGGGTGTTTGATTCCATTGGATTCGCATATCCGACTACATTGATTCCGAAGCTGTTACTCCAGAAAACTTGGAAGGAAAAGTTGGCGTGGGACACTGAAGTTGGTGAAGACATCAAGAAGTCATTCCGAGATTAGATAAAAGCTTTTTGGTTGACATGCAAGATCCTCGTTGGATACACGCGCTTGGTGAAGGAACTGAAATGAGCTTACACATATTTTGCGATGCAAGTAAAGGGCCCTAAGATACGGCGTTTTTTTTTTTTTTGAGGTAAGCCTATTAGGATTCAGTTCATATTACTTTATTAGCTGCAAAAAGTCGAGTTGCGCCAATAAAAATTTTGACTATACCTCGAATGAAGTTGCTGGCGACAGTTATTGGCACTAGATTGTGCAATTCTGTTAAGAAGACTCTTTCAATTCAAATCATTGGAGTGTTTCTTCTGGACAGATTCAACAACAGTATTGTCATGTATCAGAAGAGATGAAGAGTGGTGTAACTTTGTATGTAATAGAGTGACTGAGATCAGAAAGACTTCCAAAATGGACAGCTGGCGTCATGTTCCTGGATTCCAACACCCAGCCGACCTTCTATCATGAGGCTGTTCACCGCGATAGTTGTATACGAATCTAAATGGTGGAAGGGTACCAGTTGGCTTTATGAAAACCCCAATTTGTGGCCTCGCGAAATTATCACCTCTAATGAAGCAGATATTTTTGCTGAAAAGAAAACAGGTGTTCTGACTAGTTTAGCTAACTTCGAAGTAGTTAAGGGAGGGAGCAGCGGAATGACATTTGATATATTTTTCAAGTTTTATTAAAAATATTCGTATGATTAGTTGGATATTCAGATTCGTACATTGTGAGACATCTAGAGGATAATCGAGTTGGTCACCTATCCTCTGAAGAAATGAACCGAGCGGAAATTTTCGTTTTGTGAACTGTTCGAAGAGAAAGTTTCTAAAAATGACCAACGCCTGAAAACTTGGCACTTATTTTGGGATGATTCTGACATTGTACGTTTGAAGTCTCGTATAGCAAATCGTGAAGATACTGAACTTTTTGCATGCTGATAGTACTTCCATCTCGTCATGTTGTGATTGAGCGGCTCATTTTTGATACTCATAGGAAGTCTTATCATGTTGGACTCCAGGGTTTATTGAGCTTACTGCGAGAAAAGTAAGTACTGGATATTGGGTGGACAAAGGTACATCAAAAGTGTAATTCCAAAATGTGTAGTGTGTCGGAAGCAGGCATCCAAGAGTAGCCAAGTCTCCATGCAGATCGAGTTAGGGATGCGTCAGTTTTTGAAGTCACTGGTGTGGACTTTGCTGATCTTCTATACTTAAAGACAGGTGAAAAAGTCTGGATCTATATTTTCATCTATGTGCCGTTTATAGAGCGGTGCACCTGGAACTAGTCAGTTCATTATTGTCAACTGAGTGTTTTGTGAAAACCCTAAGAAGATTTGTTGCTCGAAGAGAAAGACCGAAAGTAGTATACAGTGACACTGGAACTAATTTTGTCGGTACAGATAATTAATTTATTCAAGAAACTGCAATGGAGCGAAGTTGAAATATATGCAGCCGTGGAGCGGATAACATGGCGTTTTAAACCTCCAACAGCAGCTTGGTGGGGTGGGTTCTGGAAACGCCTTGGCATTTCGAAAAGATAAAAAAAAAAAAAAAAAAAAAAAAAAAAAAAAAAAGCATCATCCATTTTTATCCAAGAGACCAAAGGCAAGATTTTTGAAGATAACAAAAACAAAGTCACAGTCTCATAATTTATTTGATTAGCTACACGTGTTTCGCTCAATAGAGCATCATCAGGCCTAAAATAAAATAAAGTCACTTAACAAATAATAATTGAGGCAAAAACAACAAAAAAGTACCTTGAAATACACACCCTTAACACACATTAATTAAAAATAAACACTAAAAAGCAAGGTTAGGATACAAACACTGAATAAAATAAAAGAACAAAAAACAAACCGCAATTTATTGGAATTGAACCTGCGATACCCAGGATGCCAGCCCAACACCAGACCCAATGCACCAGCGTATCCTGATCATAAGAGATAACAACAAATTGCTATTTGAAATCTATCGTAAGCCCACCACTACTGACAACGTCATCCAATATTCCTCCAACTCTCCACACTCCTATAAATTTGCCTCCTTTAATTCCCTTTTTTATAGACTCTTAAATATCCCGCTATCCAAAGAGGCTTTTCATAAGGAACTTAATATTATTAAACACATTGCTTTTAACAATGGATTCCCAATGCACCCAATAAACAAATTATATTTTAAATTTCTTAATAAATACAAGATGACCTTTAATCTACTCCATCAGCAGAACAACAAACAGATTTTCAAATCAATGACTTTTTTTGGATCCATTTCACTTAATTTAGCTAAATTTTTCAAGCTTCCTAATCTAAGAATAGCCTTCAAAACTGTTAGTAGTATAAAGAAACAGCTAGTGAGGGTAATAGACAGGGCTGACGTTTTTTCTAAGTCAGGGGTGTACTCTCTTAAGTGTGATGATTGTAACGCAGTTTACATTGGCCAGTCAGGGAGAAAAATTTCTACACGAATTAAAGAGCATGTTGCTTTCGCCGAAAAGAATAGAAATACAGACATTACAGAAACTAGATCTGCGTTTGCGAACCATTTACTTACAACCACGCACAATTTCTCTCCAGCTGATGGCGCCGAAATTCTTCACGAATGCCCTAAGGGCAGAAAGCTCGATCTTCTAGAGAAGATGGAAATAACCAGAGCCAAAAAGAGCCCCATTCTCGTGTGTGTAAACGACGTTTTCAATTTTGAGCCTCATCTTATTTTTAACAACCTTTCGGATTAACTTTCAGTTCATTATAACTTTATTAAACTTTCTTCCTTTTGCATTAGATTTTAAGAAATTTTATAGTTCCACTTAGTTTTGTTGAGGTTCATTGGTTATTGTTCTCGCCTTTGAATTGTCAGTATCTCGCTGGTGCATTGGGTCTGGTGTTGGGCTGGCATCCTGGGTATCGCAGGTTCAATTCCAATAAATTGCGGTTTGTTTTTTGTTCTTTTATTTTATTCAGTGTTTGTATCCTAACCTTGCTTTTTAGTGTTTATTTTTAATTAATGTGTGTTAAGGGTGTGTATTTCAAGGTACTTTTTTGTTGTTTTTGCCTCAATTATTATTTGTTAAGTGACTTTATTTTATTTTAGGCCTGATGATGCTCTATTGAGCGAAACACGTGTAGCTAATCAAATAAATTATGAGACTGTGACTTTGTTTTTGTTATCTTCAAAAATTTCGAAAAGATTATTGCGGAAAATTCTTGGTTGGGTGGCACTCACTTATGAGGACTTACTAACCGTGATATGTGATTGTGAGCAAATAGTAAACTCCCGACCTCTGACGTATATTTTGGAAGACGTCAGTAAATTGGTAACACTGACACCAGTTATGTTAATGCGCGACCTGTCCGAAGGTAGTCCGCCTGAATGTGAAGTGGTAGACTGATCATCATTGTGTCGAAAGGTAAGGCGAAAACAAAAGATTCGGGACGATTTGAGATTTATATTTCGTAATGAATACCTTGGAAAACTTCAAAACACCACTAGTGTTAAGGTGTCTAGAGAAGTTAGAGTCGGCGAAATTGTGCTAGTTGGTAATGATAATAAAAGAATTGACTGGCCACTTGGACGGATCACCGAGGTTCTGCCGTGCAAAGATGGTGCAGTACGTTTGGTGCGTGTCTCTACTGCAAATGGAATGTTGCTACGCCCTGTGCTGGGAGAGTATACCTTAGAGGAGACTGGGACATCTGTGAAATAGGGATCAAGCCATTGAAGGCAGAAGTGGAAATAACTCCATCGGAACCAACTAGAAGTACCAAGCTGAGAATCGCGATCGGAAGCATAAAAAGCAGAGCAACCGTTTCGAAAGAGAGTGAATCGTCTATTGCGGAAAACGGGAGTGTTCAAAGCAGAGTACCTGTCGTCGTAAAAACTGCGCGAGGTGGCCGAGTGACAAAGTTACCAGTACGGTATATGGACTAATTAGAGGACTGTTGAAAAAACAAAAAATTTAATTATTGTGATGAGAAACGAATTTTTGTATAGTCAGTTTAGTTTCTCAGGTGGGAGAATGTCAAAAACATACCTAACCTACAATCCTACCTATTTAGTATTGATTTGTTATAGTTAGTGACTTCAGTAAATATTCCGGTTGGTTTTTTTGAAAAATGGTTTACACTGAGTGTAACGTTTGAAATAATAAAGCCAGTATCAAAGATTTTAAATTTTAATTCTGTTTGTACCTGTCTAATATTAATGTCCTGTTTGTTAACAAAGCTAAACCAAAGAACGAATTCAAGCAACATTATGTTCATTATGTATACAGCATTCTATTTAGTAATACTGGAGAAGTAGGTAACTTGGATTGCCCTAAGGATGGCCTAATTTAGGCCGAAACGTCGGCAAATACACATTATCTTCTTCAACGCCGTTTATTTTTGACCTAAATCCAACCTTATAGTCGGGTGGCTTAGCCCAAAAATATTTCACTTCTGGCGGAGAAGCTGCCCTTTTGGATTTAGATTCTAGATACATCAAAGATTAAAAAACGCCTCAGAACCAAAAAATTTCTCACCCCCACTACCAGTTATGACATCATCAAAAAAGGGGTCAGAAAACCGCTATTAGGCATGTAAAACTTTACTCAAAGGCGAAACTCAATGTATTCCTCGTACTGCTTAACTTTTTGAGCAATCAATTTTTTACTACCAAGTGAAATTAGGCGGCAATCACCCTCAAATGGGTTAAAATTCCTCTTTTATACTTTTAGTATGAGTTAAAAACTTTCTTTCAAATGATTGTGTATCTTCATGACGCGACCAAAATTTTGATCAGAGTTAAGGCCCAATTTATTTTCAACCTCTGTAAGTATTTTTGAAATTTCAGGACCTGCAACCATACATTTGAGAAGGGCTGTTTCAATGTCAAGAATTCCTATAGCGCCACCTTCCCCTTTTATCATCTTGTTATTTTGTTCATGAAACAGATCCTCCGAAATAGATGAAAATGGAGTAGTTCTATTGCAGGTAAAGTTACCTTTAAGAAACTCTTTATATATAGCTGGATGTCTGTCAGGAAGCTCTTCAAGATCACGTATAAATATTGGCAACCAGCGCGCATAATGCACAGCAGCTAAGGCTCAAGGGCATATCTATTTGTCGTTACACTACAAATAGTTTAAATTTGGCCGTACGAATGCTGAAAATTAATTCCAGCAATAATGACTTAATCTGTATTCCAATAATTAAATTGAGGAGATTCTACGGCCATTTTTTAAATCCATTCTGTCTTTCCTTCTTTATCCTGATCAGAAACTTCACTGCAATATTCCTGGAATGCTTCCTCTTGCAAAGTATTTAATGCAACAATAGTTACTTCGTGAACGTATCTAGCTCTTTCAACATGCGAGGATGTTAAGCATGTCTCTGCTACACCCATAGTAGCAACCCCAGCATTTGCAAGTGTCTCAGTGCATCCACTTTTGATCAGCCACTTGCCAAGCAGATTCAGAACCATCATCTCGATGTGCAACGCTCCCATCATTACCAAAGTTTTGTCTTCATCATGAGTTTTAGGAAAACCCCATTGAATCTATTTAGCTAAAGCGTATACTGATTGATCGGCTGTCATTACAGGTGTTTATTTTTATTTTTTTAGCTTTAATATTATCGAACTGATAACGTTAATCAGCTTCAACATTGCTGGAGATGCAATTTCTTCACGGAAAAGTGGTAGCAACGTTGAGTGACTTTTGATAATTTCACGTTTGTCAAATTCTGAATGAAATGCAGCGAACGATATGCGCTTTACTCTGGTTGTTCGCCATCTTCATTTTTAGACATAATTACCTCACTTGCAGTCTTAAGCCACACCTTTATGTCAAAAGAAGAATCCTCAAAACACGTTGTATTGACACAGTGTAACGGAGGATCCTTCACTACTTTTCCTACTGGTTGGATATCAGTATAGGAATCTGGTAATAAGCAAATTTTAAGCCTTGTATGCCAATGTTCAATATTTAAAGAACTAGATATTCCACGTTCATTATGTTCTATGTTGTTGTTAGAATGTTGAACTATTGTTACAGTCGTTCCATGGAAAAAATCGTTAATCGTATTTGATCCTGATTGGTTATGATCAACGTTATCCACTATAGCAGATAGCAGTAAGGAGTCCTTCATCACTATCTTTATTTTGGCTGAGACCAGGGGGGCAAACAATACCTTCCTCATTATATTTGTTACATAACTAATTGGTAACTGTAGCAGATACATCTTGAATCCTATCATATGAAACAGATACACCAAGTTTTTAAAAGTTTGTCTATAGTTTTTTCTTTTTGGTAACATTGTGGATCATAAGACCAATATACAAAGGTAATGGTGTTTCATTTGTCAAAACATGAAGTGTTTTTTCAACAGTTGCTTTTCTTTCATATTTCACGCTGTTAAATCTTATAAGCTGCGCGCTAGAGAGTGCAGCTAGTGATGCCGCGAGACTCGAGACTGGTCTCGTCTCGTCTTGTCTCGTCTCGATTTTTCGAGACGAAACTGGCTTTTGGTCTCGTCTCGTGTAGTCTCGAGTCTCGAGATTACACTTGAAGTTTTTGTTTCATAGCTTTATTATTGGACAATTCTGGGCTATTTGAATATGAAATCAGTAAATTAAATATCAGGGTTACTCTTTACTGTGATTTTTCACTAATTGCTTTTTCACTGTGGCAGTTTGGACTTCCGTTATAATAGAAAAACAAAAACCATAAATACAGGGTGTCCGAAAAATAGCGTAAAAACTCTCCACATAGTAGAGGACCCTTTGAAAAACTCTAGAAAAATAATTAAATTAAAAAAATCCTTCTCCAGCATTATTCTTGGTAATATGAAGAGGTAGATGTGAATTTTCACCTTCGAATTCTTCAGGTAGTTACATGCCTATTTAATTTAATTCTCTGACATATTCTCAACGGGTTATTTTCAGTGTTGCCAATTTTAATAAATATTAAAATGCACATAACTTTCTTAAGAATGCCACTAGATTTTTTAAAGTATTTTTCTGGGGTGCCTTGTAGGGTCCTCCACCACGTAGAGAAAAGTTTTTACGCTATTTTTTGGACACCCTGTATAACTCGACCAGACGAGACCACTCGAGACGAGACGAGACTTTGGTACTCGAGACTGAGACTAAATCACGGTCTCGTCTCGAGATGTCGAGATGTCGAGACGAGACGAGGCCAACCCTAACTCTCGTCTAGTCTCCTCTCGTGGCACCACTAAGTGCAGAAGGCTCACAACTTTCACTTTTTTGGTTAGTGTTATTAATATCTGATCCTGTTAAAAGCATTCTTATGAAATGTAAAAGAGCCGGTGAAACTGAACTCCGAGGCGTAAAATCCCTTAAAGTGTTGAAAATCACCAAAGAGTGTTTTCCTTAAAATAGCAGCCGACCGTGTCAAACAAAGACCATCACTAAAATTACCTAAAAAACAAGAGTCTTTTACCTAGATCTCGGTCAAAACTTAATAATACCTACATCTCAGCCACTCCTATCTGCTCTTAATCCAGGTACAAATGAAATTAAATGATCCTTAAGACGGGTTCGGTTTATATCTGTTTCCGATGTGTCGGCTCCCATTTCAGTCATACGTTGTGCTGTTACCTTTACGAGATAGGATAGCTTAAACACTGGGCTGCAGACTGTTCATTGCACAAATACCTTTCCTTAATGTAATCTACCAGCTCAGTTACAACGCTTCCATACACAATTTTAGTTCCATGAGTCTCAAAGTTCCGTTTATCCATGCTGCGTTGAAGGGATCGTGCTTTTGTTAAAAAGTTAGTGTAGCATGCTTCAGTGGTACTTGACTTCTAGCATGATCATATCTGTGGAGGTAAGTTTTGTAAGGAGTACATCATCTTGCAGTAGAAGAGCATATTCATAAATGAGACATCTAATTCCAAGAGTAGATGCTGACACAAGACGTTCTTTTTCATCCCCAAGATCACAAAATATACATACTTCTTTAATAATTTTGCATTGCGATGATGAGCGAGTTGATTTTTTAAAAGATGAAGTTGCTGCATTAGCTTCCTTGTTTGTAGGTTTTTTAGCCAGGCGCTGGGCTTTAGACTTATCATATTTATTTCTACAAAGCTTATGATATTTCGCGGAGTCACTAACTAATGTCTCAAGAACACCTTCTCCTTCATCTAATCGATTTAGCGTCCTAATGCACTTAGGTAAGCTATTACAAGACTAAGTCATTGTATAATGAAAGACATCGTTCGTATTTTGGTTGTATCAATTGATCTTTGGTACTTAATTGGCATAATATGCATTCTGTCCAATTGATTGGCTTTAAAGGTACTTCTAAACTTAGATCAACTTCAACAAATTCGTGTCTCTTCCTTTTCAATGACATTTTGGTTTAATAAACGTGTTCCCTCCTGAAAAATAGGTTCAGTTCGCACTATTTTTACCGTGTTAACCAAAAAAAAGAACACAGTAAAATCTTCTTAAGAGTTATTACTGATTTATTCACTACCTCACTCACTACTTTTCTCTTCTTCAATTCGAAAAAGAAAGACAATATATTATGTAGATACAGTTAATTACACAAATAAATAAAATTCTACCAACAATAATTGTAATAATTTATCATGATTAAGATTAACAATAAACTGACTTCACACTGTAAAGTCAGCCTATTGATTTAGTACTCTTTGATCGAAGTTAACAAAAAGACCGTAAAACGACACCAAACACCATAATTTATGTAAAATGTCAAAATTTGATATTTTGATACCAAAATGGCCGCTTGGCACATTCTTTTTTTAAATGATGATACTTGACTAATTTGAAAAAAAAAAAAAAAACGATTTTTGACAGAAATGATGGGACAAAATTGACAACAAAAGTTGATACGTTTATGCTTAACGTGTTCTTTCATCTCTACATTGATGACGTCATAACTGGTAGTGGGGGTCAGACATTTTCTGGGTCTGGGGCGTTTTTTAATCTTTGATATATGTACTATCTAGATCCAAAAGTGCACCTTCTCCGCCAAAAGTGAAATATTTTTATTAATTTTAAGACTTAAGCCACGCGACTATTTTTTCAAAAAAACCAACCGGAATCCTACCTATACCTATAATGTCAAAATAATATAGATTGTCAATGTCTTGTTTTCAGCGTGCGCGGTAGAGAATTAATATTGATTATGAAGAACCCACCATAAGGGTATTTCATATTATCTAATAGATGCGTTTTCGAGTTTATTTTTGGTGGTGATTTTATTCGTTGAACGGGTAGTTCTTCGTGGTTCCCACATATAGATTATCTAATAGTTACTATAGTCGGGCCACCGAACAGAGATAGTAATAAAACGATTACCTGGTAACTAACCTCCATAAATTATCCCGACACCCTCCTAAAAGCAGACATTTTCATAGTGGAGCGCATTTGAAACTGATGTTTGTCTTTCATTTATTTATTTTAACTCAAAATAATTTAGTATGTAATTAGAATGTGAATGTTAAATAAAACCCTTTATGCATATTGCCTCATAAAATATGAATTCATGCATTTAATAAATTTTATTTATTACAAGAAGGTATAAATTGGGTATAAATCCTCTCGTCTATTGCCTGTCAGGCCTCTCGGAGGTTGAATGCTCGGTTTTATTACTATCTCTGTTCGGTGGCCCAACTATAGACTATAGGGAGTCCCACGGTGGATGGCGTATTAGACGTTTATGGAGAACTAAAAAGCGGATCATTTTGAAAATTTGGCAACCGGGATAAACGGCCATAATCTACACTTTAAAAATATTTTTGTTTATGCGGTGTTGCCGCTTCTACTCTAAACCAGTAGCAACAGCGCTATTTTAAATGGAACACCCTGTATGTGATTACATATTTGGATTCTACGTAAAATTCTGAACAGATTTCATGTGATATACCCTATACCTAGGTTTAACTGTTTTGGAAATATTGACAGTATAAAATTGACTTTTTGCAACTTTGACAGGCTGTAAAACCTGAACGGTTAATTTTAGAGAAAAACTGATTTTACATTCCTATCTTAGATTTTTATAAACTATCATTCAAATTTATTCCATGATTGAAAATTCCAATTAAATTTACTCTCCGGTTAAATAAGTTAGTGCCAAATGATAGTTCATGAAAATCTAAATAGGAATGTAAAATCGATTTTTGTCTAAAATTAACCGTTCAGGTTTTACAGCCTGTCAAAGTTGAAAAAAGTCAATTTTCAACTGTCAATAATTTCAAAACAGTTGAACTTATTTATTTATTTATTTATTTATTTATTTATTTATTACAGTCCTTGGGATACAAACAGAACATAATTCCAAAAATAGTATCCCGATATTACCAAAGTAATATCTATACTTTGCTTAAAAAAAAAATATATATATAATATATAAAAATTTTATATAACTAATCACAAGTTATATATCACATTGGTATATGTAGAGGTCTTCGTTGTTCTAATCTAAAAACTTAGGTAAGATTTAATTATTCAATAAATCACAAATAAAATATCACACTAGAGTTCATTCTAGAAACTTAAGTTTTAGGTTTTTTTTAAAAGTTAACAATTTTGTAGCAAATAAGTCCAAATTAGAAGTAGTACAATGTAAATTAACAGCCTTAAGCATCCTGACTAAAGGTGCGTTTTGGTAATAGTTAGTTCTACAATAAGGAATGCAAAACAGATCATGATTTCGAAGTGTTCGAGCAGGTACATTGAATTTAATTTTAGAGAGAATACTCGGGGAGTCAGATAAGTTATTAATTATTTTAAATATTGTCATGATATCTGATATAGTTCGCCTTTTTTCTAATTCAAGAATTTTGAAATGTGATCTAGCCATTGAATAATCATGATCTACAATACGGAAGTGGGTTTTAAAACATAAAAATCTTAGAAATTTGTTTTGAATTCTTTCCAATCTGTCAATTGAGTTTTTGTATCTGGGGCTCCATATGACTGAGGCAAATTGCAATTTACTGAAAACATATGCGTAGTAAAGAGTTATGATTGTTTCTTGTTGCTGAAAATCGGCACATTGTCTTTTAATAAATCCAAGAATTCTATTACAATCATTAACTAATTTGTCAATGTGCAGATTAAACATCATTTTAGAGTCAAAAAGGACACCCAGATCTTTGATATGAGTAACCCTATTCAAAGAAGTATTTCCTAATTTATAGCTATAGTTTATAGTAGTACATCCACGTGAAAATGATAAAACAGAGCATTTGTCAAAATTTAAGAATAATTGGTTTTCATTACAAAATTCTATGAGGTTGTTTATACAAGTTTGAAGGGTTTCACAATCTGATATTGAACTAATTCTAAGAAATATTTTTAGGTCATCAGCGTAACCGAGAAACAAGCAAGATTCAAAACACAACTGAATATTATTAATATAGATCACAAATAGTAAGGGGCCAAGATGGGAGCCCTGCGGGACCCCCGAAGATGGAGAAAATCTCTCAGAGGTAAACCCTAAAAGGGCAACAAACATTGATCTTTTAAGTAAATATGATTTAAACCATCTAAGGAGGTCACCGCAGATTCCCACCTCCTCCAATCTCTCTATCATAATGTTATGACAAATTTTATCAAATGCTTTGCTGAAGTCTGTATAAATTACGTCCACCTGACAGAAAGCATCAAATGATTCATAAATGTATTGAGAATATTCTATCAAGTTTAACTCTAGACTCCTCCTTTGTAAAAAGCCATATTGTTGTGGCATGATGTCACCTATGACAAAACTAAAAATATAAGGGTAGACCATTTTCTCAAAAAGCTTCGCAAAAGTGCACAGTTTACTGATAGGTCTATAATTTTTCACATCATTTTTTTGACTATTTTTATAGATCGGAGTTATGGCAGAGACCTTCCAGACTTCTGGAAAGATCCCAGAAGAAAGAGATTGATTAAACAGCATTGTCAATGGCAGGCAAAGTGAAAGCGAGCACATTTTTGCAAAGAAAGCTGGGATCTCATCAGGACCTGCCCCTTTTTTTTCATCCAAACTTTGCAAAGCTCCCCGTACTTCATTTACACTCAGTATAATCTTAGAAAGTGTCTTATTTTTGTCTTGACGGTGTTTTTCAATTTCTTTCTTTGTAGGAGATTTTTCAACATATACGCTTCGAAAAAAATCCGAAAATAACTTACAGACTCCAGCTCCATCCTCTGCCACCCTGTCACCAAACTTCATCTCCCTAGGAGTCCCTCCATTTGATCCTTTATTTGACACAAACTGCCAGAATTTTTTGCTATTATTAGGTATTTCGTTTTCTATGTTAGAAACATATGACTGGTAGTCAGTGCCAATGCATCTTTTTGTTTGTGAACGGAGAAGTTTAAAAGCATTATAGGAGTTTACATTTTTGTTATCTTTCCATTTTTTGTGTAATTTTTTTTTCTTTAATATTAGTTTGATTGTTTCTTTAGAAAAGTAGGGAGGAAAGTCATTATTTATACCTTTTAGAGGAACTTTATCCTGTATAATTTTGTTTAAGGTATTATAAAATATTTTGACATTTATGTCCAGATTATTTTTAGGGTTTACCAGTGATGGCCAGTCCTGCAAGTTGAGCACGTTATTGATATCAGTATATTTAGCTTGTTTGAAGTTTCTAAAGTATTTCTTTTTGCATTTTTCTTTTAATTCGGCATGAGGACAGTCAAACAAGAACTCCAAGGATGGGTGGTTTATATTTTCGGGCAACAGGGGATGGTCAGATTGAACTAAATCATTAATATAAAACTTATTGCAGAATACTAAATCCAAAAGCCTATTATTTGCGTTGTAAATATTATTAAATTGCGTAAGGCCATTAAATGAAAAAGCTTCTAGTAGCTCACTATACTTAGGTGGTACATTAAACGGCTCAAAATGAGCGTTCTCCTCGAGCCAATCGACTGTCGAGTAATTAAAATCGCCACAAATGATTACAGGGTGATCTTTTATCTTTTTAAAGTTCGAACCTAATTTTGTTAAAAAACAGGCATAATTCACGTCATCACCATGTGGTAGATAAACACAACATAAGTAAACCTTGATATTACCAACAGTCAAGAGGGCCCAAACATCCTCAGCATCACTGCCAAACTCCTGAAGACCGACCGGGTTATATTTGTTCAAAACGGTTATGAAAACTCCACCCCCTTCTTCTTTTTTGGAGCATGTAGTAATCCTGTCCCGACGAAAAATTGAGTATCTCCTCAGGTCGACGATTTCATGGTCCAATATGCTGTCATTTAACCATGATTCAGTGACAAAAGCAGCATCAAAAGAGCAGTTATCGAAGGACAGTTTTAGCTCTTTTAGTTTAGTTCGACAACCTTGAATATTCTGCACATTAAGTGACAATGTTGAGGAAGCCATTTTAGAAATGGGTAAAGTTTTATATAATTAAGTACAATCCTATATTAGGCGTAGGTATTTCAAACATGGTAAGTTTAGTACAGCTCTTTGAGGTTGTCCTCGCTTAATATCTTGACAGCAGGCGAGTTGGCATCCTTTTTCACATACACCAAGCCCAGATATGTGTAGGTGGCTCCAATAAGTTTTTGTTTTCTGGCATCTCGGGCAAGTTTAAATAATTTTTGGTTCTCCATTGTAAGGTCCTCATTGAAGTATATTGTGCCGCCATGTAGTCCACAAGACTCGGCTGAGATTTTGCCTATATCTTTGCGTTTTTTGAATAGGGATGCTCTATCCTGCTTGTTGTTTAGCTCCACTAGGATTGGAGAATTGTCTTTGTTATTCAGTTTGTAGCATTGTTTATATTGGAGTGATTCTAAACTTAATCGTCTAAAGACAGTTTTAACTGTTTCAGAGATATTTGCAGTGCTTACTTGTTTCAGACCAGAAATTATTACTTTGTTTTCCTTTTCTTTTTGTTCAGAGAAAAACATTTTGGTTTCAAGCATTTTAATATTTTGTTTTAGGGCACTATTCTCGGTGTCATATTTCTTTAATGTTTCAGTGGCCTTAACTAGTTCTGTTTTCTGATCTTCATAACACTGCGAAATAAACTCTGCTGAGTTTTTAATATCAGAAATATCCTTCTGCAAAGTGCTAGTGGTGCTAGCTAGTGCTTGTGCGTAGGATTTAGGCGCCGAGGTCACTTGTGACTGAAGATTTTGAATATCTTCCTTCATGTTGGAAACATTCTGCTGTAGGGCACTAAATTTTAGTTTTATATCTTCAGAGTCCTTTTGAATGTTGCCTATCTGTTTAATGTTGGCCATGCAGTCTTGGCAGAAAAAAAACAATTACACGCGATTGCGTCATTAGCGCCCTAATTTCGCTGGACGTAAGTTTTGAGCAATCCTTGCAGAAAATGTTTCTGCAAAAGTCACAGGGTCCACCGAAGAGGTCTTTAATGGATTTATCCTTGGTAACATCCACGTAAACACAAGAATTTCTGCACTTGAAACAGGTACCCATGTTATAGATTAGGCCTCGTCAGCACTTAGGTATAGGGTGTATCACATGAAATCTGCTCAGAATTTTACGTAGCATCAAAATGTAATCAAATACAGGGTGTTCCATTTAAAATACCGCTGTTGCCACTGGTTTAGAGTAGAACCGGCAGCACCGCATAAGCAAAAATATTTTTAAAGTGTAGATCATGGCTGTTCACCCCGGTTGCCAAATTTCCAAAATGATCCGTTTTTTAGTTCTCCATAAACGTCTAATACGCCATCCACCGTGGGACACCCTGTATACATCTCTCGACAGTAATAAAACACTCTCCTACTCGTTATCCAATATACTATTACTACTCTAATCATCCATTCATTATTGCTAGACAGAGCTGAAAGAATTTAAAAAAAAAATACAGAATTCTATTACCCTAGATTTGAAGAATCTCATAGCAAAAATCACTCCCATAGAGAAAAGAACAGAACGCCAAATAAAATAAAAAACCATACCAAAAGCGACATTCAATTTATTTTTTCGTTGGTAAATAACCAGATATAACTAAGCATATTTGAATTTTCTCATTCCGAACAGGAAACCTTTTCCTGCGGCAAATACTCTCCTCAAAAGTCTTGATCTATTATTCGATAATGGAATCATTCGAGTAAAATTGGACTCCCTCATTGCATCTTCATATTCAAATTCTTTTCCCGCGAAACTTTCCTACAACTTCAATTTCAAAAGAAACTAATGCCATGCTGATTCCACTTTCTTGCCAAAAAGGAAGTTTTTGAGAAGTGGAAATTAATAATTCCGTTCGGAACGTTTGAGTACGGAATTTATTATGAACTGTAGAGAATAGGGGAATTATTTGAAACGTATTTAATTAAAGGATAAAAAAGTGGGACGAAAATTCGGTAGGATTTATGTGTCATTTCTGCGGTGGTCGTGTAGCGCTCTTAAAGTGGACAATAAATTCTTCTTCTCTCTGTATATAATTTTAATTTATGACCGAGCCACGTAGGTGTGTCTATTCGTGCAGTTTTAATGCTTCGTGAAATATTAGATCAGTCCTATATATTTTTTTTAAATTACAGAGCCACATAAATCTTGTTCGAATAAAGACTTTAAATTACATTTATGTTTTATTGTGTTTTTTACAGTGCACCTCCGGGTAATAGAATAACCATTTTATGGGCCTTGGATGATGCCGAATCTCTTATCGGACTCTACTTTAGTATGAATGTCTTATTTTTGTTGCTCGAATTATAATAAAAAAGACATTTAAGATAAGGACAGTAGGTACATTTACACTACATCAGAAAAATATTTCCAGACAAAGACCCTAATGGACAATAGTGAAATTATATCAAACCAAGTTCCAAATTACTATACATACAAATGGATAGTATAATGAATTAGGTTTTACTTTGAAAGGCTAGCATTGTCTTTGAAACTTTTTTCCCAAAACATAAGTGTAACATGATATCCAATTAGCTTATAATTATTCAATATATTATTATCCTCTGTTGTGCCTAATCCCATGAATATTAATATCATCCAATCCATGATAAGAAAGAGAGACACTCTGTATGATAACTTGCCTATTATAAAATGGAGGGAAAGAAAGGTACCTACCTGACCTGGCAAAAAAGACAGGGGAGGGGAACAGAGTTTGTTGAGACAGTGTGCTGAAAGGTTCTCTGTGTCCCTGTGTTTTCTGGTAAGTGTAAGAACAGCCTCAGGCTAACTTTCCCCATTTCTATTCGGTGCATGTATACATGTAATAGGTATATTAATATGTGCCATGCATTTAGGGCCATATTTATTTATATATTTATTTATTTTATCTATAAGGTTTACGTAAAGGATGTACGAGTTTGGAGAACGAAGTGCTGCGAAAAAGAGGCGCATTCTCTCTCCTCTTCATTTGTCGACGAAAAAGTTTCTATTCCATCTGTTTCTGACAGTGAACTGATCAATCAATAACTGCGGTATCTACGAGCTCCAGTGAAATTTCTGGTTTAACAGGGATTGTCAAAGATTTACTGAAGGTTATAGAAAACCGTGATACGTCGGACCGTTCGGTCCTGAAGACTGTAATGTCGAGGGGCAACATGGTTCCTAGTTTTGATCCACAAGACAAAGATCAAAATATAAGAAAGTGGTGTCAGAGAGTTGACGAGTTGAAATGCCTGTACAATTGGAGTGACGAATCAACTGTATACAACGCAATCTCTAAACTAGAAGGGCTAGCAAGTACTTGGTACAAAAGTCTACCATCAATCCAGTACTCGTGGGAGGGATGGAAAAAACAACTTTTAAAAGCCTTCCCAGTAAAAGCGGTCTATCACCAGAATCTTGAGGAATTTCAGATCAAATGGTGCAGGCAGCTGCTAGAGCTAAAGATTATCAGGCTTATGAAGCATTATTGGGCTACCTGAAGACATGCGATATTACACAATCCAGTATCACACAATTCAGTGCAGCCAAAGTGACCAAACCTTCTTTTCGCGTGGACGTGAAAAAAGATAGGAGGCAAAAACGATTTTCAATCGTTTGCCGCAGATGCCAGAAAACTGGACACTTTGCCAAACAATGCAAGGTACCACAATATTACAATTGCCAGAAATTTGGACACCTTGTTCGTGATTGCCTAATAATCAAGGACAACATAAAAACCAAAGAAGATAGAAACCAAAGAAGATTAGCGCTAATGACAAAAACTATCATGCATTTATTGACTTTGGTTCCAGTTGCAGCATTATACGCCATTCCGAAGCAAAACAACTCAACGCGCCAATTTCTAAATGTGACATCAGCCTTAAGGGTTACGGCACAAACAAAATTCAAGTTCTAGGAAAAATTACTGTAAAACTTAAAGTTGATGATGTCCAAAAGATTATGGAATGTTTGGTTGTTCCAGACTGTCTCCAAGAAGTTCCCATATTGATTGGTTAATCATTCACCGAACAGCCTGGATTAATGGTACTGAAGGACAGTGATAGTTTGAAATTCACTGAGTCTCAACAACTTAAGACTCCCAATAAAATAGCGCTATGGCTACCAGAACCAACTTTAATTCCTTCTAACCATGTTGGGAATCTGAATGTCACCATTAAAACGCCATTTCAAGGGGATTTATACATTGAAGCCAGTTTCAGATGTAAACCAGGAGAGGAATATGCAATCCCTAGAATATTTATCCATTTATCCGAAAAAGAAACAGCCAGAGATCTCAGATTGAGTGATAAATATCCACTAGTAAGAGCTATTGCTTGTGAACTAGACAGTAGTAATTCGTCTGAACAAGTTTTTCGTGTGGATCTGGACAATCTACCATCGATTGACGAGGAGGATATAAGCATTGGAACTACTGACCCATCTCTAAGGAAAAAATTAGCGTTCCCTCTTCAGAAATATAGAGACCTTTTCGGAACTGTAACTGAAAAACTTGGTGAAGCGGCTTCAGCTCAACTCAAACTTCTGGAAGATGAACCCATTGTATCCGAAATCCTAGGAGCTGGAATAATACGCGAGTCAAGTTCTTCTGACGCTTCCCCAGTGCTTTTGATGAAGAAGAAAGATGGAAAAGATCGGATGTGTATTGACTACCGAAAACTTAATCTCAAAACTATAAAAGATCGATTTCCCTTGCCCAGAATTGATGACCAAATTGACAAATTGAAGGGATGTTCCATATTTTCCAGTTTGGATCTCAGTTCGGGATATTACCAAATACCGATAGTTGAAGGAAGTAAACACTCAACATCATTTGTAACACCAGAGGAACAATATGAGTATAACAGAATGCCATTCAGACTTCACAATGCTCCAGCAGTTTTCCAACGCATGATGAATAAGATATTAGCTCCATATTGCGATATTGCTGCGGCCTACCTAGATGATGTTATATTGCCGAGCAAAAATTCGGACAACCTAGAAAGTCTCGCGACAAATATTTGATGAGAAATGAAAACCTTACTTTGAATATAAAAAATGCGTCTTTCTCTCCTCCTCAATTAATTATTTAGGCTTTGAGATAGACAAAGAAGGCGTACGACCTGGTTCTGCCAAAATTGAAGCCACCCGACAGTTTCCAACACCAAAGACAGTCAAGCAAGTTCGTCAGTTTTTGGGATTAACCGGCTATTTCAGAAAATTTGTGAAAAACTATTCCCCACTTGTCAGACCTTTAACTTCGCTCACGAGAAAAAATATCACTTGGAACTAATGGAACTGGGGAGATTCTGAAAATAGAGCATTTGAGGACCTGAAGCAAAAGCTAATCGAACGTCCCATTCTTGCAATGTATGACCATAATTTGCCAACTGAGTTTCACACAAATGCCAGCCAAGATGGTATCGCCGGAATATTATTGCAACATCGTCTCAGCCCAGTGGCTTATTACAGCAGACATACGAATAAGGCAGAACGAAAATATCATTCGTTTGAATTAGAGACTTTAGCAGTCGTGGAAACTTTACTGAAGTTTAGAGTATATCTGCTAGGTCTTGGTTTCAAGGTAGTGAATGACTGCAATGCTTTGAAAATGACAAGTTCCAAGAGGGATCTGATACCTACCTAGGGTCGCTCGTTGGTGGCTCCAACTACAAGAATTCACTTTCAGCATCGAATTCCGCCCTGGAAACCGAATGCAACACGTTGATGCGCTCAGCAGAAATCCATGCCAATCTGGAAAACCACCTGAAGAAAACTTCGTCTTAAGGATCGAAGAAGCAGAATGGGTTTTATCGGCTGAGCTTTCGGATGAAAAAATACGATTGATCCATGACATTTTAAGTAAACCTCCAGAAACTGACCATGACAGGGACATTTATAAAAACTATGCTCTAAGAAATGGACGCGTCTATCGCATTACTCCTATTGGGATACAGTGGGTTGTGCCTCATGGATTCAGAAAGCAAGTTGTGCGTTGGTCACATGACGAGGCAGGACATTTTGCAGCTGAAAAGACTCTGAAGAAGCTTTGCGAAAAATATTGGTTTCCGCGCATGAAAGAGTATGTTGAAAAACATATTGCTAGTTGTGTTCCATGTCTATATACAAAAATTTCATCTGAACGTCGTGAAGGGTTTCTGCATCCCATAGCAAAAGAGCCTGTCCCCTTTCACACGATTCACATCGATCACCTAGGACCTTTCAAGAAGACCAAGACAGGTAATGTGCATCTTATTGTCACCATTGACGCATTCACAAAATACGTGATTTTGAGAGCTGCAAAATCCACGAAAAGTAGACCAGTGATTCACTTTTTGGAAAAAGCATTCAATACTTTTGGATGGCCTCACCGCATCATTACAGACAGGGGTACTGCTTTCACATCATCGTCCTTTAAAAATTCCTGCGACAAATACAATATTAATTTAGTCCTAAACACTGTGGCTACTCCAAGGGCAAACGGGCAAGTCGAACGACTAAATCGGACAGTGTTGTCGGCACTTACAGCTACTACAGTTTCGGAAGATAAATGGGACGAATACATTGATAAAATAGAATTTTCAATATCCAACACCATACATCAGATAACCGGAAAATTAGCCAATCGGCTTCTTATGGGTTATACACCAAGGAGTGAAAATGATAGCATGCTTACTGCCGAGCTAGATTTTTCTCCATTGGTTAGAAATATTGAAGCCCTCAGGAACGAAGCTACTCAAAAAATTCAAATTGATCAAGTCAAACAGAACGCAAGATTTGACAAGAAAAGGAAACCTGCTGGAAGCTATAAAATAGGCGATCTTGTTCTCATCTTAACGAATAGAAATACTGAAGGTCAAAGTAAAAAACTATCCCCAAAATATATTGGTCAGATGGTTATAACAAAAATCTTTCCAAACGATAGATATAGAGTGGAGGATATGCCAAATTCGGGACGTAGTACTACCAGAAATTACGATAATGTCATTGCAGTTGATCGCCTTAAGCCCTGGATACCTCCTGGAGGTGTTTCGGATGACACTTTGAGTGATTCTGATGGAGATGGCGACCTAGCGCTTTCAGATTCATATGAAAATATCCAATTAGCTTGTAATTATTCAATATACCTATTATTATCCTCTGTTGTGCCTAATTCCATGAATATTTATTTCACCCAATCCATAATAAGAAAGAGAGACACTCTGTATGATAACTTGCCTATTATAAAATGGAGGGGATGAAAGGTACCTACCTGACCTGGCAAAAAAGACAGGGGAACAGAGTTTGTTGAGAAAGTGTGCTAAAAGGTTCTCTGTGTCCCTGTGACTAGGCGTTTGGGATATTGAAGATAAATTGAGGTATGAGAGATAATAGAGTTGTACTGTAATAATGTAGTATTGATTTGATGTTGTGCACATTTTATGTTGTTGATTTGGTTGAGTTATGCAACCTGCCTACAATTGTTGTAGGGGGACCTCCCCTCAATACTGAAGGTAATGTTGTGGCCTTATCTATGATTGAGGAATTGGCGCCGTTCTTCAAGTTGTGGCTTGCGCTTGGGGTCTTCGCATGCGGCTTGATTGAGACAATTTGGGTTTGAGTATCTCAGAACCATTGTTACACTTTTACTCTGTTATTGGGATGCTAACAGTTGGGCGTTCGGAGAAGCCTCTACTTATTTTAGGTGACACTAGCTAGTCGTCGAAGTTAGAAGAAACATGTAATATCCAGGTTTAACTATATTATATTACTTTCCATATTGAATGATGATTTTGATGGTTTTTCTCTGTGTATTTGGAATTGATGTTCTAGAGCAAGGGGCGGTTAAACTCCCCGGTGAGTACTTTTTTTAATTTATTTGGCAAACAGTGCAGTTATCGTATTTATGTTTGTTTCATGGAATATTGGCTACAAATAATTGGCTTGCAGAATGAAGTGCTTTGTGAAGAACCACAGCGAGAGATCAGTGAGTTATTTAATTAGCGAATTTTACATAAGGTGTGTCACCCCACTGGAGCAATAAGTTGTTGAAAAAAACAGGAAATTTGTTTCATTATCACACGACACTTACATTCAAATGAGGCGGCGCACACTGGCAAAACAATATATGCTCTCCTGTTTCAGAAACGCCAGTGTGCGCCGCCTTATTTGAATATATGTATCGTATGATAATGAAACAAATTTCCTGTTTCTTACAAGTTTCATGAAACTTATTTCTCCAGTGGGTCACCGGCCTAACCCCTTTTCCCATTATTTTCTTCAAACATTGATATTCTTGCAATGAGCAATTTTATTGTTCGTTTATTCCTTGCCTCCTCAAAGTTTCCCGTTAAATGATAATTTCCGCTGAAGAGTAAAAGAAAACATTGTCCAACGTGATTTTCTAATTTACGACTTCTGAACACAATTTCCGATTTATTCTCTTTCACCTCACCAGTAATTCGGTTAGAGTTGTAAAACTTGGAACAAGATTAAAAGTAGAGGGATGCGATTTGCATTGATTAACCAGATTCAGTTACTTTGCAACACACCTTTTGCAATTATTGTCCCAGCTTTTTGGAGCTTCAATCAAAAAATCTTGAGTGTTTACTGATAAAATTCTTTTAGGCATTTCGATTTTTCCCATTCCCGCTACCTACCAGGTTTACTTTATATGAGAGAGACGCAGATGAATTCATTTTGCAATACATAAAAAGAAAAATGTAAACTTGATGTCGTTACACCCAGGAAAAGCTAATAAATTATCCGCTCAGAAGGTCTTATAGGTCAAATTCGTAACAGTCGATTATACGGCCGATGACACACGTCTCATCAAGTTAAGAACCCACAAACCGTTTCTCGTTTGGCCTTTTGATGCCATTTCACTTGAAACTTAACGTCCATTCCAATAAAACGGTCGCATACAAAATATTCAATGCTTTCAGGGTAACTAATTACAGGACAACAAACACAAATATTGATTTAAGAGACACAATACAATAAAACTGTCCCAACGATATTTCAATAGGTATGTACATTATAATATACTGTTGTGTCACTGTAAATAGAGAATAATTCACTCCTAACATTGTATATTTAATGAACTTGTGCTTTTAGTGTTTTAGTGTTTAGTGTGCTTTACTCTGTTTAGAGTAAAAGTGTAAGCAAGAAAAAAAAGATCCTTATTGTCTTATAAATTTCCTCAAGATGTTTCATCCAAAAAAAGAATTGGGGCCTTTCCATTTATGAGTGACAATACGTTAAGTATAACTAAGGATAAACCTAAGTTGGGTTCAGAGAAAGAATTCTGACGGTGAAATGTACGGTTCCCTGCTGGGTTGGAACAAAGCTAATGTAAAAGGGATGCGCACTAATTTAGATAGGTACTTTGATTGAGATCCATCCACCAAATAGAAAAAAAAGTTACAGCAATAACACTAATTATTCAGACTGCCAAGAAAAAGTGGAAAATCTACAAATTAATTCCCAAGTTGTTAAGTTCACGATGAAATATACGAAGAAAGGAAGATAATCGGACACGATGTTGTAGATTAACTTCTGACTGAAATATTACGGTGGCTTTGTGTCACCCGGTGTAAATTAAAATTTATTAATAAAGTTGAATGTAACTCGGGGGTGTGTCAGGGAGAAGTTTATTTCCACCTACAACAAGGACGGTGGTAGTGTTTATAGTGCCTTGGTTTTCTCGTAATTTATTTTCCTTTTTAATTAACTTTTAAGGTACGAATAAATTTTAATTTAAAAGAGTTCTGAACTTTGATAATAATTATTATGATATTGTTCTTAAATACACGAATATCTTTGCTAAATATATAATGGAGCGTCATACGTTAGCTGTTGGAGCGCGGTCTCCGGAACATTATTGCCCGGATCCGATAAGTGCTTGTGAACCCGACGATAAGGCCCCTTTAAGCTCCATAAAGTGAAGAGAAAATGAAATAAACGGCTAGGCATTAGCCGCTGGAACGGATCTTTAAAGGCGATGGCCACTTCGATAGTGGAGATTTTGGGTATCAGTTTAATATAATCATAAATTCACTTGATTTATCTATGAATATTTATTTTGACAACACTGCTGTTTGAAACATCTTGCACAGGAAGCCTGTTGCTTTTGTAGTAATTTGATCGGTGGAATGGTTTCATTCATTCAAGAAACCTTCGATTTACAGATTAAAGTGCGTGTTACCGAGTAAATTTCCTGAGGTTTAAAAATAATTTAGGAGACCTAAAAATAAAAGAAAAATGGCCACAGAGGCACAAGTATTGAAAAACTTCGTGCTAATGAATCTATTGAAGTATGGAAATTCCAAATTCTACTAGTGTTTAAAGCCCATGGACTCTATATAATGGTTAATGGTGATCTGAAGTTTGTAGATCTTGAATGAATGAATGAATAAGAGGTATTATTACACTGCAACCTGCATAGATATATTGTGTCCCCCTTCTAGGTGATTTAGTTGATAGAATTCTCACTCACAGCACCTTATCCAGTTTTAAAGCTTTGAACGCAAGTAACATGGATGATTCTATAGATGGAATTTCTTGCCGTGCAACGGTGCAGCATCTGAAGCAGACAATTCGTTTATTCACTATCGCCGCGCACTTCGTGAGAAGTTGTTCTGCAGTTTCCTTCTCTATCTCACATCGGCAGTGGCCTGTAAGGAATCCAGCGAGGATGCGAAGATTATTTTTACTCAGTGATATAAGGTCTTTTGATCTCCCATGGTGAGGGGGCCCAAGAAACATTTTTGATTGCCCTAACCCTGGAAGCTGTTCCCAGAGGCTGATCCATTTGTTCTGCTCTTCCTTTCTGAACGCTTTCTTATAGGTGTGCGTCCCAATTCCACAAAAAGACTCTCGTCCTGAAAACGGAGTTTGTGCTCTCAATTCCGTCAATTGGTCCGCCTCCCCATTACATGCGATCCCAGGCGTGTCCCAGTAAGTATCCACTGGAGGTATATGTTATTTTTGACTACTTTTTTCAACTTGTCCAGGCATTCCCAAACCATTCTGAAGCTGATTAGGCTATCAAAAAACAAATTGTGAATTTGTGAAAAACTGTGAATTTCTAATATTCTCAACACCCACTTATCATAAATTCACAATCAATACAAAATACAAAATTAGGTACTAATTAAACTAAGCCTAAACCTTTTCGGAATTGAGCATTCTTAATATTCTGTAAAGGTTTTGTTAAGATGTCCGATGCCATTTCATTTGTGGGTATAAATATTTAAAATCAACTCTCTTCTCTGCAAGAGCATACCATAGGAAATGGTATCTGATATCTATGTGTTTTGATCTATCATAAGAAACTGGATTATTTGCTTATTTCTGAGCACTCTGGTTGTCATTATGTATTACTATACAATCCAATTTCCCAGTCAAATTGTACAAAAGGTTTTGCAAATATATAGCTTCTTTCTTGCCCTCACTAAGAGCCATATATTCCGCTTCTGTTGTTGATAAAGCTACCGTTCCTTGTTTACAACTTTTCCAGGAAACACAACACCCAGAAAGCCTAAAAACATAGCCGGTATAGGACTTTTGGTCCTGTTTATCTGAACTCCAATCAGCATCAACAAACCCAATTAAACTTGAATTATCTTTTGTGAATTTGATGGAAAAGTCTATGCTACCTTTCAAGTAGGTACCTTAAAAATCTTCTTGCTGATAGCCAATGCACCTCAGTATATAGGTTGTACCTATTCCTTTCAAGAGTTTGGAACACTGGAGCTACTCGCTTCGGTATTAGTTGACCCCGATTTCAAAAAGGCGCGTAATGCCCCGGAGCTGTTCCGGAGCTCCTCCTAGGTGTGAAAGGAATACAACTATAGCAATTGTTATACTGACTGAGTAAGCTCACAGCATAAGCAATGTCGGGACGAGTCATTACTGCCAAGTACATGAGGATTTCAATTAATTCTCTATACAGTAAATCAGGTTACAAGTTTCACCCTCGACGTTGCTCAAACTGGTACTACTATCTAATGGAGTGCTAACTGTTTTGCAATCTTTCATACCAAAACGCGTTAGTAATTCACTAATATAGTCCTTTTGATCATAGTTATAAAAATTTTATTGTAGTCTTTAATGATCCTTATTCCTAAACAATTTTTGGCTTCTCCAAGATTTTTAATTTTGAATTTTGAACTTAAATTGTTCTCAAGAAATGCAATTTCTTCTAAGTCATCCGAAAAAATAAAAAAATCATCTACATATAACGCTATTACAGTTATAGTCTATCGTTTCCCAAATGAAACAAGGCAAAAATTGGGGTCTCCTCAAATTATCGTATTGCCCGTTAAAATTATTATACTATTATTAGGAAAAATATATTGAGCCTGCCCGTATACATTGGATGCGAATCCACTTGCGAACAACGCATCTTATTGGTTGTTTTATACAGTCAACGTTGACTCCAGGAATATCTTATTGGTTAAAATTTTTAGCCGCGTATTTCTTTGAAGAGGCGGCTTCTTTGGTGGCATATTTCTTTGTAGCGGCCGCCGTTTGCGAATCAGTTTCGTCTGGAAAGACAGTGCAGTAGATACTTTTTATAAATTTGATTCCTATTTGAATTGTATAGTGCCTCATGTTTTATTTTATATAAAACTGTTTTAATAAATTTCCTTTACTCCGCCGGTGCTTCATAAAGAAAACGCCGACGGTCAAAGGAATATTATTTTTTTTACTGTCTCATTTGACTATCGATAGACTGCGGGTATCAACATACCACAAAATATGAACCATACCAAACAGAGACTAATTGAGGAAATGGAAAAAAATTTAACAATTGGAGAGACAGTAACCTTACCACAAGGGACATTCTACCGAAGCTAAAGCCCAAGCAAAACACACAAACAACAACTAATAGATACGATGAACGAAGAAATAATCACGAAATATATAGACGACACTAGCACACTGGAAGACATTCATACATTTCATACAGTAATATACGCAGCCGCATCAGCAGTGCTAATATGTAATAAACGGAAAACCATAAATAACACACACCAAAATTCAAACAAAATGAATGCGCCACGCTGGCAAAAAAGACTTGAGAACAACATTGAAAGGTTGAGGGCAGACATAGGAAGACTAACACAATACATAAATGGAAACAAGTCAAAGAAGATATTGAAACACTTTGAAACCATAACGCTTTCGTTGTATGTAAAGAGCAAACAATCATAGAAATAATTGACACACTTAAACAAAAACTTATAGTATACTCAGCACGCCTACGTAGATATAAGGAGTCCAATAAAAGGAAAATGGATAACGCACTCTTCAACTCAAACGAAAAGCTATTCTACACAAGAATGACCAACCCAGAGGAAATTAGAATAATACCACCATGCAGAGAAAAAGTAACACAATATTGGGAAGGAATATGGTCAGAGCCTGCGCAACACAATCACACAGCGACATGGATTAAAGAAGAAGAGGACAGACACAAAGACACCAAAGAACAAGCAGAATTCGAAGTAACAATAGAAGAATTGGTAAACATAATTAACAGCATACATAACTGGAAATGCCCAGGAACAGACCAAATACAAAACTTTTGGTACAAAAGATTCACATCAACACATAAATACTTAACGAAACAAATAAATATATTAATAGAGCACCCACAAGTATTTCCACAATTCCTAACGCAAGGGAAAACATACATAAAACCGAAAAACCATGACACAGAAAACCCGGCTAATTATCGACCAATAACATGTTTACCGACCCTCTATAAAATAATTACATCGGTGATATGTAAAAAAAATAGAACAACACCTTCAAAAATATAATATAATGAAGAAGAACAAAAGGATTGCAAAAAAAACAGTCAAGGTTGTAAGGAACAACTAATTATAGACTCCATAATAATGAAACAAACAGAAAAGCAACAAAGAAATCTTATAGCATGTTACATAGATTACAAAAAAGCGTTCGACTCAAGCGTACCACATTCATGGTTAAACAAGGTGCTACAAATTTATAAAATACATCCAGTTATAAGAAACTTCTTGTCAGCCATCATGAACACCTGGAGAACAAACATATATTTAACAACAGGAACTGAACAACTAAAAACAGACAACATTAATATAAAAAAGGGAATCTTCCAAAGAGACTCTCTGAGTGCACTTTTGTTCTGTCTGAGCCTCAATCCACTCTCCAACACACTGAATAACACAAAATGCGGCTTCCAGATTAAACACCAAAGCAGAGTAAAACACAGAATCAACCATCGGCTTTATATGGACGACATCAAAATATATGCACCAACACAGAAACAAATGAAGGGATTACTGAGAATAACGGAGAAAGTTACAACAGACATCGGAATGGAATTCGGAATCAGCAAATGCAAAACATCACATATAGAAAGGGGTAAATGGAAGGACGAAGTCGACACAGAAACACTAAACAATGAAAAGCTTGATAACATGCAAATTGATGAAACATATAAATATCTGGGATATCAACAGAACACAAGAATAGATCACATGACCATAAAAAAAACAACTAACTAAGGATTTCAAGAATCGTTTAACTCTAATATTAAATACAAAATTAAACTCAAGGAATCTGTTCAAAGCTATCAACACGTTTGCCATCCCGCTACTTGCATATTCTTTCGGAATAATTAAATGGACAAAAACAGACCTGGAAAACATAAACATCCTCATACGATCTGAGCTGACGAGGAATAGGAAACTACACCCAAACTCATGTAAAGAGAGAATCACAATAAGCAGGAAAGAAGGCGGGAGAAGGCTAGTAGACATTCATGTACTCCATGCAAAGCAGATACAAACCCTCAGAGAATATTTCCACAGCAAGCAAACTTCATTACACTCAGCAGTCGTGCAAGCAGATAAAGAATATACACCACTTAACCTCTCTCAGTCTGAAACACAATCACAACAAATACAAACACAACAACAGAGAATGGAGGAATGGTCACAAAAGAAGCTACACGGAAAACACTTGTACATCATGAACAACGAACAGATTCAAAAACAAGAATCATATAGATGGCTACAGAAAGGACAACTCTACCCAGAAACAGAAGGCTTTATACTCGCCATACAGGATCAGGTGATAGCCACCAGGAACTACCAGAAGTATATACTGAAAAATACAGAGATAAGCGATTTATGCAGAAAATGCCACCAACACCAGGAAACTATTGATCATGTAGTAGGAGGATGTAAAATACTGTCAGGCACGTCATACACAGATAGACACAACATTGCAGCTAAAGTAATACATCAAGCATTGGCCCATAAATATGGCCTAATCACCACAGAAACACCATATTACCACTACACGCCAGACAGTATACTTGAAAACAAGAGTTTCAAACTCTACTACGACATAGATATACGCACGGACAAAACTGTACAGCATAACAGACCAGATCTCACTCTGATAGATATGGTGAATCAAAACACATATCTAATAGACATAGCAATACCTACAGATAAGAACATCAGCAAAAAGTACGGAGAAAAAATTGAAAAATATACGCCCTTGGCAATGGAAGTTGAAAGAATTTGGAAACAGAAAAAAGTCCACATAATACCATTTATAATGTCCGCAACAGGCATAACACATAAAGCATTCACTCAACATCTAAAACATCTGCAGCTAGATACAGTCATACATGAGTACATACAGAAAGCCATAATATTAAAAACATGCAATATAGCCCAAACTTTCTTCAAGTAGGTAGTAATTTCACTGATAGACTTGGTACCCACCCGTCTGCCTAGGGAGAAACCGGTTGAATCCGAGACAACATTTGAATAATGGTAATAATAATAATAATTAGTGTCAAATTTCAGCAATACCATAAAGATGGAATTTGGACTGGACAAATGTGCTGTCTTACATGTCAAAAACCGGAAGCGGGAGATGCTCTTAAGCTCATGGATGGTACCGAGATTAGGCACCTGCGGCAACAAATGAAACTTACAAGTATCTGGGTTTCCAGCAAGCGCTGAATATAAAAGCATCAAACATGAATGAAAACATCATACAGCAGCTAAAGAAAAGAATACAGCTCTCACTAAAAACTAATTTAAATGCAAAAAACACCTTCACTGCGATAAACACCTGGGCTATACCTTTTGTAAAATTCACTTTTGGAGTCCTCAACTGGTCTGATACTGATCTGAAAAAAATAGACCGATTAGTCCGAAGTCTACTTATCTCGTACCGTAGTCACCACCCCATATCTTCTACTGCTAGATTGTACATCTCCAGGACGAATGGTGGACGCGGGCTGTTCTCTGAAGACGAGTCACCTGAAACAAAAAGAAAACTTTATAAAATATTTCAGAAACTCCAACTTATCTGTTCACGCCGCAATCATTCGTGCCGACAAAAACTTCAGCCCTCTCAATTTAGCACATGCAGCGGAACCCCAGATAATAAACCATGAGGAAGAGATGATACAAGAATGGCTATCGAAAGAAATACACGGCAGATTTGCAGCAGCTCTACGTAGTAACGAGATCGACAAAGAAGCCTCGTGCCTCTATCTTCAAAAGGCTTGGCTTAATCGAGAAACTGAAGGGGCAATAAATGCGGTACAAGACCTGGTTGTAGCGACAAGGTACTATGTACGCCACGTGATGAAACAAGCCATCGCAACAGACTTGTGTAGAGTATGCAACCTGAAGCCTGAAACAATACAACATATTACCACCGCATGTAGTGTAATTGCTCCAAAAGAGTATTTGAACAGGCATAATGACGTAGCGAAAATCGTACATAGTCATCTTTGTCACAAGAGCCATCTAATCAAGGAAATTCCTCCGTATTACAAGTACAACCCTAGCTCTGTCATCGAAAATGAGTCAACAAAAATCTACTGGGACACGCTGATCGTAACTGATAAGCAAATCCTTCACAACAAACCAGACATTCTTTACATTAACAAAACAGGGAAATATGCATTTGTCATTGACTTTGCAGTACCAGCAGACAGCAACATAATAAACGCCTACACAGCGAAAGTCACCAAGTACCAAGATTTGTTATACGAATTGAAAAGAATCTACGATCTCAAGAAAATCGAAGTCTGCCACAGGTTTAGTAGAAAGACGACTTGTTAAAAATCTAGAAAAACTTGACCTAGGCTGAGAACTGGCCGGACTAATGCAAAGACCGGTGGTGCTTGGAACATGTCATATAGTGCGGCGTTATGTGCTGCACGAGACGTAACCTTGACTTCGGCCCGGTTACGACTCGAATCCATCCCTCTAAAGGTGAAAAAAAAATAATAAAAAAAAAAAAAAAAAAAAAATAATAATAATAATAATAATAACAATAATAATAAATGACTTTATTTGCACATAATTGAGTACATAGGCGAAGTTTAACCAAAGGCTACTCTACTTAACCTTAAGATTATTTATTTGAGCAATGAAGAAATAGTTATTATTTTTAACACAAACTAAATTTGTGTCAGCAGTTGCGGTTACACAAATTGTGTTATAGAAAATTTTATATGTGTTGTCAAAGGCCCCAGAGCGATGTCTAGAATTTCTTGTATCATGCTCGTCAGTTGAAACAGAGCTGTGTCAGTGGACTTGCCTTCTCTGTGAGCGTGCTAACTTGCGTTCGAAGGCCACCTTTCCAATGTAGTGGACTTGATATAGTTATCTACTGCCTTTTCCATCGTCTTTAGAAGGAACGATGTGAGGCTTATTGGTCTGAAGGATTCGGGGTCTATCCCATTCTTCTTGCCTGCCTTTGGGCTGACAGTGACTTTTGCCCTTCTTCATCGTCAGACTGCTTCTGGTTATATCTACAAGGTGCGGCATGATGTCTGTTTTTTTCCTTCGTAAGAGTGCTGGAAAAATCTCGTCCACTCCTGGGGATTTAAGCAGTTAGAATGTATTTAATGCCCATTCAAGCAGTTTATTAGTGAGTAGGTACCGTTCTTGCTGTTTCTCAGTCCTCCCTAATGGGCCGTCTGGGGTTCCCTCACTTCTGTTTGTTGGTTTACTACCTGGGAAGTGTTCACTCAGAAGAAGGAGGAGGTTGTCAAGCTTGTACTAAAATATTTAGACATCTTGAGAAATTGGATCCAGGAAGTCAAGAATACATTTTTATTGGCTATGCCCAAAATGGTTATAGATTCTTTGATAAACAGAAGCAGCAGCGAGGTTGTAATCTAATCCTCATCAAATTTATTCTGATTTTCCGAATATCCATTGAAAGTGCTGTAAAGTTATGTTAATTTGATGAAGTTCTTCCAAAGCTTGTTGCTGATGTGAATGAGCGGAGAAAATCAGAGAACAAACAACAACAAAAAAATATATATATCTATAGGGTCGTGGTGGCTTAGTTAGTTAGAGCGTAGCACCGGTAATGCTGAAGACGCGGGTTCGAATCCCGCGCAAGACCAACATTTTTAATCCTCGAATTTTCCTCAACTTTCTCTCCATTTTCAATTTTCACGCTTTTCGGTTGTTGTAACCGGTAAAACTTTATTCCTTTCATACGTTATTATGTTTTGAGCCTCTAAATACCGTTTCATCAATCTGCCTATGACAAGTACGTACATACTACCAAAATTTACGAAACTGCAACCGCATAATTCAGTGAAATTATTATTCTCATTCATTCGCATACAAACCGACTATTGTCCATCAAACAATGGCATGTAAACTGTTTGGACAAAAACACAACGCAACGGTTTTTACACCTATCAAAAGGTTTAGTCCTATTTCATTGTTTGTCGATTGGGGCTGGCATTAAATTGAATTAAAAATGAGCTTCGCCAATTGAATTATTCGAGACTAGACAATAATGGGCTTTTACCTTAACGGATCCCACCGGAAATATAAGTGTAAAGGTTAACGTCGTAGCCATATTTGGTTCTGTGTATGCTCTTCTTGTCTTTTCTATCTTTGGCCTGAGACAATATAATAATTGCGATATAACTACTAAGGTGAAAAGGACAAAGTCGTGGAATAGGTATTTATATTAAAATTTATTGAAGAAAAAAAAATTGAAAATAGCTCAATTTTTTCGAACTGATAAAGCTTTGACAAAATAAATATCCACGTGTGTCAAATTAAATTTTTCATGTAATTCCGGGAAGCTCCATTTTATGTTAAAGCACATACAAAACAAATATTATATTCAATTTCAAACAAAAACCCATAGAAAATTAATAATTTTATAAACATATGAGTTTCTGTTGGACAATAGAATGTTCGTTCGTTATTCGTTAGTATACTGAAAATTTTCAATGATAAAGCTATTTCGTTTTTATTTATTTTCTGCTGTGCAGAAAACATATAAATGAAGAGAGAGAATCTCAATAAGGAAATACAAAAGGTCAATTGTTCAAGTTTTTGAGTAATTTTGTATGAAATATTGTCAAGTTTTAAAGTTTATGAAAACATTCTTAGATCATCACCGAGAAATTTAAATGGCAAGGTTGGTAATTTATTATTATTCGTAAAAACCAAACACACATTCACATCACATTCACATTCACACTTTTTGAATTTATCGTCATTATCATAATAATAATAATAATAATAATCATCGTCTTATTTTTGTAATGGGCTGTTTCACTAAAATTCGAATACGTAGTTCCGGTATGAAATCTTGAATGAGAAACTACTTTAGGTATAATTTCCAAAAAAAAAAAATTATGACGATGATCTTCTTCTTCTTCTTCTCAGTTTCTTATGGCCCCTTGTCGTCTGGCAACAGTCAGCTAGAATTATAACAATTGTATCCTCAAGACAGCAGGATTCCACTCTTTTAGCGGATACTTTAGTTTTCAAAATAGGATCAGATGGGTAATTTTAGCTGTGGCGTCTTCAGCTGGGAAATTGGGGCATTCGTTGAGTACCTAAAAGAAAACCTTTTTCTATTAGTTTTCAATTTCAATTACACATTACACCTATCATGCAATTCAAAACTCAATTCGCAAAAATTAACAAAGACTAAAATCATGCATATCACCAAAAGCGTCAAACATCCACTGCATCTATTTAAATACTTATATGATGCTTCTTAATAAAATCTATCACCACAGCAGCCTCCCAACTAGATGGATTCGCCAAAATTTCTTCCATCTGAATCGGACCCTCCTTCATTCCAATCAAATTTGTATACAGCCTGTCAGGTTTCTATTAAACTCACAGTTCAATAGTACGTGATTCAGATCACCCACTTCTCCACATTCACAATTATCACTATCCTGCATACCAAGTTTATGAAGGTGTTTTAGTATGAGGCAATGTGCCGTTCTCATTCTGCAAAAAAAACTAGCTTTCTGTCTATCTATTTTCTCTATTTAACTGAACCATGATATTCGTAGAGGTTCCTTCACTAATTTGTGATACTGGTTCCAATGATTTCTGCCCTTATTGGAATATTCCATAGTCCATTCCCTCCATGTTTCTTCTCTAGTTATTCTGGCCAGATTCTCATAGTGTAATGTTTTATTTACAAAGACGTTAGCTTGTCGGCCCCTTCTTGCAGGGTCATCTGCCTTACCATTTCCTGTTATGCCTGAGTGACTAGGTACCCATATCATTTTAATTTCCACACCCCCATCCTGCATTTCTAGAATTTTTTTCCTAGTTCTTAACGTGCTTCTATCTAAAGCTCTATGAATACCAGCTCTGACTATTTTCTCGATGGCACTCTTGGAATCCGATATCAGGACAACCTTTCTTTCATCATTCTCCAAGGTATTCAAGGTTGCATAGATGGCCAGCACAAGTACTGAGCAAATATTAGTGGAATCCTGACATTTTCCTATTATTGAAAATTTATTTGTGTTATTGAAAACTCCAATTCCGCACTGTGCTGTTATAGGGTCCAAAGATGCATCTGTGTAGATATGTTGATAATCTATATATTCCTCCAAAATTTCCTGCAGTTTTACTTGAGCATCTAGGCTATCCTTTTGTATGTTCGAATCAACTCATTCTATTTTTCGCATTTGAGCTTTCATATCTTCTTCGTAACAAGGCAGATTATCCGATTTTTCTAATATTTCTATATGGGCAAGCACAAAATCCGCTCTCTCCATAATCGCCGAAGCGCCCTTGGTCCGCCAATAAGGAGGGTCTTCGTTGTATAACGCATAGAAGTTGATTATCCTCTTGTTAACCTCATCCCCTTTCAAAACCATCTTGTACTAAGAAGATTTCTTCGTTTACCCAGTGGTATTTCAGCCGCTTCGGATAACAGCGCCATTATAGGTGTACTCTTCATACAGCCAGTCACCCCTTTCAGGGCACGGTACTGGATGCGATCCAATCTATTCATATTCATCTTACTCATGTGATACATGGCTTGACAGCCATAATCAACGTCAGATCTAAGTAGTCCTTTATATATATTCAGCAAAATGTTCGGGTCTGCGGCCCACCATGTTCTTGTGATTGCTTTCATAATATTGATACCTTTCTTCGCCTTATCACTAACATACTCCACGTGATCATTCCATTTCAGCTTTCTGTTCAATATTAGTCCAAAATACTTGTATTTCTCCACCCATCCAATTTCCCTATCTGACACCCTTATATTTGTTCTTGGAAAATTTCTGTTCTCTTTGGAGAACAGCATCACTTTAGTTTTTTCCGTCATATGTCCATGTTGTTTCTCTCAAGCCATTTAGTCAATCTATCCATCGCAGCTTGCACCTTCCTAATTCCTTCTTCCACCTTTTTCCCAGTCGCCAACAGAGCAATGTTGTCCGCATACTGAAGTGTACTTATCCCCCCTGAGACTACTTCCTGAATCTGATTGGTTGTTACGGGATGATTTTTCCCGCACCAAAATAAAAGGAAATAAGCTTATTCACCTCTCTGAATAGCCTACCTTCCTCAAGCCACTGTTTTCTATCCAATAGTTGTAGCCACACTTTTCATCAAACTTTTCATTCTTCCCAGAATCATTAAGTTGGAGGTTTATTAATGGAATTGATTTCCTGTTAGTAGGGTTAAAATAAATAGACAATTAATTTATTAACAAACAAAATCACAATATTTACACTAGAACAGCTGATTGTCTGATCCGAGTAGATTGACTAGATTGACAGCGCTCCAAATAGGGTCAGTGACCGGTACTAACTTAATTTGAATAAGTCTCATACCCAACTACCATCAAAATTCCCCAGTACTTTCCACCTTGGAGTTTTGACAGAACCTTTTTAAAGGACATTGCAGGGACAAGCAGAGGTCATTCAGGTCGAGGACTTTCCACGATTAAGTGTTCGGGAAAATTCCTCAGGCACATTTTGCCGATTTTCTGAGTTGTCTAGTTTGCGCTCATAGATCTAGGGTGGCTAATCCGTTATTTTAGCACCCAATCGCCTTGTGCGGTATTTTGGTAAGTCGTTTTTCTTATTAATCTTCTCTGTGTTTCTCTATTGCCTATGTAAAAGCATAATTTTCTGTTAATTATACGGTCAAATTCCGAATATCGGACAAAACCTACCTATTGCTCCACGCTCTGTCTCATAACGTCCATTTATTTCAGGCCTTTAATCTTCACCTTTAGACGTTACGCTTTATTCATCACCTTTAGAAGTTACACTTTAATCTTCACCTTTAGACGTTACGTTTTAATCGTCACCTTTTATTCGTCACGCTTAGTCCTTAACTTGAGTAAAGAGTTAAACGTTGAGCTTACTGTGTGGTTCAAGTAGTACCTCCAATCTTCAGCCTCCTCTAGACCATTGGAAGCTTTAGTGACTCCTAATTACTGAACTTCAGTGCCCAGGGCCAGTGGCTTCTTGTTGCGGTCTTGATCCAGTCCCAGGCCATCGGAAACACTGAAAGATATTAATTCCATCCGTCAGGTTTTCCCAAGAGATTAGGGACTACTCAGGTTTGATAAGTGTGTTTTATTGTCTTAATATCAAACCTTACCAACCCCTTGTTGGAGTAAATCACCACAACAACGCAGTTCTACTACAAGATCAAATTACCCTTCAGATTATGTGTTGTTATTTCAATTTTTAATTAATTATATCTATATCACCTTTTTTTGTTTATGAAATTTACCATTCAGGTTATGTACTGTTAGGTACTTCAATTTTAAGTATTTATCTTTACCTTCTATAGTATTCCATTATATTAAATTTGCCCCTCAGGCTATATATTGTTTCTTCAAGTTTAATTAATGATCTATATTTCTCTAATATCCCGTAAATACATGCACTGAATACAGGAAAATACTTGTACACTGGGGTTAAATGGCCATTTACGAAGGTACTGCATTAAGTGAGCTTATTTATTAATTAATATTTCAGGTATTATTGCTGTTAATTGTTATTACTCTTTATTTTATTTTTTTTATTTAGGGACTCAGGTTGAGTGTAATTAATAATTATTGTAAATACTATTTTAAGAACATATGGTTTGGTACTCCGAGACGATTTCTTTTCTTGTTCTGGTTCCAGTGTGAATAATTTTCAGTGTTCTAGGGGGTTCGGAAAACCCACTTCGAACCTGCTCTAGAGTCAACCTGTTCTGGTTTACATTTCTGGATCTAATTAAAACCCGTACCTGATTGTAGCAAAGCGTTTCACTTTTGTCCTTCCTTCTTGTTTACGTTTATATTTCAGGTTGTGCTGCTATAGGTCCGTAGAAGTTTCCTGCTTTCGTTATATCGGTTGATTTCGTGTACTACAGGGAAAAAGCAGGTGGCGCTCTATATTTAGTTATTTAACTGACCCACACCACTCTCCGCATTGGAAGCTAGTCGGCAACCCTTTACACGAAATCACGTTTCTAGATTTCAGCCACCAACCAACTCTCTCTCTTCTCTTTTTTTTTCTTTTTTCTTTTTAGTTACCCATTAACTTTCCCACCTCCTCAAAATCTTATTATTGACTTCTCCGTTACGTTTTGCGGGTAACAAAGTGGCAGTGCCCGTTTTGCCACGTAATAAATTGGCGCCCAACGTGGGGCTGTTGAAAAGCAAAGGGCTCAAGGGCGACCCCTGTGGTAGCCCCATTTTGCTTTTTGAGGCCCTATTAGGTTACCATTTATCCGCTCCCTTATATGATGTATTCCTATCTCAGTAGAGATTGTAAATGTAATCACAAATCCATTTGTTGATTTGGCTTCTTTCAACTTGTCTCTCAGACTTTCTATTGATACATTGTCATAGGCTACACGGATATCTATAAAGGAACATACTACCATTTCGTTTTTGGTAAGCGCTGTATATATAGCATTGGTCAAAATGATCAGATTGTCAATGGTTCCTTTGCCTTTTCCTGGCAGCAAGTTGCCTATATTTAAGAAAATTGTCCAAAGTCATTTTCCTTAGGCAATTTTCCATAGCCTTTTGTCTTTCCTCTGTTAATTTGTTGCAGTCTTCATCCCACCAGTTTGGCTTTGGAGTATATTTATTTTTGCTTGATCCTAAAACTCTTGGGATAGCTTCCCCAGCAGAGTTATCTATTTTGTCTATGAATGTTTGATAATTCTCAATCTCTTCCCCACCCTTGTAAAACGCCGTTTCATATTTTTCCCAGTCAGCTTTATAAGTTCTCCATTTCCTTAGTGGTTTCCTTCTGTGCTTTTGATCTAGCAGCTGTTTTCTGATTTCACATATGGTAGGCAAATGATCACTAAGTCCGCTCTGGTTGGAGACCGACCAGTTGCAGAATGTTCCAAGATCCTGGATTACCATTGTTACATCTGGGCAACTTCTGTTTTGGTCATAGGCGCCGGAACCATGAGGGCAATGGGGGCTTGAGCCCCCATAGTGAATTTTCTATGGAGGCGAAGCCCTCATAGTGATTTAGGTATTGTATGTCTATGTAAAGGATTAAGTGGATAGGTAGAAAAATATTCAGTTCCTAACTATTTATTTTTATATCAAATTGGTGTGTTTTATGTTTTCGTTGTTTTTGCTATGCCTACATTAACAAACAGTTTGAATATTTTGTTGTGTAGTATTTGAACCTGTATTTTCAATAAGTCGTTGGATTATTATTTCCACTGGCGTAGCCAGGGCATTCCCTTCCCCCCACCCCAAGACACTTGAATTTTATGAATAACTCTTCAAAATTAAAATAAACAGTCCCAAAAATAGCGTAAAGAAACCTAAAAAAGGGGCGTGGTACCCAAAAATTTCGAGCCTGCGTCGCTTTGCCTCCGGCAGCGGTCACGGTGGGGCCGCAAGAAACACTTCCTACAAATCCCCCCCCCCCCCCCTTCCTAAGACTAAATCCTGGCTACGCCACTGATTATTTCCTTTCCAGGTAGGTATGTTTACATCACATGAATATATTATATATATAATATATATGAGTTCTATCGAAAAAAAAAATACGGGGGGCCCCTACATATATTTTTTTGGTCGATTTGGATGGAATTTGGAATATAGGTTAATAATGTCCAGAAAAGTTGATATTCCAAGTTTCAGCCCTCTCCGACCTACCGGAAAGGTTTTAGCTCCTTTCCCCCCAATTTTGGAACTGGGCGTGTAATGGTGCATACACGCCTTGCATATACTTTTCCGAATTTTGGAAAATAAAAAATTCCGCCGGATAGAGGAGCCAATAATACAACGAAAATGTCTCCTGGTGTTTTTCGCTCCAACGCTTCGTAAACACGGAAAAAAGTAAAAAATATTTTGATCCTGGAAAACCATTAGAAGTCCCAAAGATACCGTAAAAAATCCAGTATTTCGCGCCTGCAGTGGAGCTTCAAGGATTTCTTCCTAGAAATTTACCCCCTCACCTCAAGACTAAAGACAAAATCTTGGCTACTCCAATGGTGCTTCCGAAGCCCAATATAGCCGAGCTGCCGAAAATGCACGAATTTTAATATTATGCCGGAACGATCCTTGTAGTGAAATTGTTATCTATAAACTGGTCCCATTTGAGCCTATGTGTCTAGTAGTCTAGTCCTGTCTGTATAATTAATTCTACTTTTGGTAATTTTTGGAGCCCCAGCTCCCATGGTAATTTTGAAATTGGGGCGCCTATGGTTTTAGTTAGGTGGTGTTATTCTTGTGCTCTTGCCGTCATTTAATATTATTAGATTCTTATCCTCAATGTATCCATTAAGTGTCTACCATTGTAGTTGTTAATCTGCGAACCCCATAGGCTGTGTTGGGCATTTATATCTCCCATAATAATGAATGGAGCTTGTATCCCTCCAAAAGCGTTATGGATGTTGTTTATAGAAAGTGAGACGTCTGGTGGGCTATAAACTGTGACAATAGTCATGTCTTTGATTTTAATTCCCATTGCTTGAAACCTTTGACTGAAATTACTGTTCATATTACATTTAATATAGATAGATTAAAATTGGGGTGTTGTTGCACTGCGACCTAAAGATCTATTGTGCCCCCTGCTGAAGCCGATTTGATGTGGATCTCAAATCATAGTACTTCGTCCAGTCCTATGGCTTTGATGAGGGCTAGTAACTGGTACGGTGTCAAGGATAGTATGTCTCCTTCTAAAACTACATAGTCACCGAGATGTGTAGCCCGGCTTCTAGCGACGGCTTCGCATACGGTTAGTAGGTGTTCTAGAGTTTCTTCCTCCTCCCCGCAAAACCTACATTCACTGGATCTCTCGAGTAGCATTTTCCTGCGGTGTTCTCGAAGGTGGCAGTGCCCTGTCATAAACCCTGTAAGAATTCTTAGTTTAGTTCTACTTAAATTTACTAGAGCTTTAGATTTTTTGGGATTCAAGTTTCCAAGGAATATCTTAGAGTGTCTCAGTCTCGGAAGGTCGTCCCAGAGGCGAGCTCTTAGGTGGTCTTCCATTTTCTTAAGCTCCGCTGTATAAGTATTTTTACCTATACCGCAAAAAGGCTCCGGTCCTACAAACGGGGAACCTGATCCTTTCTTTGTCAAGGTATTGGCTTCTTCGTTACCTTCTACTCGTGCGTGTCCAGGCACCCATAGTAAAGTGACTTTATTTTTCTTTCCTACCTCATTTAGTTTCCCTAGGCAATCCCGTACTATCTTAGAACTGATGATGTCGTGATCTCTTAAAAGCTGACATAGGTGCGCGGACTAAATAGCTCGACCAGCTGTATGAAAGTGCTGCTCCCTGTCGGGGTTGCTACGAATTTTGGAAGAAACCTTTTTTTTCTCTTTTTGTTTTGTGTGGTTGACAGGCTGTGGAGGAGGATAGATTGATTTTTTGGAGTTATTATTGTTTTTTGATATTTTTTGATTTTTTGTTTCATGCATGCACGTTTTTTTTGCACATTCTCTTTTGCTTGGTTGAAACATTTTTTGTAAAATTCTATATTACATACAGTATACATTCCATTATTTAAAAGATTTGTGTTTGATTTGAACCGGCATACAACATAAAATTTGGTCCATTCGACCGGGATTATTATAAAAACGTGATAACAAGTTTTGAGGTTGTAATCGGCGTTTTCTTGGAAACTTATTTTGTTTTTGCCATTTGGGGCAAACATTGGAATTGGATCATTGGGATATTAAAATAAACATTTACGGTCTACGGAATTATTGTGTGTTCATTTCGACTTGGACAATGGACATCGGCATTGCCAAAAACCGGAAATATATTGTGTCGGCATAAATATTATTGCATTAAATCGAGCATCGAAATCATCGAATATAGACATTTGAAGTTTGGAATAAGGCATAGGCCAAGTTACGGTAGGCAAACTACTGAGAGGAGGGTGAGTACCGATTAATCCTATTATTTTTTCCCTTGTGTTTTCCTTTTGGTCTGGATTTTTGACAAGATTTCATTTAGGTGGAGCTATTTGCATTTTTTTTTGTCATCTTTTGGTATTTAATCATGGATGATTTGTCCTTAAGCGTTTTAATTCAAAGAAGGGGTATATTAAAGTCTTTTCTGACTCGTTTTCATGGATTTTTAAGTACATACTCAGAAAACAAAATAGAAGTTTTAAAAACTAGATTGGAAAAGTGCGATGAGAATTGGGATAAATTTCAAGAAATTCAATGTTATATTTATGATGTTTAGATGATTCTGAGGATCAAAATAATGAGAGAGTAGCATTTGAAGATTTACATTTTGAATTGGTTTCACAAGCTAAACTTTATCTATCAAATAGTGGCCAAAATCTCAGCCAGAATGCAGGCAATTTTGCTTTAAGTAATCAGGTACAGTTAGCTCCCATAGATGTTCCAAAGTTTGATGGGAATTGTAAGGAGTGGTGCAATTTCAAAGAAGCGTTTTTGTCTATAATAGATACTAATACAAATTTGAACACCTTTCAAAAGTTCTATTATTTAAAGGGCGCTCTTGTTGGTTCAGCAGCTGAGTTAATAACTAATTTGCCAGTGACGGTTAATAATAATTATAGGCAGGCTTGGGAGTTATTAAGAGACACTTATGAAAATGAGAAACTAATAGTCTATAGCCATCTCTAGACTCTTTTTAATTTTCCTATTATGTCCAAAGAATCTCATGAGCAACTTACCAAGTTTCTGAATGAAATAAGAAAAAATGTAAGGGGATTAAAATCATTGGGTCAGAATGTGCAAAATAAGTGGGATATAATTTTAATATTTGTTTTAGAGAAAAAGTTGGATGTAGACAGTAAAAGGGCGTGGAAAAGGGAAATTAAAATTAACGAATTTGCAACAATCGAGAAATTTTTAGAATTCTTGTCACATAGATGTAAACTGATTCAGCCAGATAATGTTCAGAATTTGAAAATGGATAATTTAAATATACAAGGTAGTTCAAGGGGTGAGAGGAAGGGTCACTCTTCAAGGTATAAGAATAATAATTTGACTCGATCCCTTTATTCTGGAAATAAACAATACGATGGTCAAGGTTGTAGCATTTGCAATGAAGGGCATCACCCTTTATATTATTGCAACAAATTTAAAGAAATGTCAATAAAACTAAAGAGAGACACTGTAGATAGAAAAAGATTGTGATGGAATTGTCTCTGATCGGGGCATAGAGTTCCAGATTGTACATATAAAGGTTGTAATGTATGCAATAAAAAGCACAATTCCTTATTACATACTGATAGCGTTGAGGGAACTGTGAACAAAGTTAGAAATAGTAAAGAAAATTTTGGAGAGAACGCTAGCGGAAGCGGAACAGTCCAGAATCTAATTAAACAAACCGAAAACAAGACTAATACTTTATTCGTTAGTCATCCTAAAACAGAAATTTTATTGTCTACAGCTATTGTTGAGGTTATGGATAATCAAGGAAGTAGGCATACTGTACGTGCTTTGTTAGATTCGGGATCACAATCTTCTTTTATAACGCAGGATTTTCAAAATAAATTAAATTTACCTCAAAAGAAAATAAATATGACAATTTTGGGCATCGGGGGTGTTGCAGAAGTTAAATATTTTGTGAATGCTACAATTAGGTCCACTTGTGAAAATTTTGAGATTTCTACAACATTTTTAATAATAAACAAAATTTCAGATGATGTTCCGTCGTTTTCTATTAACATAGGTGAATTAAATATACCAAAAAATTTAGCTTTAGCAGACAAGAGTTTTGGTTGTTCGGAAAAAATTGATATGCTGTTGGGATCTGCAGTTTTTTGGGATTTGCTGAGCGAAGGCCAGGTGGATCTAGGATTCAATATGCCTAAAATGCAGAAAAAAGTTAGATTGGGTTGTTGCAGGTCCGCTCGGTTTACAAAATTATTGTAATAAAAAACAAATTTGCAATTTTAGTTCAAATATTTCGGTCCAACGGCAATTGGAAAGGTTTTGGGAAATGGAGGAGATGCCAGAAAAGCAAATTTTAAGTCGTGATGAGGCTATGTGTGAGGAGCTATTTAACGACTCTACATTCAGGGACAAGGATGGAAGGTTTGTGGTTTCCCTTCCTATCAAAGATAATGGACAGTTGATGGGAAATTCTCTGGGTTTGGCCCAGAAAAGGTTTAAAAAACTCGAAAATAGGTGTTTACAGGATGAGAGGTTAAAAGAACAGTATCATGAGTTCATGAGAGTTTATTTGGATTTAGAGCATATGACGAGGGTTGAGAATTTGGAATCTGTAGCTAATTTTGACAGTGAGGTACATGGTGACAATCAAATTTATTACTTGCCCCATCATGGGGTAATAAAAGAAACTTCCTTGACGACCAAATTAAGGACAGTCTTTGATGCTAGCGCTCTTTCGGACACCGGAGTATCATTGAATGACAAATTTTTTTTTTTTTTTTTTTTTTTACGGATATGTGCACTCGCAAGGACAATGTCCTATCACGCTCGAGAAGCGGCAAGTGCGCGGAAATGTCGGTGTATGTTGGTCTTGAAACGGTTCAGGTTGTAACCTGCAGGGAAAACCGTCGCAGGGAGTTTATTCCACAGCGATGCTGTTCTCCAGAGATATGAATTCTGATATAGTGAGGTTCTTGGTGCCTCTAGTTTGACAGTAAATTCATGGTTACCGTCTGTTTGACGCGTTCGCCTGGTAGGTGCTACTCTCGGTGGAATCATACGTGCCAACTCTTCAGAGCATTTTCCGTGATAGTACCTGTAGAAGAGAGATAAATCGCCCACAGATCTGCGATGTTCGAGACCATCCAAGTTACGAGTAAGTGCGGGGTCATTGATCAGCTTGATAGCTCGTTTTTGCACGGTATTCAAAAGCATTAAGGTATGTTTGGGTGCAGCACTCCATATATGTGAGCAGTACTCCATAGTTGGTCGAATCTGGGCTTTGTAGAGTGTCAGCAATTGGCTTGGTGTGTACAGATGTCTTGTACGAAATAGCACCCCCAGCTTTTGGGAGGCCCTTTTAGCAATATCTGCCACGTGACTGTGCCAAGACATGTTGGTCTCTGCAGTAACCCCCAAGATGTTCAACTGACTCTGTAATGTGACAGCACTTCCAGATAGCATGATGTTTGGCTCACCGGTGCTGGTCTTTTTTTGAAAACAGAGCTGCTTGGGTTTTCTGCGCATTGAACTGTACAAGGTTTTTGTTACCCCAGTCCTCTATTATCTCCAGGTCGTTATTTATCTGCGATATTTGAGTTAGTCTAAGATGATGGAATTCACGTGCGGAAAGCCCTGTGGGTGGTATGAGTGAGGAGACTACATTACCATCGTCTGCAAAGCAATAAAGTGGATTTACTGTTTTATCTATGAGGTCATTTATGTAAATCAGGAAAAGAGTTGGCGAAAGGATTGCTCCCTGTGGCACACCAGCATTTATTTGGTAAGAGTTGGAGTTCTGGCCATCCAGTGCAACATAAATGGATCTGTCCTTTAGGTAACTTTCAAACCAAGTGCAAAGTTTCGGCGATAATCCCATTGCTTTGAGCTTGTTGAGAAGATTTTCATGCCAAACTTTGTCGAATGCTTTAGATATATCTAAGGCAATTGTTCTTGTTTCACCCCGCAACTCAATCGCTTTTTGCCATAAGTGAGTGACGTATGTAAGTAAATCGCCAGTTGATCTATATTTTCGAAATCCGTATTGCTTATCGTTGATAATTTTGTACTTTTCCAAGTACTTGGTTAGGTGATTGTTCACAACTCTTTCCATTACTTTTGATATCACCGGAAGTAGAGCAATTGGTCTATAGTTTAACGGATCTGTCTTTTTTCCTTTCTTTGGAATGGGTTGTACTGCGGCAGACTTCCATGATGATGGATATACTCCTTGCCTGTAAGACAAATTGAATAATTTTGCGAAAGTTGGGGTGAGTTCGTTGGCGCAATTTTTGAGTACTATTGCGGGAATGCCATCCGGACCCATTGCTTTGTTTGTATCCAGCTTTTTTAGGGATTTTCGTATTTCTCTGTGACAAAAGGGTACCTCTGGCATACTATGGGAAACCCTTTCAATGAACGGTGGAGTTTTTCCGTTTGGCACTGTTAGGTTGGAGTTGGAGGAAAACATTTGGGCAAGCATATTGGCTTTTTCCTCTGATGTTGTGGCTAAGTGATTATTTTTATCTGTAAGTGGTGGTATGGATGACTTGGTGAAGTTAGATCCAACAGCTTTTGCAAGAGACCAAAAAGACCTAGAACTACTTGGACAATTCAGCAACCTGTTTTTTATTCTTTGATTGTATGTTTCTTTAGCGGAGTCAATAGTAATTTTGCAACTATTTCTGGCTTCTATAAATTCTGTGTGGTTTTGAGCGGTTTGTTGTCGTTTCCAAAGGTTATATGCTCTGTGTTTTTTCTGTACAGCCGTTTGACACTGGCTGTTGAACCAAGGTTTAGCATTAGCTCTACGTTTAGTTGTATGTGGGATATATGCGTCCATTCCAGATAAGATTACTTGTGTTATTTCATTACAGCAAATAGTGGGATCAGCTGTTTTAAAGCAAACCTCTTGCCATGGAAAATCCAGGTAATACTGTTTTAGGTCATTCCATTTTGCCGATTTATAGTGCCACATTTTACGAGGAAGTGGTTGTAGGCTTGGTCGGGATGAGCATTTCGCACTTTGTTATTATAAGTTTATGATCGGACGAACCAAGTGGAGCATCTACTTGAATTGTGTACGAGTCAGGATTTGTGGTTAGGAACAAGTCTAAAAGCGCTGCAAATTCGCCCCTTTCTGAGATACGGGTAGGTTCATCGACAAGCTGCGTTAGACCACAACTTATGGCAAAAGCTTCTGCTTCTCTGCCTTCGTTATCTGTTTTGTTGTGGTGTTTCAGCCAGGGTATATTGTGGACGTTGAAATCGCCTAAAAAGACAATTTCCGCCTGTGGATAGTTTGACTGTATACTATCACAGCTTTCGGATAATGTCGCGAAAAAGTTTTGGTACTCGGTGTTAGATGGCGGTCGGTAGAGGCAGCAGATAAACTTGGTCGATGACTTTGAGGTGAATTTTAGCCATATGATATCAAGGTTCGCTGGTTCTAGCTTCTCCTCTCGATGACATGAAAGGTCATTTTTAATGTACACACAGATCCCAAAATTATGTCGAAATCGGTGGTGTAGGTCATAGCCGGGATAAAGATAGTTCACAATAGGTGTTGCAGAACTGATTTTAGTTTCAGTGAGAACAAGGATGTCAGGTCTTTGTTCTTCAAGATGTTGGTGAACTGAATTCATATTTGTACTTATTCCTCTTATATTGCTAAAATCAATTCTGAGTTGAGTTTTTGATCTTCTCTTTATATCTTTACATGAAGGACCCCCAGGATCACCCGACGCCCGGAGATCCGAGTGGTCGGGTATTTTACCTCCGGAATATTTTGATCCTGGAGGCGCCATCATGCTATCTGTTACTCATTGTTGGAACCGGACTGCCAGCGCAGTAGCGGAACGTGGTGATACCACTTAGCGCTACTCAATTCTGGCATGGTGGTATCTCACCGGTCGACGCCCAATGAGTAAAAAGCGTCTACCACCTATGAGCTTACATTACTCGTAGGGCCCAAATTGCAGGATAATTTGTTCAATATTTTGGTAAGGTTTAGATGTCATCAAATCGTAATTTCAGGGGATATAGAAAAGATCTACCGCCAGATTCTAATAAGGGAGGATCAAAGGGATTTGCAGCGAATTTTATGGCGGTTTTCTATTGAAGAAAATATCCAGGTTTATCGGTTGAACATAGTGACTTATGGGACTGGGCCAGCTTCGTTTTTGGCAGTTCGCTGTTTGGTACAATTGGGCAACGAAGTAGCAAATGACTTCCCAGAAGCATCTAGGGCAATAATTAAAGATTTTTATATGGACGATCTGCTTTCAGGGGCCGATAGTTTGCAGGGGGCAAAATTACTAAAGGAACAAATAAGTGATATTTTAAAATCAGCAGGGATGGTTTTAAGAAAGTGGATGTCAAATAAAAGGGAGGTTTTGGACGGACATCTAGAAGGAAATATTGAACACTACATAGCAGAGGAAGGAGATAATTGCAAAACCTTGGGGTTGGGATGGAATTCGGAAAAGGATATGTTGCATTTTCAAGTTTGTACTGATTTGTCTTTCAATGAGAAGGAGAAGGTGACAAAACGTAAGATTTTGTCTTCGGTTAGCAAAATTTTTGATCCACTAGGTGTGTTAGGTCCAGTTTTGGTGCGGGCGAAATTAATATTACAGGCATTATGGCGAATGAACTTAAAGTGGGATGATGAGGTACCAGTCGATTTGCGAAATTCATGGCATAATTTTGAATCTTCCATTGGATATTTGAATGAGTTGGAAATACCTAGAAAAATTGTATGTGAAGGTTCGACAGACATTCAGATTCATTGTTTTGCGGACGCATCAGTGCTAGCTTATGGTGCTTGTGTTTTTATAAGGTCTCAAAATTCATTGGATTTTGTACAATGTCGCCTGTTGTGTTCTAAATCAAGGGTAGCGCCACTAAAGGTAGTTTCATTGCCTAGGTTGGAAATATGCGCGGCACTATTAGCACCAAGATTGGGGTCTGAAGTTCTGAAAAGTATAAATGTTATTCCAGATAAGGTATGTTTTTGGACAGACTCTACTATCGTTCTGTCATGGTTAGCAGGTGAGCCAGTGGAATGGAAAACTTTCGTGGCCAATCGGACCTCAGAAATACAAAAATTAACAAGCAAATATGCTTGGTATCATGTGGCTTCTTAGCATAATCCGACGGATGTGCTTTCCAGGGGTGTAGACCCCGATCGGTTGAAGGATTGCAAAATTTGGTGGAAAGGTCCTAAATTTTTGAAGAACAACCTGGAGTTCGGTACATTTTGGTTTGAAAATGTGGGCGGTGAATATCCAGAAGAGTTGTTTGAAAGGAAAATAATACAGAAAACGTTTTTGAATTCTACGGATTTTAACATCCTCGATAGGTTTTCTAGTTTCACAAAATTAGTAAGGGTAGCAGCTTATTTTTGGAGGTTTAAAACTAACTGTCAATTGTCAAAAAGTAAAGAAAAATTGTTAAGAGGGTTTATATCAGTTGATGAAATGGAGGTGGCAACTAACAGTGTCTTGAGGCTAGCACAGCAAGATGCATTTTCTGTGGAATTAAAGTGTTTGAAGGAGGGCCAGCTTATATCAAAAAATAATAACCTAATTTCCTTGTCACCGTTTTTGGATAAGAATGGTATTTTAAGGGTCGGCTGAGTTGTTCTAATTTGAGTTTCTCCGAAAAGCATCCTATTATTTTGTCAAACAAACATAATTTAACAAAATTGATAATTTTAAGCTTTCATTATAAAAATCTACATCAAGGCCCACAGGCCTTGCTAGCGAATTTAAGACTCACTTACTGGCCTTTAACTGGTAGAAGACTAGTAAGACATGTTTTGAGCAAGTGTGTCATATATTTCCGGGTGAAACCTAAAGATATCACAAATATAATGGGAAATTTGCCAAGGGAAAGGGTTATTCCAAGCAGACCTTTTTCGAATTGTGGGATAGATTATGGAGGGCCCTTTGAAATAAAAGTAACTAAGCTTCGAGGTTTTCGTACCGTGAAAGCATATTTTTGTGCCTTTGTCTGCTTTGCCACCAAAGCAGTCCACTTGGAGATTGTTAGTGATCTCACTGCTGCAGCCTTTTTAAACTGCTTCAAAAGATTTATAGGACGTAGAGGTTTGTGCACTATTATTTATTCAGATAATGCTACGAATTTCATTGGCAGTAATAACGAATTAACATCTCTATATACATTTTTAGAAAATACCTCTAGGTACTCAGATGCATTTCTCAGAATATTTTTCTGAGCAAGGCATTAGATGGCATTTTATCCCGCAACGCTCACCGCACTTTGGGGGTTTATGGGAATCAGTTATAAGGGTAGGTAAATTTCATATAAAAAGAGTGATAGGTATGCAAAAGTTGACCTATGAGGAGTTTGGTGGAATCGTGTTTGAATTCCAGGCCAATTACCCCCTTCTCAGAGGATCCTAGAGATCTAAATGTCCTTACACCCGGCCATTTCCTAATTGGTTCCTCACTCAGAGCCTTACCTCAAAAGGACTTGCAAGATGTGAATGTCAATCGTTTGACAAGATACGACATGTTAACCAAGTGGTACAAGGATTTTGGCGTTACTGGAATAAAGATTATTTGACGCAATTGCAACAAAAGGATAAATGGCGTGTCTCAAGTCCTAACATTGAGGATCGTGTTAAGGTTGGTGCCATGGTGGTGGTAAAGGAAACAAATACTCCTCCAATGTGTTGGTGTCTTGGAAGAATTATTGAACTTCACCCTGGGAGAAGTGATTTGAAATGTCGCGTAGTGACTATAAAGACTTCTCGAGGAATTATCAAAAGGGCTATCTCCCAAATATGTGTTCTACCGATTGAAACGGATATTGCTAGTGAAAACTAGGCGTTATTTTGAAAGACGTTGCTTTCAAGGGGGGCGGCATGTCGTGATCTCTAAAAAGCTGACATAAGTGCTCGGACTAAATAGTTCGACTAGCTGCTTAGACAAGGAAAGAGAGAGGACGCGTAACATCCTTTACCTGCACTAGCAGCTGGTTGTGACCGTTTGCCACCAAATAATGGCGACAATTTTTCATGGTGCCCCTATGTAAATTTTACTTCAGACTAACATTTTTGTGATATTCAGCATGGTGGATTGCTAGCGTATGGCTGAAAAACCCGCAGAGAAAAAAAAGTCGATGGGATTACATTTAACAGGCAAAAAACAATAAGCTTTCTAGGTTATATTATCAAAAAAGCAGACATTTTTTGGTGGCAAACTGCTTCATTTTCACCTGCTGTGTTACGATTCCCCTCTCTTTCCTTGTCTAAGACTAGCTGTATGAAAGTGCTGCTCCCTGTCGGGGTTGCTACGAATTTTGGAAGAAACCTTTTTTTTCTCTTTTTGTTTTGTGTGGTTGACAGGCTGTGGAGGAGGATAGATTGATTTTTTGGAGTTATTATTGATTTTTGATATTTTTTGAGTTTCATGCATGCACGTTTTTTTTGCACATTCTCTTTTGTTTGGTTGAAACATTTTTTGTAAAATTCTTTATTACATACAGTATAGAGTCCATTATTTAGAAGATTTGTGTTTGATTTGAACCGGCATACAACAGATGACATATGAACTCAGTGCCATTATGGCCGATTGACTGTCGGTGAATATTGCAATATCTTGCTTGAGATAGTTCCTGTTCAGGATCATTTGAGCACATCTGTCAATGGCGTGTATTTCCGCCTGAAAGACACTGGTGTATTTACCCAGTGACTCAAAATATTTGGTGCGAGGCCCAAATACTCCAGCTCCTGATCCTTTGTCGGCTTTCGAACCGTCTGTGTACCATTTAATGGTGTTTTCTTCGAGAGATTCGGTGATCTTGCCGCTTTCCCAGTCGCTTTTATTATCAATCCTTGTGAGGAAGTTTCTCTCAAAGTGATATTCTTTGGTTATATCGTCTTTAGGAAGATCGAATAAGGGAATACACCGTGTCTGGGATGACCATGCTCCTTGATCGATGATGTCCTTAGCCTCGGTCCTATTCCTAGCGAGTCTAAACACAGCTTTTTCTGCAGCTCGCTTCACCGACAAGTGCAAAGGTGTGAGGTCAAGTATGACGTTCAACGCTGCTGCTGGACATGTTCTCATGGCTCCTGTAATACATACACTTGCCAGTCTTTGCAATTTATCAATGGCTCGCCTTGTAGTGCTTTGTTCTGCTATGCCATACCAAACTGCTGCCCCATATGTGATTATGGGTTTTACCATCATAATGTACATCCGCCGCAGTATTTTTGGTGTACATCCCCAGTTTTTACCCGCCAAGTTTCTGCACACCATAATGGCTTTAGTGACTTTGTTAACAATGGCTTCTAGGTGTTTTTTCCATAGAAGTTTACTATCCAGTCTTGCGCCCAGATATTTAACTTCGTTTGCTTGATTTACAACCTCTCCACTTAGGTGAATTTCCCTAGTAAGTTGAATTTTCTTTCTAAGTGTAAATGGTATAATAGTGATTTTTGCTGAGTTGATGCTCAGCCCCACCGATGTGCACCATTCTTCGGTAGTACTTAGGCCTTTTTGTATGAGGTCGTATAGTGTGCCCTCAAATTTGCCTTTGGCAATAATGACAATATCATCGGCGTAACCTATACAAGTTAGACCCTGATTTGTCAGTCTGGACAGGAGTTCATCAACTACCAGGCTCCACAACAGGGGTGAGGTTACTCCCCCTTGAGGTGTACCACGAGTGGTTCTGATGCTTGTGGTTTGTTCACCCACAGTTGTCTCAGCTGTTCTCGTAGTCAGCATTTCACAGACCCACCGGACTTTGGTTTTATTCACTCCTCTCCTTTCCAGAGCAATCTATCTATCTACATTTGATATGCGGTATGCCTCTCTTGATCAGTATAGCAATGCCTACTCTTCCATCATCTCTATCCAATCTATGCGTAACATAATATTTGACTTTCAAGACATAATCTGCCTTAAGCCATATTTTATTGATAAGTATTACATCTGGGGCTATTTATCAAAACAATCAGGTCACTATAATTTCTTAGAATGCTTCTAATGTTCCATTGTACAATTTTCATATTGCGTTTCTTCAAACTGTAGGTCTCTAATAGCGTGTACATATTCCTGTAGGTATTGGCTGTCTGCATCCTGATCGGATCCCCCAAATATCTGGGTTGCATTGCGGATTTCTCCCATAATAAAGTCCTTCACCTCCTGAGACAAGGTTGTCTTTCCAATGACTTCATGTATTACATCTTATATTGGTGTTGGCTGTATGGAATATGCACTTCCTGCCGCCGAACCTTTCCTTGTGCTTATTTGGGTTGGAGTTCTAGCTGATGCAGGAATCAGACATTTTTTGTGCGCTTCTCTGTCGTACCCTGGTGAACTGGGCATTTTCCTTTTGAGATTGCATGCCGCTGAGGCATATGATGTGTTGGGTCTCGATATGTATAGATGTCTCTGGTTAATTTCAATTGGTCTATTGGCTTCCGAAGCTCTTCTTGCATGATTTAAGGCTGGGAAATCTCTATGGTCTAAATTACTTATTCTTTGTCCAAGTCGCTGTCCCATAATTTCATCTCCTTTCGGATGTTTGTTCCTAGCTTCAGAATAGGATATATTTTCTGTGATCATAGTGGTTTTGATTGCTTTCTGTCTAAGGTATTTCTTACATTGCCTGTCTGTAGCTTTGTGCTCCATGTTACAATATGAACAGTTTGGTGTGTTTTGTGTACACTCTCTTTCTTCATGCTCCTCTGCACATATTGGGCATCTTTATTTACCTCTGCACTGTTTAGCCGTGTGACCGTACCTTAAGCACTCAAAGCACATAAATACTGGACTTATTTATACTGAAATTAATAAATCACAGAAATCTATATTAACTGCCCTTGGAATCAGTTTCCCTTGGAACGTAAACACCACTGATTCAGTATTTACATATTCGATTTCACCGTTTTCAATTATTCTCTTCTTTAGTCTTTTGGCTTCAACAACCTTTGCTACAGACTTTGTATTCTCAACTATTTCCTCTTCAGTTATACTTCTGTAGATCCCTCTGGCTATACCTTTACAGGTAACTAGACTCGCTGGAATATTCCCACTCTGTTTTTACTTTTTCTAGAGGTTTTCTTAACTCCACCAACTTTACTGTTTTTCAATAGTCTACCTACACTTATGGGGTGCAAATTTCCAATATGATCCTCATTCTTGATTTCGACTATGACCCTGTAGGGTTTCGAATCCCTGAAAGTATAGGTAAAATTATGGCTATTTGTCTTTTTTGCTTCCCTATGGCCCCCGATGGCCCCCTGTGTCTTCTTTCATGTGGTTCTCAAATTATTCTAGGTTAGGAAAAGCAAAAGCAGGAAAAAAAAGGCTATACCTACTACTGCAAGCAGGGATTTAAATTTTGTGTTGGGGACTTACCCCCAGGTATACTTCATTGATTTTTAGTGTTCTAAAACTTTCTGTTTTCTTTAAGTTTCGCAAAAATTAATCAGAAAATCGGATATCGAGCTGTCACTCTCCGACAATGATTTTCTATAAGGGATATGAGCATCTTCTACTAATCAAATTTAAAAAGACTCCATCGTCAAAGCACGTACAGCTTTTCCAGTGGCCGCTGACTTAACTGCGCTGTTGCCAATTGCGATTGAATGGAGTCGTGAATATAACTATTCTGATTGGTATTTTGTCAACATTTTAGAATTGAATAGTATGGTTTTTCAGTGCTGACAGTGGCAACACTGTCAACATTCAAGTAGTGCGGATTAATTCCTTGTTTTTATTTAGAGAGTTTCCGGCCATAATTAGAAATCATACTGTTCATTAACTCATTATGAAAATTTTACAAATTGGATTTTTTATTACAAAACAAACCTCTGAAAAAATGCAATCAATGGCTCTCCTGTAATATCACTAAAACACAATATTTGTATCGGATAAAACAAAATAAGTATAGTTTCCAATGAAACGTTCCCAAAAGAAAAGAAGGACAATAACCAACGAGGTCACGACGACGTGTGGCAAACCTTATATGAGCTTTATTCGAAATGATCAGCTTCAGGTGGTGCAGACTGAATTTCCCTAGAGCCCAGTTAGGAAATTGCTAGTGTTTCCAGACTGTTGTTGGTATCATTTGCCAGCGGCCAATTTATTATGGCCTTTTGCGAATGACGTGAACTCGTACATGTTGCGACAATCTTTGACGAAGTTAAACTTGAAAATGCTGGTCCAATTAATGTGACTTCAATAAAGTCCTTGTGAATTTACTGAAGCAAATTCTAGTATTCAAATAATATGTACACTTTAACTCATATTATATTACCATGAAGTTTATGGTGGTAATATGCAAAGCAAACTCCTCTTCTAAATTACCGTTTTATGTAGGGTCCTGAGGAAAGCATAATTTCACGCCTCGTTTAGAAAAGCGGAAAAAAAAATTCCGGGAAAAGGTCCCTTCGGGGCACGTAATTTATATTTAGAAACTTTATCGGCCTCCGCAAAAATAAATTAACCGTTTTGCCAACTCAATATTAATAATGATGAAAACACAAAATAAACAACATATTGGCTTTCTTTGACAGTTTCTCCAACAAAGTCCCCATGTGGCAATAAAAATCCTATATACCGCCCAAATATTCAACCTCTGGTTCCCTTAGGCGAATGTTTAACTCCGGAACTTTGTCGCATCCAGGCTAAGGGGCGTTGCAAGGAGGGCAACTACAACCGTTGCCCATTTAACAGTTTTGCGACCCGATTTTAGCGCCTATTAGTTTATTTTACGAGGAAAGTTGGAGTAGCGATATGCTGCTTGGGAAATGGTGTTGGTAAGTGGGCATTAGTTTTGAGCCATATTTATGATAAACTCTTATGACCATACACTTTAAGCTACGCAGTCAAATTTATTCTCTTGATAATACCGATTTTATCATAAGTTTATAATTGGGCACCAAGCCACGAGAAGTAGAGACTATAACGAGTGGATTTGAAAATGTATATTGTTCTCTCTATTTGTAAGTTGGGGAGGGTGATATGCCATAGCACTTAGGCCACATTAGGCCTATTGTGCGCCTCCACAAGAGGAGAGGTCAACCGGATGATGATAGTGTAGATGCACATAACTACCTTGGGGGAGAAGTTGGAGAACCCCCAGGTCTTACCAATAGTACCTCTACACTGTTCATAGGCGATATATGCTTTCTGTATTCTCTTAACAATATGAGAGTTCCATGTTAGTTTGCAATCGAGTGTCACTCTCAGATATTTGACCTCGGCGGCAAAACTTAGTTCGGTGTTTAAGAGTCTAGGTGCTGTCGGAACAGGGGCGGATACAGGCCTTTTGGAAGGAGGGGCAGTTTAAGTTAAAGTAAGCCAGATTGGGTTAATTTGGGTTAGTTTTGGCAGCGCATTGTGCAAGATATGGTTTTTCAGAGGAATGGTCCATAAAAATATGGGAATGGGGGAAATATTTAGGAGAATAAGGTGATTTTAAATAGGTAGGTACACGGTGTTTTTCTATATATTGACACCTCACCTACAGCCTTTACAGGTAAAAGAAAGGTGTAAATACAAAAGTTGTACAATTTTGGCTGAGCTGAATTTTTAGAAACCATGGTCGGAAACAAAATTTAAATGTCAGAAATGTGAAATTTTGCATGCTTCCAGATTTTTTCAAATGGGATGCCCTATATTTCATTCTATATTCTTGAAGAGCACAAAGCCCCGATTCCAAAAATATATAGTTTCTCCATATTTGATTGAACAGTCTCTCATATATTCGGCGCCAAAAATTGTAAAAATACTATCCTACTACTACTGATTTTGTGAACTATTCTACCTATACAGGTGAAAGCTGCAGGTAAAATTTGAGGTACTTGGTTTCTCTGATAGTACAGGGTGACTCAGAGTAAATTTCCCATTTCGAACGCATCCTGTACATTATTATTTGTGGGGAGGTTAGCGCTGGCAATATGCGGCGACTGCGTGCGGATTATCAATGAACATGGAGCAGTGGTCGAACGAGCAACGCGCGTTCATGATTGAGGCGTTTTTAAAATCGAATGATTCTTATGTCGCGGCACGTCGACGTTTTTGTAACCGTAACCATATCCGGCGTATACGTGACGCTACGTCAAAAAATATATTGAAATCGTGGGTTCAAAGATTCAAAGTGGTACAGTGGCAATTGACAAATCAGAAGCGTCCCACCATGTTTTCGAATTGAGCGCCTCGGATTTTCGGTCGCAGCCCGTCGCACAATTCCGATGTTCTCTGGCGTTTTGATGGATTTCTGTTGGCCAGCACGCTTCGGCTTTGCCATTGGACCACTTTGTCTGAATCTGTGAACCCATAATTTCAATAAATTTTTGGACGGAGTATCACGTATACGCCGAAAATTGTAACGGTTACAAAAACGTCGCCGTAACGCGACATAGGAATCGTTTGATTTAAAAAAACGCCTCGACACTAAACGCGCATTGCTTGTTCGACCACTGCTCCATGTTAACTGATAATCCGCAAACAGTCGCCGTGAATTGCCGGCGCTAATCCCTCTACAAATATTAAGTTGGATGTACAGAACGCGTTAGCAAAAGGAAATTTACTCTGAGTCACCCAAAATTTTAAGAACCAAATATGTTGGAGACGGCTCAACCAAATATAGACAAACTATATAGTTTTGGAATCGGGAAATTGTGCTCTTCAAAAATATAGAACGAAATATAGGGCATCCCATTTGAAACAACATTTCACATTTCTGACATTCAATTTTTGTCTCTGACCATGGATTCTAAAAATTTAACCAATACTGTACAACTTTTGTATTCACACCTTTCATCTACTTGTAAAGGTGAAGGCTGTAGGTGGGGTATCAATACATAAAAAAACACCCTGTACTTGAACAATAACTTATTATATAAAATCAGAATTTGTAAGATTATCCAATTTTTGTCAATTTGCCTTTCAACAGGAATTGGTAATGTTAGTTTACCAAACTAGTACCATAATGTGACAACTTATTCAAGTACAAACGGGTGGATTGTTGCGGAATTTATGGGTGGACCTCTGCGGGACGAACGCAGCGAGTTCCGCAGTCATCTATACATTAATACATTGTTCAAGTACGATACTAACTTGACTCAGTCAAATGTCAGTTATTCTCATCAGTTCAAAAACTACAAGTTTCAGGTGAGTTGCTTATTTGAATAGTTCGTCCCACAGTGGCCCACCCATAAGTTCCGCAATAATCCACTTATTTGTACTTGAACAATAACTTATTATATAAAGTGAAAATTTGTAAGATTATGATTATTCACTTTTTGTCAATTTGCCTTTCAACAGAAATTAGTAATGTTACTTTACCAAACTAGTAACATAATGTGAGAAGTTATTCAAGTACAAATAAGTGAATTGTTGCGGAGCTTATGGGTGGACCTTCTATCCATCTATTCATCAATATGTTGTTTAATTACGATACTAAACTGACTCACTCAAATGTGCGTTATTCTCATTAGTTAAAAATAACACGTTTCAGGTGAATGTCTTACTTGAACAGTTCAACAGTATATTGGTGATCAGATGGCTGCGGTACTCGCTGCGCTTGCCCCGCAGGGGTCCACCCATAGGTTCCGCAACAATCCACTTATTTGTACTTGAAAAATAACTTATTATAAAGGGTGTCCCAATAAGAACGCACATTTTAATTGTGAAATAAAAGTCATAATTTATTTTAAACTAGTGTTATTTATATTTTAATTTAAAGTTAATACACTGTAACAAACGTAAAAAATAATATCTGGCACATGGCCGCCTCGACTTTAGTTACAGACTCGTATTCTTTTCAAGAAATTTACAATCGCATTTTCACCCATTTCTGGCCCAATTTCGCTAATAACGCGTTCAATTTCGTTCTTCAACTGTAGAACTGTTGTTGGTTTATTAGCGTATACGAGGAATTTTAAAAAACCCCAAAGAAAGAAATCACAAGGCGTTAAATCGCACGATCTTGCGGGCCAGTTCTGATCTCCATTACGTGAGATGACACGACCGCGAAACTTTTCTTGCAACAACTGAAATGCTTCGCGGTAGTGCGACATGTTGCACCATCCTGTTGATACTACATAAGTAGCTTCTGTATCCATACCATCCAGTGGAGGCCACAAAAACTCAGTGAGCATGTTACGATAGCGTTCGCTGTTCGCAGTAACTGCATTTTCTGTCTCGTCCTCAAAGAAGTACAGTCCAATAACTTTACCTGCCCAAATTGCGCACCAAACAGTGACTTCCAATGGATGCATTTTCTTCTCGAGAATAACTCTAGGATTTTCTTCACCTCAAATCCGGCAATTTTGTTTACTAACAAAGCCGTTAATGTAAAAGTGTGCCTCATCGCTGAAGAGAATATTCTTCGAAAAATCAAGATTCATTTGTTGGTTTTGCAATGTCCAAATGTACGGCGTGTCGCATGATTCAAGGGCTTCAATTCTTGGGTCAGTTGAATCTTATAAGCATGGAAATAAAGATCTTTGGTGAGAATTCGATAGGTAATGCTCCTTGAAATGTGAAACTGCTGTGAACGATGATGGATAGATGTTTCCAGATTCACACGAACACTTTCACCCACTGCGGCAATGTTTACAACAAGAGGCTACTACGGTGTTTTCACGTCCACGACAGAACCATTTTGTTCAAATTTGTTAAGTAGTCTATGAACGGTTGTGTGATTTGGCGCATTGTGTCGACCAAAAATGCCACGCAATTTACGAACTGTTTCCGCATAACATTTTCCATACTTGTAGTCATCTTGTAGTGTGTTTTAACAATAATAATTCGTTGCTTGACCGTATATCGTTCCATGGCTACTAATCGCAAACTATTCACATTATTCTTATCATTTGTTTTCTGGCCTACTATACTGCAAATACAGTAAAAATGCTGCGCAATTCAAAATGTGCGTTCCTATTGGGACACCTTCTATAAAGTCAGAATTTGTAAGATTATCCACTTTTTGTCAATTCGCCTTTCAACCGGAATTAATAATGTTACTTTACCAAACTAGTAATATATTGTAACTAGTGATGTAAAATGCTCGAGCAAGTATTTTAGGAGAACGTTCTCCGAGCAGGATCGAGAATTAACGAGAATAAACGAGCAAAAACGAGCAGGACCCGAGAATTTATGCTTTTTATCAGAAGCTGAATAAAATAAAACATTTTTCTAAATAAATTCTGATTTTTCTTAAATTTCCCGAAATTCTCAAATTTCTCGTGAAAGTTCTGAATATTCTGAAAATTCTTCATAAATGTGCTGAAAATTCTCAAACTTCTTAGGAAAATATACTTAATACATAATTAATCACATAATTTGTGAATTGTGTCTTGTGTAATGTTTGATAACAATAGTTATTCTGATTTGGGGTTTTCTGTGAAACTTCAACATACAATACTTAATTATCATTAGGATTTTTTTTTTTGATAATAAAATAAAATACTCAGTGATTTTAGTTTGAGTATATTGTATATTCCAGTACAACGCTACCTTTGCCTCCAAAAAAAAATTACTATTGCTGTTAAGTTGCTTCCTGGTTCTCAGGGTCAATATTCGATATATCTCCGCCTTCAACAGTTTCCATGAATATGGGCGCGTTCTTTTATTCAGCAATTGATCCATCTGCTGCCACCATTATGAGACAGATATTCCAATTATCTATGAGCTAGACAAAGAAAGGCTGATTACTTACCCTATGGTGTCATGTGATTTTATTGGTTAGGATCGTGCTCGTAGGTACTTGAGAACGTGCTGAATATTTCTCTATCGTGCTCAATGTGCCCCGAAGGTAATATTCAGCACGAACCTTTTTTTCGTGCGCGAACGTTCGCGAATGTTCTCGAAAGCACAATCAGAACGTTCCCTTGTTCACATCACTAATTGTAACAAGGTATTCGAGTACAAACGAGTGGATTGTTACGGAACTTATGGGTAGACCTCTGCGGGACGAACGCAGCGAGTTCCGCAGCCATCTTTTCATCAATATGTTGTTTAATTACGATACTAAACTGACTCAATGAAATGTGCGTTATTCTCAATAATTTAAAAATTACACGTTTCAGGTGAATCTCTTACTTGAACAGTTCCACAGTATATTGGTGATTAGATGGCTGCGCAGAGGTCCACCCATAAGTTCTGCAACAATCCACTCATTTGTACTTGAACAATAAGTTATTATATAAAGTCAGAACTTGTAACAATATCCACTTTTTGTCAATTGGCCTTTTGACAGGAATTAGTAATGTTACTTTACCAAACTAGTAATATATTGTGACAAGTTATTCAAGTGCAAACGAGTGGATTGTTGCGGAACTTATGGGTGGACCCAGCCATCTATTCACCAATATGTTGTTCAAGTACAATACTAATCTGGTTAACTCAGTTGAGAATTTTTCTTATTAGTTCAAAAACTACACGTTTCAGGTGAGTGTCTTATTTGAACAGTTCAACAGTATATTGGTGAGTAGATGGCTGCGGAACTCGCTGCGCTCGTCCCGCAGATGTCCACCAATAAGTTCTGCAATAATCCACTTATTTGTACAGGGTGTTTTTATATATATTGACACCCCACCTACAGCCTTTACCTTCACAGGTAGAAGAAAGGTGTAAGTATAAAAGTTGTACAATTTTGGCTAAATTTTTAGAAACCATGGTCAGAAACAAAATTTGAATGTCAGAAATGTGAAATTTTGCATGCTTCCAGCTTTTTCGAAATGGGATGCCCTATATTTCATTCTATATTCTTGAAGAGCACAATGCCCCGATCTATATTTGATTGAGCAATCTCTTATATATTTGGCTCCAAAAATTGTAAAAATACTATCCTACTACTGATTTTGTGAACCATTCTATCTGTACAGGTGAAAGCTGCAGGTAAAATTTGAGGTACTTGGTTTCTCTGATAGTATTTTTAAAATTTTTAGAACCAAATATGTTGGAGACGGCTCAACCAAATATAGACAAACTATATAGTTTTGGAATCGGGAAATTGTGTTCTTCAAGAATATAGAACCAAATATAACGCATCACATTTATTTGTATATATTGAATATCCATCCGGTAATAGTTTCCGGAGTATTTCTTTCTATTAGCGAGTGGCTTATTTTTTGAAAGGTGGTTTTGTCAAAAGCCCCCGAGAGTGGACTTTCTATTGTCCAGCAAATTTTTCCACTAGCCCAGCTACCAGGTGAAGAGCTGTGTCCGTTGATCTCCCGGGGGTGTATGCGTGTTGATTAGGGTGGAGTGGATTGGTTGACAATACTTCATCCCTTATGTACCTTTCGCATAGCCATTGTTTTTAGAGAAAATGATGAAAGGCTAATGGGGCGATATGCTTTGGGGGTGGTGTAGTCCATCCTCCCTGGTTTGGGTAGGAAAACCACTTTAACTTCTCTCCAAGCCTTGGGTATGTATCTCAGCAACAAGGACGCCCTGGGCATCCCTACCAGGTCGGCAACAGTAGCGCCAGACCACACTGAAGTAGGGCTAGATAGATGCCGTCAGGTCCTGGTGCTTTGAAGGCGGAGAAGCCTGAGATTGCCCAACCTATTTTTCCCTCGTATATTATCTGATTCGCTAGTTGCCAATCAGCCACAGAGGGTATGTTATAACCTGATGCGTCTGATCCTCCACAACGGTAGTTGTGGAGTCAGGAAAATGGGTTGCTAGTAGTAACTCTGGGTTTTCTTAAAGGTTGGCAGTGAAGGTGCCATCCTCCTTGCACAGGATACCAATTTCCCGAAATGTGTCTTTATTAATAGCTTTCTGGAGTCTCGCCGCTTCCATGTAGTTTTCGATTTCGTTGCAGTATGTCCTCCAGGCATCTCTTTGTTTTTGTCGTACGACTTTTTTATACTGGTTGAGTTGGTTCCTAGAAAGGTTCCAGTCCTTGGGTAGTTTGGTGTTTTTACCTTTATTGAAACCTTTTCTTGTCCTCGCCCGGAGATGTTTGAGTTCCTGACACCACCAAGCCGAGGTGTTACCAGAGTTTTGGAACATCCTCAGTACGGCTCGACATCTTATAGGACTTTATGATGGCACCTTGGATGGTATTCAGTGTTGCCAGACGTAGCGGAATTCCGTTATTTGTAGCGGATGTTTTCGTATATTGCAGCTGTTTAATTAGAACAATTAAACAGTGATTAACCTTCGCCGGCGTTATTTGACCGACTTCGTATATTTATATTTTATTCAATATCACGGCCAGCTTGCTATATGAGATTTTATTTAGTCACAATGTTTGGGTAATATAAAAATATCCAAACATTGTTAGTTGCATTCCAGCATGCATTTAAGTAATTACGGTCACAGTGTTTTATATTTTTGCAGTTTTTGTCACGATTAGTTTATCAAAATTCAATATAAAAAGGGATGTAAGATTCGAAATAAATCAGTACTCATCTAGCTTCAAAAGGTGTTTTACTCAAATCGTTTCCTGTGCCCAAGCCTTCTTGGCCAACGCAGAGAGTAAGGCTGCTCTTTGACAGAAAACGATACAATCGTCCCGCTGCTCAACCAAGCCGAGTTGGGCAAGCGTAATCTGCGAGCACAGCTTGCACATTGGTCCTTCGAGCCTAAAACCAGTCTAGAAGACTCGCTGTCCGTCCATACAGTCAGTCCAGAAGACTCACCGTCCGTCCATAACGTCCGTCCATACAGCCAGTCCAGTCCATAACGTCATTCCATACAACCGTACGTCAGTCCAGAAGACTCGCCGTCCGTCCATAACGTCCATCCATACAGCCAGTCCAGAAGACTCGCCGTTCCTCCACAACGTCCGTCCATACAGACAGTCCAGAAAATTCACCATCCTTCCACAACGTCATTCTATACCACCGTTCGTCTGTCCAGAATAAATAGTCTTCAAAACAATCCAGTCACCTGTCAAACACAGTCATGGCAGAAAAGGAGGAACTTGACCGTCTCGCAAGACAACAAGAAAAATCAGGAATGCAAATCGTTCAACTACTGAGTAACTGCAAGAAAGACTCAGTCGATAGGAAAACCGAGGCCTACGTCCAAAAGCACCTGACCAATCTGGATGCGATACTACAAACAATCAAAAAAAAACGAGGCCGCGATGATAAAAATAAAAGGGTACAGCGAACATCAATACTTCACAAAGCAATATACCCAACAAGTGTATGCCAAATTCGACGAGTTAAAGACCTACTTGCTAACATGCCCAAAGGCCAAACCTAGAACAATCCAATCTGAGCCATCCAACGTCAGCATCCAAGAGAAACGGATAAAAACGCAAAACTTCAAAATACAGCAATTGGAAAACACTCTCGCCCAAATTAGGTTGGAACTAACGCTAGAAAAATCAGAATTCCGGTATAAGCATCTGATGGATTCAAGCAAGAAACAATGGGATGCAATCCAAAACCTGCATGAAGAAATCGCCGTAAGTGAAGATAGCCATCAAGATAAGTACTTCACTATGGACGTATACAAACAAATCCAGAGCCAATTCGATGATGTCATTGAAGCGTTAACGGCAAAAATCCAACAGAATGTCGTCATTCCACCTCAACAAATAGGTACTAGTTAATCAACCACAACAGAACCTGCAGCTACCAAAAGTGCAAATTCCAATTTTCCATGGAGGGTATGAAAACTGGTCTTCATTTTTCGACATCTTCAGAAGGGTCATCCATGAAAATTCAGCATTGAACAAAGCCGACAAGATGCACTACTTAAAAACTAATACCAGGGGAGAAGCAAGTAAGCTAATCCAACATTTAGAAGCAATTGGGGCCAACTACGATTCAGCATGGGACCTACTACAGAAACGTTATGAGAACAAAAGGCTTCTAATATTTAAGCTCCTAGACAAGCTGATAGAACTACCAGAAGTCTTGAAAAAAAACGCCGAGAAGCTAAAGCAACACGAGCATGACGTCACCAGCGAGTGTCTACAAGCACTAAAAAATCTAGACGTCAAAATTGACACCTGGGGACCCATAGTAATCCGGATGACAATGAGAAAGTGGGACTCCGAAACCAGCCGTCTATTTGAACAAAGTCTTGAGACGCCTCACGACGTTCCAGAGATGAAATTCTTGGAAAGAAGATTCCAGTCACTAGAAACTATTCCAGGATCAGAACTCAAGCTGTCTCTTCTGCCAAGACCAACACATGACGTACCACTGTCAGAAGTTCAAAGGAATTTCAGCATAGGAAAGAAACAGATATGTTCAAGAAAAATGCATATCTGCTACAATTGTCTCAGCCATGACATCAATAAGAGATGTTTCAGTCACGCAAAATGTAGCATCTGCAGTCGTCAACACCATACACTGCTACACATGGAAAGACAGCAACAAAATTCCAACAGGCAGCCCAACTACGGAGAAAGACTCACAACTTCCCAACCGCGAAATACTCAACGATACCCACCAACAAGAAGAGCAGAACATTACCCACCAAGAGGCGCAATGTCTAAACACGCCAGGTAGAAATGAAGAAAACGTCCTACTCGCTACTGCTCTAGTAGAAGTGAGCACATCAAGTTCCCCTCAAGTCTTGAGGATTCTTATTGATCAAGGGTCACAGATATCCATTATTACTGAAGAAGCTGCAAATCGGCTAGGATTACCACGTCATAGCATCAGAGCACAAATCTCAGGAATTGGTGACGGAGAACCAAAAGTCTCTAAATGGTCTATTGACGCACAGATCAAACCACGATTTATGAGCACATTCTCTATGGATGTCAATATGATTGTCCTTCCAAAACTTACTCAATCCATGCCAAAACGACACCTACACATAAACAGCATAGATAGTTGGAAGAATAAAGTGCTAGCCGATCCAACATTCATGACACCAGGTGCAATAGATGGTATATTAGGCGCAAAGGAATACGCCAATATCATTTTAAACGGCATGCAAAAAAGTACAGAAGGCCTGTTGAAACAAAACACAGAGTTAGGATGGACCGTTTCTGGCCCAATAGCCTTCGGATCTCCAGCCATCGGAGCCAGTTGTCAGCATGATCACTCACTATGAAGAAGATAGACAGCTAACCAAGTTCTGGGAAATTGAAGAAATAACCCAAGCGCCGCACCTAACGGAAGAAGAGTAAGCATGCGAAAAGAGATTTTCGAGGAAACCACTACTCGAGACTCTGAGGGTAGATTCAGTGTTAGAATCCCATTCAAACAGTCAGCAGATGTATTAGGTCACTCTAAACCAAGAGCCGCAGCAAGATTCAAGAACATCGAGAGAAAGTTACATCAAGATCCCAGTTTACAAGAACAATATTCTGCATTCATGAAAGAATACATAGAGTTGGATCATATGAGGAAAGTCACCCGACATGAAGTGAATCAAGGAAAATATTACATCCCTCATCAAGCAGTCATCAGAGAAGCCAGCACAACAAGGCGACTAAGAGTCGTTTTCGACGCATCGTGCAAAAGCTCCACCAACATCAGCCTCAATGACATCATGCACGTCGGCCCAAGACTTCAACAAAACATCGACGACATAGGTACTGCTGCGTTGGAGAAAGCATGAGATTGTGTTCTGCGCAGACATAGAGAAAATGTGCAGGCAGATCCGAATTCATCCAGACGATCAACAATTCCAGAGAATATTATGGAGGGAGCATCCACAGCAACCAATGTATGGATACGAACTGACCACTGTAACCTACGGTACAGCCTCAGCACCATATCTAGCCATCAAGACACTACAGAAGCTTGCAATCGAAGAATCAAACAAATTTCCGGCAGCAAGCCAAGCAGCATTAAGAGACTTCTACGTCGATGACATATTATCGGAAGCGGCAGATACAGAATCAGCCGTAGTACTACAAAACCAAATACTAAAAATGCTCAGCCTTGCTGGATTTAACCTGAGAAAATGGTCTAGCAACTCACCGGCATTACTCCAATCAATTCCAGAACAGTTCCGAGAACAGAAAATACCAAGAACTACCTCAGGAAGACTTCAAGAAGTCTCTGGGCGTACTATGGTCACCAGCAGACGATACCTTAAAATTCCAGGTCAAAGTCTCCGAAATATGCGAATTAACAAAACGACAAATTTTGTCAGAAATATCCAGATTATTTGACCCCTTAGGATGGTTGTCTCCAATCGTAATACAAGCTAAACTCATCATTCAAGACTTATGGCTAAGAAACCTGATCTGGGATGAGCCTGTAGATCAAGAAATATCTTCAAGATGGATCCAGTTTCAGAGCAAAATAAAAGAAGTTGAAAAAATCAAGATTCTGAGGTGGATACATCTGAGAAAAACAAAAAATTTAAATCCACGGTTTTTGCGATGCATCAGAAAAGGCCTATGGTGCAGTGATCTACAGTCGGATAGAAGAAGAAGAAAATACGCAAATTATCACGCTGCTGCAAGCAAAATCAAAGGTCGCTCCAGCAAAAAACAGAACAATCCTACCTCGCTTGGAGCTATGTGCAGCAGTCCTACTATCAAAACTAATTCAAAAAACTAAGACAGCACTTCAAATGGATGATACCCAGACCTTCGCTTGGACCGACTCCATGATCACTCTTGCCTGGATAAAGGGTGACTCTACGAGATGGAAAACCATTGGTGCAAATAGAGTTTCCGAAATACCCTGAAACGCCCCTCAAGCATCTTGGAACCACGTCAAGTCGCAAGAAAACTCAGCAGACATCATATCCAGGGGATTGGACCCAGACAAACTACAATCAGCTGATCTGTGGTGGAAAGGTCCTCATTGGCTGACGTTGCTCCGAGAAATCCCCACAACAGACAATATTCCCGACATTCAAGAAGAAGTAAAAGCCACATGTCACAAAATTAATGTCACGATAAGGAGCGATATATGGGAACGCTTCTCAAACTTGACAAGGATGCTCAGGATATTATCCTACTGCCGTCGATTCATCAAAAAAGGGGAAAGTCTTACTCTATCCGTTCAAGAAGTTCAAAACACTTTCGAAATAATCATAAAAATAGTCCAACAGCAAGAGTTTACCGAAAAATACAGGTCTTTACAACAGCAGAACGCAGTCGACAAGAAAAGTAAGCTACAGACCCTCAACCCATTTCTCGACAGCAAGGGCATAATCCGAGTCGGAGGAAGACTCGAACACTCACCTCTTCCCTACGACCAACGACACCCGATGATTCTTCCATACCATTCTCACATATCTACGCTAGTGGTGAGAAACGCACACAAGACCACGCTACATGGAGGCAACCAAGCGACATTGTCGTACATACGAAGCAGATTCTGGATCATCAACGGTAAGTGGGCCGTCAAAGCAATTATAAATAAGTGCATTGTATGCATCCGTCACAAAGCCGAGACCGCACAGCAACTCATGGGACAACTTCCGAAATCGAGAGTAACAACAGCACCACCATTTACAAACTCAGGAGTGGACTACGTCGGACCGATTCAAGTCAGAACAACAAAAGGAAGAGGTACCTTTTGTATGAATTGTGATACAAAGGGTACATCGCAGTATTCGTATGCCTAGCCACCAAAGCCATTCACCTAGAAGTAGTCAGCGACATGACAACAGAGGCATTCTTGGCAGCATTTCGACGTTTCACAGCCAGAAGGGGACATTGTGCGAATATGTACAGTGATAACGGAACTACATTTGTTGGAGCAGCACGCCGAGCACGCCTATTCGAAGATGAAATCACAAAATTGATACAATCACAATCTGTACAAAACACAATCGTCAACTTAGGAACACAATGGCACTTCATTCCACCAGCAGCCCCACATTTCGGAGGAATATGGGAAGCAGGTGTAAAATCTATGAAGCACCATCTCAAGAGAGTAATTGGAGACTGCACTTTAACCTATGAAGAATTAACAACGTTGGTGTGTCAAATTGAAGCATGTTTGAACTCAAGACCACTCTACCCGCTAACAGAAGACACAGATGATTTCAATATCTTGACCCCAGGACACTTTCTCATAGGAAGAGAACTTCTAGCACCACCAAACTTGGAATCGACAGAACATTTTAACCTATCTCAACGATGGAGACACGTGCAAAAGTTAAAGAAAAACATTTGGAGCGCATGGTGCACAGAATACCTCACGAGACTGCAGCAAAGATACAAATGGCAGAATCAGACCAACAATCTACGAGTAGGAACAATGGTCCTAATCAAAAAAGAAAATATAAACCCAAACCACTGGCCTTTGGGGAGAATTATAGAAACTCACCAGGGACAAGATGGAGCAATCCGAGAAACCAGGCGGCTCACCACAAAAAAGACCGATCCACAAGTTAATCCCATTACCGACAGAAGACATACACCATTTACCAACCACCCAAAACCACTCAGAGGTACGGAGATCAGACCAACTACGGAACGTAGCATCAACATCAGCAAAATCATATGTGTTGTTTTTCCTAGCAGCCATAATTATGATGATTACAACCGCCACTGCAGAAACAGGGTTTAAAATCAACTATCCACAACACTTAGAAGAAATGGAAAATCACTCCAAATGGATATTTGCTACCATGGCCGACATTCACCACAGAACTAAGAGATGACTATTTGGAAAATGTTTGACTTCGGTTTTTGCAGTGAATGACGAAGTATATCAAGATATCGAGGCAATGAACAACAATCAGGAAGAACTCATCAGAGCATCAAACTACCGAACAAAGTTCATGATTTTGGCACTCACAAAATTCAACGAAACAGAAGCCAGAATCACGAACAAACTACAACATTGCCAGAAACGACTCAACGAAGGAATAGAAGCTATCAACAGCATGCAGAGTTGGTAGAAGGAAATAGACACTAATGCCCTTAACATTCATCTATCGAGTGCATAGCAAGTAAACTTCATCAGCGAAACCAATGAGCACTATGATAAATTGCTGAACATCAACTTCAACAGGGGTACGATATATGACCAAGTTTCACCAGCATATATCAACTCCGTCATTCAAAAATCCAATCGAAAGCTCCCAAACAATCTAAAGATTCTTTCGGCAGCAGTGTCCACAAGATTAATCACCAACAACACGCACCTCAAGGTGTGTGGATATTTTCCAATAGTTGACGTGACGGAATTCACCCTATTGAAGGCAACACCGATTCTACTCAGAATTGAGAATAAAACATACTGGGCGTTGGACCTTCACGATGATTACACCGCCGTCGACTACAACAGTCAAACTTACTTTCAGCTCCATGAAAGCGACCTCCAACAGTGCATGCAGCCCTACCCACACCAGCTCATCTGTTCTCCAGTTTCTGTTAGAAACATTGAATCTAATCCGTCCTGCGTCAACGACCGCAACCCAGACATTGCCACATACAACAACACAGGCTAAAAGGCATCCTCTGGAAACGACTATGTACAACGAATACATGGATGTTCATCGCAGGTTCGTCTACAACAATAGCGGTTATATGCAACGGCGAGCGGGAAGAGGTAGGAATAAACACAACGGGAATAATTCAAATTTATCAAGATTGCACCATCCAGACAAAACAGAACATTCTAAAAAAACGCGGTTGGTTTAAAGTATCGTCAAATTTCATAATAGCGGTCGTGAACGTGTTAAGTAGAATAAATGTTTCTGGGTAATCACTATTGGTTACCGGTCCACTCATTTGGAGCAATAGCTGATAAAAAAAGAAAATCCCCGCAATAAGGAGAGCTGATTTTTATATAAATATGGATGCATGTAAACTTAGCTTGTTAATACCTCAAGCAGTTTGATTCGAAGGAAAAATGTTTAAATTAAAGGCGTTTACCGTTGTGACTTTGGTAGTGCTTTATCAGGTGAGTGAAAGATGAGTTTTAATTTGATAAAAAACACAAAAAGTCTCCTTTTATGTATTTTCCGACATTTTAACCATTTACTGCCGTTTTTATGGGGGCTTCATTTCATTGACTGCATGATTGTACATATACATTATTCAAAAAGAAGGTTCATTGGTTAAAGTCGCAGTGGAGAGCAGAATAATCCAAAAAAAAGTTATAGGAGCACGACACATGTTTTTGCTAGTAAGCCTCCTCAGGTCTAGGAACCTACTCCTTGTAACTATTCTAGGCACTAGGCAATAGATAGAAACTTGAGTTTTTTTTTGTGATTTGAATTATTCTCTTCGTCTTATACATTTCAGTCCTTCGAACGCTCACAGCGTAGATGCTGAAGCTATAGCGCCGGAAGTATTTTCAGGGAGGGATCTTTTTTAAAAATTAGCCAGTACCTACCTACAATTTAGTGTAAGGTCTAGAAATTACATTTTCATACTAGAACAAAATAAATTAAACATTTTTCTTCGTGTTCAATAACCAAGTATAATAAGAACCATTTTCTCAAGCCTTGATAATGTGAATGATATTAGAGCGGGAAATTTATTCTAGAAGAATTTTTGTTTGTCTTTAATCCAGAACTAATGCCTTCAAATATAAATTTATTCGAGTGAAAATGTTTTTGTTGATTCCATACGTTTTTTTAGCCATTTGTTGCAGAAGCATCCACCAAAGATGACGTTAAAAAAGCATTCCATAGTCTTATGGCAGAAATAGACAGAGTTTTAACTCAAGCTCAGAATGCTCTTAATAAGGCCTTGAACACCGTTAAAGCTAAAGCAACAGAATTAGAGGGTAAAGCAAACGCTGAACTGGACAAGGTTTTACAGCCACTCAGAAAGAAATTGAATGACTTAGTTGCTAAAGCTAAAGCCAAAGGTAAGATCTGCTCGAATATAAAAGAGTAATTTCTCCTATTTTTTGCGCCCATATTGTTATTATTAATATAAAGTTGGAGGCATTAGGCGGGTAAGGCTCTATTGTAAAACATATATTAGACCGATTTTTCATTGTCAACGTAAAAAAAGGTAAAATTCAGCAAAGACATTTTTTTTGTGTCCGAATATATTCCTTCCGAGAACCTCAATTTTTCATTGGAACTAGGAATCAGGCTACAGGTGAAGAGTCATTGGGTGATATGAATAAAAATGCAGTACCTACCTACTACTACTACAACTATAAGTATATTCTACGCAATATTTACTTACGGTGGTTTCGAAATGTAGTATCTGTTTTGAAGTGAATACTACTGAGTATATACTAATAGTTGTAGTAGTAGCAGATACTTCGTTTTTATTCATACCACCCAATGTCAATCAGATTTCTTTGGTCTGAAATCTGAAGTGTCTATTTTTTTTTAATGACAGCTTTCACATTTTTATGATTAAATCAATATTCGTGGGTCTCCTTCTAAAATATCTCTCTGTTAAAAATTTACAGTATTTCTGGAATGTCAATGAAAAAGATTTTGATTGTTAAAATCGTCCGCTGAAAGTCGAAAATGAACCTTCAACCCCAATCCTTTTTTTTTAAAGTGATGCTGGAACTTCACATAAACTCATGTCAAATCATAAGCCAGAGCCCTTGATTTTTCAAGAGCTCTGTTCGTTTCAGCTCATATTCTCAACAGAAATAAAACTAACAAAGAAATAATTTCTTCCAGGTTTTGATGTGGCCAAGTGTCAAAAGTACGTGGACGATTTTTCTCAAACACCCAACACCCTTGCCCACAACCTAATTGAATGCATTAACAAACAAATATCGAAAGCTCAAGACTTGGTTAATGATGCACTGAACAGATCCAAAGCAATCGAGCGAGATCTCAACACTATCGATACTGATATCGACAAATGTAACGGAAACGCTTGGAAGCAAGCGAAATGCTATGCAAAAATACTCGAAAAAATTGAAAAAGATACTAAAGACGCACCAGCAAAAATAATGGCCGATGTTGCTCAAGTTACGGAGTTGGTTACGAACTTGCTCCCTCATTTGCAAGAATGTTCTGTGGAGGAATTGAAGCATTCTGGAGAACAGGCTGCAAAGGATGTGGCAGAATTTGCCATTTGCGCCGCAGTTTGAAACCCAGAAATGGAAACATATCTAGCTTCTTTCAACAAACATATAATTTTCAGTGAATAAAACAATCATAATAATTTATTGTGTTCCTCAAATTGGCAAGATTTCCTAACAACAAAATCACTATATGTTTGTTAGAAACTATTTAAATAAATAAAATAATCATCTCCAAAAGTATCTATAAAAATAATATCAATTTCTTGGGAATCCCATTAGATCATAAAATTATCACAAAACAAAATATATCTAGGAGGATATTTAGTAGTCTGAAAATTGTCGACTTTCAAAAAAAAAAATCCTACCCAAATTAATTTTTCAGGAATGATAGAGGGCGAGTGGGTGATCATAAAACCGAAGATATCACACATTCACCCCTCTGGCGTTTTGCGCTATAGGGGTTGAAAGTGCACCGTTGGCGATTACTTGATACCTACTGATTTTACAAAAAAAAAATCTTTCAAATAAAAGATGTGCAACATTATTTGATGTACAATGTTTATCTAAAGACTTTTTTGATTAAGGGCCGTTTGAAATTTTATAATGAAAATAAGAAAATCTAACCAACGTAAAAAAAATTTCTACAACACATACAACATTTTTGCTTTATGAAGTTTTTACTCACCCCCTACCGTTTTTCAATAGGGGTAGTTTAAAGTTTTTTTATTTTTTTACAAAAAAAAAAATATATTAATAAAAGTTTTATAAGATTACATTTCCTACAATTTTTTCCAATCAACTTTTTTTGTAACTCACCCCCATTCAGCGGGGGGACACTTCCTTAGGGAAATTTTAGTTTTTAGGGGTATACATTAATTTTTTTTTCTTTTCTCGCTTTTAGTGGCATATAAAAAATTGCAATTAACATTGTATTGAAAGGTTTTTTTTTTTCCACCACCTTTTTGTTTTTAGGGGTAGTTTGCCTATTTTCAACTTTACAAAAAAAAATTATATTATTAAATTATACAAATAGGAATCCGGAACTGTAACTCGATTAATCCACGCAAAATCTCCAACCACCAGATTTCTTTTTGATCATGACAATTGGGAAAGCCCATGGAGACTCGGGAGGTTCTACAATACCATCGGCAATCATTTTAACCAACTCAGCATTCACTTTCTTCTGCAACACTCGGGTCAGTGGATAGTAACGCTGTTTTATCGTGGGTGAATCAGTCTTTATGACCAATTTCACAAGCGTGGTACATCCCAGTTTGTCACTCATTTTCGTGAAAGTCTCGTTAATTAGGGCATGTAAGCTACGCTCCTGTTCAAAGGTTTAATTTCCTCTGCTTTGGATAGAAGCATCCTCCGCATCGTGATTGTTCATGCTATTATTAGAACCAAAACTCCACTCACCGGCGTAAAGGTCGGAAATGATTCCTATTCTGGTCCAGAAAAAAAATCCAAGAATAAGTACATAAGAGTATCAATACGTTAATGAGAACCGTACGTTCTCGAAGACGGAGAGGCAATAAAACGCAGCCAATGACCTGCACGTCTGGCCATTTGCCACAGTGCAATAGGAAGTAGTTGGCTCTAATTGACAAAGAGAACTCAAAGTTTTCCAGCCTCCTGCTCCATGGATAGTTCTGGAAGCATTACTATCAAGCAGTCCAAGGAAAGACTTTCCATATATTTCAACTTGAAGGTAGGAACGTCATCATTTTTTGCATTGGCTAAGACATAATCGAGTAAGATTTTTGGAGAAAAATTTGGCATTGAATTCGACGTTAGGCAAGATTTCTGGCCTAAGACCTTGCCGTAACCCGCTTTTTTTAGCAATCTGGACAGGAAGCGTAGTACAATCTGGCTTACCGCAACGATAACAAAACTTTTTCCTTGGTTCACCACATTACCTGAACCAACCGATGGCCAAATTTCTGTTCCAGTTCCAGCAGAAAGACTCGGACTTAGACATTGAGTCAATATTCGCAGAATTAACAAAGATCTTTGGGGTTGTTGAAATTCGAAAGTCGGCCTCAATAAGGGCTGTGTGGACCTGATGAGTGGGCTTGTGATAAGCCAACTCTGGCTCTAATAAATAACGATAGTTAGTCGGAGGAGGTACTAAACGCTGTACGCGTGCCTCCGGTTTCTTCAATAGCTCGGCTAAATTGTATAAGATCTTTGACAGAACAAACCTGTTGAGTGGCTATTCGAATTTGTAAGTATGGCAAAAGGCTCCTACGAATAAGCTGAAGTTTAACTTCTTCAGAAGGTTCCTGTGGTAATTTCCGAGAAAGATTTTCCATAGAGATTACAAAACCTATTACTCGTTCCTGAGCACCCTGAGTACGTTTTCGAATTTCGTCCCACAAAAAAAAATTCATAATCGTAGGGCATAAAAGTTTCTCGCAGTTGGATTACTAAGTCGTCCCAGCTTTAAAATTTACTAGTACGGTACCACAGAAGGGCATCCTTAATGAATAACTCAGAAGCGGAACGTAAAAGATGATCCTTTGTGACTCCTCTAGACAACCCTAATTCTTGGATTCTTTCCAAGAAATCTGACAGGCTCTTTTGACCCCATCTTAATGTGCCATTATCAAAAAGGGATAAAGGATATGGTGATGGTTCAAATTTGAAACAGTTTTTAATTTCTTCTAAAGATTTGTTAGAGCATATTATTCTATAAAATAACTGCATGGGATTCATATCCACACAACTTTGATGAATTTTTGTATTATTTGTTAACCGAGAAAAGTTTTTTACTCTATCTATGCGTTTACACTTTATATCTGTATAATTCCGCCCTATATTTTCATTTAGTATTCTTTCTCCAATTTCGTCAAATAAATCGCAGTTAATATCAGGTTTTGCTACAAGTCCTGAAAAAATGCATACAAATTCTTTAGGGTAGATTTAAAAGGGCTATGTTCTTTAAACCATTCTGAAAATTTATGCAAATCTGCTTCATCACGTTGTTTTTGTGCTTGGCGTAAGTCTACATGCTGCTCTGAAAAAAATGATTTTACTCCAACAAACTCTTCTATGGCAATATTTATTGGAACACATACTGACATTGCAGTATCCACCCAGCTAAGGAGCAGTCACTGAATCCACGACCACGGGTAAGTCCTCCTGTAGTTTTCATTGCCCTCATTAAGTTCTGTTCTATCACCATGTCTGTCCACGTGCCTGACCAAAATTTTTCCGTTCTTCTTATCGTAAATATCCCTTCATCAACAAATTATTCGTAGAAAACAGTGTTTATGTCTTCTAGCTTTTTCATTTGTTGTAAATAAAGATGCACGCTTTTGGCATAATTATTATGTCCAGTAGCATAGAAAATTGGTACCATAAGTTTGAAACAATGAATATGAAGGATCTAGTTGCCTGACCTCTCAGCTCTGATGAATAATTTAACTATGTTCACCAATTTCCAATACTTAATCCATAGTCGCCCAGTTCGGCTAGCTTCAGCAAGAACAGTAATTTTTTTCTCAATTATTTCTGATATTTCTTCAATTAACTTGCTAAGTTGCACTTCAACTACCGTTGGTTTTTCATAAAGCGATCGAATTTATTCAAGTTCGTCCTCAGACAGAGATCTATATCCAAGGGCTTCATGAGTGAGAAAATGATAACGGAATGATCTTGCATCATAATTGTGGAATAGTATTTTTTGAATATACCTATGGTTTGCCAAAGTTCCTCAATGCCACAACCAGTCATAATATTTCCAATGCTGCCCATGAATGACATGAAAGTTTGAAACCGTCCAAGCCTTATTATACCCTTTGACAAAATATTGCTTGAGTTTGCCGCTGCTACAATGTCCACAGCTTTTAGAAAAAGCGGCTGATCAAAAGTCACAATGCATGGGTTATTATATTGTTCGTTGTTCGTATTTGGTTGCGGCAAAAATAAGCGCGGAATGTATGGTACTTAAATTGCTAGGATCCAGGTTAATGAATGGTAACGGCATAACATCACTATCTATGAAAAACGTACCATATTTAACTGTAGCCCATCAAGATTTCGTGGAAAAATAATATTTACTTCCCATCAGCCAGAGAGTATCCACCATTCTTGCTGATTTTGCACTATCGGGTCCTAAAACCTCCAATGGTTCCATAGTTATAGTTTTCGAACCTAATTTCAACGGTTTGTAGTAACCCTGAAAATAAAAGAAATATTATTAATTTAACTGCAATATTTGTGGACCGTTATTTGATGTTTGAAATTGGTATACAATAACAATGAAACACATACCTGTACTGGCACACTTCCAAAATGACATATCTTACTTGCTGGATTTTTTTTTTTTTTTTTTTTCGATCTGGGGAATTTAAAATTGTCTGTAGGTAGTTTCGGCGTGACACACATGATACCTCCTATTGAATGAAAAGTGCCCTGACCATCTATCGTTCGAATGTTTACATCAGCGTTATCGAACGCAAATTGGCAAAAACTTTGTTCAGGAATATTTTCCTTGAATTTATCAATGGCGCAAGATTCAAATTATAAGCATTCCTGATATGAACCAGCAATTCTTATAGTCTTAATGTCTATTATTGTTCTCGAAGAATATTTCCTGTGTACACCCAAAACTAAACATCACTGGTGAAATGTGAGATCTTGTTCTCACTAAAGACATTATAAAAATTTTCTACAGAAGCTGCCTTTTTTTTTAAGCACGTATCATTCAAGAACAAGTTCAGAGAAAAAAGTTTGCAAAGACTCAGGAAAATCATCCGATCCACCCGACTTTATTTCTTCAAAACTAGGATTATCAGTCAAATTACAAATAATTCCTCTGATATCCTCCTTGATTATTCTAGCTGCTGTGATGACAATGTTATTTCGATCTTCGATTTTTTTATTCGGCAATTCTTCATTTAACCCGGCATTACACGCGCCAAAAAACTTACGTTATTACACGCGTTCGGTCAAATCGACCGACTGCCCAAAAGTTTATATGAATTATTAGCGCTTTTTTCGCGGAGACTATCCCAAACGTATCCTGAACGCTAAGGCATGACCTACGCAAGTTTACTAATCAATAGAGACATGAAACTTTCAAATATTCTGCGTAAGTCATGCCTTAGCGTTCAGGATACGTTTGGGATCGTCTCCGCGAAAAAAGTGTACAAGCACTATAATTCCTAGAATTCATAATTATTACAAAGGGAATTATATTATGCAGTACAGTTACCGTATCATCGACAGCCAAAAGTACTCCCAATATCCGGAAATGCCAATTTTGAACACAAATATTTTGGATACTCAGGTTCACGCGCCTAGTCAAAAGCACCGACTATGAAAACAACGAACTATACTTCAACCAAAAACCAAAATATTTTTGGGCCAATGGGTAGTGGAAAACCTGCATCAGGCATTCCTGGATGGACAAAACTGTCACCATTGTACCAGTGGTATAATTACTGATTTTATCAATGCTCGGTCCTCTTGACCGGCACGCGTGTACTCCCGGGTTAAAATTTCATCACATTTTCTTTTGAAACAAACTACACTCGGTTTGCCTGATATAGAAGATATTACAATATCATCATGATACTGTTTTTTTTAAATCTTAATTTCAAATTCTTCTCAGACCAACACTGTTCATTTTCGGGCAGAAAAGAAGCCATGATTTCAGTAAGCTTATTCATCGAAAATTGGCAATTTTCGATATCATTCTCAATATGTAAACAAAGTTTTCTAAAACCTTCCTCTTGAGAAATGACAGTTGGACGCCCTGAAATGTTCTCAGTTACCTTTGGCATAAAGCGAGTATGACAAAGAATACGGTATCTGGCTTCTGCAGCTACCAAATCTATTTCATTACTTATTCTACTAAAAACCTCGTCGCCCACTTATCTCTTCTTTCATGACATCTCTGGATAATACTCTGTTTTATTTCTATAGTCGATGCAATGCGAAAATGTATCTTCCTTTTGTATTTTTTAACGTTTTCAATATTTATAGCTTTTTTGCATAAGAAACAGTGCCATTTAAAATTAAATGACTTACTTGCATCATCTGATCTCAATAATTTGGATGTGCTTGGAGTAGTTTTGTTTAATTTCGATAACTCTGGCGGATGAGTATACGTTTTTCTGCACAAACACGGACGACCTCTTCTCTAAAGCTTTCCACTTGTGATCATTACGTTGTCTACTTGCACTTATTAATCCTCTTTTCGTCACAAGCACAAGATCTTTGCTTTCAACATTCTCAAAAATTATACAAAACAGAATAGGTAAGGTCTCAATAAATCAATCGATGTGCGCGTGACTTATCAGTCATCGCAGACTCAAACCAAACTGACCGTTGAACTGATGAACCCGACGCAGGGGTGAAATGGTACACTGTTGCCGGTTGCCGCATCTTAATAGCTTTGCTCCAACCCAGCAGGAAACCGGCGTAATATTAGGATTTTGCGCAAAGCCTAAAATTTTTGCGTAGAAACTGCAATTCATATAGTTGAACAGAGTGGTTCCGAAACCGTTCTGGGACGGTTTTTTGACGGGTTAGAACAAACCTTATAATTACCTTAATCTACGTCGGTGTCATTATGAAACATTTAGCATTGCCATTTGAATGTCATCAGGTCCTTCATAATAGCACTAGTCCGTTTAAGAATTCATAAAAACACCCAAATTATAAAATGAAAAATATACAAAAAGAAAGTTAGTTACCAGAAGAACCTTTTCATTGATGCTGTCTCGATATTCGAAGGAACACTTCCGAACTCAGAATCACCAATAGTAATATTATTTTCCACTATAAAATTGAATTTATGGCACAAAAATGGACTCCAATATTGAACCTACCAAACTCAAAATTCTAAAAATCATCAAGCAGGTTTCCGACTAGTACGGGCACCTGCTAAAATTTGAATTTTAAATTGAAAAGTTTTTGCTATTTCAAGGGAAATTTGGACCATCGTAGATTAAATTTTGAATGATATACGTTCGATATGAACTGTATCAATGAAAGTTCTGTAACTAAACCACTCGGCTAACGCCTCGTGGTTTAACGTTACATGCGTTACATTATGGTGTTCATATCGAATTAGCATCATTCATAACTATAATAGTACCTTTTTCCAAAAAAGTGCAATTTTTATAATATTTACCAAGCTCTTTAGGAAATGTCTTTGAACATTTTTTTATAAAATGTCTACTTTTCCAGTTATTCGCAGAAAACTAAAAAAAAAAAAACAAAAGGTCGGCCATATTTTTCTCACTTGCCATGTCCGAATTTCATGGGACTTCTAGGAGATTATTCATGGCATATTTCCCTGTAACTTTTCACTGAGAATAGCTTGTAAATTTTGTTTCTACCTTAACCCTTTTTTCCGACTAACTTTCTTGCACTAAGGGTCGCCTTACTTAAATGAGCAGTAGCTACACTACACCATTTCGACTTCAATTTCGGAAAAAGTAACTTTTATTTAGGAAAATTTGAACTCATTTTCGGAAAAAGTCGAATTAATTTCAGAAAAAGTAAAGTTAATTTCGGAAAAAGTAAAGTTAATTTCGGAAACAGTAAAATCAAATTCGGAAAAAGTATTAAGTAAACATAGTTACATATCTACTTAGAAAATCTAGCCGACATCGCTATTGGACGAATTAATGCTGGAATTTGTGTCCGATCATATAACCATATCCAAGGCATTATCCTGCAGTTATGAGACTGGATGATTTCAATCCGGGAACATAATATTTAGGAGTACATGTAATTTTTCTAATATTTGTGTATAATTTTTAATCAACTTTACTTTTTCTGAAATTAATTTGACTTTTTCCGAAAATGACTACATTTTCCTAAATAAAAGTTACTTTTTCCGATATTGAGGTTGAAATGGTGTAGATTTGGATGAACGGTGTTTCGTCGTTTCGGTAAAAGCTTTCTAAGGTTGTTGCCTATTTGAAGACGTGAATGAGACTTCGGCGGTGGTGCTTTGTCTCCGTCGATAGGGCTAGGTTTGGGAAGTGCCTTTCGTCGACACTTACAACAAATATAAATGATTACAAGGGCTGCTATTAGTACGACGATGAAGGAGGTAAACCATTATTGACTATCTTGATACGAATGGTTCTTGGATTAGTTTATCCAGCTCATCAGAAAATTGGTTTAGTCTATGCTGTACCACGTTTAGATCATCGATGTTGATTTTAGATAATTTAAAGAGGTTTCAACTCTGCCACATGAAGATTCACCGGCAGGTGTTTGCAGCATGAATTCTGAAGTTTCCTACAGAGGCATTGCATGTTGGTTGGAGCTTGAGCACTGTGTTGGTATTGATTGTTTTTGTCACACTGCTTTCGCCATCACATCTGATAATGATTGGAAGGGACGATGATAATGTTATGAGCCAGCAGTTTGTGTCTAGTTCTTGCACATTATAATCACTAGCGAGTAAGATTGAGGTTTGGCAAGTCTTGGGAAGTGTCCCTGTTGACTTCAGGAGTTGGGCTTCGCTAATGGCATCGCTGTCTATAGGATATTGTAGAAGGTCAGAACATATCGTTGTGTTATTATCAAGAGGTTTGCATTGATCCAGGCTTTGGAGTAATATGTACAATAAAGAATCGTCATCTCTCGCGATATATTTTTGAGTTATTGGTAAAATATGATGAAAACCTGTTCGATTATCCAAAATCGGGATAGGGTAGATGTGATAAAGAGTGTATATCTCAGGTTCGATCAACGGTATTCTAAGAATAGAGACAATTTTACCTTCTGATTGATAAACTTCTAAATCAATTATTTCCAGGTATTATGCTACATATGGAAGATATGTAGGTAAAGCAAGGTCATTTTTGGATGAAGAGCGCGATATTTCCTGTGAGGGGTAACGACTGAAATCAGCTCGACGAGTCTGGAAAAGACTAGTCATAGAACGGCTTTAGTCTATCAAAGTTAAATTTCGAAAATTAATTATTCACTGGGTTTTTCACTTTCGCTGAGTTTCTGTAAACTTCAATTATTTCGAAAGGTCCATTAAAAAGATTTTGAGCTTTGTGAGTTTCTTTGACATACACCTTGTCATCTACTTTATATTCTAGAAGATTTTGTGAGACCGTCTTGTTGAACCTTACTTTCAGCTTTTCTTTCTGGATATCGGTTCTAGCTCGAGCCATTCTATAATAATATTCCATTCTGTTGTTGAGGTCTCGTATGTATTTGGAGATTAGCTGTTTTATGTCGTAGAGTTGACAGAAGTCTTTGAGTAATGCGTTGTTGAGTTACCTCCACAATCACAGTGAATTCTTAAAGGTGTACCGTAATGTTGGAAAGGGCGTAGTTACGAACTGGGAATTTAAAAAGGTCAATGTTTATCCTTCCAAATGGAGTTTTGGGAGTTTCAGTGATAACGAGAGGAGAACTAAGATATTTTCGACAGATTTTGACTTTTTGGCGGATTTCACAGGCCAGGGTCCTTATTCTTGAAACAGAGGAGCAGCGTTCCCAGGAGAACGAGTGTTCCGTCTTTCTCAATGATTGCAAATGATGATATAAGTAACAAAGACAGAACACTCGTTCTCCGGGGAACGCTGCGCCCCTGTTTCAAGAATAAGGATCCTGATGAATTTCTCAACATCTTTGGTTCGAAATAGAACATCAGCGTTCTTATCAATTTTCCCAGGTTTATACTCGATTCGATAGTCGTATTCTTCGAGTTTTAAGCGCCAGCGAGCTAAACGACTTCCAGGGCTTTGATTAGGAAAAGCCAAGTTAAAGGGCGATGGTCTGTGATAAAGAAAGGACAAATTTTCGACCAAAGAGATAAGGTCTAAAATGTTCAACAGCCCATACAATGGCCAGTAATTCTCTCTCTATGATAGAGTATTTAGTTTCGGCATTGCACAGCGTTCGAGAGGCATAGGCTATAGGGAAATCTTTTCCTATAAAGCCTTGTGACAAAACTGCACCAATGGCAAAAGCGCTTGCGTCGGTGTTTAATAGAAATGTCTCTTCGAAATTGGGATAGATCAGAATCGGGTTAGAAACTAGTGCGTTTTTCAATTCGTTGAATGCGAATATGCATCCTGGGGTTAAAGTGAAATGGAACATCTTTCTGGAGGACTTTTATCGAGGGCTTTGATGTTTTAGCAAAAATTGGGGACGATAATATCCTGCTAATCCCAGAAAGGATTTAATGTCTTTTGGATTTTTAGGTGTGGGGAAGTTCTGAATGCAACTAATTTTTGCAGGGTTCGGTTTTACACCGTCTTAAGTGACGAGGTGTCTCAGGTAAGCTACTTCTTTTCGAAGAAACTCACAATTGTCCGGCTGGTCTTTTAAGTTAGCTTTACGAAGACGTTTAAAAACTTCGGTTATCCTCGAAATATGCTTGTGGATGGTAGGAAAGTAAACGATATTATCGTCCATGTAGACTAAGCATCTTGCCGAAGAGAATATTGTCTATGACTCTTTAGAATGTGGACGGGGCATTTTTCAATCCAAATCGCATACGTACGAATTCATAATCGCGATTTTCTGCGGAAAAATCGGTTTTCGAAACACATCCTTGGGGTCTACTTCTATTTGGTGAAAACCTGAGGCTAGGTCAAGGATGGTAAGATATTGACATTTTCTAATTGATCCCGAAGATCGGAAATATTAGGCAGCGGGTATTTGTCGTCTACAGTAAGTTCGTTGACTTTACGGTAGTCGAATACGACGCGCCATTTGGATTTGCCAGAATCGTTTCTTAAGAACGACCCAGACGGGAGAAGACCATGGAAATACAGAATGGCGAATTATGCCTTGGTCTAGCATTTTGGTAACTTGGGATTTGACTTCTTCTTTGTGGATTTGGGGGTACCTGTAAGATTTGTTATACACAGGCTTTGCATCATTGGTGTCAATAGGGTGTTTAATGTCATTAGGTAATTTGACTTTTTCCTGAGAAAAAAGTAAAGCATCTGTGTTGTATAGATTACACTTAAGTTCAAAAATCTTTTCACTTCTAGCTTCTATAGATATTTTGTTAAGGAATGTTTGAGTGTTGTTTGGTTTTGTATTATTAGGGTAGTCATCTTCAGTAACTTTATGAAGAGGAATAGTTTTGAAATTAGTTACAAGTTCTTTAGCTTTCAAATCTATCACACATTGATAATGTTCTAGGAAATCCAACCTTAAAATTCCATTGAGATCAATATTCAAGTTGTAAATATACACGTTGTGAGGATCTTGGAGGGTGAACGGTAAAAGTGTTGATTCACGGATCTAGAGTTTTTGATCGGTGGTACCTTGAATGGTTACGTTTTCTTCGGAACAATAGGGGAATTCATGGACAGTATTATCTTTAAAAATTGAAATGCCTGCACCTGTATCAATAAGTAATCTGAATTTATTGGAAGCATCATAAATGTAGTACAGATTTTTCGAATTAACAGTAAGAAGTGGGTTTAAAGAAATGCTAGTTCCGGAAAATTGAGGTTCAGATTCATGTTGTCTAGATTCAGAAGTTGTATTTGAGTTTCGATATTCGAAGTGTGATCTTGAGGGGTATTCTCTGGCGGATGGTGATTGGTAAAAGGTACCAAAAAATCCTAATAATTTCCAGCATTCGGATCAGTAGTGAACTGTTCAGCATATTCGTTTTTTTCATAACTAGCATCTTGTTCATAATGAGGGCTTTTAGCGTACTCAAATTCGTTGGCATATGTTTCATTAGAGGAATCATTTAAAAGATAAGTTTTTTGCTGGTTAGGGTAAAAATTGGGGTTTGTTCTATTTTGCAGAACATTGGTTGTTGGCTGTTGGTTTGCGGTGCCTGAGTAGTTAGCTGTTGTCGTTTTTGGGAAATTTTGATTTGGGTATTTAGTGAAGCTTGGACGACTGGAAGCTTGTTGTCTACATTGATTAGCTGTGTAGCCAATTTTTCCGCAGGAAAAGCACTTTATGGATGATTGCGGTTTGTTGATCAAAACTTTTTGAACAGGAGGTTTCGGAGTCTTCTGATTCTCAAAATAGGAAAGTTGAATTCCTCTCCTTATTCTACATTTAGTATATAAAAGAGAGTGTGGGCTTCCAGCTCTGATAATCTGGCCAAGGCGAGTTTCTAGGCCTGTAAGTACAGTGCTTAGGGCCATTGATTCCACAAGGAAGGACTGTGCTTTTTTTTGATCTACTGTTTTAAGGTGTGGTGAGATTTGGATAGAAGAATGCATTTTTGCATTCAGTACTTGGAGTCTGTTGTCGAAAGTAAAGGTGGACTCGCCAGGTAGTTGTTTGAGTCGTTGAAGGTCATCGATAAGAGCTGAGAGGTCTCTAGAATGTCCAAAGTGTAAATTCTGAAGTTGTTTGACCTCCAAATAGGAATTGGGGTTTCGAGATCTTATCAGTTGACCTGCTCTACCTTTGAGCTTATTTTTGATGTGAATAACAAGTAAAACTTTTTGCTTCGTGATTGCCATATTGTACGCACAATCGCATACAATAATAAAGTTTCCTAAGAACATTTGATATCCTTCAAATTCAGGAATCTAAAATATTTCGTAAAGTTTGTATGGTTAAATTATTTTAAAATACAGGTTACAATTATTAGAAATTAACTCAACTAATTTGGAAATGACCACTAAACTAAAGAGGCCAGGGTCCTTTATATTTTAAAATATGTTAAACTTGCTGTTTCTATGGGAGAGTTGCAACGATGGAGCAGTTCTTGGCATGACATGTTCAGACAGGATAACTTGCTGAAGAAGCGTCTAGACTTTGTGATATGCTTTGTACGACCGTGGTGATGAGACGCGTCTGGAGGTCATTGTAATCGTGGAATCTATATAACATAGATACATATAGCTCCGAACGTGAGAATAATGTGGCGCACCTATGTAGTTCCCCTTTGGTGATGTACCCACCAGCAGACAATACACGTTAAGTTCCTTTTTGTAGTTGTGTGTTTTCCTGAAAAGCAACCCCTAACCTCAGGTCCTACCCACATTAGCCGTGAGGCGTTGAAGTAAAAACTTTCCTGGAAAATTTGAAATGTTCAATGAGAAGGTGTAGTAGTTGGAAAGGACTTTTTACGTAGTGGAGTGCGCAGACCTAGAGAAAAAGGCGGCGTTGAAACACTAGTTTCCGTCATCTGCGCACGTGAGAGATTGAGAAAATCCCCAAAGATTCCTCTTTATAATTTTGTGTCTAAACGATATGAACATTTCGATTATTCTTCTGTATTCTACTTCGTTTGATAGAGAAAAAAACAATTACAAAAAGGCATAAAGTTAAAACCGTCATCAAACTAGCTAGGTATATAAATGAATTATGCTTTGGTTTTACCTTAGGCAGTAATATTATGTAAAAATTATTTAAATTGAATTATTATAATAACATTAAAATTTTATTAAACGTAAAATTGTATTGGCAAAAGACAAAACGGGACACAATACACCCTACCATAGAGAGAATAATATTCGATAAAATTTGCATTTTAAAATTGCGTTGGGAATTGGCAAATAAAATTATTGTCCCGTTGAGATTTATAGTTTGAAAATTATTATTATTTGCAATTGATACTTTTTATATTTAATTGATTTAGTGGAAAATATAAAAATTTTGGAAGAAGAGTGGCTCACAAATTTTTAATAAGAATGGACCTCAAATTCCAAAGTGTTAAACATCCCAACAAATTAAAAATCAATTTGTTCCCAATTAAACCCTATCAACCGTTGCCCCATATTATCAAGATTAAATCAAGGGTCGACCGACCCATCACCAACCAAAATACCTAGCAATTTTTCTCGTTTATACCGTCGAACGCGGCAATTAAATCGTTTGAAGCTGAATATAATGAGCATCATCAAGGAAGTGATTTCTAGGAACGGTTCGCATCGTATAATTTATGGTGGATTTCTCACGATAGTGTATTTTGATGGCGAAAACCGTAGAGGAGCTCCGTAACCTTAGGTCGCGCTCGAAGAAAGTGACTTCGCGAGATTGAATGCGTCCCAATACGAATAATTTTAGAAGTAAAAGTGGTTTTGGAAGATGAAATTGGCGTGAATTATTGTCTTTTGAGAAGATGTTAGTCGTATATTCACAAAGCTTGTGACATAGGCGCAACTAGGGGGGTGCTTGGGGGTGCTAAGCACCCCTAAAACAGAAATTAGCACCCCCATTCGGCATCCCACCATAGTATTACCTAATGCTAATATAAAAAATTAGTGCAACCAAATTATTTATTTTTTTACACTTTTTGTACTTAATTACGTCATCAATGACGTCATAACTTAGAAAAAAAGGAGTTGTCGTTGATTAATTCATAGAGCACGTTATTATTGTTTTGTAATAAAACTTTCTACTTAGGGCCGCTATTTGAATATTACCTTAAAATCAAGACTTACCCAAGGTACCCTTAACGTTAAGGTGAACTTGAAATCAGTTCATTCAGGTGGCTTTGATGAAACTTGTATTAAGGATAACTTAACGTTATTCTGTACCTTAAAGTGACATTGAAAAACCGACCTTTAGAAGTTCATTCGAGTCCGAAAATGTATAAATTAATTACCTCCGTATTATACAGGGTGTTCCTAAATATCATGTACAAACGGAAAGAGGTAATTCTTTGTTTTTTTTTATAACTGAAATTTCAAATAAACATGCGCTTAGTTACCGATCTACAGGGTGTTGAGGTTTCAATATTTTTTCAGTTTTTTCTTTATAGCTCCTGCAATTTTTGAGAAATATAGCTCAAATTGATTGCACAACGTTTGCCAGAAACAAAAGATAATCCAAATAGAGCCATATCCTACTAGGACATTTCAAACAAATTAATTTCATCTAGCTTATTACAGAGAATTGTTTTTCTCGGTAACGGTCGATGATACGGAAAAACTACAAGAGAACAAAAAGTTTCCAAATAAGGTAGGAAAAAGTATAACCCTGTAGATTCTGGCAAGCGTTCGCCATGTGAAATCATTTAGCTCCTATTGCGTAATTTATATACTAAATTTGAGCTAAATCCCTCAAAAATTGCAGGAGCTATAAAGAAAAAACTCAAAAAATATTGAAATTTCAACACCCTTTAAAGCGGTAACGCAGCGTTTGCGGACCTGAAGTTTGTTTTACGATGGTTTGTACTTACATCATCATTTGCCTTCCTTTTTTGACAAATAAAAATTGACTGAATGAAATAAATTAATTACGTCATAAACATTCGTTGGTTCTTAAAACCAGGGCCCGTATTCTCGTAACCGGGGAACAGCGTTGTCAAGAGAACTATTGCTCTGTCTTTGTCAGTATTATGAAAATAACAATGGGTGACCTAAGACGGTAACGAGAATACGGGCCCAAGTCATTCATTTAAATTTGTCAAAAAATTGATTGTGTCGCCGTAATTGAAATAAATCTTACCTTTGGGATTAAAGTTACTATTTCGGTCTCGCTGTATACAGGGTATACCATTTAAAACGAAACAGGCTAAATATCTGATATCACTTTTATTTTATTTTTTTTCAATCGCTCGTACACGTAATTTGATTGTGTCAGTATTTGAAACATTTTTAGCACTACCTTAACCCTCAAGGGGAGTTGGGACCAACCCTTACCATTCCAAATGGAACAGGGGGTCGAGTGATACCTGCTTTAAAAGAGCGTTCAATTTTCTTTCAAATTACATCAAATGAAAGAGACTAGAATGCTCTTTCAAAAGAAGCATCACTCGACCCCTTGTTCCATTTGAAATAGTAAGGGTTGGTCCCACCCTGCCTAGAGGGTTGAATTTGAAGTGCTAAAAATGGTTACAGAAAACTTCCCATTTTGAAAATCAAATTACGTGTACAAGTGATTTAAAAAAAAAATAAACGTGGCTCAAATATTCAGCCTGTTTCGTTTTAAATGGTACACCCTGTATAATACGCAGTTAATGGATTTATACATTTTCGGATGACTGGATGAACGCTATTCAAAGTTGAAAATTTTATGACAAAACAATTATTCCGAACGTACTCTATGAATTAATCTACGACAAACCTTTTTTTCCAAATTATGACGTCATCCATGACGTAAGTACAAACCTTCGTGCAACGAACTATATGTTTGTCTGAAATTTCAGACTAAACAAAACTTATTATTCAAAGAAGGAAGGCAAATGATGACATAAGTACAAACTCTCGTGAAACTAACTTTTTTTACGCGCGTCATTTTCTTTCCATCAAACACCCCTCAAATTTGGAGCCTAGTTGCGCCTATGCATGTTTGTAGAAGAACTTAAAAGCTTTTCAATTTTCAATGTATGTGATATTTCCTCCATGTTCCTGATATTCCAATGCAGCATAGTTTTTTTTGTCTTTGCACTTGCAACGTCTGTAAATGGTCCTCAAAATATTTCTATTTCCAAACTATGTGTTTAGTCTTTGCTAATTAAAATGTGAAATAATTTGCTCGACTAAAATCTCAGTGTGTAGCCTCTTCATTTTTATTTTAATACAGTCCATTTGCTCAAATTTCTGGTAAAGTATTAAACACTATGCAACTTCCAAAAATGATCAGTTCGATTTGAATTATCGTCTTCCTCTTTGATCCCCTTCCTTATTTTCTAACATCCTCTCTAATTATCTTGTAGGAGTTGGAAATAGTCTTGGGTCCAGAATCTGTCAGATTCACGTGTTTCAGTTCTTCCTGGTCAACTAACATTTCACTTCCTCCCTAATCCTCTGTGAGTTTTTTCATAGATTTCTAACTCTCTTCTAGATTTCACCACCTCATTCTTACATAATATATCCTTTGCTTTTCTTATGGGTATTGGGAATAGTTTTCAGATACAGAAGATGTCTAATTCAGGTTTCAATCAGTCACTTTTCCATATTTATTATCGAAGCTGTCGGCTACCTCTGTCAATTTTAAGATTTGTAAGTTTTGTCAGTCTTATTGCTTGTCCCCTAGATCCTTCACTGAAATCCTAATTAACTTCTCTACTTCCTTCCCAATGTTTCCTGACTTCGATCTGAAATCCCAAGACCCCTTGATTTCCTGGTGTTCAATCGAGTGTCTTGTTGTAGTTGGAGATGATTTTTAAAACCAGAATCTGTCAGACTCCCTTAATAATCTGTCTCATTCTTGTATTAATTGCTGATTGAAGAATACTTTTGAGTAGTGAAATCTGAAGGAAATTCAATTTTCTTCAACTTTCTAGATAGGTTTATTCCGCTAAAAACGCATGGTTTAGAAGTTATAAGCAAAAAGCTGAAAATGTTGGAAAATATCTAGGTCTTTCGACTTCCCCCCAAGTTAGCACAGGGTCCTCGAGGTCGAAAACTTAGATTCTACTCCACAGACTATCCACAAACGACATGCCAAAATATCATTAACTTTGCTTCGGAATACTTTTTTTTCTTCGACCGTTCAACTTCTGGAACTTTTTCTGTAAGTATTCAAATCTATATTCCTACACTCACTTTGCCTCATTTCAATCAATGAGTCAACAAAAATAAATAATTAAATAACAATACCACTGTAAAAAATCCAAATTATTCAAACCTGTAATAAATCCTTTTAATAGTCCATTTAGTATACACCACAAGTCTAGCTTAATTTATGTTTTGGCATAATTGAAATATTTCCCCATGATCCGTATACTTTTCCCGCGGAGTAAAAACGTATTAGCACAAAATAACTGATGCTCTTTTTCCTGAAAAAAAAATAATAACGTAGCTGAGTTGCATTAGGTAAATGGGATTTTTTTTTAGAGCAAAATACATTTCTAAATCCTGGCAAATATGATATTTAAGGCTGGAAAGGAAAAAATTGGGTACTTTTTTCACATCGATATTACGTGGTTCTTGTTTTACACGGTAATTGTTTTCCGTTCAGAGCTGCAGGGCATTTGCTGAAATTAATTCCAAATCTATTTTTAATTTTTTGATGCATGCATTGGTATACACATTCTAGTAATACTTGAACACAAAAAATCGCTTTACATCAATTTTAAATAGTTTCTGAGTATTTGAAAAGCTATCCAAAAGGCTTTTAGTCACGAAAATCAAATATAAAGCCAAAAATAATCATCACCACAAGAAATTGTATAGTTCAAGCAAGTAGAACTTCTATCGAACGGTAAGCTATCTAATTAAGTCATGTCTCATAGCTCTATGTTCGCAGGTCACAATGGCCGATCTCTCGAGGCCTTATCTTGTAAAACCTTGAATATTTTATTAGCCGACCCGTTGCCGCGTTTAATAGAAATAATCCGACACAAAGCCTTAATTAACAGAATCTGAAATCCGGCCCAATTTGCGTTGCAAATAAGCCAGGCGCTTGTCATGAGGGGCGGTAGAGTTACACGACGCACGTTGTGTCTAACAAACATTGGTCCATGACTGGTTGATAATGTAAATTTCGTCAAGAAAAAGAACAGAAGATCTATTACTTTATTTTACCCACCACTTCTTCATGGAATTTTGTGCTTTATCGCAACAAAAGTCACTGAACATTAGACATTCAAGTCATCATAATACCTTTTGCTTTCAATTTATGTTTGATCTGATTTCGCTGCAGAGCCACGTGTTCTTTGGTGAGTTTCTTATTTATCTTATCTGGATAAGTCCAATTGTCTTGATTTAACATTTTTTTCTCATCAGCAAGCAGCCTTTACACGTCGAACATAGGCCTTCTCTAAAAGTTTCCAATTTTCTCCGTCTTGGGCAATGTAACGAAGTTACTTAAATTTTACATTCATACCGCGAATTATTCTAATTTATTTCCGAAATAATAATTAAATATTCAGTACAGTAATATTTAAGCGCGTGACCTTGCTAACAAACGCTACATTTACTTCGCTAAGGGACATCCAGCACATCCGAGCCCGACGCGACTTTCCAGAAGTTTTTCATCACCGACCAGCCCGAGGTAAGCCGTCTCCAGCCGTAGCGGTAATATCAGTCCTCACTTTTACACCGTCTCGCGCATCACACTATTAGGTAAAAGTAATAGACACTACAGGCAATAAAAATTTGCAATTTCTATTACAGTTGAACTCTACCGGATCTCACCCGGGTACCTTGGACGGATGATCCGTAAGAGAGATTTTTGCCTGAGAACCCTGAACAGGCATTTCCCTCGGGAGTTTAAGTGTATGCTGGAATTGAAAATTCACTATCACGAGAACTGGTACCTACTTCCCTTATTGAGGATTCGTATTTTTGCTTGGGTTACCGGAGTTTTTACCATTATCGCCTGTTGCTACTAATTTGCACTGCTACTGCTCAGCGTCGTAACATTTCCGCTCCGACACCTCACCAGCTTATAGAGTAGTTAGGTAACTCTGCATCCCACCGCCTGTACCACTTGCTTCTTCGCACCGCCATTCATAGCTTTCTCTCTCCAGCGTTCGCACTGTTAAAACACTCTCTCTTGCATGTTGAATTCTTACATAGGAGATTTTGCCGCAGAAATTTGTCGAGAAAAAGGACCTCTCGGAGTGCCACCATCCGCCAGAAGTGCGAAAGTGGCCAACGGTAGCAAAATGCATCCATCAAAGAACGATATACCATGGGAAACCGTCAGCATCGACTTAGTTGGACCGTTACTTCGTTCTATTAAAGGAAATTGCTATATTGTGGTGTTTCAGGACCGATTCACAAAATGGACGCAATGCTGTACTTAGAGCCAGAGTTTTTGACAACCATGATCTCACTGTTAACGAAGATATCCGTTTACAGAGCGGTAGTAGTCACAGCACTAACGTACTAACTTGGGTAACTTACAGGAGACACATCAAAGCACTAGCTGGAACGCATTCAACAAAGACATCTGCGACAGATAATGCGATTAAAGTGGTACCATCTACATAATATCCAATATTCAGGTATTGCACAGCGCAGCTTGTAAACGTATCTTGTGCTTTGCAATCTGGACTTTTCCCAGTCCACCTTCTATGAGTTTTTTCTATAGAAGAAACTGTCTTAAGTATAGAACTTTTGTTGATAGAAAACTTAGGAGAGTGTGTGCGGTCTGCTGTGATGGCCCGTAAAAAGATTCCACTCCTACATCGCTGTGCTCTGCGGTTGGTGATTAATTTGAACAATGAATAAAGTTTGTGAAGCTTTCGCGGCCCAGGTTTATTGATAAAGTGTTTTCAATCGGGCTTAATGCCCGTCGTAAGTTGGAATTTCTTCCTGACGTTTCGCTAGCACGCGCGGCTAGCATCTTCAGAGGTGCTTCCATGTCCGATTCTGGTAGCAGACTGACGCGTTCCCGATCGCAAAGTGTATTTATGTGTGAGTGGTTGTGGTGGGGGAAAGACGGGGCTTCGCAGCGCGTGGCTAATCTGGGCTTGAACTCTGTAACGGACAGAGATCGTTATCCGTATCGCTATGGCACTTGCTATCTTCTTCTCTCTTCTCGAAATCAATAGAGAGGGGACGTCAATAGAGATAGAGAAAATATCTCTATTCATTACAGAGTCCCAGCCCTGATATCTCTGTACTCAATGTGATCTTTCTTGTATTTTTGAGAATAGAGTTCCAAATTTGGTTAAGTTTTAGTTTTTCTTCTTTCCTGTTCAAATTCTCCGTATGTTTGTGGATTTCTATAGCTTCACGTACAAGACGATTATGGTATCCGGAAGTCGGTGTGTAGCATTTTCAATTTCTTGTTTGATATGCTACTGTGTTTTGCTCTATATTCTATATAGAACTACAATGAAATAAATGAATAAACAACTGTCTTTTCTGTGCCCAGATTTTGTTACCTTGATTACTGCCTTCTACTGAAAGTTTTTTTTGTGCAGATTTGCAAGTTTTGTTGATTGATCTAGGAAGGTTTGATTCAGTACGGCAGGGCCCGCTGTTATTGATTAGAATCTTAGGAAAAGGAGGTAGTACCATCATCATCTCTGTTTGCAAATCTAATTGATAAATAAATAATCTGAGGTTATGATAATAATTGTTGTTTACTCTTTGATTTTTCATTTCCATCATGTCATTGAACAGCTGTTTTGTCTAGGCGTTTTCGTTAGACCTGTTCTACTTTTTGATATATGTTCTATAGGCATTTTTCAATATTCACCAGTCATTTTTACACTTCTTGGCGCCCAACGTGGGGCGTGGCTAACTTTTTGACACCCAAACATGTGTGGCCCTTGAATACATCTCTATTTTAACAAGACAATTGGAGTAGTGGCTCAATAATTTTTTTGGAACTTTGTTTATATTATATAATGTGTAATATTGTTTTAAACTATTTTGATTGGAGTTTGAATTTAAATGGTTCGTGAGTCCTACTGATTAAAGTTTACATTTTTGATTTAATATTAGAATACAGGCAATAGAGAATTATTAATTTGATTTATGCTATTGTTGCATTAAAACTATTCTCTATTTGCTGAATTTTCTTAACCAAGAGTGGTTCTGTTTTTTTGGTAACTTTTGTGTGTAGGGACAATTTTTTTTGTGTCGTTATTTAGGTTGGTTTGTTTGTTAATTTCTCGCTACAATGGAGGAAGTTTTTCGTAGTAATCATCTACTAGACTATGAGCTGGATTATGAGCTGAAAATTAGAGCAGTAGTTTGTCAACGTGATGTACAAGCGAAACGTAAGATGCTGGGCCTTCTTTTGAAGAAAGAGAAAGATTCTGGGAAAACTAAAATCTCTGAAATCGTCCTGAACAACCTTGACATTGATGAGGAAAGGGAGGAAATTGATAGGTCTATTTTGTCTATTACAAGTATTGTTGATGATTTCGAAGGTACTGTTCAAGATTCTACTTTTCTTCGTATGAAGTCTCGGTTAGTTCATGTTTCAAATAGAGTTCATCGTATGCCAATACCTGTGGGAGATAAAGATCAACTTGATTATGTCAAGGAATGCTTTGCAACTTGTTTGACATTAGAGGCCGATCTTTATGAAAAAGCAGAGAAGGATTCTCAGCCTACGCCTTTATCACCAGGTACATCAAATAAGCAGCCCATATTCAATATTCCACCTCCTATAGTTAGTTGCTCCAGTAGACCTCCTCTTGTCAGTGAATGGCAAATTAAATTCAATGGTGATGGTGAAACCTTGTATAACTTTTTAGAACGTGTCACAGAATTAGCTGAATCTCGTAGGGTGAATAAAAAGGATCTTTTCACTTCTGCAGCTGAACTTTTTACTGGCAATGCTTTCATATGGTTTAAAAGTATTAAGACTTCTGTGACTGATTGGAAAGGTTTAGTGTCATATTTGAAGAAAGATTTTTTGCATTCTGACATAGAAGATGAATTGTGGGAGCAAATAAAGCACAGGAAACAGAAACATTCTGAGTCTGTAGCTGTGTTTATTGCTCACATGCAAATTCTATTCTCTAGGTTAGCGACAGCACCAGCTGAAGTAACAAAAGTTAAACATATTCGCAGGAACATTTTGCCTGAATATATCTCTCATTTAGCATTGACTGAAGTGAATTCAGTCGATGAATTAGTCAACTTATGTCGAAAACTTGAAGAGGCAACTTATTTTAAAAATAAAAATCATTCTGTTAGTGAGTTACATTACCCTCAGCCTGAATGTTCAACATCTTTACAAAATGAATATCCAAATTCAAATAGGCATGAAGATAAATCAAGGAATAGTTATGGCTCTAAAAGCAAGTCCAATTTTAACAATAAAAATAAAAATAGGTCTCACAATAATTCTAATTCAGTCCTGGTTGTCAATAACCCAAATGCAGCTGGACCTAGTAGGGAATCAAAACCAATCACTTGTTGGAATTGTGACATGCCAAATAACTACCATGACAACTGTACCTTGAAACGTAAACTTTTTTGCTATAAGTGTGGTCACAAGAATGTAAAGTCCAACTCATGCCCTAATTGTACAAAAAACTAGGCGTTGTGCAGCCTAGAGGCAGTTGTACAACTTTTCAGAAGTCCTCTTCTTTCAAGTTTTCCAGAAACAGTGCAGACTGGAAAAATTGGCTTAAATTTATTTCTGAGTTTAATGAGAGATATAGGAAGTGTGAATTATCCCCTCTTTTCATTAGGAAACCTTTAGATAATCGGCCCTACATATCTGTCAAATTGTTTGATTTGGAAATTATAGTGTTGTTAGATTCAGGTGCTACCACATCTATTGTGGGTAGTAAAGGCCTGGATATTTTGGAACGTTTGGGTTTATGTGTTTATCCAAGTTCAGTTGCAAATATATGTACGGCAGATGGTACTCAGAAAGCTGTTACTGGTTTAGTTGATCTTCCAATTACTGTTGGAAATATTTGTCAGGTCCTTACAGTTTTAGTTGTGCCATCTCTGCCTCATTATTTCATTTTTGGTTGTGATTTTGCCGATCATTTTAAGATTTCTGTTAGTTTTAGGGACAATTCTTGGCAAGTTTATGGTAATATTGATAACCATGAAGTCAAAACTGTCAAGGTTTGTGCCAATAATTTATGTTATGATCCTGTGCGACTTCTTTGTTCCTTAAGTGACCTTTCTTATTTCGAAAGAACTTGTGCTGAACAGGTTATCGCTTCTTTCAATGAAATTGTGAGTAAAGACCATCTTGGTAGAACTGACAAATTGACATTGTCCATAGATACCGGTGATGCTAAACCATTTCATAAGAAACCCTATCCGATGTCGCCATACATGTCTCAAATCTTGAATAAAGAAATTGATGATATGCTCAAGTTAGGTGTTATAGAGCCATCTCATAGTCCTTGGTCATCTCCGGTACTCTTGGTCAAAAAGTCTAGTGGAGATTATAGGTTGTGTGTCGATCTAAGGGGTGTGAATGCTCTCACTCGCTTCGACAGCTACTGCTTGCCTAGCATTGATAGGATTTTGAATTCCTTAAGGAATGCTAAATTCATCTCTTCCATTGATCTTCGGAAAGCATTTTGGCAAATTCCACTTAGTGAAGATTCGAGGGATAAAACTTCCTTTAATGTGGTTGGACGAGGTTCATTTAGATTCCAAGTTGTGCCCTTTGGACTATGCAATGCAGCTCAGATGCAGCAGAGGTTAGTCGATGCAATTTTTGGTCCATGTTATGAGCCCTATATTTTTACTGCCGTACTGAATCAAACCTTCCTAGATCAATCAACAAAACTTGCAAACCTGCACAAAAAACTTTCAGTAGAAGGCAGTAATCAAGGTAACAAAATCTGGGCACAGAAAAGACAGTTGTTTATTCATTTATTTTATTGTAGTTCTATATAGAATCATATCTACTAGAGCAAAACACAGTAGCATATCAAACAAGAAATTGAAAATGCTACAGTAGAACGGCGTAAAGATGAAGAGAAACGTAAAGACGATAGAAGACGTGAAGACGAAGAAAGGCGCAAGAATTCGGAAAGACGAAGACAAGAAGAAAGACGTGAAGAGGAAGAAAGAAATGAATATGATGACGGAAATTGGTATGAGGAGTGGCTAAGGAATGAAATGACACGCAAAAATTAAGCAGATCGGCCACAGTTTGAATTGAGATTTATGCATCAAAGAAGAGGTGAAAACTTTGAACACAGAGGTATAGATACTGAAGCTGCAAGTAGTAGGCAGCGGGATTGTTTTGCATTAAGTTTTAGAGACGGTGAGGACAGTATTCGCTCGTTCGACGGTAAAGACGAATATTTAATTCAGACATGGATATTTGAGCTTGAAGAAGTAACAGAAATAACAGGGTGAAACGACCTTCAAAAACTCATTTATGCAAAAAAATGTCTTAAAGGTTTGGCTAAATTGTTTGTACAAGCAGGAATAGGTGTAAGAAGTTGGTCAGACCTGAAACGACGACTTATTGAAGAATTTGGTGTGCAAGTAAATAGCGCACAAATACATAGATTATTATCGACGAGACGTAAAAAATATGACGAAACAGTTCAAGAATATATGATAAAAATGAGAGAAATCGCAGGTCGAACTTCCATTGAACAGGACGTAATAATACAATACATCATTGATGGAATACAGGATGATACTTCAAATAAATTGGTACCATATGGAGCAAAAGATTTGGCGGAATTTTAAAGAGAAAATAAAACTTCATGAGCTGTGAATCCGCTCATAAGAGAAATAATGCACATGGACAACAATTTCGAATAAAAAAAGAATCTTTCAGGAAAAATGACGAAAACAGCAGAAAGAAAGATAATGCAGATGGAAGAAGGAAAGTACCAAGGGAAGTACCAAAGGAAAATCGAGGAGAAGGTAATTTAATCTGTTTCAATTGCGGAGGAAAAGGTCATAAGTCAAAATTCTGCCCAGATAAATCAAGGGATACCGAGTCCTTCAGTTGCAACAAATATGGGCATGTGTCGAGTAAATGTCCAAGCAAAAATGCAACTGTGCTGTGCTAAAATTCCAATCTGAATCTTATTGAAGTACGACAAAAAACTGTGTTCAGCTAACTATTGAAGAAGTAAAAGTAGTTGCTATTTGACACAGGAAGCGACGTTTGCACCATTAGAGAAGATTTGTACAACAATTATCTCCAGAATATTGAGATGATGCCTGATTATATTGTGTTAAACGGACCTGGTGAAAATACTAGAGTAAAAACATTGGGATCATTTTTCGTGGGAGTAGAGATAAACGAAGAAAAATTTAATCTCAAATTTCACGTTATACCAAAATTTTCGACATCTTTTCTAGCTATAATCGGTAACAATATATTGAAGGAAGCAAGTGTAAATATTAGAGATGACGGTATACTAACTTATAAGAACAGGGAAAAAAATTCTATAATGCATATAATGATGGAAGAAGATAAAGAACCCAAAGTAGAAATAAATCATATAGAAAAAAGGGAGTATAGGGAAACAGTTAAAGAACTTGTCACAAAATACAAACCACAAAAAACCAATATTCAAATGAAGATTGTTTTAAAAAGTGACGAAGCAATTTATCAGAGACCTAGAAGATTATCCGCACCCGAGAAGGACGAAGTAGACAAACAGACTCAAGAGTGGTTAGAAGACGGAATAATTAAACCAAGCTGTTCGGATTTTGCCAGCCCAATTGTATTGGTAAAAAAAAACACGGCCGAGCCAGAATCTGCTGTGACTACCGGAGGTTGAATAAAAATATAATTCGAGACAGATTTCCCCTTCCATTAATAGATGTGTTGGACAGTTTACGAGGAGCAAGAATTTTTAGCACTATTGATCTAAAAAATGTTTTTTTTCTCGTGCCAGTTGAAGCTAGCAGCACCAAGCTTACATCTTTTGTTACGCCGAGTGAACAATACGAATTTCTTCGATGTCCATTTGGGTTGTGCAACAGTCCGTCGGTTTTTCAACGTTTTATCGCACATATTTTTAGAGAATTAACAACAAAAAAATACATAATATATAACATGGATGATATTATAATTTTAAGTCAAAATTAAGAAGAATGAATAGATAGACTAAAAATAGTATTAAAAGTAGCTGAAGAATATGGATTGGAAATTAAAAAAAGTTAGTGTCAGCTTTCGAGAAAGAGGGTAGACTTTTTGGAATTCGTAGTGCAAGACAGGGAAATTGGGGAAATTCAACCAGGCGAAGCAAAAATCTTGGCAATAAAAAAATTCCCTGAGCCAAAGAACCACAAACAGGTACAATCTTACTTGGGCCTTACCGGATATTTCCGTAAGTTTTTTGCAGGATATACTAATATTGCAAACTTGTTACGGAAGGATCAGGAATTCAAATTTGCACGAGAACAAAGACAAGCATTTACGACACTGAGAGAAAAATTAATGTCTAAACCTGTTTTACATATCTATGAATAAGGTGCATACACAGAACTTCACACAGACGCAAGTAAACACGGTTATGGAGCGTGTCTTCTTCAGAGATCCAATGCAGATTCCAAACTGCACCCCATATACTATATGAGTAGAAAAACTTCACCTGCCGAGACGAAATACTCAAGTTATGAGCTAGAGGTACTAGCTATAATAAGAGCTATAAAAAAATTTAGAGTTTAATTACTTGGAACCGAATTTAAAATAGTGACGGATTGTGACGCTTTCACACGGACGATGACAAAAAAGGATCTTACAACTAGAGTGGCAAGATGGGCTCTAATGCTAGAGGAGTATAAATATCAGATTGAACATAGAAAAGGCAGTCAAATGGCTCATGTGGATGACCTCAGCAGAAACCCGATAATTATGACGATAACTTCAGAACACGGTGTGATACAAAAAATTAGAAAAATACAAGAAAAAGACGAACACATTAAAACCATTAAAAAAATTTTGTCCACAGAAGAATATGAATATTTTTATTTGGAACATGGCATTTTATACAAATATGAAAATGGATTGAAGTTATTGGTTGTACCAAAGAATATGCAAACAGAAATAATTAGGAAAGGACACGAACTAGGACATTTTTCTAGAAAAAAAAAACGGAAGAAGTCATCATTAAAGATTTTTATATACCGAAGTTGAAAGAAAAAGTGGAAACAATCATTGCTAATTGTATACCTTGTATATTAGGGAGTAGGAAGGAAGGGAAAAAGGAAGGACTACTTAATTGCATACCCAAAGGGGAAGGACCATTAGATACTTTCCACGCTGATCACTTAGGTCTCATGCAAACAACTAACAAAAACTATCAACATAGTCTCGTAATCATCGACGATTTTTCAAAATTTATATGGCTTTACCCAACAAAATCTACGACGACAAAAGAAGTTTTGAATTGTCTTGAAAAACAACGAAAAGTTTTTGGAAACCCTTACAGGATAATAACTGACAGAGGAACAGCGTTTCGCTCTGAGGAATTTGAGAGTTACTGTCAAGAGGAAGATATAAAACATGTTTTAACTACCTCTAAACTCAGTTCGGAAGATTCTGGTAAATAGTACAAATATGTAGATAAAGTGCAGACGTCGTTAAACTCTACATATCAACGAAGCATAGGTACCACTCCTTTTGAAGTGTTGGTTGGAGTGAAAATGGAGAGTAAAGATGACGTTCATGTTAAAGCCGCTATAGAAGAAGAAATTGTGAAATTCTTTTGTGAGGAAAGAAATGAATTTAGAGAAAGAAGTAAGAACAAATATTGAAGAGAACAAAAAGGGCTACAACTTGAGAAGAAGAAAAGCTAAAGCTGATAAAGAGAAGAACTTGGTCGCCATTAAAAGGACTCAGTTGGGTCCTAGTCTGAAGCTGAAAAGAAAGTTTCTGGGTCCATATGAAATAGTCAACGAAAAGGCGAATGATCGCTACGATGTGGTTGAAATAGGCAGCCACGAGGGACCCATGCGAACAACGACATGTGCCGAGTACATGAAACCTTGGACTGACGATGGCAGCGACGAATCCGAGTCGGATTCTGACCAGGATGGCCGAGTGTAGGTTCGACTCAATCCTTTATTTCCTACTATCAATACCTACTTCCAGTACTGTTATTTACCTCTCTATTCCCCCTCACGCCTAGTACGTCTAAACCACTTGAAATAAAGAGAGAACTCAATAATTTTACATAGAGCGCCTCCTGTTTTCTCGGTTCGCCCAAAAACCCACAAAAAGGGAAAAGAAGGTCAGTGATTGAGATTGACTACTAGAGAGAGTACCTATTTTTTTATTTTTTTTTGACGAGCGCATGCGATTTGAAGACGTTGGTCGTTTTTTGCGTAATTATTATTTGAAGACGTATATATTTTTGCTATCAAATCGATCATTAGAAGCCGCTTAGTTTATTAAGTTAATTATGTGAAGTCGAAGTCTGTTTTCCCAAATAATGTACTGGAATTAAAGTGTTTTTCTTGCGACTATCCGTGCCGTTTTTCATTTCAACCCTAAACTAAATATAAAACCCTACAATATCCCTAAGTTTCTTGACGAAGTGAGTGGAGTCCGTGACGTAAGAGCTGCTTTTTCCTACATGCGGTTGAAGAAGCGATGCAAGATGTTTCGTTGGTGCTTCAGGTGCACTCACTATGGGTTTAAGCGGGACCTCAGGTTTGTGAATTTTGGGTAGGCCGTAGAGTCGTGGTAGAACCGCTTCCGTTTTCATGATGCCTTTCTTAACCGTGTCTGTTGGGGTAGATGACCTAATCAGTTTGTTGGTGTTCCGGAGTATGGCTTGGGTGGGATCCTTCTTTAGCTTTCGGTAGGTATATGGATCAAGAAGTTCCTGAAATCCTTGTTTCATCATGAAAAGAGGATTTCGAGAGGAAATCTATCGAATCTTTTGACCACAAACCAATGGTATGGCTTCGATATGTAGATGATACCTTTGTGGTTTGGAGTCATAAGGAAGAGAATCTTAACCAGTCCTTAGGCCACCTGAACGCGCACCATCCAAGCATACAATTTACCATGGAAAAGGAGAAAATCTGGAGGAAAACTAAACCACGCAGTGTACCGGAAACCCACACACACAGACAGGTACTTGCATGCACTCTCAAACCACCATCCAAGGCAAAAACGTGGAATTATAACAACGTTAACAAAACGAGCTCGGAACATCTGCGAGCCATATCTCGAGCAAGAACTGGTCCACTGGATCACCTCGAGTCAGCCTCTCCATCAAATGGATACAATGCATCTGAAATCGAGAGGGCCATGCGACAAAAACGGCGACTCGACAAAATGTGGATAACCAACCAGTGATGGCTAATGCATATCTGCCTTTCATTTGTCGGGTGACAGACAGGATAGGAAAAGTCTTGAAGAAACACAGCATAAAAACGATCTTCAAGCCAACAAGGAAAGTACAGCAATCAATCAGATAAGCCAAGGATAAGAGGAGCCCACTGTCATCGTATACCATGCACATGTGGTAAGGTATACATAGAAACAACAAAAGCTATAGAAATCCACAAACATAAGGAGAACTTGAACAGGAAAGAAGAAACACAAAACTTAACCAAATTTGGAACTCGATCGTCAAAAATACAAGAAAGATCCCATTGAGTATAGAGAAAGTTCAGATTAGCCACGTGCTGCGAAGCCCCGCCCCTCCCCTTACGACGGTCAATAAGCCCGAATGAAAACCCTCTATCAATTTGAACAATGTTCAGATTATATGGAATTATAATGCGAATACTGACATAAATCACTCTGGTGGATATTGCTTGGGTTATTAATACGTCTTTTGACAGCCTCTTGTGAATAAGGAAGCCAATACCTATTACTGATTCGTTTTCTTCTGCATGATAAAGTATATGTCCGGATTTCAGTGTGTCAAGGCATTGACCTCGCCTCCTCACTTCGCTAATTCCAATGACGTCCCACTTGATCTGTTCTAATTCGTGCTCCATTTCAACAATATTCCGTAACCCTTTTATAATTCAAGAAGAAACCAAAAAAGTTTCATAGTAAGAAACCTAAATCTCGAATTAAGCTGAAAAAATAAAGCTTTCACAACAAATTCCCGGTCGGCCAAGATAGGTAGCAAAATTCTCAAGGGATAACCGACACATTTTGGGCAGGTGATGTAGGTGCACACGCAACATTTTAGCAAATGAATCGTCCGGCTTAATCCTTATTCCCCAGTCGGCGGAACAACTTCACGCTAAATCCGTTGGGACCATTAAAATTATTGCGGAACTCTGCATAGTGGAGTAACTTCAACGGCTGTTATTACTGCGAATCCGAAATGTATAAGGTAAACGAAAAAGGTTTTTTTGAATTGCAATTGCAAAGAAATATTTGAAAACTGAAAGATTATCAAGTTCTTTTTCTAGCTCGTCAAACTCAAATAACCAAGACTTACCATCGTTTTTCGTCCAATCTAATTATACAGCTGTGAGACATGATATAATAGATGATACCGACGACATGTAACCTATCAAGTTTCTCGCCCCCCCTTTGATGTCTTTGTAATAGAGTTATATCCCGTTCGGCAACGTACCGCCCGGCTTTTACTTGCCATTTTCCATTTTTCTTGCACGAGACAGCTCTGGGAAACCTTTGACGTGCGTCTAATATTCTTTGTGTCAGGCTTTTTTGTCCGACGACAACGTCGAAATTTTTCCATCCAGCAGCGCCAAAAGAGAACTAGTCACCGGAGCTAATGAATGCATTATTAGGTAGGTAAGTCGCGAGAGCATTTTTAAGAACCTTGTAAAAACTTTAATGGACTTTCATAGCTCTTAGTGAAGACAAAAGAAGATAAAACTCTAAAAATAACCATAATTATTGCAATACAAAGAACTATAAATTTGATGTATTGTCCATTTTAACAAGACGTAAATCACGGACCCACCGTTATTCCTACTCACAAGAGAAGACAATATTCGCAAATCCGTTTGGGTGGAAAAGTGAAAGGCCGCCGTCATTTAGACCTCTGACATTTTGTTTTAAATACAACACGCTAAATTCGGAATACCTTCTGGTGCCTGGTAACGGCCTTGCTATAAAAAAATCAACCAGTACCATCTTCGATGCCCACTAGAAGAGAGTTTTAACATCGTTTTACTCAAATTGCAGGCTTCTAATTAACTAATAACAAAAAAGCAACAAGGAAAGTTTTTGCAGTTCAAGCAAAAAGGAAATGATGCCGTGAAAATCGATTGCGAATCGGTGTTTCGTGATTTACGATTTCTTTTTTGGAATTTACTGATATCGAGCCGTGATAATGGAAAAATTATTCATTTTTTTCATCGTGCGAGAAAAAATCCCACTTTTCTCTACTAGAACAACCGGTGGTTGAACAAAATCTACATAATTCAAGTTCGGGCAATGCGGTTTCGTTTGATGTACCACACATCTCAGTTTGTAAACTTGTTTGCCTGTTGCGGCCGCAAATAGCCAAACTAGGATGGTTTTAACGGTAGAGGGTCGATAACTCAAGTAGGATTTATAGACCCAAGTCTCTATTAAACTAACATGCATGTGACAGATATGTATGAGTCAGGAATATTGTATATTAGTGAAAAATTGATAGTTGTTTCATGAGTTTCGTGTGAACTGTTGCCTAGATGCAAATCGAGAGCTTCTTTCAGCATTGGATGTTTCATCAATTTTGTGTTCTTAGGATTAGCAAATTTGTATTTAGCTTCAGGATTTAATAGAATTTAATCTTCATCTTCTTTTGAAGTTGGTGATAAGGCATCAGAATCTTCAACTAGTAGGGCTACTACCACAACTCTTTTTTCATACTTGATAGAGCTAACCTTTTTATGTCATCTTCCATCAACTTAGAGTTTCTCCTATCTATATCACTGGGAATCTGAACTAACCCAACTTACAAGAGCTTTTCCAGATACTTCCTGTTCTCCCAACTTTAACTTTCCACCAATAGCTCTGTAGTAATAGAAAGATTCTTGATAATTCCTTATCAGGTAGAGCTTTATCCATATCTTTCACTAAGCTCCTCAACCCAGTTGCGCTTTCTCCAACGTTACACTAAGAATAACTCTTGTCTGTTACTAAAGAGAAGATTAACACAAATCGTCGTATTTCCAAAATTGCCATTTGTAGAACAATTATTTCTTTTAGACCTAAATGCCTTTTGCCGGTAATGTGAAGTTCTGCTTACTACCAAACAAGTACACCATATAAACAAAAACCAAGCCTCAATTACAAGACTGACATCCTGGCCCTCTGTGCTCTGGTGAGCTAAGCTGACTTTAATGAACAAACGCCTCTATATCTGTTTTATTTATTATAAGATTTAACGAGCTTACCTGTGAAGTTCTATCTAAATTTCAATAGTTGGCCTGTCCGTAGTAAACTGATATCACGAGTTTGAAAGAAGAAGAAAGAAGTCACTAACCTCTCTTTCACAACCGCCGCCAAATCCTCATTATAGTTTAGATATTTAAATCCGGAGAAAAAATGGCAGGAAGGGCGGGTGGGAATGGTAATATCTATGGAAACAGGGCCGTATCTGATGGGGGGTTTTGAAGGTTCAAATTATCCGCCAAAAATAATAAAATCCAAAAAATTTAATTTAAAAACAAGCAACACTGGCCAATTGATTTAACAGTTAAACGTTAATCGATCATGCGGATTGCGCTACCGAATACCGATCCAACAGTGAACGATGCCTAAATAAATTTTGGATTAAAGTATTAAATACTTATGTTCAAAGTGTAACCATTTTTTTTGCCGCAGAACGTCCTCTTCTGTAGCTTCAAACAAATCAATTTTTGTCCCACTGCAAAATTCCCACAACTTCCTATAAGCAGTCTCGTACTGCTTGTGGGTTGAATCCGCTAGCGAGTTAAGAATAGTTGGTACCGCTTCCTCTGGTTTTACCTTCTCTAGCAACGTTTGCCACATAACAATCCTCCCTCCTGGGAAATGTTGTGTAGATTTGTTAATCTGAAATGAAAAAGAATGGGATTATCCTTAGGCAGTATGGGCTCCTTAATCAAAAGTTTTTTTCCTATTGGATACCAAGATTGGGAAACCCATCTAGGAACTACCACAATTCCTAAGGCTTTGTCAGAGATAATTTTATTAAGTACTCTCAAAATTAGACAAAAGGGAGAAAATACATAAAAGAAGAAGCTGCTCCAGGACACTGTAAAGGCATCTATTGCAAAACAATTTGGATCAGGAAACCTTGAAATATATCTCTGGCATTTGTTGTTGTCCTCCTGGTAGGGGGTTGAGGCATCGGGCTAACTCCCCGTTACTCGGAAAAAATGTAGACTGTTAAAAGACCCAATCAACAGCCTCGGAACAGGACCGAAAAACGGAGACGAACTAGGCAACAGAAACGAACAATGAGTATCGGTACATGGAACGTCCAAGGAATCTCTAGAAAATTGAATGAAGTGATATCAGAGATAAAATATCAAAAAATGGACCTGCTTGTCGCCACAGAGACCAAAAAGAAAGGACAGGGCTCAGAAAATCTGGGAGAGTACGATCATTTCTTTAGCGGGGTTCAAAAAGAACTCAGAGCGAAGAAAGGAGTCTCGATCTTCATACACAGAAAATGGAGAAAACATATAACATCATGGGAAGCAGTAAACGAAACCATAATAAAACTAAATGTATGTATGTTCGGGAGGAAAATAACAATCTTGGGAATATATGGAGTGAACGACGACGAACCCGTTAATATAAAGGATCCATTTTATCAACAACTCAGTGACCAAATCATAAAAGTAGGAACTTCAAGGGAAATAATATTGCTGGGAGACTTTAACGGACGAACAGGAAGAAAAATCAATGACAAGGTGGTCGGAAAATTCGGAGAGAATGTAACGAATAATAATGGAGAAAGGCTCGTAGAAATATGCCAACAAAATATCCTAAAAATCCTAAACGGTTACTTTCAGCATAAAGAAATACTCACATGGAAAAATGAAACTAGACAACAAAAATCTATTATTGACTACACTATCGCAAAACAGAGCTCGAACATAAAATTCCAGGATGTGAGAGCATATAGGGGAGCGACCTGTGGTAGCGATCATTACCTCCTAAAAACAAAAATCTTTATCCCGGGCAGAAACCCGCAAAAGAAAACGGAATGAAAAACCAAGAAGACAATATTGTGTCTGAGAAATACAACCTAAAATCTCTAGAAGATCGTGAAAGGGTTGTACATGAAGAGATTAGATCAAAAATTACAAAGTAGTATGAACTTCCAAAACCTTGAAATGCATTACCAACATATCAAAGAGAGTATTCACAGTGCAGCATTTGAAGCCCTTGGCAAATATGAAAAAAAGGGAAGTAGACCCACACCGTGGGACCAAGAAATAGAGAAAGACATAGAAGATAAAAGGAAGAAATACCAACTTCAAATAAGACACGAGACAAAGAAATATATAAAGAAGCACAAGCAAGAGTAGGGAATAAAATAGTGAACAAAAAGAACGAGTTATGGGAAAGAAACTGTGCGCATAATAATACTTATTTGGGGGGTAAAAGAAACACAGAAAGTTGGAGATTACTCGAAAACATGAGGAAAACACAAACTAAGGATATTATCAATAAAATAACACCCCAGCAATGAGAAGAGTACTTTGAAGAATTACTGACAGATCAGCGGGCAGAGTTTGGAGAAGAAAAGGAACAGACACGAAACATAAAAACTGCAGGATCACCAATACGAGCTATGCAAGAAGAAGTTAAAAAACACTGCGGCTTCTTGAAAAATGGTAGGGCACCAAGCCCAGGAGTAATATATGGAGAACTGATAAAGTGTGGGACCAATAAACTCTACAAACATTTAACAAAACTATTTCAAACATGCATAGATAAACATAAAGTACCGGAAGAGTGGAAAATTAGCTATTTAACAACGATATATAAGAAAGGAGACAGAAATAAATGCGAGAACCACCGAGGAATTGCAGTAACAAGTACGCTGAGCGGAGTGTATGGAAAACTTATAAAAGCCAGAATAGAGAACGAGTACAAAGATAGTGAGGCAGAAGAACAGGCCGGTTTTAGAGCAGGAAGATCAACTGTAGACCATTTATTCAGTTTGACCCAGGTAATGGAAAAGGAACTAGCCTATAACCAAGAACTCCATTTACTTTCTGTCGATCTAAAGAAAGCATACGACAATGTTCCGCTGAAAAAGCTTTGGGAAGTACTGGAAAAGACCAATATCAACTTAGAACTAATAAAGGCAGTAAAAAAGCTCTATAGTGATGCAAAGACCAAGATTAAACAGGGAAACTTAATCAGTGAAGGCTTTATAGCAACTAAAGGACTTAAACAGGGATGCTGCATATTACCAACACTTTTTAAAATATACTTAGAACAAACGCTCAAAGGGTGGAGAAAAAAATGTAGACACATGGGAAAACCGCTCAATGAATACAATCTTTACACTTTAAGCTTTGCAGATGATCAAGTATTAATTGCACAGGACTATGATGACCTAGAGTACATGACACGAAAATTGATAGAGGAGTACGAGAAATGGGGTTTGGAAGTAAATCTAATGAAAACAGAATATATGACTATAGGAGATGAACAAGGAAATCTGAAATTGAATAACGGACAAGAAATAAAACAATGTACTGAATAGGTACAAATATTTGGGCATGAAAATCTCACATGAGGGAACCCTAGACGAAGCAATTAAAGATCGGAATATACAAGGACGTAAGGCAATAACCCTACTGAATGGTGTACTGTGGGATCAAAATATCAACAAAACTAACAAAACGAGAATATACACCATAGTCCAAAAGCATAGTCACGTATATTTCAGAAGTCTGGCCACTAAAGGTCAGAACCGCAAAAATGCTAGAAGCAACTGAAATGGACTTTTGGAGGAGATCGGCAAGCAGGTCAAAAATGGAAAGGATAACAAATCTGAGAATTAGGGAGATTATGGACGTAAAACACACAATAATAGATGATATAGAGGATAAACAGCTGATTTGGTTCGGACATGTGCAAAGAATACAAGAATACCCAAGCAAATAATTGAGTGGAAGCCAGGGGGAAGAAGAAGACGCGGCAGACCAGGAAGAAGCTGGAGAAGCGGAGTAGACGAGGAAATGAAAGACAGAGACTTAGAAGAGGATGCCTCAATTGACAGAGATGGTTGGAGATCGGGAATCAGAAGACGTAGAACGTTATAAACCGATAATTATATATATATTTGTTGTTTATATAGGAAGCAAACAAATCGATTCCCGAGTGGCCAAGGGCGTTAGTAATCTTCAGATATAAATTTTTCTTTAATTCGAACTCTGTCTCTGGTGGTAAAATTCGAGATCTCTAATCTGCTTCCAAGTTTGCCTTCCTTTCCTATACGAAGCCTGATTCCAAATGTCTCTTTCTTTACACCACTGCCAAATTTCCCTAGCAATCTTTGTTTGTTCTGGGAATTTCACGCTATCCATGCGGTTATATAGGCAATGGCAGTAGTATTGTTTACGCGCAAAAGAACATGCTTAGATTTGGAATTTGGAATTAGACTTTTGAGTGCAAGTAAAATTGTTTTCAAATCAAGAAAGTTTGTGTTTACACTTATCCTCAACTGGCCACCATCCACGAGTGGAACTATTGTTCATGACTGCCCCGAACCTGAAAAACTAGACTCTGTAAATATTATCATGTCAAAATTGTCTTGCCTTATTACATTAAATGAGTTATTAATGGCATTTTGCCACCAAAAAATATCTTGTTTAAGATTTTTGGGCAAGGTCACTAATGAATTATAATTATCATTGTTTCTCATTAGTGATGAGGTTTTAAATCTTTCCAATTCCTTTGTATAGATAGAGTCAGCTATATTTAATGGCTGAGCAAGATGCCAAGGACTCCAAGAAATTTTTCATAATTGACATTAAATTCAAGTGATTCCAAAAATTGGCATGCTTTATGTGCATGTCGTGAACATTTGTGGGTCTTTATAAACTATTAAGTAGTCATCCAGATAAACTATGCATGTGATGCTCTCGGAGCGTAGCCAGGAAACTATAGGTTTAGATATTTTTGTAAAGCCATAAGGGTCAGATGAAAGTCTGAATGGTAAGGAATTGTATTGGTAGATCTTTTTGTTAAATCCCTGTGGCCACTAGCATTTGGTATGCTATAGTAGGCTTCCTCCAAGTCGATAGCACACATGTACATGTTGGGCTGGAGTATTTTAAGAACTGATCGATAATCTTCCGTTTTAAAATGGATTGGTTCTAAGTATGAATTTAGAGTTTTTAAATTCAAGATTAACCTCGGATTTTTACCTGGTTTAATATTTAAGAAGAAGGAAGACAAGTAAGGGTTTTTTTTTTTTTTTGACTTTGACTAAGCAGTCATTCAGCCAGTTACTAAAGAGATATATATTATTAAAAATAAATACTAAACTAATCTAACCACACATAAGGACAGGGACACTCACTTCACGCCCAGGGACCTGTCAAGGCGACTTGTATTGACAAACAAATAGGCCACGGCAAGGACACATAAGGGAAGCTAAACTAACTATTAAAATTCTATCTATCGATTTATAATTTTAAATTTTACAGCTGTAGATTAGACTCGTGTACAAAGGTCATAATGATATTATTAATACGCGTATCAGATTGAGCTAACAAGTTAAGAATGTTAAAAGGGCTTTGTATGTTCTTAACTTGGAAAAGGTTTTGAAAAAAGTTTTCTCTTTGTTGTGTGTATTTTAAGCATTGAAAAAACAAATAATTTAAGTTGGAACGAACATAACAGAAGTCACATAGGTCCGAATTGCTTATTTTAATTTTAAAAAGGTGTGCAGGAAAGCACGCATGCCCAAAACGAAGTCTATTGATGGTTGTAATATATTTTCTAGCTACATTTATTTTCTAGCTACAAGTAAGGGTTAATGGAGGGCTTAATTTCCTCTATAACACCTGATTGTAAAAGCTTTATAATGCAAGTGGAAATTTGGTCGTGATTCTTATTAGGATGTGGCCTAAAATTTTGAAAGTTTGATCTAGGAATATCTAGGAGTGGTAATCTGTATCCAGATACCCATTGCAAGATTATTTTGTTATTTGTTATGTTTTTCCATTTATCGAAAAACAGGCTTGTATTCTTAGCTGTACTAACCTCTAATTTCTTCTGCTCTGCGTTTTGTTATTCCTCTCCTGATGAGACTGGTCCAATTTGTACCTCGGTTCCCTTTTCCGAAATGGGGCCCCAGGAGTTTGAAGAACCACTTCTGCTGTTTGGCTGGATACTGTTTGGGTAAGGCAGGCTTCTTGTTGATTGTAAGAGGCTTCTGTCTAACAACTTTTAAGGTCCATGACGATTTTTCTAGGTCTACCAGTTTTTTATATTTCTCATTAAAATCTGAGCCTAGCAAGTAATCGTCCACATTATTGCTGAAACTAGCTTCTTTGGCTGATTTGGACAAAAGTGGAGCTATATTGGCTCTTCTATAGTTGGAGACAATGTGGTGGGAGATTGTCAAAATCTGCCGCACCTTGCCTGCATGTTAAAACGCTTCTTTTTCCCTTTGAGTATTTTCCTTCTCGTCCAGCCACGTGTTTGTTAAATATCCAACACCTGTGATTACTACTGCCAGTTATTTCTGCAGCAGACTTGGCACCCCCATTTACCAGGCCGGATAATTCTGGGTTTAAAGTTGGTATACTTTCAGGAATCTTATGTTCTCGGGTACATAGAGCAGAGATCTCTAACGGTCTCGTTGCTAGATCCTCCAGCCAATAATTCATCCCATATATTTCAAAAGATTTTTACCGCAACACTAGCATTTCCTGGTCTAAAAGGGAATTCCCTGGTATGGCACTGGAACAGCAGGGGTCTTGGGAAGGAATATTTTCCTCGTCTTGAGGAGTCCTATTAGACTCCCTAGATGTATTATGCATAAACGCCATGTTGGGGCTAGTAGACCTATTGGCCGCGTCCCGCTTTGATGCTAACATCCTATTGAACCTAGCATCGGTTTGTTGTGAAGGCCTATGGACCTTTAGGACTTTAGACCTAACCCTCTTAGATTTATGATGTTCCTTACTTGAGTCTGAGGATTCTGAGGGAGAAGAAGGACTCTGCTTTCGCTTCTCACTAAGCAGCTTTTCAAGCCTAACGAGGCGTTGCTCCAACTCCGATTGGGATCTGTGGGATCTCTCAGATGTTGATCTAGAGCTGGATCCTGAAGGGCAGCTCATTATTTGTAAATTTTGTTGAATTTTTTATTACAGTAAAAACACGTGGTTTTTATTCTCACGAGAAACGAATAATCAGGATTTGGCGGCGATTATGGAACAGAGGTTAGCGACTTCTTTCTTCTTCTTTCAAACTCGTGATGACAGTCCGCCAGAGCGATACTACCCAGTTTCTAAGTGATATCATAGGACATGCCAACGTCTTGAAATTCTACATACAGCTGATTGGCGGCGATTGGCCAACCAAACGAACAATCCAGTGTCGCACATGATGCTACCATTTTAACATCAGACAATGACGGAGTTATTTTAGCATATAGGTACCGTACAAAATCATCCCATTTTGTTCAAGAAGTGGCAAGGTCAAAACTAACGAATTGATGTTAGCAAAGGTGAACTTCACTAATGTCAGCTGCTCACTTAGTGAGTTAGTTACAATAAGAATCAGAGTGAAGATGTTAAATATTTGGGGATGAATCAGGATAGGCGCGTCATTGAAAGGCGCCCAATCTAAAGGAAGTATATTTTTACAAAGCGTAAGCACCTGGGATTGAAACTGAAAGATCTTTACTACCTACATATTCTCCAATTGTTATTCAGAAAGCGTCAATTGTAATTGGGAATCGTCAAATGTAATTTAGAAAGCGTTAAATGTAGTTGAGAATAGTTAAATATTATTCAGAATTCGTTAATTGTAATTGAGAAACAGTCAGATGTGTTTCGGAAACCATCATATGTAATTGAGAATAGTTACATGTTATTCAGAATGCGTTAATTGTAATTGAGTATAGTCAGATCTCATTAATAAAACGTCAAATGTAATTGAGAAAACGTTAAATGTACTTCAGAAAGCATCAGATGAGATTCAGAATAGGTCAAATCAAAATGAGATCACGAAAATTGTGTGTAGGTACAAGGTACCACAAATTCGTGAGGATTCATGGAAATATCGGATACGGATTGCTTAATGATTTTCCAAAAATTTTGCATGATCTCAATTTCATTTGGTCTATGCTGAATCTCATTTGATGCTTTCTGAAATACAATTAACGCATTCAAAATTAAATTTAACGTTTTCTCAATTACATTTGACAGTTTCTCAAATACATTTGACTATTCTCGATTACAATCAACACATTCTCAATTACATTCGACTATTCCCAATTACATTTGACGCTTTCTCAATTACATTTGGCGGTTTATGAAGTACATCTAACTGTTTCTGAATTACAATGGAAATGGTGTTATGATGAGAAGAAAATCCCAGCTATACATTTATAAGAAACTGTTGCTTGAAGCCATTCCATCCCAGTTCGGCATAGACTTATGACATCAAACTAGTTTCAACCGAAGCATGGAAATAGTTGAACATGATTTCATGTCCCATCAACTTTGATTTTTTATCCGTTTCTACAAAACTCTAAAAATCTCCCCAAAAATTGTTTTACCAAAAAGTTCGTGCTATATAGCTTCTGAATGTAGTAGAGTAGAGCTATCTCCATCGTTTCATCTTCCATATCTTTATATTGGTATTTGCTGACTTAAACATTTTATATTCCATAGTTTTCAAGTTTTCACCATCAATTTCTACCCTCATTGATCAGCAACTGTAATTCCTTATGATCAGCTTCTACAGTACTATTGATTGATGGGTTGTATCATTGATATTTTTCAACCGAAAGAGCTTTCTCCAACATTTTATCTTTCAATAAACTTTTTTCCAAGCCAATATTTTATTTTCGATGAACTTTTAATCCATTGCATTCCATTAATTGGGAGTTTTTAGCACCAAAAATAAGTGCGGCAGAGAAAAAAAAGATTGTCCCTCAACCATTAGGAGAGCTATTAATTCGTTCATTTTTGAAATTCTTAACACTGAATCGGAATTTTCAGCTAGTGATTATAATTTCCCATATAGTTTTCATACATTTATTTAGTAGCCACTACTCCTTTCCCTCCATATTTATTCTTCCATCAATTTCATTTTCCATGATTCTCCATTAATTATCAGCTTCTTCAACTTTATGTCTGTACCAACGACTCTTGATATTTCTGTGATTGGTAGAGCTTTGTTCGATATTTGATGTACATATCAATAATTTAGTGATTTTACCAGTATTTTATATGAATGTATAATTATCGGTTGAAAACGTTCTACGTCTTTCGATTCTCGATCTCCAACCATCTTTGTCAACCCAGGCATCCTCATCTAAGCCTCTGTCTTTCATTTTCTCGTCTACTCCACTTCTCCAGCTTCTTCTTGGTCAGCCGTGTCTTCTTCTTCCCCCTGGCTTCTACTTAATAATTTGCTTGGGTTTTCTTGTACCTGCCATTCTTTGTACAGGATGAGAGACCAGCAGAGCAGTTTCGTGATCCGAGTAGGGCAAACTGGGAGGGATATGTGGAAGGTATTTAGCTTACTAACTGCAACCAGATCAAAACTAATATTAAAAACGCCACTGATATAGAAGTGGAAGCTAGTAAACTTAGGGGGCTATAATAACCTCTTATCAGAACAACTGTCCCCTGAGAAAGCAAAACTCCAGAAAAGATACCTCCTGGTGGAACAAAGAACTATCAGATCTAAGAACGAATACACGCAAGCTGTACAACAGATCGAAAAAAACGGGTAGGTGGGACGACTACCACTCCACCTCAACCATGTATAATAGTTAGAACCGGAAAGCAAAAATCGAATAATGGCGGAAATACTGCAAAGAGTTGAAAACACCACTCCAAAAAATTCTGTCCAAGGATCCCTTAAATCCAGTTGGGACCCTTAAAAAACCAAATGGCACCTACACAGATTTTGGAAGAGAGTCTCTGCAGATTCTACTGCACACTCACCTCCCAGAATCAGTCGAAATCATAAAAGAAAGAAACTTACCAATTCATAGTAATCACAAAGTCCAGACTACTACAGCAAAAGAGATCATAACCTTTGAAAAAATAAAATGGGCAATAAACTCTTTTGACCCATTTAAATCGCCAGGGCCCGATGACATTATACCTGCACTACTCCATCAGGGCAAGTCCATCATAATACCGCCACTCTGCAGGCTACTAAGAGCTAGCCTAGCCATAGGATATACAGGGTGTCCATTTAATACTCCGGTGCTCGATTGGAGCTACGTCGTTGAGCGGATAAAAAATTTAATAGGTGGGATGTTAATGAGGTTATAGGGGTTACATTTCAAAATTAGTTAGGCTTATACAGGATGTCCCAAAAAAGCATGGCACATAATTTGATTTTTTTTTCATATGGAATGTCCTATATTTTTTCATCGAAATTGGAGCCTCATTGGACTGTCTTTTCAGCTCCAAATATTTGTTGCCCTCAAATGCGACGTTGCCAAGTTATCAATATTTTAGGGAATTTTTTACCGAAATCAGTATACCACTTAAATTTTAATATCTACACCACCATTTTTGATTTTTTTGTAAAAATGTATGAAAGTACTAAGCTGGGATCATTCTATCTCGCAATAGTCTAAGATTTGGGTTTTTTTATACAAGGTGGTCAAAATCGTTATTCAAATATTGATATTAACGATTGTGCTTTACGCTAATTTTTTAAATGGGACACCCTATATCTAGTGAAGTTTTCCGTTAAAGTGTTTATTTATCTTCAATTTGATACCAATATGTGTTAGCGTAAAGCACAATGGTAAATATCAATATTTGAATAACGATTTTGACCACCCTGTATAAAAAAACCCAAATCTTAGACTATTGCGAGATAAAATGATCCCAGCTAAGTACTTTCATACATTTTTACAAAAAAATCAAAAATGGTGGTGTATATATTAAAATTTAAGTGGTATACGGATTTCGGTAAAAATTTCCCTAAAATATTGATAACTTGGCAACGTCGCATTTGAGGGCAACAAATATCTGGAGCTGAAAAGACAGTCCAATGAGGCTCCAATTTCGGTGGAAAAATATAGGACATTCCATATGAAAAAAAAATCAAATTATGTGCCTTGCTTTTTTGGGACACCCTGTATAAGGCTAACTAATTTTGAAATGTAGCCCCTATAACCCCATTAACATCCCACCTATTAATTTTTTTATCCGCTCAACGACGTAGCCGCAATCGAACACCGGAGTATTAAATGGACATCCTGTATACCCCAAACATGGAGAAAGGCCAGAATGGTCTTTACACCAAAACCTAGGAAAGGCTTCTCGCTATAGGTACCCTATAGAGTAAAAATCAAACGAGAAGAAGCCACACGCGTTATCGTTTGTCTCACTTTAAATGGGAGGGTCCTAGAGAAAAGGAAATCTGCCTTCTTTGTCAGCGCTGACGTCAATGGCTTCTTCTCATTTGATTTTCACTCTACTAATTACTTTCCCAAAATTACATAGTCGTACCTCTACTTCGAAATATGGAATTTCCAAAAAACTAGGGGTGCGCTCGGCTTTTTACCTGACTGGTACAACGCGACTTTTCTTGTTACCATCGGTGCTCCTCAATTATAAGTGTTTTCTTGGTAATTTTTTCATATAAATATTATGGTACAAGAGGCTGCTCATCTTAGGTGAAGATGGAACTCGATGAGACAAAATTCCTCCCAAGCTGACTCGGAAGAGACCACATAATATTATGGTAAAGCTGCTGGGCGTTATTGGCCAAACTGCAACGACTGCGAAAACAGAATCCAACTTCTGGAATCTTTTTTTCAGTAAAAAGTGATTGTTGAGTACACGAATAAATACATATAAATTTTAAAACTGAAATTCATCAGATGGTTCAATTTTTTTATCAATGATTCAGTACATGTATCTCTGCTCAACATAGCTCAACATAGCTATCAATAGGGTAAATCTTGCGAAACGGCCCTACACCAACTGGTGGCAAGAATAGATCGTGCAAATGATAAAAAGGTGGTAGCCCTTGCAGCATTCCACGACATAGAATAGGCCTTTGACCGTACCTCATTTGAATCTATGAACACTGCTTTGTCCAAACACGGAATCACATACACCACCAGCAGATGGATTGATAACATGCTTCGTGGAATACAAGTTCAGGCTACCCTAAATAATGATACAATGGTGATGCCGGTATCAAAAGGTTGCCCACAGGGTGGGGTCCTATCGTCCCATCCCCTCTACTGTGGGACCTGGTCGTAGACGAACTCTTAGTAGACCTTAAACAGAAATATTTATACCCAGGTTTACTCAGATGATGTAGTAACCGTAGTCAAGGAGAAAAACCTATAAACTACTTCTGCGAAAATGCAAAGAGCGCTTAAAATCGTGGAAGATTGGGTCAAAGGGGCAAGCCTTAGTGTCAACCCTGAGAAAACAGCTATAATCCCCTTCACGAAAAGAAGAAAACTGGACGATCTAGTCCCTCCCACTTTCTCCGGAAAGCATTTATAATCCGTACGAGAAGTTAAATACCTAGGAATTATGCTGAATGCAAAACTAACCTGGAATGCCCATAATGAATACACCACCAACAAAGGTAAAATGGCACTTATGGCCATCAAAAGAGCAGTGGGAAAAACATGGGGATTTCTACTCCACATGGTATATTGAATCTATACAGTAGTGGTAAGACCCAGAATAACCTACGGATCAATAGCCTGGAGGCCAAAAGTCGAACAGAACAAAGCAATAATGGAGGTATCCAAACTTCAAAGATTGGCATTTCTCTGCATAATGGGTACAATGAGAAGCACTCCAACTGCTGCTATGGAAATCATACTCAACTTCCCGCCACTTGATATCATTATCAAAGCTGAGGGAAGAAGACTCAATTGTAGCCAGAACTGGAATCCGAGTAGAACATCCGGACATACCAGGATATCAAACATTATTACAAACTCACTATTTGAGATGAAAAGTGACGTCATGACCACGAGAACTCACACACTGTTTAAAACCCAGATTAACTGGGAAAACAAAACAGAAGACTCACTAGTCCAGAATGGAAAGTTAGTATGGTACACTGATGGTTCCAAGACCGACAGTGGAACCAGGGCCAGAATATATGGCCTATCCCCAAGATTAAAATGGTATTCTCCACTGGGAAAGCACACCACCGGGTTCCAAGCCGAAATACATGCAATAGAGATATGCCTGCGGGAAAATCTGAGAAAGGGATGTGTATAAGGATATCACGATCTCAGACAGCCAAGCCAAGCAGCTATATTAAAGCTCTAGCATGCCAACAGATAAACTCTAAACTAGTGTGGGACTGCCTGCAACTCCTTTTTACACTAGCCAGCCATAACAAGGTAACTCTTGCGTGGGTGCCAGGGCACATGGGCGTTGCTGGCACTGAAAACGCGGACTCCTCAGCCAGGCAAGGATCAGAAAGGCAGAGTATGGGCCCTGAACCCATATTCGTAATATCAAAAACCTCGATACGTGGCTGCATGGACAATTGGATCCGAGAGGAGCACAAAAACCGCTGGTATCAAATACCGGGGCAACACCACAGTAAGGCAATGGTCAATTATCCTACAACAAGATTAGCATCTGAGATCCTAAAGCTCGCGAGGTGACGGGATTGTTAACCGGTCACTGTACAGTGTCCAAGTTACTTCTTTGAAGATACATATCCTTATTGACAGATTTACCACAAGTCATTGATTATTGAGGTCTGAGAGCTGAAATCAAACTATGGAAACAATAAGCAGATTCTATTGAGTTCTTCATTTTAGGTCCAGAAAAAGGCATAATCCAAAAAACCATAGGTACTCTGTTATTGAACAAGGCATAGTTCAATATGCTTTTTGAAAAAGATGATATCAGAAAATATCATTCGATCTTGTTATTATCGCAAAAATACGAGGTGATTCATGAAAATCATCACCAACCGCCTTCCACTTGAAAGACATGGAAGAGTACTCATTTTCCACAGTTTGGAAAAACTACAGTTGATGACTACCTGATCAGAAATGGAATTTCGCAGGACACCTTGCAAGACAGAAATGCCACCGATGGAACTTAGAAGTGATAGAATGGAGACCATATCATGAAGCAGATCGCTCTCAATTGGCAAATACCTATTTCAAAAAATGGATGATAACAGTAAGGATAGTTCACATAAAAACGAGGCCACCCATTGCTGCTGGTATTGCAACCTTAGAGCAAAGATAGAGAGATAGTGATGGTTTACACTGCTGTTTCACGTCAATGATCGAAGTTGTGGAAATACAAAATTGTTACTTTTGTCAGCATGTAATTATTGTGTCTCCTATAAGTACTCACAACACTCTAGACACTTGACAACCCCCCCTTAAAAACTTCATTAAAAAAAGGGGATGAAATCGGTGTTGCCACCACACGGAAAAACGTTCCTTTATCAATGAAAAAAAAACACACAACACGGAAAGCGGATTGCGTGCGAAAATTACCCAAAACGGCAACGTCGAGGAGGTTACATTATACAAACTCGTCTTCTTCAGTTCGCCGTAGTGTGTGTAAGAGTACAGTTATTTCGATTCGATTCCGATGCGCCGGACAAAATAGTTCGTCGATCGTCGAACTCTATTTTACCTCTTATCGGAAGAGGTGTCATCGATACTTAGTGCCGCGGTTTTGTGATTCGGATTTTTTTTAAAACTTTTAGTGCAATTTTATGTGGATTATTTAAGATAGAGTTATTGGAAATATTGGAGTTGATGTAAGTTTTTGGTCCTTCAAGCCGGATCTTAACAGACAAAATTATAATTCCTTCGTCAAAATGTTAATATTTTATATATAAAAATCTTTTAATTTTAATAAATTATTTCAACTCTTGAATGTTGGTTCTTAGGGCTTATGAGACTACGCACACTACCGACCGATTGGCCTAAACAAACTTGGTCCTTCGAGCCTCATATACCTATACAAAACTATAAAATTTTACTACACATATCAACAGGTTGCAGCTTTTTCTTGAAGCAAATTCCAGTTTTTAGAAGCAAGTTGAAGATGCAAAACTATTTTAATGCGTGTTAATTCTACCTATTTACAATAACGGTTATCTGATAAATAATATTAAATATTGACTTGCATAGCAAGTGGTTGGTCAAGTTTTTGGCAAGAAGAGAGAATCTTAATAAAATTTTATTGGCTTACTTAATCCTCTCTAAAATTCAGTATAATTAGGACCTACAAAAGTTGTTTTGAAATGTAAAAGTTGGATTCCGGGTCACCAGATTCATATAACAAAAAATATACTAATGTTAAAGGTTGGTGTCAGATTGCCGATGAAAAATACATAGGTTCAAAATGTTGAAAAAGAAATTGAAGACACAACTCGAAAAATCTTATACAAAAGGCATTAAGAAATGATAAAACAGAAAATATAATCGTAGGTAGGTATAGGTACTTTATGACTTGACTCATCGTCTTTGAAATATCTATAGGCATTCTTGACAAAAATGCAATTAACATGCTTGTTTATCTAATCGTGTAAGTTGTTTTTTATGTCTTTGCTTTTTGCTGCTGCATTAGGGACATCCTCCAAAAGTTTCCATGTTGAAGGTAGATTACTAAGGTTTTTTTATCAGTAGGCAGTTGGGTATTGCTTGAACTTCTTTCTCAATGTGCTCCTTCTTATTTGAATATTATGGAGTCCTTAGCGTCATTGTCCACTGTCCAGTTGTACAGACATTTCCCAGAATCCAACACCATACATTTTTGATTCCATCCGCATCCATAGCTTATGTACTGAATCTTTTTTGCGAGTGAGTGATCTTACTGAAAACGAATGATAATTATAGAAAATAAGCTATCGATTCTCCTTTAAGCCTTAAAGACTTTGATAAAACTATTATTTCTTGATTGCGTTCTAAGTTTTCCCCTTATTGCAAAAGTAAATTATTAAAACGCGACAACCGTGGAAACAAATTATATACCTCCCGCGGAAATTATAATCCAAGCATGGCTTCTTGCCTCGATTAATTATTAAATTTACCAGCTATACGCTCCTTTAATCTCTGTTTGCATTCGAAGTGTACCTACGCCGTTGTTTGTGTCCTAATCTATGTTATGGTCTTTCCTCAAATATATAAATATTTTCACTTGATAGTATCTTCAGTTTGATTAATGAATTTACTTTATTATTGAGTTGAAAATTGGAAATTAATAATATGTTGGTCTGAACACAAAAGGAGTAGTACAAAAGGGAAACCTAAACAAATCTTGTTGAATACAGCAAACATAACAGCCACGAATTTGATAACAAAATGTATAATAATAGGGAGGCGATTTGGGCCGAGAGACTGACCAGTGGAATGATTGACATAAAGAAGCGTAACACTGTGAAATTTCAGAATAGATGCAGACATCTTGGATAGCTCCTGTTGTAACCTAATTTTGAAAAATCTTTGGCCCTCTTAATTCGGAATTCAAATGGATTTATCCTTCTTTTTCACGTTCGTTTGGTTTACCAATTCCGGCTTATTTTGTTCCGTTTCCTGATCAAAGACAAAATAATGATGATTCATCAATTTATTGTCAATCCTGGCATGTGCTTTTTAAGTTAGAGAAACTTTATGGAAAGTAATATTGTGTTGGGTTTCTGTGTTAGCATTTGTGTGGTGTATTTTTTAAGTAATACCAGAATTAGTTTTAGTTCACTTCACTCAAATACTGAGTGATGATTTCACCTTTTAATGCGTGGTTTGGGGACCTGCGATTGGTTATTGATATTTTTCCTTGTATCATTCTTGAAAAACATTGTACTCAAGATTATACTTACTCTACGCTGTAATTCTATTCTGTAGGATTTCAATTTTTGCGAAGGTATTCACTGAGAAGACATTTGAAAGTAGGCAGTATGATATCTATAGCCTACTTAACCATTTCTTCGCCATTGATTTCTTCCAAGATTTTATCTGTAGGTACCAGCATTTTTGAATAAAGAATGAAGGCTTTCACGGCCGGTCAAATCTAGCAAAAAAGTTTTTTCCGGGCTATAATGCCGTGGTCCATTAGTATTTCTACCTAACGTTTCGTCTACTGCTGCGGTAGACGACCAGCATTTTTGTTTTTTAAGTTCTTTTGGTGTTTGCTCATAATTTCTTATATCCAGTATTTTCTCCCAGTTTATTTTTACTATTTAGGTTTTTCTGCTTAGTAGAGGATATAATACATACCTATATTGAAAAGCTTCATTCTGTTTCTATTTCAGTTATACCTATTCATTTTGGATATCATTGGATTCATTTACTGTTTTTGTGCCTCGTCTTATCTTCACTTTTTCTAGTTGATTATTTCGAGGTTATCCTACCTTTGTAACTGAAATTTTTCCTCTTCATTATTGGTTTTTATTTGCTCGTAGCATCCTATGTCGCGAAAGACACTTTATTTATGACTGAGATAGGGCCCTATTTTCCCTGTGGTAAACATATCTGAGATTTTCTCCTGATGTCGCCTCTTTTCTCCCCTTATAGCCACCCCAATCCTTGCTAATGATAACTGTTTTTCTGAAACGCTGATCTGCAGCTATTACTGATACTCTGCAACTGGCGTGAATCCTCTTCCTGGAATTGACGTTGCCTGATACTGATACTGATACGTAAATCTTCTGCCTGGAATTGATACGTTTAAGGGCCCCATTCATGTTTAGATCGGTATCGATTCATGTTTCAAGTATCAGTATCTTGATACAAATCTCACTGTGTATTTGTCTCAGTATCGCTGTATCGGTATCAAATGGTATCGCCGTCTGTATCCCTGTACTGAAAATTCGATAGCAAACGCATGCAACTGATACTTGTTTCAACGTGTATGTTGAAGTTTACTATGTATCGCACTACCAAAATATAAACAGTGTTGTTCCGAACATGGAAGATCGTGAGTTTTGGAAGGAATTTTTGGACTTATATAAATTATATCCATGTTTATGGAACTCAAAATGCAAAGAATATTCAAATAGTACATTTGTTTTTCTCAGGTAACCATTTCTTTGTCCATATTCTTTTTTGTCTTTTTTTCTTTTTTGAAACGTTTGATAATGCAACTGTCACTGCTACAAGCACAGAAGAACTGTACTTGTGACTGAACTGATGTTTCCTCTGACGTGAACGCTCTACCTGGAATTCACCTTGCCTGATATTGATACCCGAACCCTCTACCTGGAATTCACCTTGCCTGATATTGATATGTGAACCCTCTACCTGGTTTTTTTCCTGAACAACTCCATAATTGTGTTCTGAATAGATTATAAACCCGCACACGTCAATACTCACTGATAAATCGCAACGCCGCCTTGCGGTCGTTCGCGACATCCTATTCCAGTTGTTTCTTATTATACTTTGCCAACATTCAGACCTGAAAATAATGGATACAATCAACCAACTCTTCCCAGAATTTAAAATCAATAATCGATTCTCTAATCTAATAATCTTAACAGAAACGAAATTGAAAATGCAGGATGTCAGAGGCTAACATGCGGTGATGACTATTTTCTGAAAACCATTAGCAAGGCAAAGAACTAAGAAGGCAACATGGGAGAAGAGATTGACCAGTATACATACGATCTAAAGAGCATATATCGCGACAGCGTGGAGAACTTGTATCAAAGTGATGAAAACTTAGATGAAGAATGAACTATTGTAAACAGCATTTATCTAGCCACAAAGAAAGCACCAAGTCGAGTAGAAGAGAGCTATACTAGGTGGGATGAAGAAATTGAGAGGATAAGGGAAGACTATACCACACATTCCTATCCAAAAAATAGACTCATATATAAGTGGTCAAAGGAGCACAGAGAGTTGAGAAGTTATAGGAACATTGAAAAAAGAACATCTATAGAGATGAAATATGTATGGGGTCAAAACTCTAAGAAACTACTTACAAAAGAGTCTGCTCGCTCTTCAAGAAGAAGATATCCCCCATGAGATCCAAGCCATTGACTTTCTGATATCGCCAACACTTCCTAGTATTGAAAACAAAATTATCAAATCCTGCGTTTAAAAATTCATTAACAATTAATACCCTTGACTTAGAGATATGTACAACTTATTTTTCAAATTCCAATATAGTGCAGGATAATTATTAGACATTGACCCGGACATTTAAAATAACAAGCTAAATATTGGTAGAGATATTGAATATAGTGTTCTGATTGATCAAAGCAAAATCCATCTTGGGGAAAATCAGCCATTTTGAAAAAATCACCGCAATCTTGGATTTGTCGAGTTTTAAGCAAAGTGTCTGAACCGATCAACATATTTTATTCAAGGTTCGACGTCGTCATCGATTTCCAAGTCAGCGTAGTCCATATTATTTGTACAGCAATGTCCTGCACATATTTGTACAGTTCTTATGCAACCGCATCTATTGTCGCACCGAGATTTACAATTGCAGGATATGATGTTGAATAGCCGTTCCGGTGCTGGTTCTTTTGTAGTTGGAATGGGTTTTAGCTGACCTGCATGCGCAATCCATCCCCATTCTGCCTCCGGCAGGCGATTCCCGTAACCATATTTATAAGTCGTTCTAAGTCCCCGGTGGTAACCAAATGATAGCCAATTTGCTCCTTCCCTGGTGGTAAACTCGGTATGAATATTTTTTGACCGCTGCAGATGTATGCGCAAGTGTAGCTAGGTCAAAGGTCGTTGTGACTGACTGTTTGGCAACTGTCCTCTGGTAGAGCCGATGTCTGGCGTTCTTTAAGTTGTGTTCATCTCCACAGTCGAACCATGCAAGAAGAAAGCGTTCGCCTGCAACCACAATATCCTGGTGCGTAGCATTTGATACGTTAAAGACGGATACTATCTCCCTTAAAGAAGCTTCTTGCTTGAACTTCTTAAAAGATCCTATTTGCCCTTTCTAAACGGAGCAGAAGTGGTATTACATCCAGTTGCTGCAAGAAAAACAACAGATGGTTACGGAGATCTCCAAGAGCCGCGATTAGCTCCTCACTACTAAAGACCCGGGCTTCTGCATCCTTTCTTCCCGGTATCAGCATGTGGACGCTGGTTCCAGGGCTGGATATACACCGCACCATTGTTAGCTCCATTCGCAGCATTTTCCACTATGACGATATCCGCATTACCCGGGGCTTGAATGATCTTGATACCATTTTCCATGAGGTGTCTTGATAGCAAAGCTATGAATCGCAACTTTTTTTTCACATTTACCAAAAACGCTCCTTGTTGTGATGTTGAGGGTAAAGCATCGTTGATTGAAATCTCTGTCGATGCTTCTTTTGGTATGTTCTTCATCCTTGGTGCTTGGAGATTCGTAGCCGTCAAAAAAACCGTAGAATTTTGCCCGAAGTTCCTTCTTAGAGAGGTTACTGGTTGGTGGTCGAGCCTTTCGTAGAATGTTGGCCGTCTTAATACGAATTTCCTCCGCTTCCACATCAGGTAGTGCTCTAATGGCTGCTTCAGTGCTGGCTATAATCTCCTCCGTTGGTAGGTGTTGTGGACTGATTACGAAATTATCATGAAATTACCGCCTTTTGCTAAAACGGCTGTTTCCTCTTCGGTAAAGACTCAATCTGTGAGATTGATAACCAGTCTGGATGTGTCAGGTGCTGGGGAATTTCGGATTTGTTTCTTACAAAACTTCTCGTATTTTCGAATCTGCGCTTTTTTACTCCGGTTTAGCTCATTATCCATACTTGAGTATGAAAGTGTATCAATTTTGTTCCAATCCTTTGCTTTTATTTTTTTGCTGAGCGTCAGATGAGGTGAAGTAGTTCTCTATCTACTTCAGCCAGATCCTTCCTTGTTTTTTGGATTCGCTCTCGGAGAAGTGCTTTTTCAGTTCTGTAAGAAACAAATCCGAAATTCCCTAGCACCTGACAAATCAAGACTGGTCATCAATGTCACGGATCAAGTCCTTACCGAAGAGGAAACAGCCGTCTTAGCAAAAGGCGGTAATTTCTCAATCACTTCACAACACCTGCCAACGGAGGAGATTATAGCCAGCACTGAAGCAGCCATCAGAGCACTACCTGATGTGGAAGCGGAAGAAATCCGTATTGAGACGGCTAACATTCTACGAAAGGCTCGACCGCCAACCAGTAACCTCTCTAAGAAGGAACTAATGGCAATTAAGAAGTTAAATTCAGCGGAAGATATGATCATCCTACCTGCGGATAAGGGCAACGCAACTGTCCTGTTAAGAACTGAAGACTACAACCGGAAAATTCAGGAACTCTTTGATCCAGCTACCTTCCGAAAGCTAAAGAAGGATCCTACACAAGCCACAGTCCAGAATACCAACAAACTGATCAGGTCATCTACCCTAACAGACACGGTTAAGAAAGGCATTATAAAAACAGAAGCAGTTCCACCACGACTCTACAGCCTACCCAAAATTCACAAACCAGAAGTCCCGCTAAGACCTATAGTGAGTGCACCTCGAGCACCAACGTACAACCGAACAACGAACCATTTTGAATCGCTTCTTCAACCGCATGTAGGAAAAACTAGCTCTTACGTCAAGGACTCCACTCACTTTATCCGGAAAATTATGGATATTATTCTTCAACCTAACGATATCCTGGTCAGCTTTGATGTCGTGTCACAGAAGTGCCATTGACAGAATCTCTTGGCTTGATACCAAGTACCTTTCCCAATGACATAGTTGAGCTTTTCCGGACATGTCTCACTGGTAGTTACTTCCTGTGGAATGGCGATTTCTACGAGCAAACAGACGGAGTAGCTATGGGAAGTCCGCTCAGCCCGGTCATAGCCAACTTCTTTATGGAGGAATTCGAGAGGAAAGCTATAGAATCTTTTGACCACAAACCAACGGTATGGCTTCGATACTTAGATGATAGATACTCTTGTGGTTTATAGTCATGGGGAAGAGAAACTTAACCAGTTCCTAGGCCACCTGAACGAGCAACATCCTAGCATAGAATTTACCATGGAAAAGGAGAAAAACCAGGAAATCGCCTTCTTAGATGTTCTCATAAAGAAATCTGGAGGAAAACTTAGCCACACGGTGTACCAAAAGCTACACACACAAACAGGTACCTGCATGCACACTCAAACCACCATCCAAAGCAAAAACGTGGAATTATAATAACAACGCTAACAAAACGTGCTCGGAGCATCTGCGAGCCACAATATCTTAAGCAAGAACTGGATCATCTCAAGTCGGCCTTTCTATCAAATGGTTACAATGCATCTGAAATCGACAGGGCCATGCGACCCAAAACTGCCACACGACAAAACGTGGATGAACAACCAGTAGTGGCTAATGCATATCTGCCTTTCATTTCTCGGGTGACAGACATGCACATGTGGTAAGGTATACATAGGAACGACAAAAAGATCCATGGGAACCAAGATGAACGAGCACAAAAGAAACGGCAGACTAGAACAATCGAAAAAATCGGCAGTTGCGGAACATGCGCTCAGTGAAGGGAATCATGAAATACTCTTTGGTGAGGTTAAGCTTCTTGTACCGACTTCCGAATACCACAATCGTCTTGTACGTGAAGCTATAAAAATCCACAAGCATGTGGAGAACTTCAACAGGAAAAAAGAAACACTAAAACTTAACCAAACCTGAAACCCGATCCTCAAAAACGCAAGAAAGATCCCATTGAGTACAGAGAAAGTTGAGATTAATCACGTTGCTTAAAATTCGAATAGTCCAACATGGAATCAGTTCTTCCCAGATAGCGGATTTTCCCAAGATAGATTTTTTGGGATTTTCGGGATTTCAATAAAGTATTCCTAGATAGCGGATTTTCCCAAGATAGATTTTTTGGGCATTTCGGGATTTCAATAAAGTATTCCTAACATTTTTACCAATTTTCAGCTTGTTATTTCAAATGTCCAGGTTTGGTCAAATTTTTGTCTCATTTGCCTACACTAATACTTTTACACAAATATAAATTTGATACTTTGTTCAACTAACAATAAATTTCAGCTTTGTGTAAAATTGCCATTAGATATCAGGTGTGATATTGAATCAAGGTTCCTAAAATTAATAAGTGATGGAAAACAGATGATGTCATCTGGGGTGCCTTATGGAGATTTGCATTATGTTAAGGGATCCCAGGTGACGTCATAAAACTTATCAGGCAACCTACCTCTTTCAAACAACTTTGATATTGATTGGCTTAAATTTGAATTAATCATCAGTTCAATGTCTAAACAACAATCATATAAACGCTTTATTTGCATGAATCTAACAACGAAATCTCCATGAAGTAACCGAGGCGTTTTATTATTATAATTAAAACTGCTTTGTACTGATAATTACCCTCAACTTGGATATTTTAATTAATATGCCGTAAAAAATTACTAAACAACTCAGTTTTTACTTTATTTAATTAAAAAAATCATAATGTATCGTTATCTGTCATTTGCGAGATGGACCAAAAAGGTACCTACGAGTTGAATATTTGATTATTATATTAGACAAAGTGTAAAATAGATCAATGAAACAATAGCTTTTTTTGAATGAAGTCATAGTTTAAAACGCAGGAGAAGAGAATAAGAATGTTCATGGTTCTTCATCAGGAAACATGGCACTTTTTGGTGTTCTAAATACTAGAGAAGGTATCACGTAGAATCATATAGAATTTTGCTTATTCCACCACTTCTTACAGAAAATTTTTGAAGTTTATCACAAACTTCTTCTCTGAACCATGTCGCATTTTTCTCAGAATTTCGATGTTAGGAGAGGAAACTTCATTGGCCGCTACACCTATATCGTAAAAAAGGTTTTCCAATTATTAACTTATTGAATTTTGCATTGAAAATATTCAAATGATGATGTTTAAACAATATTCTCATTGTCATGCTGGTTTGATAATGATGATCGTACCTTTAATATACATATAAATAAATATTATCTCAATAGGTTTTTTTTCCAACCACAACTTGAAACAATTAGCACAGAAATGGAAAAAATTACCTACTTACCATACAATAATGTAAATTTTTCAATGCGCAATTCAACCAGTCATGTATCAAAGGATTTACGTCCGCTTTTGCTGATAAACCACCGATTAATTATTTTTTTTTGAGTGAAATAATGCGGTTACCGTTTCGTGAAACCTTCAATTTTCGAGTATCAAAATGCAATGCGCAATTATTACCATCATCAGCATTTCCCAGTTAAACAAGGTCGCGACATTCTTGCATTCCGGCTCGAAGAACCAAACAAGTTTTTACCTTAAACATCCTCGAGGACAAAGATAATATTTGTTTTGCGCAAAGAGCTGCTACCTCTCCTGAAAAAAAACACTTTCAAATGAAAATTAATAACTCATGAAGATGGAGGATAATAATACAATTTGAAGGAAACTGCTTTTTCAAATATTATTATAATAATTTATTCAACAAAATAACTGTTTAATGATATCTCATCAGTTTGAATTATTGATGAGGCTATTGGATAATAAGGTAAATTTTAATAGTAAATTATTTTTCTCTAATGTCCTGGTCAATAATGAATCCGAGCTAAAAATAAAATGTTTATGGGTGAAAAATAACTTTGAAGATGTTGCAGACAACAATTAGAAAGTCTTAATGCACAATATTTGAGAAAACCACAGATGACTAAGTAATGACTAATACTGATGATGATACATCAGACACAAAGATTTCTCCTCCATCTGCTAAATACTTTTTTCATTTGATCAATTTCCATAAGGCTTATGGTGGAAGATTTAAAGTTTATATCGAGGCCTAGGCTTATCATAACAAGACCGATTTCAAACAACATAATATACAGTTACAAACTTATTGGCGGTTTACATAATTCCTACGCAAACCCATATCAGAATTAAATTGTGTCGTTTCCCGCTGCTACGACCAAAAACCAACGCTGTCGCCCTAATCCGCCTGGCAGCAGCCCTTCGGAAAATTACCTGTTCCCAAACAACACTGTTTTCCAGCAATCAATAAGGCGAGCAGGCATACCCCAAATAAGGCATCCTTGCCAGCGTTAAATAAACTATAGCATTAACGCACCTTAGTTGATTATATCCTTTTTTACCAGTTCGTCCGATATAGAAAATTCATCAATTTGCTAGAAGAAATAAAGTTATTTTCGGGTTTTTTTTCTGGTAATTAGGCGTTGACACGATCGAAAGGAAAGGGAGAAAAGTTGGGGACAAAATTTGATTCAAATTAGTTTGAGATAAAATGCGTATTCATTACTGTTGGCATGGCATGTCGCATGACTAACAGGATCAAAAAGACTTAATAAAGAAAACATTTACAAAAGTTTAAGAAATTAAGGGTGTTTTCTTAATTCTGATTATCATCATCATGATCATTTATCCTTGGTTCGTCCACAGCTGGACCTAATAAGCCTTCCCGAGACATTTAAAGTATTGTAAAAGTTTTGAAACAATCGTATTCCAATGGTAGCAGCTAAAAGTTCAAGACGGAGTATAGATAACTTCTTAACAGGTGCTATTTTAGATTTTGCTTCAGTTAGTCTTAAGCAAACTTGATCTCCATCTACTTTTGACTTGACTGAGTAGTCGATACCTTAGATTAGCATACAGAACTGAATTTCGCAATATGTGAGCATCATGGGCTGAACCTTGCCATCTGGTAACGATGTCCCTACATTCCAGATCTGCGTCTGCGGTTGATTGAACGTTAAATGAGAAAAACTGTTTTCTGTTTCTAAACAGTTCCGCATTTTCACCTCCTGGGAACTGAATTTTAACGTCGGTGCAGTCTATGACCCCTATACACCTTGGAAATCGAGCCAAATTGAAAAACTTTTGACGCACTCTTTCAATCTTTTCAGCAGCTGGCATCTGAATATAATTTTGTTTCAAGCCAGCAATAGCTGACAGTTCGTTCATGAAGCAATTGCTTTGCTTACTCGCCTGCAATACGTAAAAATGACCCATTGGCATAAAAATTAGGCTGTTGACTGGGTAAAAGACACTCCTTTCTAAAACAAAAAAAATAGAATAATAAAAACATTCTGAATATTATGAGATTTTCCATTTTTACCTGTGGGTTGGATAAGCAATGAGATGCTCAATCTGCGGTAGTACTATTTCAATAACTGTCCTATGGGCGTTTATCGAAATCAGCTAACAAAATCATATTCATCATACTCCTCCAAAATATCAATTCTAGGCCTAAATATTCTTGGTCTTTGCGCTTCTTCATCGCTGCTATACGCATTTATGCCGTAATTGTCCATATTCGGATTATTTGCATTAAAAAAAAAAACTAACGTTTTCCAACAAAAATTATCCAACCCACTAACTAACCCAAACTAAATATGAGCCAACTAAGTTCCATCAAAGGCGTCCTGTCGGGGCAATACACATACTGCAAATACACGTACACGTATGCCTTTTGGCTTGAAAAATGCACCTGCTATATTTCAACGTGCAATGTTATTCCAGAACAAATTTACAAAACATTTTTTCAATGTCATTAACATTTTCAATTTAAAAGCCTCTCTCTCTGGCATCAAACTGTCAGACGCCAAAAGAGTATGAAAACAATGGTTGACAGCCGTTGACAGTGGTTTGTAGACAAGACTTTTGAAAGAAACTATCATTTCCTCGGGTTTTTTAAGGTTTTTTCTTAACAATGGTGATTGTGTGTAGTGTGCCTATACATAAAACGAATTCCTATTTATTCCTATTCACCGGCGGATGTGTTTTGACAAGCAAGCAAATTTTGGCGGGAAAATGAATGTTTTCATACTTATCGTTCATCTCTTTTAATTGAAAACGTCAATTACTCAAACACATTTACAATATTCCAAAACTCAATCTACTCGTTAATAAGCCCTGTCAATGCAATTTGGTAAGGGAAACGTTGAAACATGAATTTAGAACCAAAAAAAGAAACCCAAGTTCCAAACCAACTGCTGAGTTTGTATTGTTCTGGTCATGGCCAGCTTAGCTCGGCAGAATTCCCGCTTTGTGTCGCTTGACCAGTAGTTAACTCATGTCCAAGCCTAGGATAATTCGACAGTAGGTTAGCTATAAGTTCTTGAGGTAACTGTTGATTATAAAACACCATTTTTTATTCAACTAGTAATTACAGGATAACCTAGAGTTAACCAACTATCCTGCCCTTCCAATTCAGCAACAATGTTTTGCAGAAAAACTTCGGGATAGGTGCGGTTAGCGAGATATCTGTTTACTGGTTTTGGAATTTTGGTATTTAGCATCCGTGTCATTGAAGTTTGAGGATTCAACATTTTCCTACGGGCACATAACTTTGCAATGTTTTCCTTGACAATTAGGACATTTTGCTCTTAAACGACACCTCCGGAAAACCTGGTCAAAACACTGGTTCATAAAGTTGATAGCAGGTTGGCTGGTAATGGGTATCCTGATGACGTCATCTGGGGTGCATAATGGAAATTTGCATTATGCTGAGACACCCTATATGAAGTCATAAATGTTATCAGACAACCTACCAGTCTCAAACAACCATGTGCCAAAACGTGTAGAGGAATGGCAACAATCTGCATCTGACAACTTTTGTTTTCGTTCGGCAAAAGTGAGTTTTAAGAATTATTCACATTGATTGGAAAAATGTAATCGTTTGCAAAAAATACATCGTGGGGTTCCTTGATTAACTAATTCAGACTCTGTTGGAAGAGTATTACTACTTATGTGTTTATCTGCAAAACTGGATACAGCAAGAAAAACTCTGTCTTCCATTCACCACTTCTTGTCTAAGAAAATCTATTCAGGGGTCAGGAAGCTGACTTCGGTACCAAGCTCGTATAAGATCTTCTCCCAAACAGGACTCTACTAATAGATGAAGCATCGCAGCACAAGCATCGGATTTTATTCCTAAACGTTTCTAAGGGCTCTTAACATAAACTCGATTTTCTCAAAAAATGCTGCTAATTTATTTTTTGTATTAAGATTGGTCACGAACAACTTAGTAACTTCTCTAAAATAAGCTTCTATTAACAGATCTTCTCTTCCAAATCCCTGTTTCAGACTGTCAACTGCTTTAGCAGAGTTATCTTTAGTAGCCGGGTAACTCTCAACTATCGGATATTCATCCTTTTGAATGTGACACTTGTTAAGCAAAATTTAAATGAAAAGACTTTTTGAAGAGTCACTTAATAACACATTCGGATATCTATCCTTTCAAATGTGACACTTGCGAAGCAAATTTTAAACAGGCAAGCAAGTCTTGCTCGATAACCTGGAGGCGAAGCCTGCACTAAATATTGCAGCTTCTATGTCAGAATCTTCATCAATTCGACTAAATTCCAAAAACTAAGCAAACTCTTGATATCTCATCCAAATTGCCTGAATTCAATTTTGGGAATTTTTAGTTTTAATTTTGATTCCTGAGAGCTTATACCTTTCCTAGTCATCTTATCAAAGTTAAATTTGTTTTCGTGGTATATCTAAAACTCAACTCATCCATGAATTCTTTCAGAATCAGAATTGTACCACTGGTTTCAGAGATAATTGACCGTCCCGTTACTTTCCGTACACTCGAGTCGAATTCAACGCGACTAGCCTTAAACCCTCGTTTGTCCTATTTAAACTGGGTAATAAACACTGTACAATGTTCATTCTCACTTTTGTTTTAACTAATATTCACCACGCATTCCATTGCAGGTGCAACAACGTGCCGGCTTGACTAGTCTTCCTGATAAGGTGGTGTATCTCTGGTGAGAGGAGTTATAGACTTCGGTCTTCTCCTCGGAGCCTGGCTCAGATATTATGGAGTGGTTGGAGTCGCTGTCACTTTCGGAGCTATTGCCTTCGATTTCTGGTACACTACTTTGTGATGCGGCTGAATTGGACAACTCTAGTCGAGTATCTGTCCTTTGCTATAGTCTTATGATCGCTTCTGAGGTTACTTCTATAACTTGACTTCTGTTTCGTCTGATGACGTTATTTTCTGCGGCGATAATGTATGTTCTAGGTTCAGTTCCAACATCCATTACTTTCCCAAACATTTTCATATCGGGTATCCAAACTTTATCGTTATTTTTCAAGGTAGAATTTGATCTTGCTCTGTGTCGCTTATTAAAATTCAATGTTTTTCGTTGCCTATGACTTCCTTGTCGTTTATATAGTTTCACTCTAGCTGTTGTTTGTAGTATGGAGAAATTTCGTCTGTATCTGATAGGAATTGATTTCAAAGTAGTGACTTGATTGTGACGCCCTTAGGACTACGTTGACTAAGTGTGATTTAATTCCATGAATAGGTCGATGGTGGCTAATTACACAGAAATTTAATTTCACTATCGAATATAGGGCAGGATCAAAAATGGCTCATTTGGATGTAGGTACTTAGCAGAAATCCGCTACCTACCGAGTTGGATGAAACAGTAGAAGTTGATATTCTTAATGTCAATGTGTCTGGTGATGTTGAGCGCATAACTAAGCTGCGTGAGAGGTATTTGTTGTTCATATCAGAACAGTCAATAGAATTTTATAATGAAAACCGTATATCATTCTGGCAGCCAAACTACAAAAGTGAACTTGTGTACTCGTCATGGATAAAACCAGGAGAAGCGATAGAAACTGCATTTGAAGCTGCCTCATCAGAGATACGAAGAGTACAAGAGGCTGCAATGATTTTAAGACGAAGATATTCAGCAGGCGTACATATAACAATTCACCGAAAATGCCTTGGCCTCCTTCAACCGAATTTCTGGTATCAGATGAAACAAAGGCTTCTAATTCACTGTGTGAATTTTTGTCGTTCTTAACAAGCGAAAAACCTTTGCACGCTACTAACGACAAAGTTGAGCGCCTAGTGAATTCCTTTGCGCAGCATTTGAGTTTAGGAATAACCATAAGGCACCTCACAGGAAGTGCAGAACTGATAACTTTGATAAATAGATATGGCCATTGTGTGTCCTACTCACACTTGCTTGAGTTAGAGACTGATACGTGCAATAAAATAAAAAGGAATGATGAACTTCTCCCTTCAAATATATCTACAACAGGTAACATTGTGTCACACTTGTGTTGCGACAACTTGGGGAGTATGATTCAGGTAAGAAGTACTGATATGCAAATATTGATTAGTAGCAGTGATGTACCAAGAACGAAACAACGTACTGTCAAATTTGTGCAGAGAGATATTCGACCTTGTTTCATTCAAAAGCACCCTGACCCCGATATCGACGTTACAATAACAACTTGTGTAAGCAAAGCTTCTATTAATAATGGTACACTTTCTGATTTCTTCTGGTTATGGTGCAAAGCAAGATTTAACAACACATACCACGTACCTAGATGGTCAGGATGGGTTTCAGAAACATCAAATATTAAAGGTGAACAGAAACCTTCAACTCTAGGCTACCTATTACTTCGCCAATCACAGAATATTCCACTATTCAAAAAATCCTGACACAATTGCAAAAGGCAACAGAAAAAACTGGACAGTCTTATATGCGAGAATCTGATACCCCAAAAATAGAGACGTGACAGCGACGCAAAAAGGATTTGTGCAAAACCATAGTTGATCCCTTGGTTTTATTATTTAGGTTGTATGATTCACTGTTTATGACCCGACCCATTGTTACTTCGGTAACATTGAAAGGGCTCTTCAAAAAAGAGTTAGGTTTTAGACTAGGTAGTTTTAGTGATTTTCGACAGGGACTTGCATTTTGTACAGCATGTTGAACGCATCGTCGTCCTGATATTTTTGTGAATTTGAAATAAACTATTTTTATTGTTGAAAGTGTAGCGTTTTCTTACATCAGAAGTGGGATAAATTCACTCACAAGTTTACTAGTGCCGAAAATTAAATTGCCAAGCGCGAGTTTTGTGATTATGGAGCAATTAGCGAAAGTGCTAGCCGCGACGCTCTAGAAAATAAAAGAAGTTTTTCCAAATTCGGATCCTGTGTTGGCGACCGAAATTCCTAGTGACATCTTTATGAAGCAAGCAAGCGAAGTGCCGCCAGTTTTTCTGGAGGAGGCCAAGGGATGGTTTTCTATGTAAAAGCCTGTGGAAAAATCATGGGGTGCGAGTTTTCCAGCCTTGTTCTACTAGACGGAATTGAAAAGTAAAGCTTTTCAAGTCACTATACCATTAAACCGAAATCCTTCTGTGAGTAGGTATGCTTGAAAAAAAATTATGTTTTTCCATTTATTTATTTCGATCCTTTGATTGACAGAATATTAGAAATTGTTTTTAGAATTCGCTAATATTCACGTAAAAACTACAGCGTTCAGTAGTAATTAGGAACATTGGTTCACTCAGTGATTTATTTAATGATATTAGAATTGAGAAATGTCTGAGTCAAAAAAAAGAACACAAAATTTCCTTGATTTTATGGGGGAATTTCGAAAAGAGTAATTTTCAAATTTTATTATTTTGTTAGATGCCAACTTATTGTAAATTAAAATTAACTTTTTGATAGAGACTTGAGCAAATTTTGAACTACTTTAGAAACTTCTGGAAAAAAATAAGATGTCATTTAGACTCAGTTTTATTAACGTTAGAATGCATGGGGAATGGTTTAGGCTGGAAATTAAAGATAAAAAGTTGCGTAATCCATTCCAGGATTTCCAGGTAAGCAATTTTTATTGAATAGATTGATTTGTTTACTGCAATGTTATAATAGAATGTTTGATCCTTTAGATCTCGAATTCGATGTTCGGGATTTTGACAAATTCTCCTATTTATCGTGCTAATAGTTGGTTGATTAAGCCCATTGAGATTTTTCAGTTTTCACGGCGAATGTGAAGTTGGTAATTAAAAAAAAAAACGTTTTTTTTTATTACCAATTTTTGTTTTGAAATTTGTGAAAATGTAATGTGACCATTATTATCTCGAATGTATTGTAAACAAAGACAACATGGGTCCCATGACTCATGAGGGGTTTATTCTTGGTTTATTGCATCCTATCGACAATGAGCCGATCCATTTTCAGGTAGTCTATGCGGACTGTGTAAAGCCTTTTCCAGTCACTATGAAAAGTTCTTGTTATTTTTTTTTACATTTGAAAAGTTTACAACTTTTGATTAACTTATTTACAAAGTTTATATTTTCCTTCCATGTGAGACTTTTACTGCACATGAAAGATGTGAGCTTTTAAAATAAAAAATTGAAAGTTAGGACGTTTTGCGTCTTATTCTGTGTTGACTGGACTGTGTCTTGGATAGTCTTGATACGAGTGGTTCTTAGATAAGTTTATCCAGTTCAGCGGAAAATTGGTTTAGTCTATGCTGTGCCACGTTTAGATCATCGATGTTGATTTTAGATAGTTTAAGAGGTTTCAACTCTGGCAAATGAAGATTCACTGGCAGGTGTTTGCAGCAGTTATAGGTAATTTCCACTGGATGACTTTTATAGGTGACGTTTCTGTATTTTTCAGCTAGATGCCTAGCATGAATTCTGGAGTTTCCTACAAAGGCATTGTATGTTGGTTGAAGCTTGAGCACTGTGTTGGTGTTGATTGTTTTTGTCACACTGTTTTTGCCATCACATCTGATAATGATTGGAAGGGATGATGATTGATGATAATGTTATGAGTCAGTAGTTTGTGTCTTGTTCTTGCACATTTTAGTCACCAGCGAATAAGATTGAGTATATTAAGACATTGAAAGCTTGCACGCTTTGTGTGTTGTTCTGTGTGTTGAAAGCTTCTACGCTTTGCATGAATTATGGAAACGTTGAAAGCTCGGACGCTTTACGTGTAGGTCTATGTTGAAAGCTTGTACGCTTTACATGAAGTATGGAAACGTTGAAAGCTTGCACGCTTTGCGTATTGTTATGTTTGTGTTTAAAGCCTATACGCTTTGCGTGAAGTACGAAACTTTCAATGGTTTCGTACTGGATGATGTGTGTTGTATGATATACTTTGAGTTCTACGATGATATATACTCTGATTTCTACGATGATATACCTTGAGTTCTACGATGATATATACTCTGATTTCTACGATGATATACTTTGAGTTCTACGATGATATATACTCTGATTTCTACGATGATATATTTTGAGTTCTACGATGATATATACTCTGAATTCTACGATGATATACTTTGAGTTCTACGATGATATATACTCTGAAGTCTGCGATGATATACTTTGAGTTCTACGATGATATATACTCTGATTTCTACGATGATATATTTTGAGTTCTACGATGATATATACTCTGAATTCTACGATGATATACTTTGAGTTCTACGATGATATATACTCTGAAGTCTGCGATGATATACTTTGAGTTCTACGATGATATATACTCTGATTTCTACGATGATATACCTTGGGTTCTACGATGATATATACTCTGATTTCTACGATGATATACCTTGAGTTCTACGATGATATATACTCTGATTTGTACGATGATATACTTTGAGTTCTACGATGATATATACTCTGATTTCTACGATGATATACCTTGAGTTCTACGATGATATATACTCTGACTTCTACGATGATATACTTTGAGTTCTACGATGATATATACTCTGATTTCTACGATGATATACCTTGAGTTCTACGATGATATATACTCTGATTTCTACTCTGATATACTTTGATTTCCACGATGATTTAATTTTCAGCTGGACGAAGTTTTCGTGACGTCACGAGAGCGTCGTCCACACTTTAAAGCGGTATATCTCAGCGATGGTTTATCGTAGAATAACGAGGTTTGAACAGTTATTCTTAGATTTTTTTACACTAAAACTTTAATTTTTGGCGCACACCCCCTTTAATGACTAAACAAAACCGGAGCTGCTGCCTTTTTTTTATTGTTTCAGATTTTGGCAGTTCTCCTGTTAATTCGAGAGCGAATTATGTGTCAGGTTGGCCGTGCGAGAATCTGATACCCCAAAAATAGAGACGTGACAGCGACGCAAAAAGGATTTGTGCAAAACCATAGTTGATCCCTTGGTTTTATTATTTAGGTTGTATGATTCACTGTTTATGACCCGACCCATTGTTACTTCGGTAACATTGAAAGGGCTCTTCAAAAAAGAGTTAGGTTTTAGACTAGGTAGTTTTAGTGATTTTCGACAGGGACTTGCATTTTGTACAGCATGTTGAACGCATCGTCGTCCTGATATTTTTGTGAATTTGAAATAAACTATTTTTATTGTTGAAAGTGTAGCGTTTTCTTACATATACATATGTTACACTAGATTTGGCGACGGCCAACAAACATTTTACAAGGGAAGGGAAACTGGTTAAAATAGCACAATTTTGAATCAGTTACATGGACAAAGTGTTATTGATTCTGTAGATCACAGGTTCCAGAAATGCTGTTGACATTACAATAGAACAGACAATTAATCGATATGCCGAATGCACTGGCGGCATAGTGGGTTTTAGCAGAAATTTCTGGGTACATGCACGATGGTGTGTTACAAGGCATGAACGTGCTAAATACGTAGAGTTGACATTCGAAAAAGCAGGCATGTTACATACATCAGATTCCTCTCATCATGATATGCAAACAGGAGAAATTAAACGAAGTGAGTAATGTGTCTTGAAGGTAATTGAAGCAATCGCGCAATGTCATTTGAAGTTAACGACAAGAATAGCCTGTTCTGTTTATCTGTACCTGAACCGGTGGAAAAAATGTAGATTGCCTGGGAAAAGCTGCCTATAAGACTTTCGTACAAGATAGGTTCGTTCTTGAAAATACAAAATTTCATGAACCACTGAAGAGACAAAAGCTCCAAACTTTCAATAGTATTCAAGAGAAGATAACTGTTACGTCTCCGCAAAATAAATTAGTTGTGATAAGAGCAGAAAGAAATATTTTTGGTCGAGTACAAAAGCAGACAAGGCCAAAATGCTCCATGCTTTGGAAATCAAGGGTGCGGTGAATGACCCTCCTAACACTGAGGCATTTATGATTGATGGTATGGCTTACTTTCAAGCTCTCATCAACACTCCAGAAACCTTTGATGATCTAGCCGAGATAAAATTGAGCTGCTTTCCAAAAAGCATAAGGATAGACTTCGTGACAGATACTTACTTAGAAGTATCTATCAAAAACATTGAAAGGCTGAGAAGGGGTTCTGTAGATGCATTCCTAGTAAAAGGTCCCAAGACGAAGATTTCCCATGATTGGAAAAAATTCCTCAATAATGGCAAAAACAAGGATTAACTTGTAAAACTTCTACATAATGAATGGTAACATGACAAATATGCCCATTATTTTCATGGTAAAACGTTTACCTATTATACAATACCAGTGCACGTTGTTTACTAGCGAAGATGGTTCAACTGAAAATTATAAGAAGAGCTATGCTCTTCACAAGAGGAAGCAGACACTAAAGTTATTCTACATTGCTTAGGTACATGCTTTGCCTATCAGAATTAGGTCACGGGACACAGACGTTTTTATGTTGCTTTTGAGGTACGCCAACGAAATTGAAAATGTGTTACTGTTTTGGAAATAAATGAATGGTCATCAATGTCACCAATATTTCTGCGGATTTAGGGGTAGGAAAGAGTCATGCTATATTGAATATGCATGCATTATCCGGATGTGACACTACCAGTTCTTTTATCGTCGGTGAAATCTAAATTGGAGAAATGTTTTAAATTCTTGCCTATCCTTAGGTCATTTGGATCATCACTTACAATTACAGATAAGTTAGTGATAGACCTAGAGGAATTCGTCTGTTACTTGTACATGTACAGTGATAAAGGGTGCACAGATATAAATAAGCTTTACAAAAATACTCTCCTCTGATGCATTGCCAAATAGGTACACAAGGTGTTGAATTGAGTCTACTAGCTCTTTGCAATGCTTCACTTGTAAACCACATAAGTCGTGTAAACTACCAAATAATGCCCACGTCGCTAAACCCGTCATCACATTAAGCCCAGTGGGACATGGCTGGAAATTGGAAAATGGACAACTGAAGATTTATTGGTTTGAAGGGGATCCATTGCCGCTCGAACTAACCGATGTTATGGAAAGCTATCATCCAGATGAGTTTGAAGATGGAGATGAGCCAGACTGATATACTACATGAGGACGATAAAGATAAAGAAGAAACCAGAAAGCCATAGATTACAGGTTCAACTTTTTGGAAGTTCCTGATTAGTTTGTTTTCATTTATGCTTATATTACATAGTTAAAATTTTGTGTTAAGTTTCAGATGGAATGGAATGAATAATTTCTAACTGCAGGACTATATTATTGATCTGAAATTTTTCAGTATCTGGCATATTGCAGACATTTTCTATTTTTCGCTACGAAGATGAGTATTTCATTACTTCTAGAGCAGCGGTTCCCAAACTGGGGGGCGCGCCACCCTGGGGGGGCGTGAAGCAACATTGAGGGGGGCGTAAGTCTTCTAAACAATTAATACAAATTTTAAGCTTTAAAATAAAAAATCAGGTGAAATTTAAAAAAAAGATGTCTACAATCCTACAACAGCGCATACATAAGCCAAAGCAGCTTTGCCATGCGATCTGTTACTGTATTCCTTTTACCCGTTGAGTTACTCGGAGCTGCTTAGTGTCTCGGACACGAAGTCACAAAAATCCTCTATTTCCTTATTCTGTTTACATTTTGACAGCTGAATTGAGTGATCTAACCCAACTTTTTTTTACTTGTTTGTCAACTTTTATTTATCCTGAAGATTCCTGAGTTTCAATAATTTTTCCTTGGTGTTCTTTATCGAGAAATTATTAGAAATTGCTGTTCTTACAGACGTGAATGGAGCGTAAACTAATTTTGACATAGCATAGCGTTACGGTAAGGCATCCGCTAACTCCCGTTAGGTAGCGGGCGGCTCCACTAACGCTAATACCGTGAGAACTGTCATACTTGTCAAATAACGTTACGGTATTTCAAAATTTGGACAGCACGAGAACTCTCTAATATGTGAATTATTCTGAATTGTGTGTTTTTGAGTGACTCCGAGGAGCTCTAGAGCGACACGTTCGGTGTAACTCGATGTATAAAAGGAATACAGTAATTTCTACAGCGGACGCTCGCTGCACACTGTCATGTCCATTCTTCCTCTGCCAAAGTCCAGTTCAGAGGAGTTACAGTAAGTAAAAAAAAAATGTTTTTGTATAATGGGGGAAAGAAGGGGGGCGCGACCACTTCTTGATTTCAGAAAGGGGGCGCAAAAGAAAAAAGTTTGGGAACCACTGTTCTAGAGACATAATGTTTCCATCAGACGTGCCAACACTGTAGCAATATTGACGAAAACTCTGGTATAGATTAAAGTGCAAACATTATATTTTCCAATAAGAAATTGCTAACCTAGCACCAAGAAATAATTTCATTTGGGACCATTTAAGTTTTCTCGCTACGAGCATTTCGAAAATGAAGTCGGTCGAATATAAATGCCATGAATTGAGGCTTTTCTCTCTGTAGAATTAACGCTACAGCCAGGAGAATCAACATTTTAATAACATCGGAACCGTTTTAATTTGACTTTAATATACTTAAATTTCATTATGATTGAAAATATTAAAATTTAGTGACAAACACAAAATAAATCAAATAATCTTCAAAGGCGTGTAACGTCATTTTAGAATATCATTAACCAATAAATAACCAAATTTATGGCTTATTAGGTTCGCAAATGCGTGCCAAAATTAACAAAAACAAATCCCATTTTGAAATAATTCAATAGGCAAACATCTCGAATTCCATTTCGATTTACAATGGGTTTTCGGGGGAATTTATTATTAAAGTTTGGCACGTCCATGGTTAATAAACACTCAATTTATTAACCATAAACAACTGGAAAATTGGCTCTATTGCTGACAAAATATTGATGCGACGCCAATTTCACCCTTAAATTCTCTTTTACATTCGAAAAAAACCAAAACATGAAACGGCAATTAAAAATAAATTATGTGATTATTATTGTTGCATTATTTAACAAAATGTTTCGAAATGAAATATCTTCGTACGATAACATTACACGAGATGATGTACTTCCGTTTTAATGGATATTTCACAGGAAACAAAGCACTTAAAATAGAATAATAGCTGGGTTATATTATGAAAATATTATGTATGTACGTGTGTGGGATATAATTTTATAATGAGCCTTATTTCTAAATTTCTTGCAATGATTGCAATTGGCTGTATGTATGTACTTTGGCATGGCGAAAGAGAGAGATTCTGAAGATTTGATTGTAGGTATAGGAAATGTCACGTGTGATATATTGGGTCTATGAGAGACTAAAATTCAATATCTAGGCGAAATCAAAGTTGAAATTTCTGAAAAATTCTCATCTATTCTGATAGATGACAGATCTACTTCAGGGATGAACACTTGCTTACGCGAGCCTTGATTTATCTCCCAATACCTTACGGGGAAAATCATTGTCCCTTTCTCAGCTCCTAACCAAAGCTTCTTCTTCTTTTCTAATATTGCTTATTTATCTCTCAACCCGTTCAATCAGTATGGAAGATTATGGCCACAAGCCCTCTGAATAACCAGTTATGGTCCCTAGGTGGGTACAACCAAACTCCCACCCCTTAAGGGCTGCTTCATGGAATCAGAGGGAGGCAAAACATGTAGCGCTGTAATTTTTATGATTTTGACAAGCTTGACAGACGAAGAAAGAAAAGACAGAACCAATTTGGGTACTTTTGACTTGCCCTTTTCTTTTTTGTCTTGGGACCGAACCAGGTCGTCCAAATTTTTTCAAGTTTAAAAATCTTAAAACTTTGCCACTGAGCGTGGTCTCAAAACTCAGCGTAAATCTGGGCCCCTTTTACAAGAAAAGTTTGTGTCCTGTAAGAAGTTGATCCCCAACCATTATTTGGTTGTCTCCAGCTAGTTTGGTACTTCTAGATCTCAAATTTGTGAAAACTTCCGAGGCTTTACAAGGATTCCGTCCAGGCTTGTATAATAACTTACCTATGGATGTCTTAAACGTGCTATCTTAATTACCGTTACTTATTTTCACCTTTTCTTTATCGCCCCCTATCATTTAGCTTTATTAGCTAATTAATATCTATGTTAATTTATTATCGTTTTCTCAATAATTGTTTATTATCCAATAAGTAGGCATTATTGTGATTGTTATAAATTTATTTCCGTAATATCGAGTACTGATCGATGTAATATATTGTGGATTCATTAACCTTCAAAAAGTTAATTCAACTTTTAATTTCAAATCAATAATGTGGTAGTTTTACAAGGTGAACCAATGTTTACCTATTTTGACCTTTAAAGGTAAGAAGGTAGAGCTCTTCCCGAAACCGTGACCCCTTGATTTCACTTAGCAGGTTTTTGATATCTATAACTACCTAAAAACTATAAAATGGGAGGTGAAGAATATTAAAACAATATGTACAAGACTAAATATTCCTAAATATACAAATAAACACTAGACACACATTAAAGATCATTCAGGCATATACACCAACATCGACACATCGTAATTGAGAAATATGAAGACCCACTAAAGGCCATCGTAGCGATCCTTGCATATATACTTCACAATAATGTGCGACGACTTCAATGGTAAAATCGGAATAAAAACAGACTCGTCGGAAACAGCCCTTGGAAGCATCAGAAGCGTAGGCAGAAACGAAAGAGTGTAGAGCCACCTTTAGGTCGTACTGAAAAGAAAAAGAAGATTGCGACTGGTAAAAACATCATCAATCAGTGTTGACGGTATTGCCACACACACGGAGAATAAGGGTGACGAATGGTTCTCTCTTTTGGAATTTATTTTTTTGACAAGAGTTTAATAATTTTTATGCAGATAATAAGAGATTCACATAGAAACTCTAGTGTGTTTATTATAAAACAGCGTCGGGATAGACTCACTCCGCTCGAGGAAGCTCGTACTTATTAAAAGTGACTCGGAGTGTTGTTACCTACTGTTCAAATCAAAGTTTAGAATTTAAAGTAGTGCTTAGTTTATGTTTCTTTAGTTTGAAATGGGAAAAAGCGTGCAAAGCGTCAAATATCAAGAAGTTCTACGACTTCTTCCAGCGGTTCGTCGAGTAGCAACCTTGGCCGTTACAAAAGAGACAAAAAAACATGCCAAAAAGTATAGTACAACTCAAACTCAAAACGTGAGTAAAAATTTAAGAAGTTATACGCCGACTAGAGAGAGAAACGAAACTCTAGCTACTCCCAATCGTCCCTTAGATAACGTTATAGTTGCTATACATAATACACCCAAGTCTCTTGTAACTTGTTACGATAAATTTATCATTTACGTAACATGTTCCATCTCTTCTTATTTTCATTAGAAAGTAGTATTTTTTCCATTTTAGAATCAGCCAAATAATAACCACAAAATTCAAATTCAAATTCAAATAATACAAGTGCTGCCATCTATCCACATTTGCGTAAAATGCAAGTATCGAGAATTGATTTTTCAGTACTGCTATCTAGTACCCGATGATCTATATTTCAAAGTATGATTTCTAATTTCGCATTTGACAGTCATTTGTATTTTCATTGAAAGAAATCATATTCACTGTCCTTTTCTAACTTCTGATTTTGAAATATTCATTTTTGGCTTAATGAACTAATTAATTAACAGTCTTTCATTTTTGACATAACCTTAATTTAAATTATTATAATTTGTGAAAAATTAAAATAATTTTAGTGGATTTTTATCTATTTTCTTTTATTCCATGCGGTCTTTCATTGTGTTTTCATTTCGAAGTGAATATGGTCATCTGGGTGTACTCGTCTGATTGGTTGAAACTGGTTAGAATGCAGTAAGTATAAAAAACACAGGATCGTTTTCCTGCTGGCTGGGGTTTCTAAAACGACCTCTTCTTGAAAAACACTCTGGCCAGACAAGTCCTCTTTGTTTTTAAAATAATTTTTCTTTGAATTCACGACCCTAGGTTATCTTTTCTTAAAGTACACAAATCCTCAATTTATTTGTAACAAAATACAAGCACAAACTCTCGAATTTACTTCAAGGCAACCAACAAATAGTGCCGATGTCGTGAACGTTACGCGCGGCACTTCACGTAATTTAATTAATTTTGATCCAATAGGATCCGCTCCACACGCCAAGTGGTGGTTCTAATATTCTTCCGCCTATGGAAAGTGCGTTACAAACGAGAATAGGAAAGTTAGAAGACCTTATGAAACAATTATCACAAAAAGACATCGAACGAAATACTACAAGGGTTTCTATCAGACCAAATTGCATACCAGCATTTGATCCGGCGAATCAAAGTGAAAATTGTGTAAAGCACTCCAAAAAATTATTTGTCGCTATAAAAGATCTTACCGATCTGACGAATCTTGGACAAATTATTATTTTGACAAGATGCAGTTTTTACGTCAGTGTGATATACGAGACAAAAAACTGTTGCCATGCTTATAGATGGCATTCAAGACAATGCAATACAATCTGGAACAAGAGTTGGTTGGTATGGAACACCTGAAGATCTATACAAAGATTTCCTGGCTACCTTGACTTCTACAGTTCAACGTGAACGTACAAGACCTGAGTCTACAAAGAAATACGATAGAAAGCAAGAAAATGCAAAGCGTTATCTCAGAATGGGAAAGTGTTTTAATTGTAAAGAATTTGGACATAAATAGTTTGTCTGTCCAAAACCACAACTAGAATGTACAGTATGCAAGAAACTTGGACACTCAGCATCTAACTGTTTTAGAAATAAGCCGTCTACATCAACACGCGAAACCATGATATGCAATGTTAGTTCAACTTCCAAGAGCGATGGTTATTATTAAATAAATGGCTATGAGAAAGATAGATTTGTAAATTCAGGGTGCGAAGTAGTTACCATGAAGGAAAGCAAAGCCCGAAAAGTCGGTTTAACCTGGCCTGAGTGTGACATATGTTTAAAGGGTTTTGGTGGCTGCGTATCCAAGGCTTTGGGTACGAGCAACCTACACTTTAAAGTAGAACTCTTTGAAGTGGAAGTTCGAGTTCTTATTGTTGAAGAAGAAAACATTCTTCCAAGGTGTGTTATATCCTCGCCAAACGCAAAAATTCCTATTTGAATATTTTTAACAACACGATCCGGTTTGGAAAAGGACAGGTGGTAGCACGAGGTTGCTCCTGCGCTCTTGATGACGATCCACAGGTATGTGTTAATAAAATTTTTCTCGCAAATTTCCGAAGTTTACGTTGGCAGACTTGCAGGTTCGAGTTGATAAGGATAGAGATAAAGCTGATTTAATAAAACTTTTATCATTAATAAATAAATATCGTGATTTTTTCGTCCAGAACGTTCACGAATTAGGTAATATCAAAGATTCTACAATGTCTATTTATCTCACAGACGATAAACCTGTACATGCCTTATCGCCTCTCATATAACGAGCGTGAAGAAGTACGAGAAATTGTTAGGTCCCTGTTATCAGCTGATATAATTAACGAGTCAAATTCTCCATTCGCAAGCCCAATAGGGCATTGAAAAGAGAAACGGCGAAACAAGACTACGTGTGGATTACAGAAAATTTTACTCAAAAACTATAAGAGCCTCTTACCACGAGTAGATGATAATTTAGAAATGTTGAAAAACTAAAATTATTTCACTACACTTGATATGGCTAGTGAATATCATCAGATACCCATGGCAGAGGATTCGAGACATAAAACAGAATTCGTAACACTAGACGGGCAGTATGAATACCTTAGAATGCCTTTTGGGTTGGTCATTGCACCCAAAGTTTTTCAAAGAACTATAAATACGATCTTGGTATCCATGAGGTTCTCTACAGCATTAGCTTACATGGACGATATATTGGTACCTTCCACACATTTTGTGACGGGACTCTAGGATAGCTCTGGGCGACATACTGGAAACCTTTAGACAGGCGGGAGTTACGCTCAAGCTGACAACGTGTCAGTTTTTCCAGATAAAAATTGACTACTATGGTCACGAAATCAGTGCTACAGGTATACGGCCTGGAAAAGCAAAAATCAAGGCACCCAAAAACGTGCACCAAGTCCGACAGTTTATTGGTCTATACAGCTTTTTTCGTAAATATGTCAAAGGTTTTGCTCAAGTTGCACGACGGCTGACATATCTGACCAAAAAGGACACTATTCACGACTGGGGTAGGACTCAATCAGAAGCGTTTGAGGAACTAGAAAGTATACTGATTCAAAGGCCAGTTTTGGTAATTTACGATCCCAACCTAGAAACAAAAGTGCACACAGCTGCTTCTAAATTCGGTCTAGGTGGTAATTTGCTGCATAGACAAAATGATACATCACTCAAGCCTGTCTTATGTTTTAGTCGTCAAACAACAAAACAAAGATATGATTCATTTGAACTAGAAACTTTAGCCGTCGTTAACTCATTACAACGTTTTCGAGTTTATCTGATTGGATTAAAATTTAAGGTAATTACAGATTGCAATGCTCTAAGAACTGCAATGATGAAACGTGACCTCATCCCTAGAATTGGAAGGTGGTGGCTGGCTACATAGGAATTTAATTTTTCTGTAGAATATCGTCCTGGTACCAAAATGAGTCATGTCGATGCGCTGAGTCATAAGCCTGTTGAGGACGGGCCTGGAGCAAATAAATTAGATGTTCTTCAAGTAGACATCACTTGAGATGATTTGATTTCGGCTGATCAAATAAATGATGAACAATGTGAATACTTGATGGAAGTTTCAACAAGGAAACCTTTCGATAAAAAGAAAAAGCAGATTCACAAAAACTATGAAACTAAAAATAATAAACTATATAGACGAACACAAGAAGGGTTGAAATGGTACGTTCCAAAGACAGCAAGACGTATTGTCACGATGTTCTACTACGATCACATGGGTCATTTTGCAGCTGAGCAACATGAGAAGCAGCCACTGGTTCCCTAGACTCAAAAAATGTTGACCGCTATATTAAAACCTGTTTGGCGCGTGCGTATAATAGAACACCATCAGGAAAGACAGAAGGATTTTTGAACCCCATCCAGAAAGTATCAGTTCCTATGGACACTTTACACATAGACCACCTGGGGCCTTTCGTTCAAAGCACAAAAGGGAAAGCCTATTTAATAGTGGCGGTCGATGCTTTTACGAAATTTTTATTTGCAAAACCAGTAGAGATGACAAAGACGATTTTGGTAACTAAACTTTTGGAGTTCCTAAAAGAATTATTTGTGACAGAGGATCTAGCTTACGAGCAATTCCTTCATCAAATTTATGGAAGATTTGGGTGTTGAAGTAGTTTTTAATGCAACTGCTGCACCAAGGGCCACTGGCTAGAGCAATATTTCAACGACTCATGATGAGAACCGGAAGCGGGACGCTTCAATGGATTCTATTATATTCAGCATAAATTGCACACAAAATAATACCACGGGGAAAAGTCCCTATGAACTCTTACTCCCAGTTTCACAGTGTGTAGTCACCAAATGCTTAAAAGAAGACCAAAGGTCAATAAATAAAAAATGGTTCCACATCATCTGGTCAAGCACCATCTTTCAGTTAACTTTGAGTTAAGTTGACCATAGGAAAATTATGTGGTTAAAATTAAACCAGAAAGGACCTAACTACAATTTTGGTTAACGTCTTTTCAAGTGAAGAATATTGTCTGATTTGTTTTCATCATAAAATGAGTAATGCATCTCTTCTCATGTAATGTTGTTAATGCTTTATGTCGCTTTTCGTTACACATGATTACAGTTTTACTGAAACAAAATACTATATTGCAAACCATCACAAACTCGATTATTTTTCAAAAGAATTCTTTGTGTACACCTCTGTCATTTTCATCAACTGGTATACGTGACAAAACTTGATGCGTTTGTCGTTTAACTGCGCAGCTAGCACCCAATCAGAGTCAGACACATTGACATGAAGAATATCAACTTCTACTGTTTCATCAAACTTGGTAGGCAGCGGATTTCTGCTAAGTGCATCTACATGAGCCATCTTTGATCCTGCCCTATATTCGATAAATTAAATTCCTGTGTAATAAGCCACCATCAACCTATTCGTGGAATTAAATCACGCTTGGTCAACGTAGTCCTAAGGGCGTTACAATCCGTGACTACTTTGAATTAAATTCCTATCAGATACACACAAAATTTCTTCATACTACAAAGAACAGCTAGAGTTTCAAGTTTGTATGAGTGGTAGATCTTTTCTCGGTTTGTGGTAGCGCGACTGAAGTACTGTACAAGCTTCAGTTCTCTATTTATTTGGCGTTGTAGTAATGTCCCACTAATACCAAGGATACTAGCGTCAATGTGAATCTTCGTAACAGAGTTTCTATCATAAACAGCTTGCGTGGGACGGATTATAAGTTTCTCTTCAAATTCTATAAACGAAAATATCATTTGAAAGAATCGCATTTCTTTGTTGAATCGGTAAGAGGTTTTGCTATAAGCGCAAATCCATTAATATACCTGCGAAAATAACTGGCGAGTCCTAGGAACTGTCGGATTGTTTGTACGTTGGTCGGTGTTAAATTATCTCATACAGATTCAATTTTTTCGGATCCAGGTTTGATTCCTTCCCAGGAGATTTCATGTCCCAGATAACTTATTTGACTCAAAGGAAATCTACATTTGTTAAAATATAATGTCATACTCATACTGGCTTCACGTAGGAGTTTTAGAACGTTATCTAAATTCGTGAATCCATTTTTTTTGTCCGTTGAGAGTGTCAAAATATCATCTTATATATGCCATAGCTGTAGTATAACGTAAAGAACCTAGAATGTTATGAATTTTTCTCTGAAAAACTGCAGGCGCATTTACGAGGCCAAATGGCACAGTTACATACTCGTAATGGCCATCGGGGGTTATTATTAATCCCAATTGATTGTGTTTGTCTAGTTAACTTTTTGACCTGTGTTGTTTCGAAATTGTTTTCTTCAGGAGAATTCGAAATACAGAGATATGTAGCTGACGTTGCTGTTAGACACCTGAGCCTCAACAACTCGAGACCTTACATAATTTCCTGGAATTGGATGATCCGGTTCTGGACGTTTCCCCGATTCTGGCGTGTATGTTCTGATGGTTCTGCTAACAGGTGATTCTTAACACTTTCTTGAATCATCTTTACGTGTTATAAAATGAGAGCACCGCAATTTAGAACGTCTGTTAGAAGTATTGTTGGAACGTTTTCCATCACGCGGTTTCGAACGTTTTCTTAAATCTTGTGAACGTCAACCTTGCCCTCGTGACTTCCTATTTCTATAACGTTAAACGTCGCCATCTCCATCGCTTCCAGAATCCGAACTTGAAGCACATTGCCTTTTTCCCATCTTTATAAAAGTATTGATCAGGTGTTTTCATTCGGGCTTATATATAAAAGTATTAAACAAAGTAAACACAAAACTTTAAAAAAAAAACGCCTATTAAAGCTCAATAATATTTGAACAAACTGAAATCGCATGCGAATTACACCACACCTGAACTGTAATAGTATATCACATGCGGAGATGAAAAGTGTTTCATTATTGTCAAAAGATATTATGGTTGACCGAGGTGCGAAGCGCCGAGGTCAACTAATTATCGAGACAATATATGTGAAAACTTTCCACCGAAGTATGTATACTGTTTTATTTTGAACCAATATTTATTGAAAAAAGTATGACTCCTAGATATTTGACTTCGTTTGCATAGGGTACTACTACCCCTCGTCGGTTATGGAGTATCAGATGTTTAAGCTTCCTTTTCCTTGTAAAGGAAACTACAGGATTATATTGTCTGTTGGTGTTGGAAAATCGCATACAGATTCGATTTTTTCGGATCCAGTTTTGATTCCTTCATAGGAGATTTCATGTCCCAGATAACTCATTTGACTCAAAAGAAAGCTACATTTATTAAAACGTAATGTCATATTGGCTTCACGTAACAGTTTTAGACCGTTTTCTAAATTTGTGAATTAATTTTTTTCGTCCGTTGACGGTATCAAAATATCATCTAAGTACGCCAGAGCTGTAGTATAATGTAAAGAACCTAGAATTTTATGAATTGCCCTCTGAAAGACTGCAGGCGCATTCACGAGGCCAAATGGCATAGTTACATAGTCGTTATGGCCATCGGGGGTTATGAAAGCTGTCTTTTCGATAAAATTCGAAGCCACTGGCCCCTGATGATATCCAGAAGCAAGATCAAAACTAGTAAAGTATCGAGCACTATCCAGTAAATCATCATTGCACGGCAGAGGATATTTATCCTTGATAGTTTTAGCGTTCAAAGCACACATGCGCGATTCGCCGTTCTTATCACGCACCAATAAAATTGGACTGGCATAAGGAGAAGAAGATTCCCTGATGATATTATTGTCAAGTAATTCTCGAACTATGTCTCTAACTTTTTCCCGCTCAGCGAAGGCTAAACGATATGGTCGATAAGTAACAGGTGTTTTGTCATTCAAATCAATGCAAATTTCAGCAATATGAGTCTTCCCTATTTCAGACAGACTTTTAGCAAAACAGTTGCTGTATTTATTAAGCAAAGAAAGGAGTTGCATTTTTGTGTCAGTCCTGACAACATTTTCTAAAGAAAAATCTTTCATAGATTCTTAATTTATGCAACAAAATTCTATTTCATCAACATCACTTTCAGGCTTATATAATAACCCTCGTAATACTACTCGATCTTTTTCATAACAGAGTGGATATTCTAATGTGTTTAAGACCACTTCCCTGTGTATAATCTCCATCATTTATTTCAATTTATACCAAAAGGCTGTTAAAACATAATGAAATTTTTTTTGATCAGCTCAACTATTTGGCACCGAATGGACCCCAAAAGTCTCTAGAGAAATTTGAGAAACATGCGGGGTTCGATAAAACGTCGCTACGTGACGAAAATAATAAACAGATAAAAACGCGTTTTATTATTTCTCTCGGACCCGAACGTCCGGGACTTGATATCGGGGTGAAAAGGAAATAATGAAATGCTTTTATCACTTTGCTGTGCCTTTTAATAGAAGTTATACTGACCAAATTATAATCATCAATTATTACCCATTACACAAACGATATTTCAATAATTGAGTGACCGTCAGATGCCGTGCCCGTTATCAAGGGACAGAGAAACGACCAGTAAATTAATGTATTTCCCATATTGGGGAAGATAATCAAAAAGGGGTGCGTTCGCATTCGAAGGACAACTTAATTGGACCACTGACAAAGGAAAATTGTCATGGGGCTCTATAATTTTCCACCATTAATTTCGTAAATTATTGACGTAGAATATCAAGAAAATTATAAAAATGTTTTTGTTTGAATAAATTCAATATATTTGTTCGTTTGTTTGTCTAGTTCAAGGTCACATTTGTTAGTGCAACGCGAGTCTATAATAAGACAGTGAGTTGTGATAGCAATAATGCTAGTTTCGTCATGAATTTTGTGTTTGTCTCTAGACTAAAGGTAAATAAAAAAATTGAAATAATTTCTGTATCATTCAAAGTTGACTGAATTTGTATACCTAATCACTGAAGACCTAAACTAAAAACATAACTTTTTCAGGAATCTTTTCCTTCTCCTTGGCCCATGCAAAATAAACTACATAAATGTTATGTTGAAAGTTTCTTTTTCTGCAGAAGACATTCAACGTTCAGGTCAAGATTTCCCAACGTACGCTCCCATATAACATAACGGACCTCGCTAATTCCGAAATTGTCGTGCGTTAATGACAGACATAGACTGATTGCCGTCATTTACCACGTATTTTATTCCCACTATGGTCTAAAGCCTGTAAAAGTCTACCGCACTACCTGCATTTATCGAAGACATGAGACATTACCCCGTTCTATCGAGCAATTAACCTAACCTAGAAAACTACTAGAGATATTTGTTTTCTATTGGTGTTTTTTTTAAATCGAGATTCTTGATAATGTTGTGCGTTACCCGGTTTCATCATGAGACAATCTAATTTAACATTTAGCAGAAGAACTATATATACAAATACGGTGTTTTTGACTGAAAATGGGAAGCTCTAATTGGAAGTTGCACTCATTGTCAAAAAATATCGACTTATAACAGGTGGTTACAGGAAAATAGACAATTCCTGGACGCAAAACAATAGTGGCACAAAAAAATCCACCAGTTAATCATAAATCCTCGATCCTTCGGGTTCCAGAGTCATAAAACACAAATCCCCTGAAATCACTTTGACATTCATTTATTGTACGCGTCCAGAGTACACCCTCTCCGCTACCCAGTTTAAATATTATTTATCGCTCCGCACTTTGAAAAAAAAATGTAAATAACGCTGAAACAAAAGTACAAAGAGCCGGACGGATCTGATAAATGACACGCATTAAGTAACAAAAGTAAAATATGGCCCACAGGGAGAATGGTACCTGAATATATGAAATCCAGTGCGCGGTGGAATATATTTTACGGCTCCTGTGTTATTGACCTCGAATAAAAGTGATAGATTTTTTGGAGGGTGGAAACAAGTTGCCGTTGCCTTTATGTTTTGTGTTTCAATTATGGGGCATTTACTTGAAAGTAACAAGTGCAGGATGAATGACTACAAATTGTTGAATACCTACCTATTGTTACATCTTGTAAAATTCGCTAATTAAATAACTTATGATCTCTTTCTGTGGGTCTTCACAAAGCAATTCATTCTGCAAGCCAATTATTTGTAGCCGATATTCCATGAAACAAACATAATGTTAGGAGTTGAGCCACAAGAACTGTGACTTTTATCCCAAATATACCTACACTAGAATTAAAACTATATCTTTTGATTTAATAAAAAAAGGTTTCGTTTATTTGTGAAAATTTATAAGTTTTGGGAAGGACACTTTGTCAGTTATGAGAGGTAACTTTAGATGTTGTCAGAGTCAAGATGGAATTCTGAATGAATTCTCGTCTTCTTTCCTGAAAGAAGGAAACGTCCTGGAACCTCCTTCGAAAGGGCGGGAGTTCCTCTAGTTATTCACTGAAAGTACCTTAACGCTATTTTACAGATGTTACTTATATTGGTGCTAAAATATTTAATGATTTGGGATTTTTTTGGGAAGTTTATACAATAATAAAAACTAAACCCTATTCGGGCACGTAAATAGTTATTGGACATCATTCCGACAATTTAACAGTTTATGAAAATAGAGGGATATAAAACAAGGGTCCGAAAGGTAAAGCCATATTGAGCCGACAAGGCATGGTCAGGCCTCTCTGCAAAATACATAGTAAATATAATAGAAAATTAGAGATATAATTAAATGTTCCTATAATCACTGTGTTATCTTATTGGTTCATAACAATAAATACGATTACTGCTCTGTTTGCCAAATAAATTTTAAAAAAGTACTCACCGGGGGGTTTCACCGCCCCTTGCTCTAGAACATCAATTCCAAATACACAGAGAAAAACCATTAAAATCATCATTCAATATGGAAAATAATATAATATAGTTAAACCTGGATATTACATGTTTCTTCTAACTTCAACGACTAGCTAGAGTCACCTAAAATAAGTAGAGGCTTCCCCGAAAGCCCAATAATTCATACGAATGATATTTTCATTCTGCCTTATTCGTATGTCTGCTGTAATAAGCCACTGGGCTAAGACGAGATTCATGTTATTACAATTATATTCCGGCGATACCATCTTGGCTGGCATCTGTGTGAACCTCAGTTGGCAAATTTTGGTCATAAATTGCAAGAATGGGACGTTCGATTAGCTTTTGCTTCAGGTCCTCAAATGTTCTATTTTCAGAATCCCCTCAGTTCCGAGTGATATTTTTTCTCGTGAGCGATGTTAAAGGTCTGACAAGTGTGGAATAGTTTTTCACAAATTTTCTGGAATAGCCGGTTAATCCCAAAAACTGACGAACTGCTTGACTGTCTTTGGTGTTGGAAACTGTCGGGTGGCTTCAATTTTGGCAGAACCAGGTCGTACGCCTTCTTTGTCTATCTCGAAGCCTAAATAATTAATTGAGGAGGAGAGAAAGACGCATTTCTTCATATTCAAAGTAAGGTTCTCATTTCTCAAAACATCAAAAATCGTTTGGAGACTTTCTAGGTTGTCTTCCAAATTTTTACTCGGCAATATAATATCATCTAGGTAGACCGCAGCAATATCGCGATATGGAGCAATATAAGAGGAATAAGTACAAATATGAATTCAGTTCACCAACATCTTGAAGAACAAAGACCTGACATGCTTGTTCTCACTGAAACTAAAATCAGTTCTGCAACACCTATTGTGAACTATCTTTATCCCGGCTATGACCTACACCACCGATTTCGACATAATTTTGGGATCTGTGTGTACATTAAAAATGACCTTTCATGTCATCGAGAGGAGAAGCTAGAACCAGCGAACCTTGATATCATATGGCTAAAATTCACCTCAAAGTCATCGACCAAGTTTATCTGCTGCCTCTACCGACCGCCATCTAACACCGAGTACCAAAACTTTTTCGCGACATTATCCGAAAGCTGTGATAGTATACAGTCAAACTATCCACAGGCGGAAATTGTCTTTTTAGGCGATTTCAACGTCCACAATATACCCTGGCTGAAACACCACAACAAAACAGATAACGAAGGCAGAGAAGCAGAAGCTTTTGCCATAAGTTGTGGTCTAACGCAGCTTGTCGATGAACCTACCCGTATCTCAGAAAGGGGCGAATTTGCAGCGCTTTTAGACTTGTTCCTAACCACAAATCCTGACTCGTACACAATTCAAGTAGATGCTCCACTTGGTTCGTCCGATCATAAACTTATAATAACAAAGTGCGAAATGCTCATCCCACCAAGCCTACAACCACTTCCTCGTAAAATGTGGCACTATAAATCGGCAAAATGGAATGACCTAAAACAGTATTACCTGGATTTTCCATGGCAAGAGGTTTGCTTTAAAACAGCTGATCCCACTATTTGCTGTAATGAAATAACACAAGTAATCTTATCTGGAATGGACGCATATATCCCACATACAACTAAACGTAGAGCTAATGCTAAACCTTGGTTCAACAGCCAGTGTCAAACGGCTGTACAGAAAAAACACAGAGCATATAACCTTTGGAAACGACAACAAACCGCTCAAAACCACACAGAATTTATAGAAGCCAGAAATAGTTGCAAAATTACTATTGACTCCGCTAAAGAAACATACAATCAAAGAATAAAAAACAGGTTGCTGAATTGTCCAAGTAGTTCTAGGTCTTTTTGGTCTCTTGCAAAAGCTGTTGGATCTAACTTCACCAAGTCATCCATACCACCACTTACAGATAAAAATAATCACTTAGCCACAACATCAGAGGAAAAAGCCAATATGCTTGCCCAAATGTTTTCCTCCAACTCCAACCTAACAGTGCCAAACGGAAAAACTCCACCGTTCATTGAAAGGGTTTCCCATAGTATGCCAGAGGTACCCTTTTGTCACAGAGAAATACGAAAATCCCTAAAAAAGCTGGATACAAACAAAGCAATGGGTCCGGATGGCATTCCCGCAATAGTACTCAAAAATTGCGCCAACGAACTCACCCCAACTTTCGCAAAATTATTCAATTTGTCTTACAGGCAAGGAGTATATCCATCATCATGGAAGTCTGCCGCAGTACAACCCATTCCAAAGAAAGGAAAAAAGACAGATCCGTTAAACTATAGACCAATTGCTCTACTTCCGGTGATATCAAAAGTAATGGAAAGAGTTGTGAACAATCACCTAACCAAGTACTTGGAAAAGGACAAAATTATCAACGATAAGCAATACGGATTTCGAAAATATAGATCAACTGGCGATTTACTTACATACGTCACTCACTTATGGCAAAAAGCGATTGAGTTGCGGGGTGAAACAAGAACAATTGCCTTAGATATATCTAAAGCATTCGACAAAGTTTGGCATGAAAATCTTCTCAACAAGCTCAAAGCAATGGGATTATCGCCGAAACTTTGCACTTGGTTTGAAAGTTACCTAAAGGACAGATCCATTTATGTTGCACTGGATGGCCAGAACTCCAACTCTTACCAAATAAATGCTGGTGTGCCACAGGGAGCAATCCTTTCGCCAACTCTTTTCCTGATTTACATAAATGACCTCATAGATAAAACAGTAAATCCACTTTATTGCTTTGCAGACGATGGTAATGTAGTCTCCTCACTCATACCACCCACAGGGCTTTCCGCACGTGAATTCCATCATCTTAGACTAACTCAAATATCGCAGATAAATAACGACCTGGAGATAATAGAGGACTGGGGTAACAAAAACCTTGTACAGTTCAATGCGCAGAAAACCCAAGCAGCTCTGTTTTCAAAAAAGACCAGCACCGGTGAGCCAAACATCATGCTATCTGGAAGTGCTGTCACATTACAGAGTCAGTTGAACATCTTGGGGGTTACTGCAGAGACCAACATGTCTTGGCACAGTCACGTGGCAGATATTGCTAAAAGGGCCTCCCAAAAGCTGGGGGTGCTATTTCGTACAAGACATCTGTACACACCAAGCCAATTGCTGACACTCTACAAAGCCCAGATTCGACCAACTATGGAGTACTGCTCACATATATGGAGTGCTGCACCCAAACATACCTTAATGCTTTTGAATACCGTGCAAAAACGAGCTATCAAGCTGATCAATGACCCCGCACTTACTCGTAACTTGGATGGTCTCGAACATCGCAGATCTGTGGGCGATTTATCTCTCTTCTACAGGTACTATCACGGAAAATGCTCTGAAGAGTTGGCACGTATGATTCCACCGAGAGTAGCACCTACCAGGCGAACGCGTCAAACAGACGGTAACCATGAATTTACTGTCAAACTAGAGGCACCAAGAACCTCACTATATCAGAATTCATATCTCTGGAGAACAGCATCGCTGTGGAATAAACTCCCTGCGACGGTTTTCCCTGCAGGTTACAACCTGAACCGTTTCAAGACCAACATACACCGACATTTCCGCGCACTTGCCGCTTCTCGAGCGTGATAGGACATTGTCCTTGCGAGTGCGCATATCCGTAAAAAAAAAAAAAAAAAAAAAAATATCTTATTCATCATGCGTTGGAAAACTGCTGGAGCATTGCAAAGTCCAAATGGCATTCTGTTATACTCATATTGACCCTCTGGTGTTACAAATGATGTTAAGTGTTTACTTCCTTCAACTATCGGTATTTGGTGATATTCCGTACTGAGATCCAAACTGGAAAATATGGGACATCCATTTGTCAATTTGGTCATCAATTCTGGGCAAGGGAAATCGATCTTTTATAGTTTTGAGATTAAGTTTTCGGTAGCCAATACACATATCCGATCCTTTCCATCTTTCTTCTTTACCAAAAACTGGGGAAGCGTATGAAGAACTTGACTCGCGTATTATTCCAGCTCCTAGGAGTTCGGATACAATAAATCTTACTTTTTCTTTTTCTATTTCGGCTATTCCATAAGGTCTGTATGTAAAGGGTTTATCTTCCAGAAGTTTGACTTCCATTTGAGCTGAAGCCGCTTCACCAAGTTTATAAGTTATAATTCCGGAAAGGTCTCTATATTCCTGAAGAAGGGACGCTAATTTTTTCCTTAGGGATGGGTCAGTTATTCCAATGTTTAAAGTTCACCTTACGAGTCTAGCACTATGGAAAGAATGCGGATAAAAAAATTGCACTATTACCGATTTGACTTCCAATAGAAAATACCTTAATATTTATCTATGTTACAAACCTACATTTATAGGGAAAAAGTGATATTTAAAAACGCTGCGCGTACGCCTATGACAGGCAGCATAAAGCTCGAAATGAATGGCGTTATTCCCCCTTGCCCTTCAGACGTCGTAGTGCTAGATTCGTAAGGCAAACTATATATCCTACTCGTTAATCAATGGTAGATTGTCCAGATCCACACGAAAAACTTTTTCAGACGAATTACTACTGTCTAGTTCACAAGCAATAGCACTTACTAGTGGATATTTATCACTCAATCTGAGATCTCTTCCAAACAAATTGATTATTGGGATAACGGCTGTTTCTTTTTCGAATAAATGGATAAGTATTCTAGGGATTGTAACATGGTTAGAAGGAATTAAAGTTGGTTCTGGTAGCTATAGCGCTATTTTATTGGGAGTCTTAAGTTGTTGAGGCTCGGTGAATTTCAAACTATTACTGTCCTTCAGTACCATTAATCCAGGCTGTTCGGTAAATGATTGACCAATCAATATGGGAACTTCTTGGAGACAGTCTGGAACATCCAAACATTCCTCAATCCTTTGGACATCATCAACATTACGTTTTACAGTAATTTTTCCTAGAACTTGAATTTTGTTTCCGCCGTAACCCTTAAGGTTGATGTCACATTTAGAAATCGGCGCGTTGAGTTTTGCTTCGGAATGGCGTATAATGCTGCAACTAGAACCAAAGTCAATAAATGCGCGATAGTTTTTGTCATTAGTGCTAATCTCCTTAAAATACTTTTGGTTTTTGGTGGTTTGTAGTCATAAAACGTGTTCCTCGGAAGCAGTTTGGTTTTTTATGTTGTCCTTGATTATTAGTCGCTCTGCAATCACGAATACAGTGTTTAAATTTCTGGCAGTTGTAACATTGTGGTACCTTGCATTGTTTGGCAAAGTATCCAGTTTTCTGGCATCTGCGGCAAACGATTGAAGATGCTCTTGAAAATCGTTTTTGCCTCCTATCTTTTTCCACGTCCACGCGTAAGGAAGTTTTGGTCACTTTGGCTGCACTGGATTGTGTGATACTGGATTGTGTAATATCGCATATCTTCAGGTAACCCAATAAGGCTTCATGAGCCTGATAATTTTTAGCTCTAGCGGATGCTTGCACCATTTGATCTGGAATTCCTCCAATTATATAGGACACTGCATCGGATTCGTAGATTTTGCATTTATTCAGCAGAGCAACTTTTTCGTAATAATAGACCAAATAAGATTCATCGCTCCTCTTCTTACGCTGCATCATCTCACTAAGATTCTGGTGATGGTCCGCTTTTACTGAGAAGGCTTTTGGAAGTTGTTCCTTCCACCTTCCATCCATCCCACGAGTACTGGATTGACGGTAGACTTTTGTACCAAATACTTGCTAGCCCTTCTAGTTTAGAGATTGCGTAGTATACAGTTCGTCACTCCAATTTTACAGGCATTTCAACTCGTCAACTCTTTGACACAACTTTCTAATATTTTGATCTTTGTCTTCTGGATCAAAACTAGGAACCATATTGTCCCTTGACATTACAGTCTTCGGAACCGAACGGTCCGACGTATCACGGTTTTCTATAACCTTCAGTAAATCTTTGACAATCCCTGTCAAATCAGAAATTTCACTGAAGCTCGTAGATGCTGCAGTTATTGACCGTTCAGGTTCACTGTTAAAAACAGATGGAATAGAAACATCGTCGTCAGATGAAGAGGAGAGAGGGCGACTAATGCGCCTCTCTTTCGCAAAACTTCGTTCTCCAAACTCCGACATCCTTTACGTAATCCTTATAAATATTCATGGAATTAGGCACAACAGAGGATAATAATATATTGAATAATTACAAGCTAATTGGATATTATTTTACTACTTTCTTGTGTCAAAATTTATTCGTACGGTCAGAAATAGGCTCATTATAGGCATTAGATTATTGTCTTTATTTTCTAGTTAATCCAAGTTTTGAATGAATGTTTTCAGGCATTCGTCCTTGGAGCAAATGTAGTATTTGCTCCTACCGAAGATAACAGTTGAACCACAGACATGGATGAGTTCACCAACTACTTTGAAGTCTTATGCCGAAACTTGCTCTCGTTATTTTTCGAACATACAACAAAAATAATGTCAGACTTTCTGACACTGTCTCCACTTTCAGCTTATAATGTCATAACTGTAGGCACATAGTCTTTTTCTGCGGTATATTCAATCTCATTTCCCTTGCGTACACTCCTCTTTCATTCGTTTCATCATTCATGCAAACAAATTCATTCATTCAAAAAGCATATATTGCTGAACTCAAATGGCAGGTACTATAATAAACACAGCCTAGATGCTCGAAATAGTTAAGCTAGGTCTATCAAATATGTGTTTTTCTATGACTGAGAAGTCCTATATCACTCCGCACTCAGAACACTCAAAGTTTCGTTGCACATTCTGACACATGTTACATTCCGACATCCACATCCATTCCACATTGTCTTTCAATAAATTATACAAAGGATGCAGCACCGTAACCAAACCTGCTACGAAACGCCCATACTTATTTATGAATAAAATAACTATTTATTTTTAACCCATACTTTCCTATTTTATCGTCGGCATCTCCTGTAAACTTGTTTCTCTGAGTTGGTATGCTTTCGCTTATATTGCATTGACGAGAGCTGATAAGCTCAAAACCAGTAGATTTACAAAAAAGCATTCAATGATAGATTTTCAAAATTCAGACGGTGTTAGTTAAGTCTCTCATTGATGCTATTAATATCATCTACTTTTAATTCTTCTTAAATCTTTCATGTTTTTTTCCAGTAAGCGTCTCTACGCACTTTCAACTAGTGAAGGTAAGCTTCACCCTTTTGACAATCAACATTTTTCTTTCATTATGCTTTACCTCGAGTTTGTTGTGGATTCTTCAATAAGTGACGCATCTTCAGAGATGTATCTTCTATTTCATAGAAATCACTATGGAGCATACAGATTTTCCTGTTTTAGGTATTTATAGTCTCTCGGATTGGAAAATATTCAAATTTTTAGATCTTTATCATTAGTTCAAGTTGGTACATACAGACCTGGATTAAATCCTACCAAATAGGTTTTAGAACCGCTTATAATTTCTGAATTATTGAGCATCAAAGTTAAAACTTCAAACTTGATTTTTCTATTTTCCATTGGCACTAGAATTGAATACGTGAAGTGTGTATTATTTCACGATAAAAAAAATACACAAACTGTTTGCATTTCATGAGCACCTCTTCACAGGATTGAATGTAAAGCAGCTTTAGCTACAAGTACGTCAGCTATGAATTTAAATTTTCGAAATACTACTCATTAAAGGTAGTTTGGAATTATTCTATATTTAAAAATAATTTTGTTTAGATAAATAATTCATATATCGGATAAAGTACTAAAATTAATAGTCAATTGATTATACAGCAGCATATGGCCATCCGCACAGTGCTTGATTCAAAATCGAAATTTAACGATTCAAGTTGTAAAAGTATGCTGAAATTATTATTATCGAAAAAGCGCACAGCGTTAATAACCACCGATGGGTTTTCTATTCATTAATTCAACAGCCGCAATAATGGATATTCGTTTTGTTTTACAATATTTTCTATTTTGTTTACTAATTTACACAACATCAGACGATAAATTATTGTCTTTTACGATTTTGAGCGTTAAGTCTGACGACACTTTCTTATTTTTCATTAGCGCTACAAGACGATTTAATGGATTCTATGGATGTTATGTTCAATAAACGATTTATGAAGGTGTGTTATGGAATTTTTGAGAGGTTATAATTTTTGCTTATTTGCAATATGAACCTGAAGAGCACTAACAGCGAAGAAATTGCTCCATTCTCTATTGATGATGAAACAATAATTTATCACCAATCCGAAGTTTTGCCAAAAAGAACTATCATTATCAGCCTGACCGATGTTGTACCTTGCTGTTTTCATACTAAAACCAAGAAATATTTATTTGAACGTGAAAATAACACGAGAAACGACTACAGAATAATGAATGACACACTATTCTATCAAAAACAGCACCAGCAATCTGTGGTACCAGATATAGCATAAGGATACAGGATTCTATTCTATATAAATAAGATAAACGATACTATTGAATCGTGGATTCGAAGAAATATAGCCTCTTTTGTGGCCAATGACAAGGAAACATATTCTGCTTCAGTGCTCTATAAACTATGCAACTTTGTTTCTTAGCGTCCCAAGAAATTGTCCCTCCAGCCAACTTGAAAACATATCCACTGTATATATGTCCACCATTAAAGTCATTTCCTCAATCTGCATCACAATCTCCACAAATATTATCATTATCTTTCTTTAAAACCAACTGGCCTATCAAAAGTCCTTCTTAGATAACGTAAGATCCTTTTAGCATGTTGAAAATGAACATTTGTATAGCAATTATTATACTTACTTTACTAATTTAGTGCAAAAACTACATATTGTATATCAGGACGTAAATTTACTGCTAGAGACATTAATGACCCAATCAAACATTGCTATGGAATATCTTTATCTGGTAGGTTGGGTACTTTTTCTAATTTGAAGTTAGCTTTCATAGAGGAGTGGTAACCGATTTTACCTCCGTCTAGCCAAATTTCTCTAACAATTTTAAAATATAATTATTTTTATTTATTTCAACTTCATGATTTAACTTTCCATATTTTATATTTAAACCTAAGCAACTTTTGATCCGACCCAAATCCTTGATTTTAAAATTCTAAGACAAAGTGCTATTTAAGTTATCATTTTCTGTATCATTATTCGAAAAAATCATCAACATAATGTTACTATTAACTTAAGAATCTGATAATTTTTCAATATAAACACAGGTTTCATAGTGAAAATTTTGGAAATTTCAGAACCAGTTTTGAATGCCCCAAAACATTCAAACACCGATTTCCAAAAGCATTTTAGAACAACTCAGAAGTTTGAAACCCATTTCAGGACGCTCCAAAACAAACAAATTCAGACACTTCAGAAATTTCAGAGTTATTTTAGAACAATTTCAAAGTTCTAAATTGAATCCTAATTTAGAACTGGAAACCTTTTAGAACTTTTTTGAACCAATTTAGAACTCTTTGGAGCTTCAATAGGGCTCTAAAATACTTAAAAATCTGTCAGAACAATTTGGAAATTATTAAAAAACTTCTAGGATGCTCCAGAACTCTTCAAGCCAAGTTAGAACACTTTAGAACTTCAAATAAAGCCATTTAGAACGTTCCAAAACACTTTCCAGCAGCATTTTGAAAGGCTTTTTTTTTAATTTGTACAAAAACATTAAAAAGTTACTTTGGGCTAAGGCCCCATACCTACTGCCGCCTAGGGCCCGGTAGAGCCTTGAACCGGCGCTGCAGACCGGTGCTTGAAAAACCGCTTATTATGTTTTTTAGTGTGAAACTTTGAAGGTAGGGTTCTGACGTCAGTTTAGCAATGTCATAAATTGTTATAGGTATATTCCCGGGTTAGTTAAGATATAATCGTTGAAAGATATTTTGCATTTTTGCTTAAATGGTCCATACACTGCTTTAGCGAGTGGCTGTATCTTGTGTGTACAGTGTGGCAGAAATGACAATAGTTCAATACTATCATCTCTTGAATAATTAATAGCCTCAACTGACACGTGAGTCGCATGGTTGTCCATTAGCAAAAGTATGGGATTCATTGGACTGATATGTTCTAATAATTTTACAAATAATTGAGCAGTCATTTACCACGACTCTGAGCCGTAACCTACGGTAGTAGGTACAGAACCATTCAAAAAATAATTTTTCATTCGAATGCGGGGATTCTAGTTTGTCCTAGGACATACCAAAAGTCCCTATCGTTGTTAGGAACTTTGCATATTTCCTAGGACATACTAGTATTGCCTGAATGTTATATATATCCGATTTAAATTGTTTCATTGAGAAAATTTGCATCCAGAAGACCAGAAACTTTGAGTCAAAGTCACCTGTTTTGTATAGGTAGTTTTGAGGATAAACTATTGGGGCAAAAAATTATTATGACCTTATTCCTGGATTATGACACTTAGGGCGGGTATTATAAGACTGCTTTGACAGTTGGCTTGAAGTCAACTTTTTGAATTACCTGTAATTCAAGAAATTAACTTTAAGTTGACTCTCAAAGTAGTTTTATAATACCCGCCCTTACTCTTGAATATGTCAGTTTACCCGAACGATGTTTTTCCAAAGGTTATCAAAATTCAATGGCCATTGGAAGAGAAGTACCTACATACCTATCTCTGAGTCTCTGAATATTGTTTAGTGGTTGGTGGTGGTTTTTGTTTGTTAGTTTTAAGATGTTTAAGATATAATTATAAAGATTCTCTTAGAAGAGGTAAATATATTATTTCATAGGCAAACAAGCTTCTCAAAGCTTTAAACTGCCTGAAATATTTATTTGTGGCTTCTTAATACGAAATCCATTAGTATATAACTTATGTACATATATGTAGAAATACTGGAAATTAATATTATTATTATTATTATAAAGATGATATTGGAAAACCTCTGTGTATGATATGTGTTTCAGTAAGCTTTCATCATATTAGGAAAATTAATTTAAGGGTGAAAGGGTAGAGCAAACCAAAAATTTTCTTTCAAAGGACTATATTTAAGACATCAAAGTTACTTATAAACTGAACTTCAAAATTTATATCTTTTCTACTCATAATGGAACACATTTACTAGCGGTAAATATGATTTAAATACTAAATTAAACAAAAAATACGGCCTTGTCTACATCTCGTATTGCGACTGTTACACTGTCCCCAATTTTAGCAGGTGGATGTATCCAGTCACGTATGCGCTTTGCCGGTTTTCTAATGGAGCCACTTCCTATGCTGCTATCTTCTTCCAAGTTTAAGTTGTCTAAACTTTCCCTTCCGATCTCTGAAGCTGAGGCATCTGGTTCTAAACAACTAGATAGGTACTGTTTCACTCTGACTGACGTGAGATTGTCCATTACCAGAAGTTGTTGGTTAATTTCTTGCGCTCTATGGATTCAAGGACAAAGAGAATATTGATCTTGATAAATATCAGTGTTTTAGGAAGTCATTAACAAAACGTAAACTTAATTTGGCATCCTTACCACCGACAAGCGCAGCTACACGACAGCATTCCTTATGTACCTATCATCAATGGTATGGCTGTTCAAAAGAAACTGAAGAATGAGGTTGGAAGAAAACCAAATTTGGTACCACCCCAGTTACCACATTAAAGGTTCCTGCACCCGTATGTTTGGTTTGAAACAACTCGGGGTATGGCGACTAGTAAAATAATCAACCATGAAATTACTAACCATCGAAACTTCTAGATGCAAATTCTTTCAATAAGACAATTTGAATCGGGCATTTCCTAACACTAGTCAGGCCATTCTAATTTGTCCTGAAAACTATCAGGCAATACTAGTACGTCCTAGGAAATATGCGAAGTTCCTTATAACGCCAAACTGGAATGGCCTGAAATCGGATGTTTCCTGTAACATATACATTGGAGGGATAGTATTGCCAGTAGCAGAAACAATACCGCAAAATGTTCCTCTTTCCGAAGAAACACATTGGCCCACAACTCTTTTACCAGTTTCTGCTACTACTCTAGGTGCCTGAACTACTGTAGATACACCGGTTTCATATATATTCCAAATGCGACTGGGATCAAACATGTATTTAGCTTACACATTGGAATAATTCCTAAAAAAATCTTCAAAATCTTGTCTATTAAAAACTCGTGCAACATTAGTGTTTCCGGGCTTTCTCAATGATAGTCTAAGATGGCGTTTCATACATGAGCCCATCCACTCGACGCCAGCTATTTCATTGGCTTTCCACTGTTCGGGAAAGGTTTTTGCTAATCTAACTGCATATTCATATGCCAATTTGCGAGTTGCCTGATATGTCAAGCCCTATAAAATTTGTGACGATTGCTTGAGCTTGAGATATGATTCTAGTTCTTCTTCATCTTTAACAGAAAATACTTGTCACGTAGCATGTTTCGATAATCCTGAAATCTGCAATGGCTCATCACTATCATTTCCAGAATCAGCATTTTGTTCCCTGGCCGCTCTAGCCCTTTGAACTCTGTCATGAAGCGTCGATATTTTCACACCATGTATATTACTAGCAATGGGTACGTATCGAAATATTATTTTTAATAACATCTGAAACAGCTGAAATATAGGTTATGTAGTGTGAAACTATTATACTTTGTACGTGCACCCCTTTAAAACTCTTAGATCACATCCCCAAATCGTGCAAAACCTTAGGAGTAGAGGACATAATACTTACTAGGGGTCACTATTCATTTATTTCTGGTAATCACTCCAAAATTTATCACGATACCGGCACGTAAGTTTGTCTGGCGTTATGAAGCACCCATCAGAACCAACTGTTAAAATGGCGAAACGCGTTTAGTTTTGGAAGGCAGTAGACTCAAAATGTTTGAAGGTCCCCCATGTTAGAACCTGCCCGACTCTACCCTACTCAGTTTTTGGTTATTTGCTATCAACTTTTGGTAATAAAATTTTGAAGAAAATCTTCATTATATGAAATGCGCGTAGTTGCCTCCCCGAGTCCACATACCAACTGGATGTATTTACCAATTCACCTGATGCAGTATGTAGTGTTATCACTTTCTATGGTACACTGATTCTTGAAGTGACCAAACAGCCCATAGTTAAGGCATTTTAATTTTTTTTTGGTAAATTGCTTTTTATACAATACTGTCTCAGACTTTTTATATCCATATTTGTCATCTTGGAGAAGCTTAGCCTTGATGAAGTAACTTATGATCACTGCACTTGAATATTCAATATCCATTACCATTGGTTCATAATCTGCAGAAAGTTCATTCAATAAAATTACTCCTAGAAACTCATCATCCACTGACTGACCCATGTCCCTTAATTTTTGAGCAAGTGACATAGTTTCATTTACATATGCCTCCATAGTTTCGAAGTTTTCTAGTCTCATTCGAACTTAATTACGTATTAGGGCTAACCTTCATATGTTTTCTCAAGGTTTTCCCATGCTTTTTCTGCTGTGCTTGCTTTGTCAGATATGAGGACATGCTGAGGGATAAAGCATGAGGCGAATTTTGGCTGAAGCCTTGTGGTTCCAAAGGTTCCGACGTTCTCGTTCTTCTTGCTTTGATTTATCATCAACAGCAAAACTCTCTATACATCGGCATAAATTTGCAGGTATCAGAGCCATTTTCATGACAAATTTCCAATTAGGCAATCATTGACTTGTCAAACGAAACTCAATATGGAAGTTCAGGTCAAACTCCGTATTGTTATAATTTAGGTTACTGATAAAAATCCATGAAAAATTATTTATCTTAGCTGCTTTCATGTAAATCCTGGATCGAGTCGGTTAATATCAGCTGATCGCGGTTTAGCTCATTTTCACAGTACTGAATTCAACATTTCCGAACGATTGGGACCGACGATCGCCATTCTCCGGCACCCGCGTTCGTTTTTCCTCAACGATTTGAGGTTAGGTCTTTACCTTTATCTTTTCAAAGACGCTGCAAACAACCCCAAACAAAACAAATCACAGGAATTCAAACAGACATATAAAATAAACATAACACATAACCAAAAAAATCAAACACCTGATAGATTACTTTTCTACCCACGTCAAGAGCAGGGTTAACGAGATCACAAATATATGAGAAAACCGAGTCAACAAGATCACTAACCGAACGCGAGTACTCGACTTCGGATCATTTTACGAACGATGGTCGATTAGATTACTAATCTCATCGAACCGATTAATCGGATCACACTTTTCGAAGGCGGCTTTTCTCACATTCTGGACGTTTAGGTTTGACATTGGCTTGTCATGTTTGGCATCTACAACAATAAGGGCGGAGATAAATACTTTATAAATTGTAGAGAATGGATTCTCCTGTGTTAATGTTTTTGTCAACAAAACTTTGCCAAGCCAGCGCTATCTACCGTATTGGAATAATCACTATTTACTAGTTTCGCATCGACGCTCCAGACACCTACTTTACATAGGGCTTTAAGGCATTTTTACGGTAGATAGCGTCCATTTTACATTTCTGTTGATGTCAGCGACATCTAGAGGAGCGGAAAAAGTAATTATGTGATTTATTACTGGCAATTAGAGATCGCAGGGCCTGAAAAAGGGCTAGAATACAAATGCTTTACTTATGAACGTCACTACAATATTTGACCCAATGAACTATAACCAAGAACTGGACTGCACGCACATATTGATGAACGTGAAGCCTAGTGCCGCTGCTGCGAAGGGGATGCCTGTTTTTGTCGCACTCATTACGTTAAATGGCGGAAATTGATTTCAACGCGTATTCCAATTAATAAAACCTGTGTAGGTAAATATAACGAAACTTTCCAAAACGTCATATGTCAACAAAAAAGAACAACCTTTCCCTTGTGGCATGCGTCTTTGTTGGCTTCACTTTTTGGCGGATATGGCAATAAGCATGCGCATTCCAGTTCTTGGTTATAGTTCATTGATTTGACCTGAACGGCCATATTAAATCACGTGGTCTGGATTGCCTAATTATTATAATTTTCTCGACGTCTCGACCAGTGAGTTTATCAAATCCTAAATGAAGATTTGAAGACGACTCACTCATCTTGGTTTCAGCAAATAAATGAAAAAATAACCATGAACTGAATTTTCCGCGATTCGCAACACTTTTACTTGCATTTCAGGTTTTTCACAGTATATGCACGCGTTCAGTAGGTACCTGGGCCCATAATCTATTGGTAATTTAACAGAAGTTTGCGGCCTTAAACTAAAAAATATTCATTTGAACGTAAAAATGAATAAAATGACTCCACACACTCCGCATGTGGCTAAATTCAGCTGGCTTAGACACCGTGAAAAAGAAGTATTGTTAAACTATTCTATCAAAAACATGTACCAGCACCAGCAATCTGTGGTACCAACTAAAGTATAAAGTTACAGCATTCTGTACGCGAAAACAACTAAATTCACAATAATAGCAGGTAAGTAATTCTGAACTAAAACATCTCTAACAAAGATTTTCCACAAATTGGATCAAGTGTTATGGTATTGGTGGAAATCTTCTGGATACTCGAAGTTTTTTCCTGTAAAACAGGATATTTCAGCTCAGAATAAGTGGATATTTAACAAAGACAAAATTTTTACTGCCAGTGAAGATGATAGGAGTAAATATGGGTTTATAAAGAAGTCGAACTAAAGTGAATTCCAGTTTTGAACATCGAAAATTCACAGGTCAGTTGGATGAATTGTTTTGAGAGTTCAATTTATACAAGTATTATTTTTTCATCCAAGATCGTTTCATGCTGTGAACAACGCAGATGAAAAGTAAATTAGAACCTTAGAAATTATGTGGTGTCTTTTGTGCTGGGATTTTAATTTTTGTTATTCGGAACCTGTATTAGGGCCTTGTTGAATCTACTAACACTTTCCCACCCTGACGAGCGAATATCCTAGCAAACAAATTGAAATAATCAATCTAGATATATATAGGCTCAATAGCTGAGTAGCCTCCCACACAGGGACCTCAGTACCTGCTGGTGAAACTGGCTAACTAACTAAAAACTCTTCAGTATTGAATATATGTAGTATTGATTAAATGTAGTGTGTGGAATTGAAATTATAGCACAAGGACAGGTGCGGTACCTAATTTAAATTATTATTGATGACTCACAATTATTTATTAAAATGACACAGTATGTTTTGATTTTTGAGGAATATTAAATCGAGGGTTTCTCTGCCGTGCTCTTTCCCCTCGAGAGTTCCAGGTCGAGAACGGTACGATTTTCTAATAATAAATTAGACGTTTCACAAATTTTTCGTTTATTTTACATATCACAACTTCCCTTAAAATTCACTAATTTTGCTATTGTCGAGCGCATGTCAAGTAAGTAAAATTGAGTAAGTTTCGACAACGTAGGTCCTATTTGTTTTTCATTTCGTTTTTTTTCCAAGATTTGTTAAAAGAAGAGATAATAAAAATGCACACCTTTCAATCTTGCTGAACGAACCCGGGTATGCTATAATACAGTATTAAACCTGGTTCAAATCTTATAAATTTTACCAAATTATACATGCTTCACTATACCTACCTTCCCCATTTAAAAACACATTTGCATGCTTAACAAACCAAATCATTCCAGCCTTTGTCGTACCAAGTTCTTCGGCCATTATAGACTAATTTATCCAACCGTATAATATTCCACTTGTGCGTTTCTTTTGTGTGAGGTTTTAGAATATTTTCCGGAGCGCTTTTATATAAACCTCCAAGACAAAACCAATTTTTGTGCGGTTTCCTTTGCTTCGATCGAGACGTTGTTCTTTTCTGTTCACGTAACGGACAAAAATAAATCTTATATTATTTTTGCACATTTACCAATTGTATAAAATAAATAACTAAACAGCTAAAGTTACCGACCGCGAAAGGCAGAGCCCTGAAACTACCAAATTCGAAACTATTCGGAAAGTTCGTTGTTAGATTTCCCTGGAAAATTATGCGGCGCTAAGAGGATTTGTTGTTTGACTTCGAAATAGTTTATGGCATTGATAAACAAGCGACCTTGCACTAATGCCACTTAAAATTGCATTTTTTTTTCCCTGCTTCAGCGCTTCGCATTACTTGGTCGGACGCACAGGTTAAGTAACTAACTAAGTAATTCATTGTCAGCTATTTCCGGAGTTAACGGTCAATGCCCAAAGACCTCGTCCCAATTAGTATTTGTTTTCTCTAATTGCTGCAACTAGTTTGCCGCCAGGAGCCATCGGATTAGGCAAATTTCGGAATTATACTTTTTTGTTGCTTACCATCATTAGCCTAATTGCCAGATAAAAGGCATTATCTTTTGGACGGTTTTCGAAATTTCCTTCAACGTTTAGCATCAACTCATTTAGCTAGCAACCTCAATAAATCTGGATGCTACAATTATTATCATGTAGAATTTCAAATCAATGATGCAACGCATAATTTCTGTAATTACATCGACATTAATTAGAAATACGTTACACATAACGTTCTTCCATATTTAATTCGAAATGACGAAATTTCGTTTTCAGTTCAAATCGTATAGCATAATTATCTCCCCGTTGCTAAATTATTGAAAAATGGTGAGGTGCTGACAATATGCACACAAAATAAATCGGTTTTTAAATGCATGTGGTATAAAATATCTGAAATTTTATTTTGCAATTTTATGCTTGCTGGCTTTCACATCGTTCTAAAACAACCCAAAATTATTATAATTAAAGCTGCACACATTTATCATGTTTTCTAGATGAGTTTTTAATATTATTCAAGTAATTTACTATCGATTTTTCGAAAAAACACGAGCAATAATGCGTCATTTTTGAGTCATTAACGAGAACCATTTGTACCTACTTCGTAAAAGTCAAATGTTTGCTTGAAAAAAGTTTTTATTGATATTGGAAACTCTTTAAATGAACAGCAGTCTTCTTGGTCAAACAAACTCTTTCGAAGCGTTTGAATACTTCTTTTAGGTTAGTCAGATGTTGTTCAAATGTTTCCCCCAAGACGATGATATCGTCCAATGTCATCCATTAATCTTTGGAAAGTAGCCGGTGCAGAATGTAATCCAAATGGCATAACTCGGAATTGAAATAAGCCAAGCCCAAGGCCGCACTGTAAAGGCGGTTATCGGTTTGCTATCGTCTGTCAGCAGAACTTGCCAGTAGCCCTGCTTAAGGTCGATGCTTGAAATGTAACGGGCCCGACGGAGATTATCAACGATGGCATTGATGTAGGGCAAGGGGTATGCATCCTTTCTGGAAATGGTATTGACTTTCTGAAAGTCATTACAGAACGATACTTGCCATCTTTTTCAGGGACAATGACCACTGGTGAGCTCCACGGACTGAAGGAAGGCTCAATTATTCCCTCCTTTAGCATCTTTTCTACCTCACTGATAATTATTTCCTGCATCTTCGGATTTTGCGGACGGTATCTGTTTAATGGGTTCCGGTTGAGCAGTTTCATAAAGTGTTTAATTAATGGGGTGGTTCCCTGAATTTTTCCGAACTTTGGTAGTTCATGCTCTAGAAATTCTTGAAGGCGCCATGTCTAACTTTTCGTCAACTCTAAGTTAGATGTCGGATCGATCTGGCCTATCAGGCTGCACAAATTCGGATTGTCTAGCGGTTTGCTGTCTAAATAAACCAGATTTGAGCGAATATCTAAATAAATAAGATGAGTGTTGTCCTAAAATGTCCATTCCCAAAACTATTTCAGAAGTGAGGTGCGGAAAATAACTAAATCCTTCAGACAGCGTACGTTACCAAATGTCAGCGGCATTCGGTATGCTTTGGTTATGTCGATTACGCTACCGTTGGTCACTTTCGCACTTCTGATGGGCGGTGGCACTTCAAGAGCTCCTTTTTCTCGACAAATTTCTGCGGCAAAATCTCCTAGGTAAGAATCTGCAGCTCCGCTATCCACGAGAGCTGATAACGATGTGTCGTACAAGTAAATCAAAATATGAGGACGGCAATCAGGTAGAGCTTGGCGTTCCGTCCGTAAATGTCCTAATTCCCCACATCTCCAAACTCTGGCATTAGGGCCGGGGTTGCAGTTGACGGGGCTCGTCGCTGCATTCGGTGGATTGTTCCGGGTAGGCATCGGCCTTTCATACCTGGAGTTTCGTCGGGGTTGTTCGATCTGTTCAAAGGGTCCTTCAGGTTGCCAGATTCTAGGCGGGTTATCAGTTAGGGAAATTCTGGCAGGAGTGGAATACGAATTCCGGCTTGAATGAGGTGTTATTCCTGACAATAAAAGCTCCACTTCCCCTATGGTTCTCGAGAAGGAAACAACGTCGGTAATCTCACTTTTCCGGATATGCTGTCGATATTCAGGTAATAGGTTTCGGAACAACCACTGCAGTTCTCGGTCGGAGTTAATATTGCCATGCCTTCTTATTAGTGTTTGCAGATCGGTGATGTAACGGTGCGTGGGTTATTGGGTTTTTGTAGTCGATGGCTGATTTCAATTTCTCAATTAGCAGCATAATTGATGGGAAAGTAGAAGCTGCGTAAATCTTGCAGGAATTCGTTCCACGTGTTCCAGTGGGTTCGGTTGTTTCGAAACCAGAGTGATGCTTCGTCACGTAACATTTTCGGCATGTGCGGTATTAGTCGGTCTATTAGGATTTCTTGAGAGATACAGATTTCTTGTAATCTCTCAATGAACGTTACCGGATCCGTTCGTCCATGAAAATGTAAATCCCATTTATAAACTTTCAGCGTGGCTAACAGGGAATTGCCTGGAAGGCTATAAGCGGTCGGTGTTGTGATAGGTTATTGGACAATTAGAGTGGGTATGAGAGTAGTAATGCCGGCCGTTGTGATTGATGTGGTGGACGGTTTGCTTATTGATGAGGACGTAATATTTATTTGTTGAATGCGGAAGTCGGGGTGGCAGAGTTACTAGGAATGGTTATGGGGGATGGGAAAACAATAGCCTGACTGGTCGGTGTTGGTATAGCTTTTTCGAATACTCAGATACTCAACTCACTCGTCACTGGTGCCAGTACTGGACAGGTTGATGCCTATGGTTGTTGGGGTGTTTATTATATTAGTGGCTGTTAAGCTGTTGGAAACTTCGGTTGATTTGTGAACAAACATGGGTGTAACTGGAGGTTTTGCATCATCGCTTGCGGTATCTCCGGGCATCTTGCTGATCAAAATTCGGTAGAATTGGTCACTAAAGGTTCAATAATTTGGAAACTATTGGGCGGGCGAATTTGTGGGAACAATACATGCAATCAGCAGTCTCGATTTAGTCGAAAAGCAGGTAATCCGGCTTATTTGAACTGTGCATGCGCACAACGAAATTCAGAAGAACGGCTTTATAAGTAGTATTCGCTGCATACGATTAATGGGGTTGGTCAGGATACGGCTAAACTTGTACTGGCGGAAGCATCGACAGGTCCCTGCTCGGGCGCCAAATTTGTAAGGCGCTAATTTTGTGTAGTCAGAGCGGGTTCCCCCTAACTACTTTATAAGCTGGTGAGGTGTCGGAACGGAAATGTAATGACGCTGAGCAGTAGCAGTGAAAATTAGTAGCAACAGGCAATAATGGTAAAAACTCCGGTAACCCAAGCAAAAATTCCGGCATACACTTTAACTACCGACAGAAATGCCTGTTCAGGGTACTTCTCCTCCATACCCACCAAATGATTGCAATCAGTTTTATCTTAGCCCGAAGGAATCGCACAATTTTTACGTTCACTTTCAGATCATTTGTGAGTCAGATCAGCTGATATAGATTTTTGTTTCTTCGATGCAGCAGAATGTAGCGAAGTGATGTGAAAATAAAAATCTCTTCCAGTTGAATCAAATTGGTTTATTCAGTTCAATTAGATCGAAAGAATATACCCTGATGTGCCTATCAGTATTGTACAAATAATAATAATTCTGGTAAGCAGCTTTCTCAATTTGTCACTTATTCCACTTTTTAAATTTTGAAATGTTGGTGACAATGTCATCGTTCATAAGAGCTGCATGTATAAATCATACGTCTTTCCTTCAACTGCACCATCATACAGTCTATTAAGCTCCAGCCTTTCCCTAGCTGTTGGTAAATCTCATTACTTTTTGTAATGTTTCTTGAGTCATATTTATAGTAAGCAAAAGCGAGGCACTGCTGTTAGCTAGAGTATAAAAGAACAGGCTTTTTTCATACTTCTCTTTATCATCATTTGCACCAGGTACACTTCTAAGCAGAATAGAGAGTTGTTTACCTTCTAATAATACAATCTGTACTTTATTAGTCTTTTTGGCAGAACTGTAACACAAGGCATTCATTCTCAATAATTAAAAACCAGTCAAAATGGATGGGATGTCCAACTTCAACATTGTTACGCAAACGAGATAAGTGAACTTGATAAGTTCAATAAAAATTGTTGCAGTTAGTAAATAGTTTTAATGGAACCGCGTACTTCGTGACAATATTTAAACACACGTCCTCGCACTTTCGTTTTTAAGGATTATTATTTCTCCATTATCCCATAGATTATCTTTACGCATGCAACACGCATACGCATTATTCAAAAAAATCTCCATTTTACACTCACATCGACAAACAGCAAAAAAAAGCAATAGTAGTGTGTGTGTATCCTGTTTTATTTTACAAGTTTCAGACAATGCATTTTTGGGGAAAATAAATACAAGAAAAATCGTACGGTTCCGTGTTCAGTGTTCGCGTCACGTTCTTCCCCAATTCATCATCATTAATATCCTTTATGTGCAGCGATAGGGTCATCATTAAGCTAGAGATCTGTTATCTTACCGGTAACATTAGATAGATGCTAATTTATAGTAATTATAGTAATTTTGTGTGATGGGTAGGACAAATACTATAGGATTTAGGAAAAAATTTGGAAAACTTCCCAGAGAAAAATAAAAAAGTTAGTGTTACATTAATTTGTATTTTCAATTTATATTTTCTCAACAATCTCAGAAGTAGTTTATTGACTACAATATTTGTAGTCTAATCGTAATCATCATTTTGTAATAAAACATTTTGCCTTGATATAAGTTGTTGGTTCCTTGCTCTTTACCTAGTATATTTCTATAAAAATGCTCAAGGTAAACTGGTCAATCACATAAGGTATGATGCAAATAGTGGGTACATCTGCCTACCTTCTAATAAAAATTATCCTCATTAACATGGTTTTATTCGGTTTCAACATATTATTTTGGGTGATTTCAATTACCATAGATTTTTGGGAAAGGTCAGTTGCTTTGTCTGTGGGTAACAAAAAACTGATTGCAATGCTTTCTCTGATATAATGTGGGTTACATATTATTGTATGAAAGGTCAACGGTGTGCTTCTTTAAATTGGTCAATAAACAAGATATTTTCTTAGAATACGCCTATGAATAAGTTTTAGGGTTTATTAAAAGCAACCAAATTTTATTTATATTTTCAAGCAAGATTTATAAGCGAAACTTTCCAGAAAATTATTCCGACGAACATCAATATAGCTTTGCACCAGCAAATAACCCCAATATTCGCAATCAGCAAGTCCATAAAGGACCATCAACCTCAAAACAACATCATCAGTTATTAATTAACAAAGAAAGTCAAGGTGTATTTTAGAGTTAGGACATCAGTAATTATTGAAAAACCTCAATTTGAAAATATATTTTTATGTAAAGAAGAAATTAGTTTTAAGTCAGGAAACAAAAACGAAATATATTTAGAAAAAATAAATAAAAATAGATTAACCAAAAGACCAACTAATTCAGAAAGCAAAATATTAGAAATTAATTTTGAAGCTTATAAGAAAATTGCAGAAAATGGAGAGAGTTCAATGAACAAGAAGAAAGGGAAAATAGCTAAACAAAGGAATAAAACTTCAAAAAAAATTTGTTGATGAAACATTAGAAAATGCAAGAATACTTAAAGAGGCACATGAAGGAGAACTCAATGAACCTGAAATTGATGCTGAAACAATGAGAAAATATCTGGAAGAGCAATTAGAAGTAAAAAATCTAAGAAGAAAACTCTAAAACTAAATAATAAGGAAGTGAAACGTGTAAGAGCACAAAAGTATTCAGAAGAAATCAACAAAACATGGAAACACTGAGACCAAAAACTGCCGAAGCAATCATTAGGTTTGTTCAAACAAATGACTTGAAATCAAAATATTTCTCTTCGGGTGGTTAATAAACTAGTTTATTTACTATCTTGGTCATAGATAGTATTGTCAATTTCATGTTAAAACTAATATTACACAAATGAATCATTTCCTGAACAATTTATCGATGCATTGCCTAGTTAATCTAAAACGGCGGTGTCAATTACTATTGTTTTAAAATTAATTGCCATTGTTAAGGTTCATCTCCAATTAAAAGTAGGCAACTCTAATGAATCCTGGTAATTGCGTTTATATTTTGGCATCGGTTAATTGCTGTCGTCCTCGCTTTCGATTTTACCGGTGAACGAACTATCTTCTCAAAGTCGCGTGTTCGCGTGAGCACTTTGAAGGCAAAATACGGAAGCGTATCGGCTTTGACAGTATACACACACACAGTGGATTTTTATGATTGTGAATAGTTAAGAGTACCTATATAATTTGTTGTATTACTGGGGAAGTTATAAAACTATTCCAGGAAGTTGGAGGAGAACCACAAAAAACTAGAAAATATTAAAGGAAGACTATTTGCTTGGAGACTGTTGGGATCCTAAAAGTATTATTTGCTTCTGGTAGTGGAATAGTCAACGTTGAAATATGGATCAAGAAGGAGTGGATTGAGAATCAGTCGATAGCTATGTGGCCTGTGTTTGAAATCTGACAAAACTTCGTTTATATGTGAACAAAAACATTGAAAAATTGTGCAATTTCCACACCATCCAATACAACTGTACATTTCGAATTGGGTGGGTAAGAAGTAGTGTAATGAGATAAAAGTATAGCTTCAACGTCAACCTTACCTACGCGCGGTTCTCCCTGTGGCGACCGAGCATGGGCGGTATAACCCTATTTCTTCCATGGCGAATAACATTCCATGAAGAGAGAGTAGAAAATACTATGATCTCAGACGTTTCTAGCTTGTAGAAAATGGGTAAAGTCGAACATGGATTTATTTAGTTCGGAGTTAATTTTGTTCGCTACTTTTCTATAGTTTCTTCATTGTGAGTTATAAGGGAGATCGTGTGGTTGAAGTTCTCCATTATTTTTGTGTCAAAACTATTTCGCTGTTTCACTAGGGAGACGATATTCTCTTGGCTATGTTGCAATGTTGCGCTTGCGGCATCGTACCTTTGGGCATCTTCGTGATCCAGGTTTCCAGATATGATTTCAATAACACTGCCGAGAATATTGAAAATTCCTTTTCTGGATCTTTGATGGATAGGTATGATGGTACGAAGTTTTTCATTGGCGGCTTGTAACAGAAATTAGGAACTTTGATCGAAATTTTGCAGGTTTCTGAATTATGGGTGACTCAGTCCATTCCCTATTGCTATTCTTACTGATTAATTTGTATTGTTCTTCCAGAAACTGTAGTTCCTTAATTACTGCTTGACGGGTCCTGGATCAGGAGGTTCTGAGCGACGCATGAGGAACATCTATAAGGAATTTCCTGAAAGATTTTTATTATTCTTTTTATGTATTATCGTGTCTTGAGTGTCAACGATCACAATATTGTCATTGTTAACTGCCTTGGGAGAAAATCTTGAAAGTATATAGGTAGTTTGTTCCGCTTTACATTTTTTCTGGTTTAGATCTTCATGCTAGGTTTGTAGGTGAGGGAGGTTTGCTTGATTATGTTTCTTCTTCCTATGTACTTTTCTTTGGAATCATGTAGCTTTTGATTCAATTTCCTGTAAATAGTCTTCGTTTTTTCTTGGTGTTGCTGGGTATAATTATTTATAAGCGTTTTCTTGACGTCAACGTCAAACGGATCCTGCGCATCCAGATGACCAATCAATATATCCATTAGTCGCATGTTTGTCATTGAATGGATACAATAATTGTATCCCAGACGTGCATATTGTTTTGTTCTTTAACGCTTAAGGATTTTTTATTTTCTCGAAGTATCCTCAGGTGTTCGATAATGGTGGAGTGGAATCTTTCTATCATCCCGTTGGAGTGTGGGTTATCATTGGTAGTAATGGATGGATATCTTATGTGTATCTACAAATTCCTGTATAAGTACATTCTTAAATTCTGTTCCACTATCGGTGACTATCATGTGTGGAATTCCATGATATGTTAGAAAGATTAGGAGGGCATTAAGAACATTCACTGAATTTGATCCCTTTATGGAGTAGTCTTGTCCATATTTTGAGAAGGAATCAATAATTGTCAAAAACTTTTAGCAAGGGTATCTGGATGTGATAATTTCCAAAGGTCTAGCCGGTGTTGGAGTAATCATGAATTTAGGTTTGGCTAGATTTCTATCGTATTTGTTAGACTGGCAGATGTCGCAAACATCTATAATATTCCGTAATATTTCCTTCAGATTTGCGCTTCGGTTCGATGATTTGTTTTTCCTTGATGGTAGGCTTGGATTATTATACTTTGTCGTTCTTCGCTATTGACATCTTCTAGCAGAAAGTTGCATTTTTTAAATGCAGAATTTTTCAAATTTTCTTGGAGAATGTTGCATAGAGGAATATAAATATCTTCGTTTTTTTAAAGAATATTGCATACTTCTTTTTGGGGTCTATTTTTTTCTTTAAGAAGGTTTATTAAGCTTCCTTCTAAGTTATTCTTGCTTGGACTTGTAGCCTGGATTTGTTAGGGAAGGACACTTCTATTATCGGTTTGGATTATAATTAACAGACTTAAGCACAATTTGGTTATTGTAGTAGTTGAGGGCTCTTTCGCTGATAGGTTTTTCCTAAGCAGTGTGTCTAGTTTCGTTATCTTCTTCCGGGTCGGATTGTATGAGTTCTGGATTATCAAGAATTTTATTGATGACCTTCGCTTGCGAACCGGGTTTCTCTAGAACTTCGTCTATGTCGACGATTAATTCTGCATTGTTGTACAAATATGCATTATCTTCATCTTGGGATAGTAAAGCCCAATTGTATAGTTGCTAGTAGCAGTAGATAGTAAGAGACTTGCTGAAGTTTGGATATTGCAGAAGAGGTTGATTTGTCAGTAAATTTTCGCAAGTTCTAATGCAGTTCAAAAATTCTGGTGTTAGTTCTATTGTAACGGCCTTTTTGAGATAAGAAATAAGAAGTTTAGTAATTTTATCGGAGTCCTTGATAAAGTTTCTGTAATATCCAACGAGGCCCTCGGATTTCTTCCGTGGTTCGTGGTATCGGATAGTCAAGTATGGCTTTAATTTTAGCTGCTCCTTCTGGTGTAACAATATGTCCAAGAAAAGCAACTTCCTTTTTTAGGAACTGGCATTTGTCTATTTAAATTTAGAATCCAGTTTCTCTGAGACGGAAGATTTTTTAAAGATAAACCAGATGTTCTTAAAGTGATGTGCTGAACAAAATGATATCGTCCATGTACACTAAGCAATTTTCTCCTGGGAGGGCTTTCAAAACGTTATCCATTACTCTCTGAAACTTAGCTGGAGCGTTTTTTAGTCCAAACGGCATCCGGACATACTCGTGATGGTCATTTTTGGCATTGGAAGCAGTTTTGCATGTATCTTTCTTAGCCATTTCGATTTGGAAACCACTTACCAGATCCAAAGTCGTCAAGTATTCGCATCTACCAAGTTTGTCCAAAATGTTCGTTATGTTTGGAATTGGGTATTTACCGTCTCATAGTCCTATAGTCCACTACTATTCGCCATTTTATTTTTCCAGAGGCGTATGTTTTTTTTGGAAATATCCATATTATCGGGGAAGACCAAGGTGACTGACTTGGTTTGGTAATTCCTTGATCCAACAATGTAGATGTCTGGATTTTCACTTCCTCTTTATGGATATGTGGATATTTATATGACTTGGTGTACACTGGAATCTCATCTTATGTTTTAATAAGGTGTTGGATCTGGTTCGTAAAGGCACTTCCTGATGAGAAATTAGATTCTTGCTGTAGATATAGACTAGGCACGTTTTCAAAAATGAACAATGCAAGAAGCATTTCATGTAACAACTGGGGAAACAATGTTTTTAGTATTTCGACCCCGCTGAATACAAGTTTGCCTGTTTCCAAAGCCAAACTTGGACCGGAGGTCTGGTAACCAAGATGGCAGTCAAGATGGTGATCAAAACTCTGTTGCCCTATATTTCCCTTGTTCGTTGGCTTGTAATATTGATTCAAACATCTGCTTACATTGAAATGCTTGAAATTTACTTACCTTAAGTTTGGAGTGCATGGGCTCTAAGATGACCGCCGAAAGAAGTGAGTAAGACGACCAGTCCAGAGTTCAAACATTGTTTATTGCAGGATTGTAATAAAGACAATAAAAAAATCATTCCATTCTAGTATCGTTAGCTGAAGGCAATAATGCAAAAAAAAAATAATAAATCACTCTTTTAATGAGTTAAGACATTGGTGAGAGCGGTGGGTCAACTTGGTGCAAGTGAGTCCATTCTTCTTGCATGTGCACATTGTTGTCAGGCGGTGGGACGAACAATTGCAGGTAAGAATATCCGTGCAGGCTTTGGGGACGGGCTCAAAGGTCATGAGGATGGGGATGTACTCGTCTTGGTGAAGCCTCCACCCATATGACTCAGAATCCATTACCACCGGTCGGGCAGGATGAGCATTTTCCCACACGTTCTCCTGAAATGTTTTCAAATTATAATTACCGAGAAGCATATACTGATCACAGTATGCTTCCCCTCCTTTCTTTACCTGATAATGGCATCTTATGAGGTGTAGTTGCAGCGCATCGCTTATTGGAGGTAAATCCTCGGGCTTTTTTTCAACACCGAAAAGCTGATATCTGGCTTCATCGCCGCTAGATACATCTTTGGCCCCCTGTTTGAAGAAATAGAAACGTTTTAACAATAAATTAATCTTTCGACTTGCTGAAACACCTGAATAAACTTCACCGACCCTATAGAGCTATACGAGAAACTTCTCTGCATTCGACTTTAATGAGGGAGTTGGCCTAACTTGTCCAGAAGTTGGCAGGCTGTTCCATTGAAGACTTTCCATGCTGCTTTCTTCGTTATCGTTGCAAGGTGAGACGTCCAGTCGCAACCCGTAACTGCGTGGAACGCCAAGATGTTCTTTTTTTGAGCATTAGGAAGAATTTTGCAAATCTCATGTACTTCCTTTCTCTCGATGTGCCTCTCATCATCCACACTTTAGGACTGGTCATTTTGTCGAAGTGATGGATCAACAGCAAACAAATGTCGGTATTCCTGGGCATAACGACGATATCAGCATCAGAGTGGACAGCATGTAGTACAACGCGTGTATCGGCCTCTTCATGTGTCGCTGCGAGGGCACTGACATCGGATTCGGGGTTGGTTGTTCGCACATCGTCTTCATGTATGAGTCCTCCGGAAACAACAACTTCGATGGCCTCAAAGACATATTGAAGAACTTCCTGAGAAAGAAAGCGGGCTAGGTCGGCCTTGTTTTCTCCCAGTGTTAAAAAATTCTTCCAATTTTTGGCAGTGGAATGGCTGCACTTATGATGTCCCTTCTGACTGGAGCAGCTCTCCCTTCTTCTTGGTCGGATGTCGACTTTCGCATACGGTCTTCAGAGGATCTGAAGGTGCCATCTATTTCCGCCATCCATTTCCGACACCTTCAGTAACACAATTCTGTTTCCAAATTGTATTTTGGAAGCTGTATTGCTTGAAAACTCCTTGATAGATATATGGAGGTCACATTTGTGCATCCCTTAGTACTTAGGCATCTCGACTGGGTCTTTCGAGAGGCATAAGTACTAGAGGATGCACAAATCTGCCCTCCATATCTTCTATCAAGGAGTTTTCAAGCATTATGTAACCCATACAATAGTGTACTTATTTAGTACACATTTAACCATTAAAAACTGTATATCTGACAGATATTGCACTCCAAATACAAGAACACGTAAACACAACAAATTTTCGGCGACCATCTTGGGCTCCATCTTGGAACCCACGCACTCCATGCTTAAGATAAGTAATAACTGAGCATTACAATATGATAAGCATCCGAGAAAACCACTGAGCCGGCGTTTAAATCAATATTTTATGCCAACCGACAAAAAAGATATAGGGCACAGAGATTTGGAAGCCATCTTGGCCGCCATCTTGAATACCAGACTCCCCGTCCAAATTTCGCTTTGGCAACAGGGGTCGAAATATCCTGAAAATATTCTTCTTTATCGGTTGTGTTGACAATTTCACTCCAAGCGAGTTGATTACATGCAGATGTGAGTATTTCGGTAATTTATACGCCCTGGAGCTCTTGTTTTGATAGAAGGATCGTACCCTGGGCTTCTTTTTTTGGAAGTCGTACCTACTCGGGAAACGGTGTTAGAATAGGGTTTTTATCGTTTCGTAGTATTGAATTGGGAGAATGGCGTTTTTTTTGGTAAGTAACGACTGTGGTAGGTCCAATTTGGCTTGGAGTAGCTCGAGGTTATTGACTCCCTTTCGACACGGCTTTCAGTTTTTGCGACTATAATGTTTTTTTTCGAATGTTTAACTTATTGACGCTTCACGAAGAACATTTGGACAAGAAAAACTCAAAAAATGGAAATGTGGAGAAATGGGGATGGTATGTATATGTACCAGCAGTGTTGTAAATCATTTTTCCTACAGCCGTGCGGAAAAATCGATTTTCCGCACTGATATGCGTGCGGGAAATGAGTTTTCCCCCACGGTGCGGTAAAACTTTTACCGCACGCATATCAGTGCGGAAAAAGTTTTTCCGCACGGCTGTCAGTACGGAAAAAATTTTACCGCACTGATCTGTCAAAAAAAAAAGAAAAATTTTACATTTTTACGCCTGTAGGAAAAATATTATACCTAACACTTGCGGAAAATATTTTTCCGCACTCGGCAGCCGCGTGCGGAAAAAATCATTTTCCGCACTTGTTAGGTAAATAGCTATTTCCTACAGCCGTGCGGAAAAATCGATTTTCCGCACTGATATGCGTGCGGAAAATGAGTTTTCCCGCACGGTGCGGTAAAACTTTTACCGCACGCATATCAGTGCGGAAAATGTTTTTCCGCACGGCTGTCAGTGCGGAAAAATTTTTACCGCACTGATATGTCAAAAAAAAAATAAAAATTACATTTTTACGCCTGTAGGAAAAATATTGTACCTAACACTTGCGGAAAATATTTTTCCGCACTCGGTTGCTTCACCGAACGACGCGTAGACCATACAAATTTGAAACAAAAACATTATTAATGGCTACTTAAGCTCTCTTCAAAAATATAAAAAAATCATCCCCTGAAAAAATCATCCCCTATTTACAACCCTTCACTTTTTTTTTTCAAATGGCACCCCTAATTTTTTTTAAAATTTTTGAGAAGTTCATGAAATTACAAATTCAATGATGTATGAAAAGTTTGTTTTTCCATGTTTCCTTGGAGAAAAAAATCAAAAATGACAATAATAATAGGTCTGTTCGCACAGAAATCACAAACCAGTCAGCGTGAATCTCATTGGTTGAAACTAGTTTTCTGACTGTTTTCAACCAATGAAAATCGCTCTGACTGGTTTGTGATTGCTATGCGAACAGGCCTAATGGGGTTCTATTTGAAAAAAAAGGCAAGAGTTGTTTTTAGGGGATGAGTTTGTTAGGGAAGATTTTTTTAATATTCTTGAAAAGGGGTTAATTTGCACACAATTATTTTTTTTTTCTCATATTTTTATTTTTGTAGACAAAAATGTGATTGCCTGTATAAGACTAAGGGTGGGACACCCATTTTTTTCCCCCCAAGAGACATGGAAAAACAAACTTTTTATACACCATACAAATTTGTAATTTCATAAGCTTCTCAAAAATAAAAAAAAAATAATAGGGGTGCCATTTGAAAAAAAAAAAGTCAAGGGTTGTAAATAGGGGATGATTTTTTCAGGGGATGATTTTTTTATATTTTTGAAGAGAGCTTAAGTAGCCATTAATAATTTTTTTGTTTCAAATTTTTATTTTTGAAAATAAGAAAGTTATGGCCTGTAACGCTGATTGTGGGACACCCTGTATATACCCGCAGTAGCGAAAGGGTTAAGAGGGTAAAATTTTGCTTTCTCAATTGGGTGCGTTCCAAGGGCCACAACCGTTGAGACCGCTTAGTGAACGTAACGTTCCAAATGCCATAACCTTGAGCGCTCAGTCTCAGCGGCTGGCTATTTCATTGAGTGGAGAAATTTTACGCTCACCGTCGTCAAAACGGTTGTGACATACGCACAGCTGCTGTTTTTGTTTTTTTGGACATAATCTTATTTTAGTTTTCCGGTTTTGTGGCAGTCGGCAGTAGTTATGAACTAATTCCTCCATTCTAACAGCTCTTCAACAGCATAAAAGTGGCACCAAACCAAACAAATTACAAATAATAAAATTAATTACCGTACCGACAACATGTAAACAAAAACAGCTGTGGGGCAACTAACAGTAAGCGCCGAAAAATTAAGCGGAGCGTTCCAAGCGCTTACAACTGTTGAGTGTGAGCCTTTTCTTGCTTAGTTCAGCAGCTTAGTCACTTGGAACGCGCTCATTTGAGTTGAATTCTGGAAACATGAGAATGTGAGCACAATAGTCCTGTGAATGATTTTGAAAAATTGAAGTAACGGTGAATGGCTCATGGTGGATGCAATCTTTGAAGTATTTAAAGGCTATGTGTGATAAATGATTTCGTTACGCTGGTATCTATAAGGAGCCTTAAAGGTGGATTGGCGATGAATATCTATGGTAGCTGATCGGTGTAATTATGTGGTTCTATCATGGTTCTGTTTCTGGATAGGCCGCTTCTGGAAAATTTCCTCCTTCAGTGTATTGGTGTTGCTCGTATGCTTGCTGCTGGTAGTCATTTTGTTCTACATCCTAATAATCATTGTCTATTTCTGGATTGGTGTTTCCATAGTGCTAGTTATCCTGCAGTGGGACTATAGGGCAAGTACACGATCTGACAGTTTGACACTATTGACAGTCGCCTTGAGGTAAAACAAAGATATATTTACAGTGGTTTTTTAGGTTTTTAGTTAGATTTTTTTAATTAAATACCTTTTGTGTGGTCCAGAAGTTTCTTGGACATGCCTAGAGTTTGTTAAGTTGTTAATTCTGGCAGTATAGCGCAAGGGATACAATATCCTTCCATAGGTTTCCATCAATTTTAAATAACAATGAGAGGTTTGATTTGTTAGCTCAAAAAAGAAGAGAAAAATTGATTAATGTTGTTAAAAGAGAAGATCTGACAGAAAAATAGATTGAATTATAGAAGTTGTATTCCTTTCAAGAGTTTGAAACACTCGAGCTACTCGCTCCGGTGTTTAGTAGCCCGCGATATGCAGGGAACAGATGCGTGTTGCAACAAACACTTTTCGAAAGGAATAAGCCCCGGAGCTGTTTCGGAGCTCCTCCTAGGTGTGAAAGGAATACAACTAGAGTAACTATACTTATATATTTGTTCTTGTGACACTTGGTTTTGATATTTGTTGAAAAAACCCTGAATTTAATCCATTATAGAAAAACCTAGCAAACTTCGGGATAAAAGCCACATAGACTGGAACATAAACACTTTACTTTAACTTTTTCAAAACAAAATAACACACAAACTTGCAAAAAAGCTGTGAAAACCGCATAAAACATAACCGGCCTAATCTACACCAATGTAAATAAATGATTTGTTTTATTGGTTTTACCATGGTTTTACCTCAGGGCGATTGTCAAACTCATTTGTGACGTCACATGGACATGCCCTATAGGCGATTTCGCCCCAGATTTTCATCTACTGTTTGGTAGGCGAATGGTTAACCAATTGCTACGTGAGTGACGTAGCTCAACAATCTCATCCGAACATCAGAATTTACCAGTCATTCCAGTGACGTATGTCGGTTCTTGAACACACAAATAAAATTAGGTTAGGAATTTCCTACTTGTACATGAAATTGACGGGTATTAAAAATACCATACATTTTGGCTTTGACATGTTTATTTAGAATTGAATTATTGTGCTTCAAAGTGAGACAGAAAGCTACCAAACCTCCACTACCCAGTTAGCGCCTATCAAAGTTACCGTGACAGCTTCATTCTCCCATCTGAAATTTATTAAGCTAAGTCCTCATAAAGGTCTGGACACACATGACCGCACCGTATCCGCACCGAGCCCGCACCGAGTCCGTGCAGTAACACGGCAGTGTGTCGCTCAATAAGGTAAAAGCCACACATTTCCAACACACGGCCGCATGACGGTCGTACTACGAGTGCGGTCGGTAGTTTGTCACTTCGTCAGTTGGCTGTGAGGAAATGTAAACAAAATATTTTATATGGAGTCTTATTTTGGTGGAGATATATATCCTTTTGAAAATAAAACCTCACTTTCAGATTCACCCTGTATAGTAGGTATAATCAATTTCAACCTATTTTAACAGGATTCTTAATTGAAAATAAAACATATGTATTTTGACTTACCCTTTATTTCTAAATGCGTAGCAATTAAAGTCCATACCCTTTCCTTATATTCAGCATTCCTATATTTTTCATTTCTTTGGTCGTACAATACAGGATACTTTTTGACTTCTTCTATCAGTTTCTCCATTTCTGCAACGCACCGTGCCCGTCAAAAATTAAACAAAACTAATCTCGCACGGTACGGACGCGGTGCGGTGGTGTCACTCGGGCTCGGCGCGGGCACGGTGCGTAGATGTGAAGACTACGACATAAGAAAACACGGTACAACTATTCACCGAGACACGGCCGTGTCTCGGTGCGGGCTCGGTGCGGACTCGGTGCGGTCATGTGTGCCCAGACCTTAATCGCGAATTGCGAACTTTTTGCCTGCGGAATTGTTCCTATTGGTCCAAATTATTTGAAATTATAATGGCGGGAAAATCTCGCGAATGTTTTCAACTCTTGCGGCATTGCAAAAAATTTAAATAATTGAACTTTTTGACGAATAATCTGGGAAGAAGTGAGGTTATGCTAGTTTATTCGCCAAAAAGTTGAATTATTTTTAACTTTTTACGATGCCGCAAGAGTTGAAAAGAGTCGCGAGATTTTCCCGCCATTATAATTTGAAATAATTTGGACCAATAGGAAGAATTCCGCAGAAAAAAAGTTCGCAATTCGCGATTATGAGGACTTAGCTTAAGCCTATCCAAAACACGTGACTTTGACAAGCAAACAAAGGGAATCCCTGCGTTTTTATTCTCATCAAATTTTACCGATGGATCCACCATTCTATGGCCGTCTTTGTCATTTTCCATTCACTAAACAAAGATAGCTACCTCATCGGTGAAGTCACAGATGAGAATAAAAACGAGGCGTTTGTGTGCATCTTGGCGGACATTTTAATTTGAGTTTGACAGCACCCCGGTTAGTCGCCTATCCAAAACATGTGATAAAATAGAGACGAATAGAGACAAAATATCTGTATTCGTTACATAGTCCCAGGGCTGGGTGACTTCGTGTTGCTGGATATTGAATAATTCTAAAAGAGTCACCATTGAAAAAAGTCCAATATATAACATTTACAAAATTTATTCTATTTTCGATGTAGACCCAGCTTTACAATGTCATTGTCTTTGACAGGTTACCATAATATGTCAAAAACAAGAATTTTGTAATATATTTCTCAGAGAATCAGTTTAGTTTAAACAATAAAGTGGATATATAAGTGCAATACGAATTGTTGTTGGACAGTTTTTTAAGTTATCAAGCAAGACAGTTCAAGTTTAAATTCAGTTAATCCAAGAAGTTGTCGGTAGGAATTTCAATCGCCCTATCATGCTGCAGTAGGTATTAAATTCCACACACATGCAAACTATAAAAACCGATTACCTCTCGTTTCACTAAGCTTTACCTTCAAGAGAAAATTACCCAAAATTAGGTAATTAAAATATGTAAATTTTTTCAAGCATAACTATATCGTATGCAGTAGGTGTAGGTATTGGAAAAAATTGCATAATCTCGGGATGTATTTACATTTGAGGAAAACTTAGTTCTTCGAGAAATGTTATCTATAAACTTTGTCTAAGACAAATTATAAGCCTAATTAAATAGGGATTTTACTTACTAGCTGTGAGTTCCTTACAGCGATTCTGAAACCAATAAAGGCTCATCATCAGACTGAAACTTTTTCTTTTCCTGGATATGAAAGCTAAGGTACCTGCCAATCGTAACGGGGGTTACCAGAATATCGGCTTCACTTCTTAACTTTAAACTTATTTTCTCTTCCTTTTTTCCAAGATGAGTCCATCTATCAACGTGGGACGCATTTACGTAAATGGTACTTTTATGAAAATTTGTATAGTATAACATCTCATACAGTTACGTTATCAACACTGCATCAATGCATAGTAGGTATTGGATCATACCCTTTTCCAATTTATTAACTAACTCAATGCTTGTCGAACATTGCTTGCAACTGCAATTAAAACTTTATGCTTCAGACAACCTCTATATTTTATCAGTTTTATGATTACCTCTAGGTAGATCCTAAAGTAGGTAAAATATATCAAAGCTTTTCATGTAAGTAATAAATCCAGTTCAGTATTATTACCAAAGACAGATGGTTGTTGTACAGTAACATCAATACAACGGCAATATGAAAAGCAATTCATTATTATTCTTATTTATTGTGTGTAAAGTTTATTACTGCAATACGAAACAATCGATTGTAGAAGATAACGGGAAATCCAAAGAAGCGGACAATGTACACGGTCACGTATATGATGTCACGTCAATAATAAAGAACTGTACTATTTTCGATTGAAATTATATTTGTCCGTCCTCTTCTCATATTATTGCCACTTGTAACAGGCAAAAATACTGCGATATAAAATTTCGTGTGGGCGTTAATAGAAGTGAATATCCCGGACGTTGGGGCCGTTCTCCGAAAATCGAATTATACAATCAAAACCGTGCATAATAATGATATTTGATATGTAGGTCAAGTGATAATAATTGTATTATGAAGTGCAGCTATTATGTATGTGACATTGGAATTATTTTAACAAAAATGTATAAATAACTCCAATGTTTTCAACACTCACGTCCTTATCACCAACATTATGCTAATTGTTGACCACAAAACGGTTTTGCAATAATTTAATTTTTTGTTTCAGATATGCACCGGTTTATCGGGTATTCGTCACGATCGACGAAATCGCTACTGCAAACTAAGATGAACCCGAAAGTCTTGTTTTCATGATAATCTAATCAGCAAAAAGGACTTATCATTATCAACGCATCGACATGCTGATTCGGAAACGCTGATATCAGTTTTCGTGGCGACGTGGGTGACGAACGTGTAAAATGGTGTTGTGGCGCAGAAGGTGAGGAATTTTCTTTTTAATTAAAAAACGAATTGTTTTGGAAACAATTTTCCATTTAGTAGAGGTTTTATCTAAAGTGTTGTCTGTATTAGGAGGGGTTTATACCTGAAACTAAAATCTCAAAAGTGACACGCATTATAATAATCGTATGAATTTACAAAAATAATAATAATTAAACTTTCTGTCTTGAAAACTGATACTTTTCTGTCTCAAGATGGGTTTTATCTAGAACATAGATACTGAAATCTTAAAAATATTAGTGCCACGCTCATAATTTAAATTCTGAAAAAGTTTCATACAAAACATACCTACGTAGGTATATTTTGTGGATTTCGGTTTTCTTTGGACGACCAAAAGACTGCCAAACCTACTGTTCACATGTATAGATGTGAAACTTCTTAAAAACTCTCCCCTCTCATACAACTTTTAGACAGCGTCTGAGTCGGAATAAAGACGAGGAACAACAAAGAAGGGAGTCGCGCATCTGTAGTGACGTCACAAGGGTATCTACGCTTGACAATAATAGGCAATCCTCCTTGCTTATTATCATTAGCTGTCTTTCTCCGTCTCTCTACTTTATATTTATATTCCCTCTTGTGTCACGAAATTTCCTAAAACGTGAGGCGTCTTTCAAATCACTCTCCATTCTCGTTCAACTATTAGACCGCCGCCTAAGAAATTTTCACTTCAAAATAAGTTATGCCCATCGAGTTTTATCGAAAATAAATCTCTCAAATAAACACATCAAACCCATATTTTTGTTAAATTTCGAGCAAATTGAAATAAATTATAAACCATTGGAAAAAGAATTAAATTCTCTATAAACCCATGTAAAATTGAGTTTGATAGGTCAAATAGTTTTTGAGTAATTGAGCCTCAAAGTTGACTTTTAGTCCAAATTTTGTCAAAAACTTCAAACGCAATTTGCTCTAAAACTATAAATCTGGAAATATTGTAAGTAACAGGCCATTTAGAGCTCTATAAGAGCTACAAATTCTGAAAATTTCAATGCAATTTGCTCAACGGTTACCAAGCAATTGAGGTTTGAATATTTTGAAATCAGAATTCAAAGGGGGTACCCTTAAGAAAAACTCGATTTTTTTAATTTTTAGTTTTGCTCAATTTTGATTTTACCAATCGATAGAACGGGTCGAAATTAGTGGAAAACAACCCTGACATCAATTCCAAATGGCCATTTCAGGCAGAAACAAAAATTTTAAAAAAAAATCCTATTTTTGACTCTGGAAAATTTTCAAAATCTTGATATAACATGAACAATTGCCCATATCTTTATTAAATGCCGAGCAAATTGACATAAGTTATATACCTTTGAAAAGAGCATTAAATTCTCTATAAATCCGTGTAAAACTGAGTTCGATAGCTCAAATAGTTGTTGAGCAATTGAGCCTCAAAGTTGACTTTTATTCCAATTTGCTCAAAAACTTTAAATCTGGGAATATTGTAAATTACAGGCCATTTAGAGCTCTATAAGAGCTACAAATTCCGAAAATTTCAATGCAATTTGCTCAACGGTTACCGAGCAATTGAGGCTTGAATATTTTGAAATCAGAATTCAAAGGGGAGAAAAACTCGATTTTTTTAATTTTCAGTTTTGCTCAATTTTGATTTTATCAATCGATATAACGGGTCAAAATTAGTGGAAAAAAACCCTGAGATCAATTCCAAATGGCCATTTTAAGCAGAAACAAAAATAAAAAGAAAATCCCACTTTGGGCTCTGGAAAATTTTGAAAATCTTGACATGGTCATGAACAATTGCCCATATCTTTGTTAAATTTCAAGTAAATTGAAATAAATTATACACCATTGGAAAAATAATTAAATTCTCTATAAACCTGTGCAAAATTGAGTTTTTGAGCTCTAATAGTTTTTGGGTAATTGAGCCTCAAAGTTAACTTTTAATCCAAATTTTGTTAAAAATTTCAAACTCAATTTGCTCAAAACTATAAATCTGGGAATATTGTAAATTACAGACCATTTAGAGCTTAATAATAGCTACAAATGCTGAGAATTTCAATGCAATTTGCTCAACGGTTACCAAGCAATTGAGGTTTGAATATTTTAAAATCATAGTTCAAAGGGGATATCCTTGAGAAAAATTCGATTTTTTTATTTTTCAGTTTTGCTCAATTTTGATTTTACCAATCGATAGAATGGATCAAAATTAGTAGAAAACAACCCTGACATCAATTCTAAATGGCCATTTTAGGCAGAAACAAAAATAAAAAGAAAATCCTATTTTTGGCTCTAGAAAATTTTCAAAATCTTGGCATGGTCATGAGCAATTGCCCATATCTTCATCAAATTTCAAGCAAATTGAAATAAATTATACACCGTTGGAAAGAGCATTAAATTCTCCATAAATCTGTGTAAAATTGAGTTTGATAGCTTAACTAGTTTTTGAGCAGTTGAGCTTCAAAGTTGGCTTTTAGTCCAAATTTTGTCAAAAACTTAATTTGCTCGAAAACTATAAATCGGGGAATATTGTAAACTACAGGCCATTTAGAGCTTAATAAAAACTACAAAGTCTGAAAACTTCAATGCAAGTTTTTTAACGGTTACCGAGCAATCGAGGTAAGATTTTGAAATTATAATTCAATGGGGGTACCCTTATGAAAAAAAGTGATACTTCTTAGACGGCGGTCCGATATTTGAACGAGAATGGAGAGTGATCTGAAAGACGCGTCACGTTTTGGCAAATTTCGTTACACGAGAGAGAAAAAAAAAACGTAGAGGGACGGAGAAAGACAGCGAATGACAATGGCAGCCGACGAACGATTGACACACAAACAATAGAAACTATTATTATCAAGCGCCGATACCCTTGTGACGTCCCTACAAATGCGCGTCTCCCTTTTGTGTGGTCTTTCGTTCATCTTTACCATAGTCCACGACTCATACGTTGAAGTTTTGTGCTTTTATTGATCTTTTCATTCCAGCATTTTCATGCTTGTTTTATGTAACTTGTCAGTCTTTCAATACCTTACCTGCTTTTCAATTTCTCCTTACCTTTGGCGAATGAACATGTATGTTTTCCTGTAATTCGCCATTGAAAACACGGTCTTGACGTGTTATTGCTAGAAATAAAATTTGAATCAATTTCCAAAGGATAATAATGATCTTGTTGCTATTTTTGCCACTGGTGAATATATTTTATCATATAATCAAAGGATTCCTTCTGCGCAAAACCCTTGATACCACCAATCAAATTTTTTTATTTATTTGTTCTTTTTATGGCTTCTTGATAAATTTTAATTTTCTATTCAAGATTTCAGCATTTTCGCTGTCTTCCTTTCAATCGAATCACATTCTCTCGACATTACATCTATAAATAATTTCTTATCTTTTTTATCAACCAAACTCGTACTGTTTTGAGTTACATGCTCAACATATGATATGTTGTATGTGAATTTCAAATTGTATTTATTTTTTTCTCTTTGTATGTCCTCTTGTTCATCATTGTTCAATGCAGCAGGTCAAAGTGATTAAAATTATTGATGGTGTTATCTGTATTATTGAAACTAAACTAAAGGTGGAAGTAGTCTTTCATGGTTAATATCAAAGGTTTCTACTTAAAAAGTCAGCAAACTCATTATTTCGTCCATCACAGTAAATCAAATCAAAATTATACTCTTGTAGGAGTAGAGACCACCGTGTCAATTTAGACTTAGTATCCTTGTTTTTATCAAGCTCCAGAGTAATTATTTTGAATCAGAAATAAGAGTAAATCTTTGATTTTCCAGAAAGTGGCGATATTTTTTGATTGCCCACACTACAGCAAGACATTCCTGCTAATTACAGTGGTACTTTGATTCAGTACTGGTAAAATGTGCACTGGAATAAGATAGTATTTGTCTATTATTGGTATTATTGAAATGGTAGAGTACACAACCCATTCCGATAGCTGATCAGGTCCTTGTAAAACAAGTGGTTGGGAAATATGTTTTTTAACATTGTCAGAAGCCTGTTGATGACTAGGCAACCAACGAAATTTACACGCTTTATGTAGTAGAGGCGTCAATGGAGCTAATAAATCTAACATAATATGTGGAATATATTCCTTGAGTTAGTTGGCTGTGCTCATGAAACTTTGGAGGTCTTTTTTGGATTTGTGAGTTTGAAAGTTCTGTACTGCTATTACATGCTTTCCTTGAGGTATAATGTGGCATATGGTGACCCAAGTAGTCGAGTTCCGATGTAGCAAATTCGCACTTAGCTGGAGAAATTTTTAAATTATGTATTCTTAGCCTTTCGAAGACGTATTGTAGGTGATTAACGGCCATTTGCACCGCTCTAACTTAAGGTATATTAAATCCAAGTGGAGCTTTGAATGTGACTTTTGTAGCAACAAAAGTCACATTCAAAGCTCCACTTTGATTAAATATCCCTTAAGTGAAAGTCGTGCAAATGGCCATAAGATGACTTTTTGTCAGAGGAGTATATAATTATATAATCGAGATAAACTTTGCAAAATACATTGAGCAACCCACAGGATACTTCATTAATTATCAAGCGCTGAAACGTTCCAGGCGCGTTTTTCAGGCCGAAAGGCATCACTGTAAAGTGATAAAGTGCACCATCAGGAGTGAAAAATGCAGTATATTGCTTGGAAGAGTCCTCGAGGGGAACTTGCTAATAATCTGATTTTAGATCAAGCAGAGTGGAGACGGTGAGACATCCGAGATCCTTCATACGCGCTCTCATAATCCTTGACATATTCTATGTGACTATCTGGTATTTTCTGAAGACCTATATTTTTTGTCCAGCTTCTTTAGTTTTGTGAGTTCAGTTTCTTTTTTATTTTTCTCTTCTTCGGACTCACCGGATACAAACTCTATTTTTTCACTATATATTTCCTCAACAAAGTTAAGTAAATCTTCTAATGAAACTTCCAACCTGTATTTCCAGTTGTTGTAGTTATTTCCCTCGAACCATCTTCAATATTGCTTTCTGCCTTCGCGTGACTGTGGTCCATAACCTAACATAAATACTAGCAGAGTAGAGACAGTGTAATAGGCTTTTCGATGTGTAGACTAACTATATTTCTGATCTATACTTCAACACAACATTTGATGACAATCAATATTGTCATACTGTGTATAATGACACTATAGTTACTTATAGTTGCATTCTCCAAGAAGCGATCCTTCTCCCTTGTGTTTTTCAAATATCTTCCTCTAGCCATTGATGTTAACCTAATTTTAATCTTTTCACTTGAGTAAATTCAAGGCAAAATCAAATCAAAGCTAGAAATCATATGTCACTTATTATCAAAGATACGTGGCAAGGAACAATCCAATTTGCCTCAGTAAACAATCAGATTAGCGCTTCCGAGTCAATCTTTAAGTGGGACAGTAAAAATGCAATCTTGTAAAGATGCTTTTAGATGATGAAATGCTAAATAATTTATTTTAAATTCGATTAAGTATACTAACAAATTGATAATTTGACTTTTTAAATTTTATCTCATGTAAAAGTCATTTCTCATTTATTTCATTAATCAACATTCTCGAGATTATCCTCTTGCCCGATTTAATTACTCTTCAACTATGCACAACTGGCAACATATTTATCAGAAGCTTTCGATATTGTTAAAACTATCTACCCCCGTTAATGTGGTTTCTCTTGATAAAGTTTTGCATTCTGACCGTGCTGACGTTTAATTTTGTTTTGTTTAGGGCTCGTACTTGTATGACTCACAAAATAATTAATTAGACAATGTTATATTTGAATTTACACAAATATAAAAATAATTTAAGATAAAGGCTTGTTTTATGATATTTATATTCAAATTATAATTCTGCTAGGTGTTATTATACGTTAGTTTACTGGAAAAAGTTTTTTTTTTTTTTAAATTATGATTTGGATAACACAAATATTGCAACAATTTCGAAACCATTATCGGATTATGCGAATGAGTCTGACATAACATTATTATGTTCAGTAGGTACCTATTTGAACACTGATAATGAAAAATACTTAAATTGCAATATTATTATTGTAGTGGTAAATTTATTATAATTATTATTATCTTGTTTACTTAAATGTATAAAAATGTTCAATCGCTTAGAGACGAAGTTCGGTAAAAATCTCCATATTTGCTGTATGCAGTGAGGATATTATGATGTTGCATTTTTTGTGACGTAAGAGGTTGACCCACAACACCTCCTAGCTTAAGTTATAAAACATTGGGAAATTCCAGGTGAATAGTGCCTATATCAACTGAACTGATTTTTTTTTTTACGGATATGCGCACTCGCAAGGAAATGTCCTATCACGCTCGAGAAGCGGCAAGTGCGCGGAAATGTCGGTGTATGTTGGTCTTGAAACGGTTCAGGTTGTAACCTGCAGGGAAAACCGTCGCAGGGAGTTTATTCCACAGCGATGCTGTTCTCCAGAGATATGAATTCTGATATAATGAGGTTCTTGGTGCCTCTAGTTTGACAGTAAATTCATGGTTACCGTCTGTTTGACGGGTTCGCCTGGTAGGTGCTACTCTCGGTGGAATCATACGTGCCAACTCTTCAGAGCATTTTTCGTGATAGTACCTGTAGAAGAGAGATAAATCGCCCACAGATCTGCGATGTTCGAGACCATCCAAGTTACGAGTAAGTGCGGGGTCATTGATCAGCTTGATAGCTCGTTTTTGCACGGTATTCAAAAGCATTAAGGTATGTTTGGGTGCTGCACCCAATATATGTGAGCAGTACTCCATAGTTGGTCGAATCTGGGCTTTGTAGAGTGTCAGCAATTGGCTTGGTGTGTACAGATGTCTTGTACGATAAATGTACTGATAAATCTCACAACTTAAAAAAGGTCTACAAATGAAAACACCGAAAGAACATTCAATATAATTCAGCAACATACTATACCAGAACCTTGTCAACAGATGATAAGATACTAGAATTGGAAAATGTGGTGATAAACGATGCAATAGGGCAGAGTGTGTTTTTTTTTTCATCCCCAGTCGTAAAAGGCAACCATCCCCAAAAAACTATAATGGAACGCGACGAAAAAGGAAAAAGGTTTACAGAGCAGAGGATGGATACCTCAGTTCTGCACGGGATCACTGGTGGAAGTGCAGGCTAGCCCCGACTGTCAGCAAGCGACTGTACAGCGCCGCTTCATAGGGAACCAGACCGGGGCGCAGGTGACAGCTCTTGGAACATACAGGGAGACCCAGGTTGGGAACAACAGAGACCAAAAAGCCTCACTTACGGTAGACCTAACTTGGGATGACGACATAAAGAGCTCATTCCACTCAGCGCAAAGAAGCAGCTTCATGAGTTCGGATTCTTCGGAAAGGACAGTTTAGAGGAAGCAGCTAGAAACATCAACCGATGACAATGGAGAAGCTTAGAAAAATAAAAAAGCCCCCGAATTCTTCACCCTCAGGGAAGCCCCAGATATGATGGTAAAACTGAGCTCACAGCTGACAAAGAACATTGAGCAAAACACGAAACGCAGCATTGAAGATATCGCGCAAAAACTCAACAAAAACATAAAAATCCTGAAAGTAATAAGTGTTACAGATTGGCTCCAATGGCACAGATATAGAAAGACAGAGAAATTGACCCACAAACAAGCCCCCTAAAAGATACGCAAACAAGCCCTCCAAGAGGTGAGCACACATCGGTAGAAGACAGCAACATATGCTCAATTTGCATGGCAAAAAAGACAAGAGACCAAGGTACCCAAACCAGAGTATCGATGGAAGAACGAGAGAGAGTATCTAGGGATACTAGGAAGGCTATCCACCTACGAAGAGTGGGTGCAAATCAAAAATATGGATAGAGATGAAGAGGTGTTCACCAACACCACCATAAAAATGAGAAACCCCATACAGACTTCGGCATCCACAGTAAAAGTGGACCTCAGTATGGAACCCTAGTGCAAAGCTCTAAATGGAAATCTAAGCAAAAAAACATCGTACAACATAAAATAATAATAATAAGACATGTAGCGCTACTTTGGTTTTCCAGTAAGAAAGCGGTCGGTTCGGGGTTTTCGGAAAACTCGGGCGCCACCCTTAGGATTATAGTAGTTAAGGGCCCACGTGCACTAGGTACCTTTTAAACAGTGGAGACGGAAAAACCAGAGGTCTATGCGCATTTTCCCCAAAATGAAACACACAGTATCCAACAATGTACTTTCTATTAATGCCCAAATAAATAACAATAGAAAGGAAATATGAATGTAAATACGAAGTAGCGTGAATGAAAATTAAAGCGAGTGCGAGAGAGAGAGAGTGTGTGCGAACGAATACTGGCGGGTGATTCACGTGAATGAGAAGCAACGGAAATAAAGGCCCCCACGGTACGGTAAAAACGGTTAGATGACGGTAAATGGGACAGAAGCTCCAACGGACATTAACGGTCTGGCTTGTTAATAATCTGAATAGAGAGATGAGCACCTGCTTCACTGATACGTAAAGAGAGCGCCACCGTGTAACGTGTTCCAATCACATGGCCCCCTCGTGTCCGTCCTGGCAAGGATAAGGTCAACCTCATTCAATCCAGGTACGTCGCAATGTATAAGCACCTCCCTCATCCAGATTGAGCGCCACCGTGTAACGTGTTCCAATCAGAAGGCCCCCTCCTGTCCGTCATGGAAAGAATAGGATCACCGTGTAACGTGTTCCAATCACATAACCCCATTCAATCCAGGTACATCGCAGCATATAAGCACCTCACTCACCTGGATAGGACTCGGCAACGGTCGGTTCGGCAACGGTCGGGTCGGCTCTGACGGTTCGGAAACGGTATTAGCAGCTTACCTCGGTACGGGTTAGGTAACTGCTGGTCTGGTCGGTGCGGCGGACGGCATTGCTGTTCTTGGACGTGTTCGCTACTTTTATAGAAAAATCCTGGGGGGGAAACGCGTTGGTAGTAGGAATTGCTAGTGGGAGAAGTAAAGGCTCGACGCACGTCGCGCGAAATTGTACCGAAGCCTTTGACTGAAGCGGCATCAGCTGATCGCGAAAAGCAAGAACCCTCGGAAAAGCCTATTTTCCTTGGACCATTTATTAGGAAAAAAGGTTTAATGAAATCGTGTTATTTTATTAAGCAGTTTTAAAGAAAGAACGGAGATTGTAGTCAGCCGAATACGGAAATACTGAAAAACTCTAGTAACGGCGTTACAGTCACTTCTCACAAATAGTGAAAGAGACCTCTGGGACAAAATGCGAAGACTAAAAGAGGAGACGGAAGAGAATGAACAGATCGCTATACACCGCACAAACCTGTGCAGCTTAACCGAACTAAAAATTTTCATGGAAGCCATCTTCCACGAATCCAAAACCAAAGTCTCAATTTTCACGGATCGCAATCAAGGGCAAATAACTGCACCCACGGAATCCTTTGCACTGTGGGAAAATAAGGGATGGCATACAGTGATATTGTCTCTGAAGCAATTAACTCAATCAGAATAACAAAGAACCAGAACGTCCTAGTAAAGATGGACATAGACTCAAGCGCGGTAAGGTACTCAAGAAGGTGATAGAAAAGACCACAGAAGGGGTCCATGTAAGAATAAGCGGGGACGCGAAACTCGAGACTATACACACAAGAGGTATGGATGCGATGACCACCAGAGAAGAGGTCATTTCAGCTATTGAAGAAACAGTGGGTGGCGTAGCAGGTAGCGACATCAAACTGGGAATTCTGAATCCAAATGCGGGAAACACCCAGGCAATCACCATCCAGATGGAAAAAACCAAGATGGACGAAATTTTAAAAAACAGGCGTATCCGCATCGGCCTGTCAAGATGCCAAATCGAGGAAAGAATATATTTCACAAGATGCTTTAGATTCTGGCCTTATGATCATCAAGCAGACCGATGTAAAGGCCCAGACAGGAAAGACCTCTGCTACAAGTGTCGCGAAGGTGGCCAATCAGCAAGAACGTGCAGAAAGAAAGAAATGTGCCCCATCTATGTCGAAAATGGCCACAAAATATGCACTGGAAGATGCAACGCCTTCCGCCAAGCCCTGACAACAGCCAAAAGAGCCATAGTTGCAGCCAACCGCAGATCTTCCTCATATACTTACGAAGCGGACACTGACAATGTTGTTACCAATTAAAAATGATGCACACCATGCGAAAGAACAACTCCACCAGTCTCAGAACGGTGAAGATGCTCCAACTAAATGCGAACAGCCCACGATCTCCTAGCAGTAACAGCGAACCAATTCGACGCAGATATAGTAATTATTTCAGAGCCGAACCTCAATTCAGTGAACAACATGACCTGGCACGTAGTCACGAGAAAAAACATCGCGTACCACAAGTCTGGAGCAGGCGACGGTTTTGTTTGGGTAGCACTCGCAGACTTTTTAATCGTCAGCTGTTATTTTCCACCGAGCACCTCACAGGAGGGGTTTAGTCTGGCCCTTGACGCCCTGGAAGACTTCCTGAAGGTATCTCATTGCTGGCAACTTTAAAGTCTGGGCTACAGATTGGGGCATGCACACCACCAACGCAAAAGGTAACATTCTTCTGGAATGGATGGCGACAAATGACCTTACACTTCAAAACAATGCAAGAGTGGTTGTCAGCTCAATTGTCGACCTGACTATGTCAAGCGGCAACATCAGCGTCAAGTTTACAGGCTGGGGAGTGTTAGACGTGGAATCACTCAGTGACCACAGATACATATATTTCACGGTAGAAAATGTTGCGTTGCATGGGATTAGCTGTTTTTCGTTGTGGGCGAAGCTTGTGAAGGGTATCGCCGGAACATATAAAAATAGCCGTTTTCAGGCCAGAAGGAGTCAGTTCTCTTCAGGCAGTGATTGAGACTTCATCTCGCCTGTCTACCCCGTTCTCTGCGCCAGAGACAAGAACAGCTCTCCCCTCATTTCTTCGACAGAAGTGCTGTGACATGTACCCGGAACTTAGGAGCGCGTATTAGGCTGGCAACGTTCTGCTGTGGGTCACCTTGCCTTAGGGATCACTTTATGTGGCCGGTGGACGAACCTCTCAGAGCGTTGTTGGTGCGAGCTACTTCATAGGTACGAAGATAGAAAAGAGAGAGCCAACGTTACAACCCCTCAGGCGCGAAATAAGGCTTCCGGAAAAGCCCAGTTCGTCGCAAGGAAACCCGCATTAATCCTTGCACTAAAGGTTGATGTCCTGGGGGAGTACTTCGCATTAGTTTGCCATCAATACCCGACAAAGTCCTTTTCAGGGCAACTGTCTGGAAGAAAAAGAAAAAATCGTTTCATTTCTGGTTCTTAACTGAGCCCCGCGTTTCCAATTCGGCACATTCGTGCAGCTTTCCGTCTAGGAAATCTAGACTCCTCGTCCGCTTTTGTCACTTATACTTTTGGAAACCTATTTCAAAGGTTCCCGACCCCCCGTGTCCGTCCTCGACGATTTTCGTGAATTTTTTTGAAAATTCTCATCTCTTCTGCAAGCTCCACGTCGTATTGAAACTCAAAAATCAAATAATCATTTTCTTCCTCCAAAGGCTCACCAAGTTGGGACAGAATTTGTAAAAAGACTAGAAAGTCTAAATTATCCAAGCTTGACTTTTTCTTGAGGCTTTTTTAGAAAAAATCTCAATTTCAATTTAACTTAAAGCAAGATTAGCTTCGTCGAGTTTTGACAGAGTTTTATAAGAAGACAAAAGTCGAAACTACCCCAGCTTGAATTTTTCTTGAAATTTTTTACGGAAAAATCTCAATTTTAAAACAAAGACAAAGGCAAGAATGTCGGCGAGTTAGAACAGAGTTTTATAAGAAGATAAAAGTCGAAACTACCTCTAGCTTGAATTTTATGGAGGGTGTTTAGGAAAAAACCTCTTTTTCACTACAGTACGGACGAGACTTTGACAAAAACACACGAACCTTCAAAGGTTAGACTGATTTTCGGACCTGGTGCACCGTTTTTGTTCCCCCGTGTTTTTATTTGTCACTTAACTTCTCGAAGCCGCTCGAAGGTTTCCTCAGAGTGCCATCTGAGTTCAACGTACTGTCGTTGCAAACAAAAGTTTCTAGACACCGTGTTAATACAACTTTGGCCCCTCGGACTTCAAAAAATCGAGTTGGAGCCCTGCTCCCATACAATACAAAAACGTCAATTCTCACTTCCTTTTTCTGGAGGCTGCTGATTCGCAAGCTCATTCCTTGAAGAACCAGTGGGGTGGTTTTGGCGGGACCTCCTCTCAGTTAAACTGAGAAGTTGTACAAACAGCCGTAGGAAACAAAAAGGGGTTGTTGTTTCACCCCAAAAACAACTGGCATCCCAAACCGACTCCAGACAATGGACAAAAATGACGGACAGATACAGTCCAGACCTATACGGCGCCACTCTAGATGAGTTGGATATGATTCTAAGTCAAGGCCCCATTCCTGCGGCCGTATCAGAATCCGATTTTAACGAGCCTGAAGTCCCGCTCGCCGCAACAAGCCTGAATCCGCCCGACGCAGCGGAACTTGATTTTCTACGCTCACTTTTTACTGAACTCGAAGAGTTTAGAAGGCAAAAGGAAGTCGAAGCTAAGAAAAGCTTATTGCGCGACAAAAACGGGAGAAGCACAACGTAAAATATCGTATCCAGGCACAGATGGAACATCAAAAATTTGAACAACCCGCTGAACGAAGCGGTTGCCGTGGCGGCACTGAATCCCCCTCCCCCCCCGGAGACTCCCGTAAGTCTCGACGCACTAGTGAAAGAAATATACAACGCGTCAATGCCCAAAAAGAGACCTAACCCTAACCACAAGAAGCCCGCATATTGGTGGAACGACGACATCGCCAAGCAGCTCAGGAAAACGTGCCTTACCCTGAAGAGGAAACTCACTGGGAACCACCGCAGAGACTTCACGAGAATACTGTCAGACAAGAAAACCTACAATAGTCACAGGGAAAAACTGAAATTGGCTATCAACAAGGCAAAAAGGAACTGCTGGAGAAGACTCTGCGACGACATCAACGACGACTGCTGGGGCGACGGCTCTAGAATAGCGACAAGGAGGCTTATGGTAATGTCTGAAAACAGGGCACTGACGATGGCAAAATCCCTAGAAGCAGCGAAACTCTTATTCCCCTCCAGACCACCAGCTGCTTGGGAAAAGCTGAAGTGAAGTAGAACAGATATTCCTGAACTAACTGTAAACGAAATAACAGACGCATGTCACAGGCTGAAACCCAACAAAGCTTCAGGCATAGATGGCATACCCGCAGACATCCTGAAACTTCTAGCTGAGAAGGAACCACAAGTCTTTCTCAAAACCCTCTGAAAACCGGCCTGTTTTTATGAAACTGGAAAGCAGCTAGCTTAGTGCTGATGGAGGAGCCCAAAAAATCTGCAAACGACACCCAAAAACTCCGCCTCCTATGCCCGCTCAACTCATGTGGAAGGCTTCTTGAGCACGTCATCCTCGCGAGACTAAATACTGACCTCAACCTCGCCACCACACTGAGTGAAAAACAGTTCGAGTTCAGGAAAGAAATATCCAGCTGCGCGGCAATCCTGAATGCGCTGGACAAGATCAGGCCAGAAATTTACAAAAGGAGCCACAGACACATGCGCATCGGCATGATGGTCATCCTGGACATCAAAAACGCCTTTAACCCGGCACCTTGGCAAGTGATCGTGGCGGAGCTGAAAAGAAGAGGCGCAGCGCGATACCTGGTCAATTTCATCCAAGACTATTTCATTGACAGAGCCATAGTCCTTGAGGCAAAAAGCCGCGAGGAGATGTTTGACATGTCCTGCGGCGCCCCACCAGGTTCGGTCCTAGGACCCACCCTCTGGATCGAACATGTACGACACCCTTCTCAATTTAAACAACCAGAGGAGGTTTCCTTGATCGGATACGCAGATGACGTTGTCATAGTCGTCCTGGCTAGACATAGACGAGGCAGAAATCAAGATATTGTTTGCCCAGCGGGTGCCCAGCGGTTCTGAGTCTACGGAAGGAATTCGGACGTGAATGTGCGATGTTGCCACGTTTAGTTATAAAAAAGCGAAAATACTAGCATGAAGTATAGTTCATTTGAAAATCCATTTTTTTAATAAGAAAATGTAGATAACAATAAAACGCTGAATATTTCAACATGATTGTTAGATCTATGTTTATTTAAATAACTGATTTCTTTAATTTTATCTATTGTAAAAAATAAACATTTAATGAATCCATCAGTTTTTGACAATTTGGCACGGATCCGGCCTGGATGAACCTGATTGGTGGAGTTTTTGGCAGCAACACCGTTGCCACATGGAACCATGCAATTGTCAGTGTACTAACGTCACCTTACGTATCGCTATTGGCCAGGGCTCTTGTCATTTTATCCTCCCAACTTGGAATATCGATTCATACTGAAATATCCAGTGGCGGCGGTTTGGTCATTATCGATTTTCGTGTACGAGTTGCAATACGATAACACTTCCAAAAAGTTCCGCACGCAGCTGGGTATTTTGTGAATGAAATCAGCCATTTTTTTTTACAACTGCATTCCCCTTACAGTTGCCCCGTAGACATAGAGTCGCTGGGCAGACATTAGGAGCGGCAACGAGTGGCGTCAGGCGTTGGCTCCAAGAAAACCACCTCGAGCTATGCGAAGAGAAAACGCAGGCAATTATCCTAACCTCAAAGAGATTCGTCCCCTACAGAGACCTCAACATTATTGGCAAAGCATTACGTCAAAGCCCGAAGTCAAATACTTAAGAGTCTGGTTGGACAACAAGCTTTCCTTTGCCCGCCATATAAAGAACGCGGCCACGAGAGCTAGTAACGCCATGTCCGCCCTAGCGCGGCTAATGCCCAACATAGAAAGATCAGCACCCAGCAAACAGAGGCGAGGTCCATACTATTGTACGCTGTTCCTGTCTGGGACCATATCATGAATATCGAAAAGTATCGAAATATTCACTCCAGGAAACAACGACTAGGAGCTCAACAGACGCCATCCTAGTGATTGCGGAGACCCCCTCATGGACCTCCTTACCAGACAAGCCAGCCACGAAAACAGCAGAGGCGCCAATGCCGCTAAAAAACGCCACCCGATCGGAAGCCAAGGAAAGACCATGGCGGAATGGCAAATCAGATGGCAAAACAGCACACAGGGCAGATGGACGTATAGACTGATCCCGACCATATCCACCTGGACAAACAGAAAGCACAGCGAAACGGACCACTACCTGACTCAGCTTCTAACAGGCCACCGGTGTTTCCGTGCATACACGCATCAAATAAATAGAACGCCAGACAACGAGTGTGTATACTGCGGTGAGGCCGACACGGTGCAACATACTTTCTTCCATTTCAAGAACTGGCTAGAGCACCATGAAGCCTGCACGAACAAGATAGGGCCCAGAACTGGAACGTCGTCAAGACCTTGACTAGAAAAATAATGAAGGAAAAAACAGACGATGAAGGCAACTTTAAACCGGAATTCGAAGACACATGAAACAACACTCGCCATCATTTGAAGTAATGCTATCGCAGTTCCAAATGGTTGGCTAGACTCTAGAGGGGACAGGGTTTTAGTTGGTCGGTTATCTTCAGAACAAGACACCATCCCGACACACCCCCTGGCGCCAGAACAACAGTCAGGGATAGTCTGCAATCAACTACATGGCCACCAGTCCTAACTGGCTCTCAAAATCTACTTTGAACAAATATTACAGAAATAGTATTGAAAATGTCGAGATTACTGGAGAAAGGCTCCAATCCTGACAACTTGATTTTGACTCAAATTCACTGCAAAATTGTATAAATTTCAAGAGGAATTTCAAAACCAGACTTTTGATAATCTATAAATAACCATTTCAATTGCCTCTTGAATTTATGCAAATCCTATAGCACTGATATGAGTGAGACATCGCCAATTTGTATGTTATAATATTAGATTTATAGATTCCATTGTTATTTTTGAAAACTGTAAAAGATAATCATGAACCTTTGAATTTATGTAAAAATTTTTTGCCTATTACAAACGTATTTTATACTCAATTTTTTCTTTCAGAAATCTCCTGCTGAAGTTGATCGTGGTCGTGGCTACAGCATGGTTCACCGTCGCCATGTTGGTGTTCCGGGGTTCCGGTTCGGTCGATCGTCCAATAGCTGAACCCTTGCAGCAGGAGCAAAGGCATTTGGACCGAAACGAGGTAAGCGAATCCAAATACTTCCCAGAAAATCTACTAAATACCTCAATAATATTTCAGATTGGCGATGGACGCGAACCGGTGATAAAACGTAACCAAGACCTCGCTGACGATGAAGCTGGTCCAGTGATGCCATTCAAAATGGACGAAACAACTACTGCTAGAGTAAGACCGGTGAGAAACGAGGTTGATGTGCTGGCACCACCGCAAGAACTGCCCGGTGAAATGGGAAAAGCGGTGGTGTTACCTACAAATTTGAGTGGTAAGTTAATTTCGATATAATAAGAGAAACTATCGACATCAAATTAGGAGTCGTTGAGATAAATTGAGATAGTTATATGTAAATCCTATCAAGTCAAAAAATGTTACATTAAAATCCGCTCCATACGACTGTATAAAAATTGAGTTGATCTCCCCCTAAGCTCCCTCAGGCACAATTCCAGAATTCCGATCCTCTAAATTAAAAGAGAGAAATTAACTCTAACGAGATCGGAGCACCAGTTGGCAAAAAGTCAGAAACGCCGATGCTTTCTCATCAAGCGAAAACTCGATCTCGGTTAAACGAGCCGCCAAAGATCGTTTGTTGCGAGTTATTCCTGCGGGAGCAGCTTGAGAAATGGATTCGGCCGCTCTATAACTGGAACGATAGGCCGGGTGTAGTAATAATGATAATACAGAAGATCTACAATTAACGATTATCCAAGAAATCTTAGGAAAATAACTGAGAGTTGGTTCAATTTAACACAGGAGAAGCCAAAGTTGAGTTCAATTTGTATATACAGACCTACTAGACACATTGTAACGTGTTAAAATTGTCCTTGTTAATTTTTGTTAGTTTTAAGAATTTTGACAATAATCCATAGGTTGGTGATTTATTAATTTGCAACAATCGAGTAATAATTTTTGTATTATAGACCTTATAGATAAGAATATTTCGGCCTGATGGGTTTGGTAGGTTCCGCTACGCATGATCCGGCCATCGACTAGTTTGGGAGTACCACCGAGGAATGGGTTCCTGTTCCCTACTGTCGAATTTTCGTATTTCTTTAAATATTTTTCAATTTTTAAATAAACACTTTATGAGGCTATGAGATTCCTGTCGGATGATTTGTTTTGAGGTATTCAGTAAAGAGTCGAGTATTTTGTGGGTGACATCGCGGAAAAGTTGGGTTTTCCCGCTGGGTGCGTATTAAAAAATTCCCCGTTTCCCTCTCCACTGGAGGGGAACCGACCAGATCAGGAAGTGGTCATCACTCTCGAAAATTCGGCAGAGAACCACGCCATCATAGTTACGTTTGCAAATATTTTGTCCAAGCCTTATTGAAAGGGATAAATTGTCCGTGGTGGTTCAACAGCGAGTCGGTGGTGCGTTTTGTTCTATTGACGTTCTGGTGCCGATTTGCTGCGGCTGTTAAAACCAGCTGGATTTTTGGGTTGTCGCCTTTTTGATCTCCGCCCAGAGTGCTCCATGCACGGTGTCCAAAACTGCTCAAAACTGAGAAATCCAGGTATTTTTCCTGAGTTTGGCCACACGGAATCGTGTGTAAGTATTTTACAATTTCATTAATTCAAATTTCGCATAGTATTCTCAAGGATTAAGAGGAGTTTTGTTGCATTTGTTGTTAAAACGTGCTCATACTGATTAAATATTTTTGGGAAATTAATTATCTTTTTTTTTTCTTTCATTTTGGCAACCCGCTATATTCGATCAGCTATGCGAATGGTAACTTTTGGTGATTTCTTGTAACCGGTAATCAATCTACATTGGGAATTGGCACCCATATTTTTATTCCTGTGAGTTTGAGTTTGAACCGCACGACCATTCCCAAGCTGCGCTAGCCTAGCATTCCGTTGTCCACCTTACCTTACCTTTCCTTCTAAACTGCTGGAACCGTTTTAGGGCAGAAATTGCGTGGCAAATTTTGGCGCCCAACGTGGGGCCCATTTTCGAAGTTTTTCATTGCTTTGCGAGATTGCCATTTAAAGGAAATTTCTCTGGGTTGGGGAATTTTTTTCTTCCCTTTCTCTTTCCCTTTCTTGATTTGATTTTGGAATTGCTCTAGCTTATTTATACTCTGGTGATTTGCACTCAATAAGTTTGGCAGGGGCCTCCCTTGATTTTGGCAGTTATTGGATAATAAATGGGTGCATTTTGGAGACAATTTTGTTGTGTTGTTTATAGACGTGAATATTTCTGCTTCAGGTAAATGAATGTTACTCCTGATTCGTATTAAATTTGTTTCGAATTGTTTAACGTGGCGATCTAAGTAATTTCCTTAAAGTTTTATTGTGATTTTAATTTGATTTGCGTATTGACAAAAAAAAAAAAAAATGGCCATGAATATGAAGATAAATCGGCTAAGACAATTAATAAAATTGGAACAAAGGGGAGCCGCCTTAAAGTATCCGAAGTATCCATTTGAGTTTGATGATGATTATAAAGAAATAACTGGAAAGATTTCAGAGCTCGAAAATCTTGTTGGTGAATTTTGCGAATCAGCGGAGAGTGGAAATTTTATGAAGATTTCTACGAAATTATGGCATGCCTACGGCCGAGCCGTAGTGTACCGAAGGGCGACGAGAAGATTTGTTAACGCTCAGAAGCGGTTGTTTAAGTTCTATCTCTATATTCCACACTCCAACAGAAAGCGAGAAAATTTAAAAAACTCTCTCTAGCCCATAGTCCTTTAGATGTCGTGAATCTGCTGTCATCAACCGGGCTGGATGATGAGGACGACCAAAGCACCTCTTCATCCGAGGAAAGTTCTGAGGATTCTGAGACGGAGAATAATGTCGCAACCGCATCGGCTATGCCACAAAGTTCTCAAAACAATAGACCAAAGTTCGTACCAGTTTACCAATGAAATTTAAAATACGATGGCGAATCAATGTCCCTAAATAGCTTCCTCGAGACTGTGGCAGAAATGATTATTTCTCGGAATGTTACAAAGCCACAATTGTGTGCATCCGCTGCTGATCTTTTCGTAGGGCAAGCGAAGATTTGGTATATTGCTAATAAAGATAACATTGGAACCTGGAAACAACTGGTTCATGAATTACGCAGACATTTTTTGCCAAGTTACTATTACGATCGATTGTTTGATGAGATTAAACAGCGAACTCAAGGACCTAAGGAATCGATGGGTATCTATGTGGCCACAATGATCAACATGTTCAAACGGTTAACTTGTCTAGTAGCAGATGCTCTGGTACTCAAGATTTTGATGAAAAATATTTCACCATTTTATCAAAGTCAACTGAGATTAATCACAGTTAAGTCTATTCAACACCTTATTGATCTAGGAAGGCAGAGAGATGAAAGCAAACAGTCAATTGAGGAATTTGCTCCTCCCCCGCATAGAAATTAGAAACTAATGGAACCTGATTTAGCTTATATTTATACAGAAAGCAGTGCTTCTACCAGTGCAGTGGGTGATGTGGTTATTGATGAGATCTCGTGTTGGAATTGCAGGGCTGGTGGCCATCGAGCTTCGGAGTGCAGTAAGCCCAAAACTAAATATTGCTTCCGATGTGGCACTGCAAATTATACAGTTCGGAATTGTCCTAAACGCTCTCACAGTTCGGGAAACGCTATGCCGAGAGATTAGAGTGCCGAGACATTAGAGGGCCGTGAAGTGTCTCGTGATCCCACGGTCATCCCCAATAGGATTTTAACACATAAACAAAAAGCCGTCCTGGATTTCATCCTCTTCCATGCTGAAGGAGATGAAAGACCTTACCTTTGTGTAAATATTTTGGGCTTAGAGTTACATGGTCTCCTGGATAGTGGCGCGTCATCAAGTATCGCTGGTGGGCCTGGATGTTCTACACTGCCGAGCATAAAATTAGGGTCATCCCATAATTTGCAAGCAAAACTTGGGGCAAAACAACAAGAACTTTTTTAAATTCACGCAACTAGGACAAAATCATCACATAAAGTTAATGAACTTTACACCAAAAAAAAAAAACAATTCGCAAAAACCAAAAATTTTAAAAATAATTGCAAAAACTCGGCAGTGTATTTTAAAAACTCTAAATTTGTCCCTGAATGAAGAACATCAAATATCTTGTACCGTTGCGGATGGTAATAAGTATCTAAGTATAGGATCTATGTCTGTGCTAATCGCAGTGGAGGATCGAGTAAAAGTTCATCAACTCCTAATAATACCAACATTGCAGCATACCTTGATACTCGGTGTAGATTTCTGGAGACGGATGGGAATGGTGCCTGACTTGAGGCATGGCGATTGGAAATTTTCCACTGAAACAACCATCACTTCTATCAGCTTGGGTTCAGACAATTTAAGCTCAAAATCAGAATTAACTCCCGAGCAAAATAAGTAATTGGAGGATTTGGTCAAGCAATGTTTTGCAAAAATGGGCGACCGTCTCGGTTGTACTACCTTGGTAGAGCACCATATAGATACGTCATCTCCACCAATAAAACAGCGCTACTACCCGGTCTCGCCGATTATGCAGAAGCATATACATGCGGAGCTTGACAAACTTTTGAAAGAAGAAAAACACCAAGTCTTTTCTTTGAAATTTAAATTTCAACTCCACTTGGAGTCATGGACTACTTCTTCAATTTTGAAAGAAGGTATAGTTGAACCGAGTTCCAGTCTTTGGGCAGCTCCAATTCTTCTTGTGAAGAAATCGGATGGAGTTACATGGCGATTTGTAACGGACTTCCGAAAATTGAATATGGTTACCCAAAAGGATTCGTACCCTCTACCGTTCATTTCCGCTACGTTGGACCAGCTTAAAAATGCTCGGTACTTGTCCACGATGGATATCAAGTCTGCATATTTCTAGGTGCCCCTTTCAGAGGCTTCAAAACCATTAAGAGCTTTCACCATTCCCGGTACAATATCGAAGTCTACCTATGGGATTATCCAACGCACCCGCAACATGGCAACGTCTAATAAACCAAGTTCTGGGGGCCGATCTGGAGGAGTACGTACTGGTATATCTTGACGATATAATTATTGTGACTTCCACGTTTGAGAAACACCTGGAAGTATTAGATGAAGAGGCTGGGAGCGGTCAACCCTATGGTTTCTAAGGAAAAATGTAAGTTCTGCCGCCCGGAATTAAAATATTTGGGGTATGTCGTTGATCGTAATGGTCTGCATGTCGAACCCGATAAGGTCAGTGCCATCTTGAAGATCTTACCTACTACCAATGTACAAGAGATACGAAGAGTGATAGGCATGGCGTCCTGGTATAGGAGAGATTTATTCTCAGTTTCTCTACTTTTATATCTCCTCTTTCGAATCTGACACGGAAAAACCAACCTTTTAAGTGGATTCCAGAGTGTGGAGGAGCTTTCCAATCATTGAAGGATGCTTTAGTAACTACACCTGTTCTGGCGTGCCCCAATTTTTCTTACCCTCTACCGTACAAGCTGATGCTAGTGGTTTTGAAATCGGCGCTGTATTGACGCAAGAAACATCAGAAGGAGAAAAGGTGGTTGCATATGTCTCCCGTTCTCTGAATTGAAATGAACGACATTATACTGTTAGTGAACGAGAATGTTTGGCGGTGATTTGGCTGAGGCCATATCTGGAAGGATCAACGTTCACTCTGATCACCGACCATCATAGTCTAGTGTGGTCTATTAACCTAAAGAACCTCACTGGTCGGTTGGCGAGATGGGCTATCCGAATGCAGTAATACGACTATATCATCGTTTATCGTAAAGGCGAGGATCACATCGTGCCCGATAATCTGTCCAGAACCGTGCCCGTTATTGACACTGTCATATCCGATACGCCGTTGGAATCTGTAAAGGATTTGTGGTTTCAGGAGCTTTATAGGAAAATTAAAAATTCCCCAAGGAAATATTCCGCTTTTCGCATCTTGGGGGCTAAAATCTATAAATATGTTAAACCAAAATTATCCGAGTTGGCAACTGAAAAGGATTTCTGGAGGGAGGTGATTCCTCGTGAGGATCTTGATAAAGTCATCCTCGAAGCTCATACCTCACTTTGTCACGTTGGTGTGTTTAAAACATATCGGCATCTCACTAAGACGGCATATTGGCCAAAGATGAAAGCTGATGTTGCAGCTTGCATTCGTCGCTGTCGTGTGTGCCTCTCCATTAAACCCGAACAAAAGCAACCTGCTCGTGCTTAGTTCTCAGGTCTCCATCTCTGAGCCATTCGAACTTATTTGTGCCGATCTTATTGATCCCCTTCCCCGTTCCAATAGTGGGTATACTCACATATTTGTGGTTGCCGATTGTTTCAGCTTTGCTTTATTGTTTCCATTACGTGCAGCTACCGCTTCAGCTATATGTCAATTTTTGGAAAATTACGTTTTGTTATTGTTTGGGATTCCTGCGACCATAATCGTAAATAATGGAGTCCAATTTCGTTCAAAGGAATTTCAGAGTCTTATGCAGAAGTATGGTTCGCGTATTAAATATACCTACGGCTTACTATCATCCCCAAGCGAATCTTTGTGAACGTGTTAACAAGGGTGTGAAAACCATGCTGATGTCCTTTGTGTCTGAAAATCATAGTACTTGGGATAAGTATCTGGGAGTAATCGGCAATGCTATCAGAACTCAGTTCATGAGGTGACGGGATGTTCGCCGAACTTAATAGTTTTTGGAAGAGAATTGTCTAGGAACCAGCACTCAGTTAACCATGACAGAACTATTCTTTTTCATAGGACTCTCGTAGCAGAAACACGAACCAAAGAACTTAAAATCCTTTATGAAGATATCAAAAGGAAGTTGCATCAAGCTAACGAACAGAATAAAAAGAATTATGATCTTCGTCGTCGACCAGAGGAAATGGTCATGAATCAATTGGTTTGGCGTAAAAACTATGTTCTCTCGGATGCTGCAAAGTATTTTACCGCCAAACTCGCTCCAAAGTTTATTGGGCGTTTTTCTGTCGCTAAAAGACCTCCTTGGACATATGAACTGAAGGGAAGTAATATGGCGAATTAACTTGTACCCAGTTCAGGCGAATCGAGGCGGTGATGCCAAAGATGCACGAATTTCATTAACATGCAGGGAGGATCAATGATCAACCGTGACGATCCTGCAGTGAAATGGGTATCAGTCAACTGGCCTATGAGTAGTAATCTGGTCCTGTCTGTATATTATAAGAATGAGAAGCTCCACGAAATTGCTGCCGGAGATACCACATTAGAAATGATATAATTTATCAGTCATCCAAAGTTTTACTTTCAAAATAATGACCTTTGGTTAAGATAGTTAGATATAATGTTCATTCCGTCATAGGTTTCATATCATAACCGTTTTTCCATATCAAGATTTTTTTTCTCCAACGTCATTAATAAGATGTAGCTTTTACCTGCTGTCAGCAAGTTTAAAAAAGCTCAATATCGAATTGGGTTTTCATATTTCTCTTCTACCTACGTAGGAAAGTTATCAGTGTACTATAAAATTTGTAATATATTTTTAAATTAGAAATTTCACGTATGTAACTACTGTCCAAACGAGCCACAAAAAAGTTATAGCCAGGTGCGGTAATTAAAAAATATTAACCAACAATAGAGTTATAATCGTAAAAAATGGGGTCGTAAAACATCCCAATAATGTATCGCGGGTCGTTAAATCTTTTTACTGGGGAAAAAATCGGTGTTATCGGCAACGGCAATAAAAGTACCGATCTAAAGAATTCTGCAAAATATATGACAATATTCCAAAGAAAATTCCAATCAAAATACAATGGTCGAATAGTACAAATCAAAAATCCGTTTTGATGTGTCCCTGATGCGAAAATAACCTTCCTCCCAATTTTCTCGATTTTTTTTTTTTGCCTCTTCGCCCAACAACAGTTTCCCCAAGAGTTTTAGCGGTAATTTTCCAAAAACAGCTTCGTCCCCTTCTCGATTTCCAAACACGGCCGAATGAAATGGGAAAATGTACAGGGACAAGTTGAATTATGTCAACTAATCTAGAAACATTACGATTCCGATGGGGTAAAAAAAAAGTTTCTTTTTTGGGTAACAATGGAGTAGGAGTAAATCGGTTTTCGAAGTTGGAATTAGAAAGTTTCTAATGGGGTAAATTATACTTCTACAGTTTTTGATTGAAACAATTTTCATATTTTTGTACTTTTGGTTCTCATTTGCTCACACCCTCAGTCCCGATCATATTTCACATGAAAACAAAATAAACTTTCTCTATATGGATAAAAGCGGTTTAGTGTAATTTTCGGGCAATTACGGGTACGTTTTCCCTGTTAAATGCCGTAAATATTTTACACAAGTGCCCCCTAGGGGATGTTTTGTTGCGTCTGGCTTTATATAGACCCTTTTTTTTTTGAACATTTACAATGAAACGGTTTATGTTCCGCACTATTTTACCCTATAGATTATTGCACGTTTTACGAACAAATTAATTGAGAGGTTGAAGTATTAACTATTGAACTACTACATAAAACTTACTAGCTTCATCACGCTGAAAAGTTTACGGAACTTCTGACTGTTCTAAACTTTATTCTTATAAGTGTGTCTATTACGCTTGAGTAGGTACTTATTTATTTTGAAGTAAATTGCTGAGTAAAATATTGTTTCGGATAATGAAACCCAGCTTTTGAAATGATGCATTAGTTACAAATATGCTGAACCTGTGGAGTAAACGTAAGCTGATAATCAAAAATTACCTACACCAAGATCACGAGTCTGCGTAAGCCTGACCAGGGAAGTATAGCCAACTGAATAATGAAAAATAACTGGAGTTCTCAGTCTGTGGAAGCTCACAGTACTGCGTTTGACAATATTAATGTATAATCTCCATTCACCAAAAAGATTTATACTGTTCTGCAAAGCTATACAATCCTCAACAGAGGCTATTGGCAAAAAAAGCTTCAGATCATCACCATATGCTAGCTTGTAACATGTAATTGCTACACCAAGGTCATCAATGAATATATTAAATAGTTGGTTAGATCCTTGAGGTACACCAGAAGTAGGGACGAACATAGGCAATCTAAAACCATCATGGTCAACATACTGAGATCTGCCACACAAATAGCATACAAACAGACCGACGAGGCCGTTGGACAAGCCATACTGCTCCAACTTATATAATAACAAGTAATGATCGATTATTTTTGATAAAAGTTCAATGAAAAATTACAAAATCTAGGATTTCAATTTAATGAGTATCATGAATGTAAGAATAATTTGATTCCAATCCAGTACTACACTTAACCAATTACTATTGTGTTAAATATTAGTAATGATCGATCATTTCATTTAGTTTGGGACCCTTTCTACTGATCTATCTGCCCTCAAAACTCATATGCTCAACCGGACAGCGAACTGAACATAGAAATGAGACATTGCAATTATTAGGCAATGTTCAATAAAAAATATACAATAAAAAATTACCTCGTTGTGTCTATCTGCTCTGAAAATTCAAATGTTCAACCGAACAGCGAACTGAACATGGGAATGAGACATTCCAATTGGGTTATGCTCGATAAAAATATAATTTAAAAGGTAAAATTTAAACGTAAAGAAACCTGTGATCACTACTTCCAAGTCGAGGCGTCATCAAAGACGATAGGCACTATCCACCAGAGACCAAGAAAGTGACCTCAGAAGTAAGGGAACATGAAGTTTACGGGAGCATGCCTCTTTAGTGACCACTTCTAGGCCTGGATGTAAGAGTAGGAGCCTATCAGAAAACTTAATTACTGATGGTCTCTTTTAATTAAAAGAAATGTGAAATAGACAAAAACTTGTCTACTGATTAAGTTTATAATAAGACACAAAAGTACATGACTCACCCTGTATCTTATACTATGATTTGATACACCATATAGGCACCAGAGGTGGTTGCAGATAAAGATAGGGTGGAGAAATAATGATAAACTTAAGGGATGTTCAAGATAGAAAAGGATTTGTCACATACATACCTGGCATGTTCCTATTAAATCACAAAAAAGTGGCCGAGTGGACGAATAAACTATTTCTTTAATTAGCCATAAACGGCACTCCGAACCACAGAGAGAAATTTGAAGGATTCATCCCTTCAAGAGACTTTTAGGAAAACTTAGCACGTTGGCCAAAAAAAAGGGCTCGCCGACGTCAATGACATCGACTCGCTTAACCAAGCCGCCAAGGAAGAGTGGCCCGTCCTAAAGCAAGGCCTTGCGCAATTTAAATAATTGCAGTATGAAGCTAGCCCCGAAAGGTGGCTTTAGAAACCGGAAGGATTGGTATTATTTGAAAGGATATAGAGCTGGGCGAAAATCATTGAATATAGATGGTATGGTGCCACCTGAGGAAATAGTACTTACATAAAAATCAGTTTAACTCCTAATTGCAATCTAAACCTAAATTTAAATGGAAATAAGTAGACTTGCTCTAAATGCATTACAATTAAAAACACCTAAAACATAATTTTACAAGCTTAAAATAATGAAATGAGAAAGTAGCATAATTGCTACATAGTGCACGTATGCGCACCAACAAGTACAGTATGAAGAAATCGAGCAACTCTACGAAGACCTAAGAACAGCAATTGAAAAAAAACAATACACTCTTATCACTGGCGACTTCAATGCCAAGATAGGCGACCTAAAAGATTCACAAATTCCACAAGTCGGAAAATTCGGAATGGGTGAACGCAACTCGCGGGAAAAAACGTTAATCAACTTTCTAAGAAGCGAAAATCTCTTCTGTATGAACTCCTTCTTCAAGAAACCAGTAAGTAGAAGATGGAGGTGGCGAAACCCGAACTTAGCAAACAAAAACGAAATCAACTATATACTCACTAACAAGAAATACATAGTAACACACGTCTCGGTACTTAATAAATTCGACACGAATAGCTATCACCGACTACTGTCAAACAACAGTCAAATTGAATTTTAAAGCCGAAAGAAGTAAACTCATAAAGAATAACTCCTACCCTACCCTAGACGAAGCAAAACAAAACGAGGAGACATACAAGCCACAATTGACTGCTTGCCAGAAAAGATTAAAAATGACATTATACAGCCATCAAAAACTATCGAACCATTCCTCAAAATTCAAAGCTCAAGCCGGATACTCGCAAAATGATACCGGAGAGAGGAAGTCTGCACAGAGATTCACCTGAATACACCGAAATAAACCAAAACATCTCAAAGAAAATTAGACAAGACCTAAGAAGATACAACACCGAAAAAATAAAAGAGGTCATATAAAACAACAAAAGCATGAAAATCCTTAAGCAACCACAACGAAAAGGCAAAATAAGAATCCACCAAATGAAGGATAAGGATGGAAACATACAACACGGAAGAACAAAGATTATTAACAATCATCCAAGAGTACTAACTATAAGGACCTCTACACAGCGCCACGCCACAACCAAGATTCCGAACAGACATGAACCTAAAGAATGCAGGTTCTGAAGACATACCAAAAATCACCATCTCGAAGATAACACTTGTACTCTCACAGCTAAAATCTGGAAGAGCTCCTTGGATCACAACAGAAATGTTAAGACTAGGAGGAGAAAATGCGCTAAAAGCAGTACAGTCTCTCTTAAATAGATGCGTCGAGACCAATCGAATTCCCCAATCGTGGAACGCACAGGTCGTCATAATCCACAAAAAAGGTGATAAAAACTCCAGGAAAACTTTGAAATGTGTGAAACTGTATTTTCAATTATTTCAGTAACTGTAAGTATAGGTATATTAATGATTGTTTAGTAGCTTCTACCTATGATTCAATGAATCAATTCAACCTAGGGGGTCTGAAATTGTTGTTAACCCTGCTTCTTACTTTCTAGGACTTGGAGGAGAGGATGGTTCTGTTCTTGTAAAATCTTAGACTTTATAGGTAGAATTGAACTATTTGGAAGAGAAAACTGCAAACCTGTATTCACATCTATAGTGAAATAAATAATTCAATAAGGAAACCTGAACTATCAACTAAACTTCCTCATATCGCTGACAACGCTGGTTATTTCTCATTTTAATAGCCAAGAAGCGTCATTGAAACAATGATACACGACTAAGTATAGAGCCATAATGTTCAAGTGCTTGGAACGCATTTGATGTTACCATATGATTCTGCTCTATATATAAAATCCGTGAATACATAAATTTTTTGAAGCCTTTGCTCATCAGTAAATATTGAAGTGTTTTATGCAACATAGGGAAAAAATCCTTATCGTTGACTGAATATTATGAACGTAAGAGATCTCCCAAGCTTATGACAAAAACAACAATATCATCTGCATATCTGATATTGTTTTTAGTTCATTTATTGACCAAAATGCCCTCTCCCGTTTCCTCAAGAGCCTCTTCCAATATTTCATCGAGAACTAAAGGGAATCGAAAGTGATACATTATCCTTGCCATACTCCTCAGCAATCCACAAGTGGTTTTCTACGTGGACATTTACTCTTTGACTTCAATTATTTAAAATTTCACTTATTACTATTATTAAAGTATATTGAAATTTCACAACATTCACAAATATGTTTTCTTCCTTCTAGCGGACGTCAAAAAAATGGTGGATGATGGATGGCTCAAAAATGCATTCAATCAATATGCTAGTGATATGATTAGTGTCCATAGGACGTTGCCTGATGCCAGAGACGAATGGTAAGTCTTTAACAATCGACAAACTCAATGAAATATATACGTTGCGCCCACACTCAGTGGCTTAAAATATCCTTATCTTATCACTTCATTTATTTGAATAATGTAAATCCACTTTTTATTTATAAATCATAATGCACGATAAGGTTTGTCGCCAATATTAAAATTCCCACTCACAATTTTTGGATACTTGAACTTTACTGTTTAATTCAAATTTGGGTCGAAACAAACAATAAATCAATTAATAAAAATTGTTTAGCAGCACACGACATTGACCTTTTGTTTTTCGAATAATTTCTATAGAACAATTGACATTTTTGAAGATCTTTTTGGCTAGCTACCTCTGAATAGTTTAATGAGCAACCTTAAAATAGGTCAGTGCTATTGATGAATAAAAAAAAACAACAATAGCAATTTGAGTCTTAATATATTATTGAAACCAATTCCAATTGCATAAAAGAATCTCGTAGCTGAATCTAATTATTATTATAGCACTTTCAAGCTGTCAAAAGCACCCTCTCAATACCTGGGAGTCTTGTTACCGGAGTCTCCGGTGAAAAGTATTTTCTTATTACTTTGATGGAATCATTCAAACTTTGCTTGAACTTTGATGGTGGTGGTCGGAAAAGTTTTCTATGTGATGCGGCGTCCCCAGAGCGATGACGAACGGATCCTTAATATAGTCGAGAAAGTTCCATTTAACTTTCAGGTGACAATTTTTAGCGAATAAATTTGCCTCAAACATGTCACACCACTCAATTTAGTACACATCCTCTAAACCGCATACAAATAGTGTCATAGATTATGTAATTCTATCGATCCCCGTTTGAGGCCTTGTTAGATAGATAGGGAGCTTGTCTGGATCGGACCAGACTAGCTGATTACAAGTTTAACTAATTTATTAGTGCAGTGGTGCTTTCAATTGAGAGTGGATACGCAAATTACCTTTTGGTGCATATACGTGCTTGATACTTAAAGTAAACTGTAGACTGTCCTGATTAAATAATTCGGTTTTATGTAAAATAGACGCAAATTAGTACTAATCTTTATATACTCTAATTGTCACGGATTTCAGTTCCACTAAAACTCACTCGGAGTTATCTTATTTGGATTTGAAGTGATACCTTGAGGTGAGATCACATGACCAAGGTACGTAACAGAAGTACAGGAAAAGCTACATTTGGATCGTTTTAGTTTGAATTTGAACATTCATAAACGGTCGAATACTTGCTGTATATGCTTCATATGGGATTCGGATGATTCTGACAAAATGATCAGATCCTCAAGATATGCAAGCATGTTCAGATCCTGAAAGCCAAAACGAAATCTGTCAATCAGCCTTTGGAACGTCGAGGGTGCATTTCATGTGTCGAATGGCATTTGTGTGTAACGTAACGTTCCTAAAGGACAGATGAAAGTGGTTTTGCCTCTATCACTAGGCTTAACAGTTATCTGGTTATTACCGGATGACTGTCTCATGATTTGTTATTCATTGATTGAAAGGGAATATAACTCATCATTAACCTAAGTGCATTCAATTTTCAAGTAATTGTTGAATAAATAGACAACTTAACTCTCAAATTAAAGAAAGCCACCTAATTTCAAATTCAATTAGGCAAAAGACTTGACACCGTGTTCAAATCGCGAAAACAAAAGCAAAATAGAGAGTAAAGAATTTAAACGGTCCAGTTCCTTTTTATCCGCGAAATCCGCCACCCCTTCCAGCCAATTAATCCGAAAGGGTGCGTAGGTCCGCAGGTTAAGTGGGGGCGAAGGAGGAAAGGAAAAGGGGTTAACGGCATTAGTCTCCCGAATTAGTCGGCAATTCGAGAATTTATTTACTTCGGAGGGGGTTTAGCTTGAATTACGTAGTCGGTTATAAGAACAAATCCACCTGCTCAACCGTAAATAATGTCAATTTCGGGTTTTGAATTAATTATTTTGAAGACAACTAATAAAAATGTTGCCTTGGAAGCAATTCCGGCCAAATCCAATATGAGCTCTAATAATTCCTGCAATCCCACTCAAAATATCTACAACTGCCCTTCGGCGATTGAATTTTAGGCCAATAACTATTTGTTCTCTGTTCGACTTTTGGTCTAATTAAACGTACTCAAAAGCGAATTGAATTTACTCCGATACCAATATTAAATCAAATTAAATTCTTGGCAAATCCAGGGAAATATGAATGGTTGATCTGCTTTAGAAATTGATTTGTGCAGATTAGTTGGCTTAGAGTATTTTTCTAGTCATGACAGCTAAACGCTTATACAAGTCAGATTTGTCCCGTTTTGAAATTAGTAAAGTCAACACCGATATCAGCGTCCGCCTTTTCATCTACACATTTAATCTAATTATTTACCTCTGGTTTGCATTATTCAATTTTCTCAGAAGATTCTGTGGTTTGTTTTATGGATACAGTAACGTCTTCAAATTTAGGTGTCTCTTTCCCAAATACGTAAATCTTGATAAATATTTGTGTTTGAGCTTCATCCTCGAAAGTTGTTGGCTTCAGAAACTCTGTCTGTAGAGGGTATCGAAGGGAACTCTAACATGGTTGCCGCCAAACATGGATTCCTTCAAACAGCATTGTCTCAGAAGTCACTTGCAGGCTTATGAATACAAATATGCACGGCAGTTTAAACGTTTAGCTCCTACAAACTTTGGGTGGAAAGCAGAAAAGACCGGATTGCGACCTGTTATGTATACAGGACCTGCATTAGCTAAGGTTGCCCAAAAGTTTTTTCAACACCAACGTAATGAGGCGGTAGAAGAACAAGAAGCCGATGAACCAATAACTATAAATGATTCGGCAGTTGAGGACAGCGATATGGATGAGGAGGTGGAAGAACAAGAAGGTGATGAACCAATCATTATGAACGATTCAGCAAGGGAAGATAGCGACACAGATGATGAATAAATATTAACATTTAGTTTTTTTTTAACTTCGTATTTGAATGTTATAAAATAAAATGCAAAAGTAGTGATTTCCTCACAATCCTTTATTAATGTTATATTTTTTAACCACCCTGTATGGTATCAGCCAAACGACAATTTTTTTTCAAGTAGCTCTCATCTTTAAATTAATTAAAATCATGTTAAAGCTGAGTGTCAGTAATAAAACAAAGGTCACCTCTATAAGTAGGGAAGATAGAGTGACCGTCTTCAGAAAAAAAAAATGCAAAATGTCTAATTTCTAAATTGTGTTCCAAAACCATTAAAATCGGAAGGGGTAACACTTATCAATTTGTAACTGCATCTCCAATAACTCAGCTTTCGGAGCACGGGGGAACTCCTCGAAACCGTCTTTGCTTCTACACTCTCTCGTACATAAAACATGATTGTAAATGGCTCTACTGTCACGATCCAGGCTTAAAAATGTATGTATAAGCTTGTAGCTAAGAGGGCAAGTTCTCATTCATTCACATCTCGAATGCATCGAAATTAATATTGTATGTTAGATCACGGAAAACTTCGAACCCTGTGAACAAAAACCAAATTAATGGTAAATTTTAAATCTTTAAAACTCTATGTAGAATACAGATTCTCTTGTAAATAGAGGAATTCCATCAATGCAAAGGTTTGAGTGTGTTCTTCATTGACTGACTACTGGATTTTCCGAATAATATATAATATGTGCCTTGCTGACAAACTGTAAATAGAACCAAATATATTCTTTTGAAACTCTCTATCGAATAAAATCTCATTCCAACGACTCATTCCTTTTTTTTCCGAAACAAAACACCGCCGCCTACACGTTTCCTTTTTCTCGAGGCAGCAAACAGCAGAAGCCAATAATTTCAATGAAGTTGATTCTCGGGCACAAACAGATTTTATTAGAACTTGAAGGTGAAGTTTACCATGATTCATTCGACAAAAGGAAATAAGAAAGAAATAAGTCAACTTCCTATTCAGTTTATGCATACACAATGTACTTTTTTTTTTCTTTCTTTATATTGATTTGAGAAATTATTCTTCGAGCCTTTGTTTTACTACCTTGCAAGCTTTAAATGCATATCATGTATATTATTTCAATGATATCCATCAGATCCTCTTCAAAGTAGCCTGCAAATTGCAACTTAATGACCAAAATCAGCTTGAAATTAACTTGTAACTTGATTACTATACATCATTTATCACTTAAAAGTTGCACCTTGTATATAATGTGATCTTGGAGCCACAATTTAAAGAAATACTACCTATATAAAATAAGTGTAAGTAAGGAGCACGTAAAGCCGTATCGGGTACTAAAAAGCGAGTCACGTTTCGGTCATTTCTACCTTTTTCACTAAACGCCATTTTTTAGTGGTACTGACATTAAATTTTAAATCTCTTCGCAATACTTTTATCGGTTTTTAGCTGTTACTTCAAGAGAAAATTTTAGATCATGATTTTGCATTAAAATTTGAAAACTCCTTACCCTTATCGCTATATAAAATATTCCAATTGATTGACGTTTTTAATTGGGTTAGCCCTCAAAAATTTTTGGAAAACCTTTTTGGGTCTGTACCCATGTTTCCATGATTTAAAATGTACAAGCTATCTTACCCTTGTCGCTCTGTGAATTGTGAGAATCCTTTTCCCGACAATTCAATGTTTCACTTCCAACTAATAGTTTGCTCCCCTAAAGCTTTCAAAGGATTTTCTATTTTCACTCTATTAAAAAAAAAACTGAGACTCATGCACATCCACTTTGTCACTTCGTCTAGAAAACGCGTCCCGAATGATATGCACATATCGGAAGGACCTTTTCCGTTACATTAGGTATGCATGAGTCGGATGGGTTGTGGCATCCTCGCAAACTTTTCTTTTTATACGTTTTTTCGGTTGCAAAATGTCAGTGATATAAAGTGAATTTACCGGAAGACCCAAGTTAAGTTGGCCGGAATCGAATGATATATTGAAACGTGTTTACCTGGTGCACACACCGGCGTCATTTCATATTCACCAGATTGCAAACGATCCAATCAGGCTAGCGCCCGGCTTACAAATTTGCTTTTCGGCTAATTGGACAGGGTTTTGTTAGTTATCATTAATAGAATCAAGAAGTTCAAAATGTATGGTCTCAACATTAATTCTTTATACTCCATAAGCATTTTCTAGTAAAAATAATGCCACAAGTAATTTTCGCATCAAACAAAAGCTAGACTTTAATTAAAGGTGAAAATATTCGTTGCAATTTCAGTTGCTTATCGGGCCGTTAACATTTTGGGTTTCAAAGAAAATGTGCATCGAAGCCTAAAAATTCATACAAGAGAAGCGGTGTTTTGTCTGAGTTTATGTTGGGGAAAATATTTTTGGAAAATCTTTCTGTTCGGCAAAGTGTCCTGCGAAACTCGATTCTGGTTGGGTGGCTTTTAATGCTCCGTCTTGTGATCTTACTCTCGTTCTTATCCAAGTGTTTTTCTTTTTGTCGGGAAGTCTTATGGTCATCATTATCTGCTCCATGGCTTTGTGAGTCTCAGATAGATATTGTTCTTTGTAAGTGAATAAGTGTGATCATTATCTATCATTATGGGTTCGATTTTCATTGAAAACTGTGCTTCTCGGATAAACTAGTATCTTCTTGTTATTTACGATCCATCAGAGGTTGTCAAAGCATGCTGGGTTTTATTCTTCAGTATCTGTCCAAGGGCTTCTGCGCAAATGCAAAGAGCACTTAAAATTGTGGAGGACTGGGCCTGTGTTACAAAACCGGCGTTGTCAGTAGTCGTTTTTAGTCTTGAAGCTCCAACTTTTTGAAGCAAAGTCATAACAGGATAAAATATCAACCCGTAACAATTTAGCAACCATATTGGAGGGGATACACCGGCGGTGGATTGCTTTCCTAGATGTTGACAATACAAAATTTTGTTTACTGTATTGTCTATCTGTGTTAATATGTCATTGATGCATCCTCTAAAGCTCCTTGTTTAATTCCTCCCCTGATTGAAAAAAGATTTGTTCCCTCTTCCAGCTGTAATGCCAATGTGGTAATGGTAGGAATAAGCTCCCTGCATCGTTAGTCAGTTCGAGAATTGTTTATGGCCGATTGCTCAATGGTTTTTCCTTCTCATCCACGAAGGCTAGATGGCAGATATTCGTTGATTTTTTCTATGAGAACTTTAATGGTGGAAAGATAGTACTATGACAGAATCCAGTGTGTTCAACTAATCCGTTGCACATTTTGGGTTGGAAATGATTTTCATGTAAGTTTTGTATATTTGGGGTAACAACGAAATGGAACGATAGTTTCTGATATGGATTCAATAGGTAGATGAATCCACAATTCCTTGAATCCAAGATTTCTGCAAATAATTTAATGATAACATATGACCAATAACGTTGGTGTTATCCGAAAAATTACTCTCTGAATCCCTATGCTATGTATAGTATACATGCATGGTTTGGTTAGGAAAGGATGCTGAACTACGGAAGACCTACATATGTTGGTATGTACTGCTACATCTTGCAAGTAGATACGATTTGATGAGGTGTTGAATTTGACGTTATCATAACTAGAAGATGAAAGTTTTTCTTTTTGTATGAGAAAAGGTTTTTATCTGGAACAAAACAAATCACCAGGGGACGACGAAGAGAGCTGAAATGATGGAAGAAGAAAAAAGAGTTATCACTTCAACACTGAAAAGAGTAATTAACATGTGTATATGTCAAGAGAATGAATAAATACCAAAGAAATTGTATTCAAAAAGGCGATGGAAATGTCATTAGAAACAACCATCTCATCCTATCTTATTATGGTGCTTATGGAAATCATCACCGATCGCTTATCGCCTAAAATGATGAGCTATAAATGCGTTGAACGTTGAGTTTTTGCTTCTGACAATCTCCTCACCATAAAAATTTTCTAAAAACAAGCAACGATTACCATCTTCCCTCTATATCACTTTCGTGGATGAATCCATGCACATCAAGTTTTCGTGGACTGGTTAGAGACTGATTGTGAATCAATTTATGAAAGAATAGTGCATATGCATCCTCTCAGTCGGGAGCAAGGCAATGCAAAAAATTGTCACATTTGCGAAAAACCATATAAATTAGAAGACGAAAGAGTGAGGGACCACTGACATCTCACTGGAAATTATCGAGCTGTAGCTCACTCTATATGTAACCTTAATTTTAAAGCCCCCAACTTAATCTTCATCTTCTTTTACTGTATGTCCAATTTCGATTCCCACCTTCTTGTCAAGGAGTTGGCTCAAGAAAACGAGAGGTTGGATGTTTTCCACGAAGACATTCTTTAGAATTGAGATTGAGTAATAGAAATAACAATGAGCAACTCTCAAATTGCCTGACTTATTCATAACATCTACGGAAATGTCACTTTGACAATACAGCTGCAAGAGAACACCAATCCTTTTCCAGAAATCACTCTTGTGATCACCGGAACTTGTTACACTAGCAATGAAGGACATATTGCATAAATATGAACCTCAAATGACTTAATCAAATCAAATTAAATAAAAAGTACTTTATTGTCCAGAAAATACTTTTCATTGACAAAGCATATCAACTTAAATGATAAAACTAATATTTATAAGAACCCCTAGAATTTTTCAACATTATAGTGAGCTTCAGAGTTACTCCCTTACCCCCTTTTTAAACCTACTGTATAGACGTGAAGACCTTACGTTAAATGGGAGAAAATTGAAGGGTTCCTTGGCAAAACAAACAAAAGAGTTATTCACCAAGGTGCTTCTGGGAATTGGCAGCATGGTCGTCGTTACGAGGTTTCTCAGGGGGGGGGGGGGGGGGCAGTATTATAATAAGACCATTTCCATTAGCGCCGCAGGCAACCGCCGTAGGCTAATTTTTTTTGGTGCCACGCCCCTTTTTGAGCATTCTAACGTCCTTATTTGATATCGATATTTAGTTAAAAATGATGGTATTTTTTTCCGCAACAAATTCACTGTCTGCATCATTTGTTTAGGTAATTTTCTAATGGATGGTATTATAAAACACAAAACCGATGATTGAGTTGACTCCATTCAAATTGATAGGATTCAACCGAAGCTTGGAACTGTACCATCGGTTCAGTGTTTTATAATACCGGCCCTAAGTCAAGTGAAATTCAATTCCGTTGAATGTAATGAAAATGTCAGCCAATTTTCACAGCACAGCGTATTCATTGAAGGTCGTTACTCAAATAGGTAATCACTAATCTTTCATCAAAATATATATTTTATTAAAAATACCTACAGACACAATTGCACAAATCAGGTACAAATTACAAGTACAAGAGGCACACCGCAGTTGTTGCTCAATCCGCTCCTATATGAAACTACCTGCTGACGATCACCTAAGTACGACTGAAACCAATTTAGAGTAACACCTCTTGAACCAGATACCTGTAGCTTACGGAGCAACATAAAATGATCGACATAGAAGAAAACCTTCGACAAATCACGAAACATCGCTGCTAAAAGGTGATTTTCATTTGTACTCAAATAGATATCTACCAGAAGGAAGAATATCGCATCAGATGTTCCTTTGCCACATTGATTATTGGAGAGGGGCCTGTTTAGATTGAGAGAATCATCTGCAGTTCGCCTACGACATCGTTTTGAAGAGCAACAGTAGTTGATGATTAGCAGTTGGCAAGAGCTTCCGAAAGAAATGGGTTTCAAGACGAATATGGCCGCCGAAGAAGAAATTATATCATTATTGAAAATGTCTTATAAAAATTTGCTGATATCATTTCTACCATTCCATATTTGCGATGAGGTTTGACTTCTACAAAGTGCTGACGTTGGTGTTCTCTTCAACTCGTACACAGAACACTTTAAAACTTCTTTTTTCTGCCCATAAATATTTCGGTATTTCCGACTCAATTAGTTTAGTTCTATTAATCATATTAAGAAGTGTACAAGGTTCATTCTTTCTGCTTTACAATTTGCTTGGGGGCTGTATGGCATTGTATATTCTAATTTTATGCCCTTTCTTTTGCAAAAATCTTCAAATACGTTTGAGGTATATTCCCCTCCATTATCTACTCTAAATCTTCCTACTTTCACATCGTACTCTCTCTCCATATCTTCTAGATATTCCTTGAGATTATCTCCTCAGGGTCTCCTTACCCCAGAAAGTAGCATTAACTCCTCTTGGTTCGCATCTGTCTCCTCAGAGTCTCCTTGCCCAAGGAAGCAGTAGCTACGCGTTTCTTTAGGGTCACCTTACCCCAGAGAGTCTTGGAGCAATCCCGTTTAGGGCATCGCCGCTATAAACGTGCGCGAATCAATTGCACCCCTGGTATAGATACATATAGCCCCAAATGCAAGAGTCATGTGCCGTTCGAAGAACCTGTGATGCTGAATCTCCCTATTTATCATCGAAGTACCTAAACGAAAGCACAGTGCCCAAAAAAAATTATGGACTATCGCCAAGCCTGATACAAATCAGGTTTGAATGTAATGATAGTTGTTCATAGAAGTGACATTCACCGATGTGTCAAGGACACGGACATAGCCGTATCTCAGCCGATGATAAGTCGTTACCTGAACTGAGAAGGGTACACGGAAAAAAAACTTCCTATACGATATGGAAAGAAGGCTTCGCAGCAAGAATAGGAGGGCACGTGACATAACAGAGAAATAATGTTCGTCCTCCAAATCCATATTCATAAACTAAAAACGGTTGAATTTTCTGAAAAACGCAGTGAGTTGAAGACTGTTATGGAAAAATTAGGGGCCACACCGTAGAGTTGTTGAAGATGAGAGCAAGAGTATACGTATAGGAAAATGAGCCACAGAAGTCGTTCCAGGTCTCAATTGGGAGACTAGAGCTACCGAACCAGCAATATACCCGAGTCAAAGGGCATAGAGAAGAGTATTTATCTTAATTTGACTGACATACCTACTAAATAAAGGTTTTTTTTTTTTTGTTGTTGTTGTGTCCACTTGTCTTTGAAACCTATGTCAAGAAATGTTGTGTTAAATGAATGTATTTATTATTTTTGTAAATTATTGCCTAGGTACGGTAGTTTTAATTTGATTGATATTGTTGATTTGCTGGCTTCTAGGTTTAGTTGTAAAATTTAATTTAAGTTAGGTTAGCTTTGTCAATAAGATTTTTGTATTCTTGGACAATAAAGCATATTTACTACTAGTACCCGATTACATAGTCGTTCTACTAACATATCCAGGGTCTTCCGCTCTAGATTCAGCAGAACCAAAGAAGCCAGTGAACTGTCATAAATGTGTGGGTCTATCGGAGGATTGAGAAGTTTGGCAATGAGCGGAGAACCACGCAACTTCCTCTAACAACACCAAAACAAAAGTCAAGAAGTTCTGTAGGGTCGTGGTGGCTTAGTTGGTTAGAGCGTAGCACCGGCAATGCTGAAGACGCGGGTTCGAATCCCGCCCTAGACCAAAATTTTCAATCCTCCAATTTTCCTTAACTTTCTCTCCATTTTCTCATATATAAGACTTCTAGGAGTTTGACTTATATCAAGTAAAATATAAAAAAAGCATCGATTCAATTTAGTCAAACGCAAAAGTAAAGTTTGCTGCACAAAAATTTCACCAGGAAGGAAGCCATAGTTTATTGCATTATTGGGACTCTTATGTATATGGAAACTTCTTTTCTCTGAATAAAAGATGGCATACAGCAGTGGGTTTCATTTATTTTATAAAATTCTTACTCCCATATGGGCTCTGGTTAAATAATATTTTACTTCCCGCGAAACAAAGTGGTAACAAACTCCCTTTTCAGCAAACTTGAGAAAAACTAGATTATGAAATTCCTACAGTGCACAACGACACAATGGAATCATGTTTTCAAGCAACATTAGCCTAAATTCCTCGAGATAAATCGTCGCCTTTTGAACTAAAAGCTCGATTTAATGAACTTAAAATTGTTAAGGTTTCCATTGAAATTTTAATGAAATCATTTTAAATGAGAAATTCGTTGCCGTTCTTCCGAAAAACAAATAATTTTAAAAACTTATTAAAAAGACAAAAACGAACTATTCGGCAGTAAATTTTACATGCATAAACTGAATGAATCGCGGCGGATATGACGCTCTTTCGCAAACTTGCTTTTCCTATTATTCCATTTTCGCCAAGAACTTTTTGAAGTTCTAAGTATAATAAAGTTTGTTTGCGCTCGCGAACCTTAAACAATTTTAACCCAGATTATTGTTTTTATTTAAATGTAGATTATTAGGGACTTTATGTGACAGTAACTTGATTAAACTTCTAAAACTATATTACAAGTCAAAGTCAATACATATATATTTTGGCGTTTGACTGCTGGGATTTTACTTAATTGAAATCTCAAAAGCTAACTTCAAAGGTTATTTGTTTTCCGGATACGTTTCCTGTATCGTACAGAACTCTCGTCTTTGTACAAATGCAGTTTAATTCTAACGTAGGAGAATATTTTGTGTTTATTTTGCATAGTAAATTAAGGGGTAAAGTTGATGCTATATTTGCCGGAATTTTCCTTTGATAATCTGGATTTCATAGACTATAGAGAATCTTATATTTAAGCTGTCAAGCGAAAGTGTAATTTCCGTAAACACAAGCACTGAAATAATACATTTCGACCTGTTGCTTTAGCAAATTCATTTACAGCAGCAAAATAAGGAAATCCCTAAATACTGTATTCCAAGCCCGACAAGTCCATAAAGACAACCACGTTCCGCATATGCATCATCAAAAGGAAAGATTTCCTGCAAATATGGCATTTGCCCGAAATGCAACTGCCGCCATATAAACCGTAATCCAGTATGCAAAATAGATCGTCTTATCCTTCGTACGGTTTAGCTGCATTTATACAAAGCCGGAAGTTCCGCGCGATCCAGGAAATGTATCCGCAAAACAAATAACGTCTCCTGGAGCCCCGCTTCTAGGATCAGGGACCGTTTTGGTAGGCGGCAATTCAATTCTATGATTGTCTCTATTGTCTGTGCCATGCCTCGAGTTTATGTTTTATGAATTAGATTATAAAGAGTTGCAGTTTTGGGGATTTATGTGCAAGTCGTTTCGAGTTTGAATTATTATCCGGAGCCCAGGAAATAGGCGAGCGGAGCAGATTTGAGAGCGAATTGCGAAAGTTGTGGGCAAGTAATGTCTTTTTTATTAGGTAGAGAGTTTATTTGTTATTTCTGACAATAGACTAGACAAAGCACTCATTGCAACCAGGAAATTACTCCAAGAGAAGAGAAGATTCCAATATTATTCATAGTACGGAATCTCTTTGCCACCAAAATAACCCCAAGGGGAAAAAAATCGCTCCAAAATATTAATGCATTGGACCTTTTCCTTTTTTCGAGGGCCCCAATAAAAAACAAAAAACTGGGTCAGAGTGTAGCACTTGGAAGGGACGTAAGTCGAAAGAATTAGACTTTCAAAAGGCAAAACACAGCTTTTAAGATTCGGGGAGTAACGTAGAATAATATTGTGTTTGGGGGACAATAAGTTCGACTTCCGAGCGCGACCTCGTATTCGAAATTGTGTTATGTCGGCTCCTATATATACGTAAAGCGAATTCAGACAGCATCGGGATAAAGTCAGTTTTAATGGAAATAGAGCTTGCGAAATGTTAATTTTATAAAGCCTTGCCTGAATGAAATGTGTATGAGGCTGAGGAAAATAGGATTGTTGGATTATTCGGGAAGTTTCGAAGAAATGTACAAGGTAGATTATCGAAACAATTTTCGAGAAAACTTAAACATAAACTCGATCCACAGTAGTAAATTGATGCGCTGTTTGTTGAATATAGGATTTGTATGTGATTACATCTTCCTGCTTGCATTCGTATATATTGTCAACTGTTCTATAAATAAAACCACTCAGTACATCAAAAACCCATTAAAACTAGAACATGATTCATCGATAATCGGCAGTTTGAGTTACATGTACACGAAATGAATATAAAATCCGATGCAGCCCATGGTATCGGTACCCATTTGGGTTAGTGTAAATCAATTTTTCTCCATTTTTGATAACATAAAATATTGAAACATTCTTCATTTATTTTTAAAACATATTTTGGATTTGAAAAAAACATATTGGCGCAGGGGAGCCAAATCCTTCAAAACACGTTGGCAGAGAACGTGATAAAGAATAACCCCTACCCTAGTCGAACTAAAACAAAACGTGAAGACATACAAGAGGGAGCTGGACAAAAAAATTCTCGACAGAACACAGCAATGCCACAATCGACTGCTTGGCAGAAAATATTAAAAATGATATACGTACAGTCATCAAAAAATTAAACTATCGAACCATTCCTCAAAATTCAAAGCTCAAGCCGGATACTCGCAAAATGATAGCGGAGAGAGGAAGTCTGCACAGCCATCATATCACTACCCACGTCCACTGTAAACCCCCTTCCGTGAAGCCTGAGGAGGCACTTTTTACCCACCTCCACTGTAAGCCCCTTTCCGTAAAGCCCTCCATTAATCTATTTTCAAAAGGCTTCTACCCTGAGATGGCACTTTTTATATCCCTCCACTTTCTTGAAAACTAGAGAATATTCAACCAATTCTTCCATTTGTATCCGTCAATTTTGAGTTGGCCCGGGTCAAATCCCAAAAATCTCAGATCAAAGGCGCCGCCGATCTAGAGATTTTCTCACAGTATCGAAAAACTTCCCAGGCTCAAGTGCCCCCGGCTATCAGACCTTTACCCACCTCTACTGCGTAAATGGTCCACCAGATTCACAAGCAAAATGTTATAATTGCAATAAAATTAATGCACCTGTTTATGACCAATACCTACCTCACAGCTATACCCACATCTACTATGTCAAAAAGCTTCTACCCTGAAGAAGGACCTCTTCTCATATCCCTTCACTTTCTTGAAAACTAAAGAATATTTAACCAATTCTTTCATTTGTATTCGTCAATGTTGGGGTTGGTCCGGGTCAAATCCCCAAAATTTCAGATTAAAGGCGCCGCCGATCTAGAGATTTTCCCACGCTATCGAAAAACTTCCCAGGCTCAAGTGCCCTCGGCTATCAGACCAATACCCACCTCTACTACGTAAATGGTTCACGAGATTCACAAGCAAAATGTTTATTATTGCAATAAAATTAATGCACCTGTTTATGACCAATACCTACCTCGCAGCTATTAAAGCAATACCCACCTCTACTACGTCGAAAAACTTCTACTCTGAAGATGTGCCTCTTTCCATATCCCTTCACTTTCTTGAAAACTAAAGAATATTTAAAAAATTCCTGCATTTGTATTCGTCAATAGTCAATAATTTTATTGCAATAATAACCAGATTCACAAGCAAAATGTGAATCTGGTGGACCATTTACGTAGCAGAGGTGGGTATTAGTCCCATAGCCGGGGGCACTTGAGCCTGGTAAGTTTTTCGATACCGTGGGAAAATCTCTTTCGAGAATTTGACCCGGGCCAACCCCAAATTTGACGAATACAAATGGAAGAATTGTAAAATATTTTTTGGTTTTCAAAAAGTGGAGGAATATAAAGAAAGTGCCTCCTCAGGGTGGGAGCTTCACGGAAGGTGGTTTACAGTGGAGGTGGGTATTGGTATGATGACTGTGCTGGAGGGGGGTTTTTACGTGGTAGAGGTGGGTATTGCTGAATACGCCGAAATAAACCGAAACATCTCAAATAAAAATAAGACATGAAAGAGTGCTAATCATTTTGTTGGCTTTGAGAGTTATTTGGTTTATGTGTTCTGCCATCCTATAGTTTCTGTCCACATAATATCCCCAGGTATTTCACAGCTTCTCGGCTTTGCACATCCGTGTCATTGATATTTACGCTTAAGTTTTTTATAGTTCGGCGTCCTTCCAGTACGAATATCTCGGTTTTTTTGGCTGCCACTGTCAATTCCTTCAAGCTTTCTTATCACTGACCTTGTAGCATGTCGAGCTTTGTCTTCTATGGCTTTTCTGTTCTTTCCCCTTACTACGATCGTCAGGTCGTCAGCGTACGCAATGAGCTCCATCCCCTGCTTCATTCTCATACAGAGAACTTGATCATAGAACAGGCTCCACAATGTTGGTCCTAGTACCGACCCCTATGGGACTCCGCAACTAACTTCAACTGTTTCGCCAGTAGAGGTAATAATCTTTCTGTCAGATAGGTATGGGGCTAGGATATTTTCTAGATATTTGCTTATATTGCCCTTTCTGATACTTGTTATGATTTGTTTCCACAATGCAGTATTAAATGCGTTTTCTATAAGAATGAGGATCATTACACAGAATTCCTGATTCTTCACTGCCTTAGTCCTAATGTCGTCTCTTATTTTCTTAAGTCTCTGTAGAGCGTCGATAGTTGATTTACCCTTGGTGAAGCCGTATTAATCTCTATGTACTAGATTTCTTTCTGCTATTTAATTTTGTAGCCTATTTCTATTCAGAATTTGGAGGATCTTACCTGCTGCATCACTCACACATAACGGTCTGAAATCCTGGGCCGAATTGGCTTCTTTCTTATGCTTTTCGATTAGTACCAATCTTCCAGATGTTGGGGAAGTTCCCCTCGAGCAAACTATTATTGTAGACTTTCAAAAATGCTTCTCTATTGAGTTTGATACACGTCACTGCCACTTCCGGTATAATGTTATCCGGTTCGGGTGCTTTTTGCTTTTATTTGTTTTAGGGCAGCTTCTAACTCACTTTCAGTAATAGTCGGTATTTCATTTTCAGAAAAAAATATTCTTCTTTTCCATTCTATGATATAATTTTCAGGGAACAATTTAGAGACTCGTGCTTTTACCGTGTCCTCATCCAGAGTTTTTCGTGTCCTCAGTCTCAGTTTCTTGGCAACTATTTGGTATGCCTTTCCCCATATATCCTGGTTCAGTTCATTACACAGTTCTTCCCATTTTTTTCCCCTTGATTATGTCATTTTTAAGTTCCCGTTTGGCATCCTTGTATTTCATCTTTGTTTGATGGGATCTACATTGCTTATATCAGTGAACATGTTTGCAGCATGTTTGTGGACTACTTTCATGAAGTAAGGTGTTATCTTCCAGCCTATTCATTTGGATCTTTCATAATATTCGTTCTTGTTTATCAGGAATCTCTTGATTTCAAAACTTATGGTACGAAGGCATAGTTTTCTTTATCCTTTTCCACATTCCATCCTGTTATTTTTTTTATTTTTTTTGACGAAGCCACAAGCCACTGTTATGTCAACTATGGAACCACCCAGTTTTCTCCAAAACGTGAGAGTATCTCCCTTATTTACAAATACCAGGCCCGTCGCATCTATCCAGTTTTCCAGTATTAGTCCTCTTTGGTTGGTAACATTTGATCCGAAGATACCGGATTTGGCATTCAGATCTCCACCAGTTATAATTTCTTTGTTGGGCTCACCATACTATCCATTTTGTTTATTCGCCCTTCAAAATCTTCTATGACTCCATTTGGCGAGAAGTAGCAGGAGCATATAGTATATCCTTCACCCAACTTCACATATCGGTCTGACAAGTGAACATCTTACAGGCCAATTTCAATGCAAAAGGATGAAATGTCTAGAAAATGTCCAAGGTTAAATAGAGAACGAAAACGATTTCCCCTATTCCACCTCCAGCATTCTCATTGCTGCATGCTGGAGGTGGAACAGTGGAATTGGCATGTTAGATCTTCACTTGTCAGACCTGTATACAAGACCTTCACCTGCAATGCTATTTATTAATCACCTTCAAGTTTTTGTCTACGCTTATAAAAGAGTCATTTGCAATGTCACAGTAGTCCATGCTAGTTGCTAAGTTTTTGTTCGGTTCCTGTCCTATCGCTATAGGTTTGTTTCTGCAGAAATCGCAAACCAGTCAGAGCGAATTTCATTGGTTGAAAACAGTCAGAAAACTAGTTTCAACCAATGAAATTCACTCTCACTGGTTTGGGATCTCTGCAAAAACAGACCTTATATCAATTCCCTCTTCTTCAATTATTTTTTGCCTTAGATCATGAGCAGTTTTGCATCTGTTCATATTAAGTTGGATTACTTTGAGCTCTGTGAATTATTTTTTTCTTGGCTATTGAAAGGCATCTTCGGAATGACTTACATTTTCCTATTCCCGCTCTGTGTCCCTTCTCATTACATATGGGGCCACTTCTATCACTTTAACAATCACCCATGTCATGTCAGTTCTTTGTTATGTCAGGTCCCGTACAGTCTTTTTGCAGATGGTCATATCCCCAGCATCTATAACACGTATTCATCTTTACTCGTCGCTTCAATTTACACCTCATTAGTCCAATTTTTATGGTTCCTTTTGCTAAAAGGCTTTCAGCATCTATTTTGTTTATGGTCAGAGTTGTTGCTTGTGTATTATCGCTGGCAGGTCTAAGTTCGCTTAGCTTGTACTCCTTGCTATGTATGTCTTGTATGTTTTCGCTGAGCGCTTTCTTCACTTCCTCTATGTCTGTGCGTACGTCTACTCCTCTGATATGGATATATTCTTTCTCCTTTCTTTCCTCCAGTTTCCAGACTCTTCCCTCAGTTTTTCCCTCTCTGTTTTGTATTTGTTTTTGGATCTTTTCAATAGCCTCTTTATCCTTATCCAAGGTAATCAGCAGCTTTCCCTCTCTTTTACTCCTGAACCCTTGTACACTTCTGTTTTCTTCTTAGTTTCTCAGTTTAGTTTTAACACTCTTTAGAATTTCTTCATACGATTGGTCTCCGGTATCGACGGCCAAGGCACACGTCTTCCTTTTTTTTGTTTCGTCCTCGTGGTATTTTCTTTTGTGTATATTGTCACTGTAGTTTAAGCTCCATGAAACACAGTTTCTACCATCTTTCTAAATCTTTCGGTTTCCATCCTGTTTAGTTGATGCGTGGCAATATAGTTGTCGTCTTGGCTTTCGGTTCTTAGTAATTCATCATATATATCTGCCTCGTTGTAGTGAAATTTTGACAATTTTCTTCTTCGTCGTTTGTCCGATCTTGCTGGTCCTAGTTTTGTTTTCTTTCTCTATGACACCAAAATTTTCATCAATCTCGATTAGTTCGTGGTATTTGTCTCCGAAGATCCTTTGTACTCCCTTGTCCATGTTTACATCCTCTGGTTCTGTCCACGTCGTCTTTATGACTTCATCTTTTATATCTAATGGGTTTTCCACCTTTACTTCAGTATTTGCAAATATGTACTTCTTCCACTCATTGCTTGTGGGCTAGGTTTGTCCATTTCTGGAAGGTATTGCATTCGGCGATATCCAATTCGTTAGTAACTGTTCCCTCCTCCATCATCTTGGTGCTTATACTTACCCCTGTTTTGGTAATTATATCTTCCTTGTGATATTTTTGTGTCTGCAGCCATTCTTGTATTAATGGCTTATTGAGCACTTCAGACTACCGTTGCAGCTATCTGGTAATTTATATTATTTCTTTCTTCCTATTTACATTCTCATTCACTCCACTGATAACTTCTTAATTTACTTCTGTATTTGTTCTATCGTTGCATTTAATTCTTTGACCGTCTGTGTCATCCGCTTCGGGACTTGACTCTGTACCTTTCTTGCCTTTTTTGATTGGACGAGCCATTGTCCATGGGTTTTCTGTAGTAACTTCAGGCAGAGTTGGTTCTTTCCCTACGTGGTGGTGGTGGTGTCCCCGTGATTGATTGTCGCCTTGTAAACGGATTTTCATCTTCTCGGCATTCTTCGTTCTCTTCCTGTGAGTTATCATTGTCCTCGATCATAAGAACTTCATTGTCACCTCGGTAAGGAGTTCCATCTCCCTAAGTGGACAGACCACTCTTCTGTCTTGGTTCCAGTCATTGGCACTGGCGCCCCGGCCTGGTTCCCTACCAGAGGCGCTGTACAGGCTTTTGTTGACAGTCGAGGCTGGCCTGCACCACCACCATATTCCTCGATCGGTACTGTGGTATCCCCCCTGCATCGTAAACTTGTTTTCCTTTTCATTGCTTTCCATCATTGTTTTTGGTTTCCATAAGAATGAGGCCCCCTAGACCTCGAATAGGTCTAATAGCATCGGGGGTAGAAATGGAGAGGTTGATCAAGAGAGATTTTATAGGAGAGAAGAAAGTAAGGGTATCTGACTCAAGGCAAGTTGAAAAAAAGTCTAGATCCAGCCAAGGTACCTCGAGAATGCCAGCTCAGGTGCTCATCAGATATGAGCCCCTAAGGTTGAGCTGTCTTTAGCAACGACTGGCCGATGCAAATGAACGGTCAGTCGCTGGGACCCTTTACCAACGGCCAGGTCTCACAGCTCCTTGGAGGGGATGGGAAAGAGAACCAAAAGGCTTAAATTACCAGAAGAGTGAGGCCTGGGCAGCATTTGGAAGATTACGCTTCGTCCTGAAAAATCCAGATATTCCTATAAACATGAAAAGAAAAGTGCATGACATGTGCATACTCCCTGTACTGACGTATGTACGGCCTGGAAGCCATGACACTAACCATAAAAAGTGCAAACAAATTGAGAGTCACTCAGAGGGGCATAGAACAAGGCGCAATGCTAGGCATTAGTCTGAGAGACAAGATGAACAACTAAGACATACGTTGATGCACGGGTGTGAACGATGTGATCCAGTGCATAGCAGAAGTAAAGTGGAGATGGGTAGGCCACGTGGCGAGGCAAATGAACAACAGATGGACAAAAATAGTCATGCAGTGGAGACCAAGAACACACAAACGCGGCAAACCACCTCAAAAGAGGTGGATGGATGATATTAAGGGCAGGGAGAGGCTGGCAACACATTGCACAAGACCGTCAGAGATGGAAATTGGAAGGGAAGGCCTATGTTCAGGAGTGGACGCGACTGGGCTGCTTATGATTATGATGATGATGATTATTCTCTCATAAGGTCTGTTCTAACAAGAGTCTCTGACAGTTTGCAAACTGTGTCGGTTTACTCAGCTCAATGCAACCGATTGCAAACTAACTTCTGGTTCCAATGGTACAACGTACAACCTTATGAACAGCTAGTAATTGTTAGATTTGTCTTTTAGTGTCTCTTCTCATAACCTAACTCAATTATTATTATTTTCTCATGGCTCGATTACAACAAGTAGACCATATTATAGCGCTCTTTTCTAAAATACGTAACACCCAGCCAGAGACACTCTTGATAAATAAATATTTTCTCTCCCGCGAGACAATGTGGTGGCAGACTAACAAACTTCTCTCTCTAGGAACTTTCAGTGAACTTTCTTTTCCGAGAAAACTAGGTGAATTTACTTAATATCAGAGACTCAACTTTGTATGGGGGCGTGCTTGCGAAAAAACGGTTGCTACTCATTTTGAAACTAGGCGAGGGCTTGATTACTTTGAACTAGATTTTTATCAAGTTTTCCGGCATATACAATCTTGAAAGTTGGATTAGAATGAAAAATGATGTGGAAAGGATCTCGAAGCTTTTCGAAAAGCCTTTTTGTTATTTAAATCCGACGATTTATTATATTGCTTCCACACAAAAAAAAAAGTTGTAAAACCACGATATCGTAAAAAACAAACACATTTATGCCAATCCGATAAAATCGTCTCGGATGCCTGTGAAAAAAAGACGACATCCGAAAATCCGACAACATAAGCAATTTTCACCCTGTCGGTAAATATTTTACTAAGACAGAGGGTTTTCCAATAAACTCTTCCCCATAAATTTTTTTTTATTAGATCCCGCATAAATTTTGATTTAAGATAACAATACTGACAAATTACTAGACTAAATTAAAACGTCACACGACAAACACCAACTTAATTGGCAAGTCCTAATGAAAGAATTCAAGCGTCGCGACGCCCGGCATCGTGAATTAGTTTTGCATGGGTCGGCCTTTTCTGGAGTTAATCCGGAGCTGACGAGAGGGAAAGCAACAGCCTTCGTTTCTAGGACACGCGTTAAAGGTGCTTTAGAATTCTATTGGTAAACTGGGTCAATTGAGTGGAAAGGATCTAGTTTCTCCTCCTTTTTTGCATGGTTGAAGTATTCCATTAGGAGGAGAAAGTGTGAGTTATGTTTTCTGGCACTTTGAGAAGGCTTGTTGAGAATCCTAATGCTCCTTTTTTAATGGTAAGGTCGTTTTTAGTACCAGCGTTGTTAAATTTTACTAGACTCATATACCAAAACCTCAAACTTCCTATCTCCGTAACGGCAACTTCAAATATATCGCTCAAACAACTTTTAGGTGAATTGAATGATAGTTACGTCGTCCCAGACACGTCGCGAGGGCGCGTCGAAATTTATTCGGGGTGGTTGTATTTTGTCGCGGGGGAACGTCGTAAAGTCGGAAGTTTTAAAATTTTCCGCGAAATATTCACGAGCGTCGAGGCGCTCTCGCGTCGCCTTTTACGATGCCATGAATAAAGGAACTTCGCCGTGTTACTTTTGTTTTTACGGACAATTAACAAGCCCTCGGCGTTGCGATATGTGGAACGATCGTGAAGCATGTTAAATAGGTCTAGATTTATGTTGTCGAATGGAACAATTGGTTGATTAGATATAACCTTTATGGCTTTATATAAAATTGATGAAACTTGTATGATTAGTATGAATGGCTATACTACTTCTGGGGTGAAAATTTTCAGCGGTGTCGCGATATGGCCCTAATATTTGATTCATCATGCGCTGGAAGACTGCTGGTGCATTACTGAGTCCAAATGGCATTCGGTTGTACTCGTATTGTCCTTCAGGTGTTACAAAAGATATAAGGTGATTACTATTTTCGGCTATTGAAATCTGGTGGTATCCTAAGCTAAGGTCTAAACTGGTGAAAACTGAATATCCGCTTAATTCACCTATTTGGTCATCAATACGAGGTAGTGGATCCTGTAATCGACGCACATTCTGTCATTGCCATCTTTCTTCTCAACTAAGAGCACACGAGAAGCATGACAAGAAGTAGATTCGCACACTATTTCGGCTCCTAGTAATGCAGAAACGATTGTCCTCACTTTTTCTTTTTCCGTTTCTGCCATTCTATAGGGTCTGTAGGTAAAAGACTGGTCGTCTGTGAGCTTGATTACCATTTAAGCTGATTTAGCTTGCCCAAAATGTTCAGATACAGTGCTGAATAGATCTCTGAATTCCTGTAATATATCCATTAGTTTCTCCCGAAGTTGCCGGTCACTCGTACCAATTTTAACATCTTTTTCTTCTATTCGGGGAAGTTCGTTAATTTCAAGTCACAGTATACGTGCAGATTGGTCTCTAGCTTCCATTTTGCAGAAGAATGCTCTAGCTATAGGATCCTTATTGCTTAGAGTAAGATCTTTGCCTGATAAATTTTTTATTGGGATTACTGGCACGTTTTCTGGAGTGAATAAGGATCCAAGGAATTGCATATTCCCTCCCCAGTTGGCATCTAAAACATGCTTCAATGTAAAAGTCTCCCTGAACTAATGATTTACTATTAACACGAAGATTTCCAACATGATTTGGTGGAAAAAAAGTTGCTTCTTCTAACCATAACGTAATTTTATTTGGTATATTATAGTCTAGTTGTTGAAGTTCACTGAATCTCAAACTTTCACTATCTGTTGATACAAGTAACCCTGGTTGCTCAGTAAATGCTTGTCCTATTAATATTGGAACCTCTTGTATCAGGAACCACAAGGCAATCTACAGTTCTTTGGACACCATCAACTTTCAATGTGACTGTTACTTTTCATAAGACCTGTATGTGGTTCATTCCATAACCTTTCAGGGTAACTTCACAGTCTAAAATGGGAATATTAAGCTCTTTTGCCTCAGATAAACATATCAGATTGCAACTAGCACTGAAATCGAGAAAGGCGCGATATGTGATGTTATTGGTGATGACTTCTTTAAAATATTTTTTATTGTTGTCTGTCTCTAGTCATAAGACGCGTTTTTGATTATTCGACGTTGTGTCCTTGGGTCCCTGATGTCCTGGATGTTCAAGTACTCTACAATCTCCTGCTTGGTGACCAAACCCGAATGAAAACACTTTTTCAAATAAGAAATTGTCAGTCTGTTGGGCAGGGAAAAACTTTCCTTCAAAAACTCCTGCAAAAACAATAGACCTAGAAAGTGGCACGCAAAACAAAATTAACTACATACCGACCAAACCAAATGATCATCAACACTAAATTGAGCGAAGTAAGAAAACTCTCACAAATGGGAAACGAAAACATCACGAACAGCATTCAAGTTGCAACAAAGGGAATACGCTGAAAACTAAAAGAGGATTTCAGTAAAATCGATCCGCAGAGACGTAATAAAGCTAAGAAAATGTATGAACCGGAAAACACAAGGGTATAAAGGTTTTAGCGGAAATATCTGGAAATACTTTCGAGGTTATAATACACAGTTGATGAAAAAACACAATCAGTAACGAAAGTACCTATTAAGCACAAATTCTGAATTGATGATTACACATGTTCAGTTTCGTCTACGCGCCCTGTATATAGTTGTAGGTTAAATTGGGTATTTAGGATGCTAAATCCTATTTGGGAATGGAAATTGATTCGTTTTTCTTTATTTTTTGTTTTCTCTTATTCCAATTGATTTGTGCGTGCTCTATGCCTAAGAATGATACGGCTTTACTAAATTTGGCTTTTAAAAATGCGCGCGTTAAAACACTGAAACGGGTACCGGTAAAGTTCTTACACTTCCTGCCGACAAGTAGTACCAGTTGCCAAAAACACTTCGCCCGCTTCGTGTAGTTCGAGAAAATAGACCCGCGGTTTTTCGTTTGTTGCGACCGGTTAAATCAAGACGGTTTCGTTGCACTCCTACGCATGGGACCTGAACTTCCTGAATGAGCTGGCCAGCTGAGTGGAGTTTGGAAGTAGAGCAAGGTAAGATGAAAAAATATCCTTTTCAGTTTCGATTTCTTTCAATTCATTTTTAAATCTTCCATCAATTACCATTCTATCAGCAACCTGTGGATTTTCCAATTTTAATGTCGCACAACACAACATATATCAGCGGGAAAAAAATGGATACTAAATTTCAAGGAAGTGACAATGTCACCAGGTGATATCTTCTATAAAACATGCTTTCAAATGTCACCATAATAGGTTTCTACATCCAAAGCGATTTTGTTCTTGTCCATTTCTTCTGTTACATCTTCATTTTTTATGCGTGGGGTTTTGTTGGTGCGGAATCTTGGCCTCAGGCATTTTAAACCTTTATTCTCTTCTATGACTGTTCATCATTGCTTCGTTATTCTTCTTAGAGAGTTTGTTTTATGTTTTTGTTTTCTCTGTACTCGATTACATTTCGTTTTTCATCGCTCAAAGATTTCTTTCTCACCTGATCTCGCATAAATACAAAAAGAGAGTTCAACTGTAATAAATATAAGTTAAAAAGTAATAAAAGATGACATGCGCACGCAACTCGTGGCTGCAGTGTAGCTAGATTGTATGGTCGCAGAACTAATGTAGACAATACAAATCGAACATTTCAACATTAAAGAAGTGATATAGTGTCAACTGTGTTACAACGTTTTAAATCAGACAAAAGAAGGGCTTACGTTACTTGGTTTGAACTTTTATTTTGAAAAATGTTTCATCCGGCAACATCGCTCAATGAAATTGCAAAGGAATATGTCAAGTATAATCTAACATAACCTTAAACAACACTGCGGTGAGTTCAAGTAATACGTAAAGTATTCGCTTGCTCTCTACAAAGAAAAAAGGAACGATTACTTCTGAACTCGCCCCTGAATAGAAATGAAGAAATATTATGCAAGCCCGTAACAAACTTCACTTTCTCACCAGCTTGCCACAGGCTGCGCGCGCTGATTCAGGTATTACGAGATAGGTCTATTAGGCACTAGCTGACGTCACACACATAACCTCACTTTCGATGGAGGAACAAACAAAGCGTTTAAAGACTTTTCACAGCACTGATGAAAAAAAAAAAAAATACGTCACTGCTTCGGACTTGTTTGAACCAATAATAGGTTCATTTGGGAAATATCGTTTGTTTATTCCATTAAGGTAGGTTTGTCTCAATGACATGTTGCTCATTACTCTTGGTGATTCTGGTGATGTGACAGTAATCATCGGTACATAAAATTGACTTGTAATTTCTTTAGCTGTGTTATTGCAGATTGGAGTAGCTTGTTGCATTGGTTCAACTACACCGCAGTTTCTGAAAAGAGATTCCCCGAAGGTGCTTTTGAATCTAAAGCTGCTAGATAATAGTAGGTTTAGGACAATCGCTGGGTTTGTAGTTAATACTTTCAGAATTTTCAATTTCGCTTTTCGACTCACCGGGGACCTGGCAGGTGACACGCCAGAAAGGCTCGAGTGTGACTTTTTGTAGTGAATTTTTTAGATGCTGCCTTTATGTCATGTTAATCTCTACTCATTATGTATTTTTGAGTCACGATTACAGCCTACTAACTCACAAGACCTGACATCACCCCACGGATCACAGCAATGTGTCCGTTTACACTGTCCTTAGATATTTTCCTTTGAGATTTAGGGGGTTGCACTACAGGCTCAACTGCTTGACCTGGCAGATTTATTTTTAGGTTGAGGTTAATCATATCTTATACAATAATTTTGAGTTGTTGGATTTGGCTGTTGGTAGTATTGATTTTGAGGTTGATCATGAAGAACTGAATAATTTTGAGGCTGATGATAATTCGGCCGGCGAACGAAAGTTCCCAAAGGGCTGGGAAAAATGACTAACAAAAAGCCATCAAAGGTGGCTTCGATTGACACTACTGATTAATTGGAAATCGGCCTTAACATAAGAAACATATATTATCCCAGAAATAGGATTAACTTCACTTGTATGTGGGTTTAAATCATATTTCTCTTTCAAAAAGAAAAATATAGGAATTTTTCAAGATGCGCCGCATTGCTATACATGTCAATTCGATTTCCATAGAAAATTGCATTTAGTCTACAAAGCTGAAATATCAACACTATTGACTTTCAGCATACATTTTATACGTGCGAAGAAAACAGGGAGATGTCGGCGAAGTTTTATAAAAATATTATGTGTAGATCATACTAAAATTAAAACTATAAACCGGCAAATAACTTTTCATCTCTGGATAATAAATTTTTAACTTTGATGAGAAAAATTCCTATTTTACTGTTACAGTTCCTGTTTTATGCCTGCTATTTCGGGTCTTAAAAACAAACTGCAACATAACCTCTCCGACGTTTTATTAAACTTTAAACAGACGTCAAAAGCTATATCCCGAATTCCTTAAACGCCAATTTGGCTCGCAGCCAGCTGGGGGTCAATAAAAAATCTTTTAGGCGATGGCACTCTCGTCGCCCCCCACTCGTTTTCCACGTTTTTATGACATTTAAACGTTGCCAGGAAAAGAGCCCTTTTATCAGTCGCATCTGGGTGCTACAAATCACTCCGACTACTCTGAATAGGAAACATTCAATCGCATAATCTTCAGTCATTCAACACTTGCCACTTTTGTTTGACGACAACATTGTGCGAATTAAGTAATAATTTGAGTGGATGCATGTTTTCTGACAGATAGAGATTGCTGCAAATAGGACTTCCTTGTAAGTCTTATCAATTTTGGACTGGGTCACGGAAACGAGGAGACAAAATTGAAGTAGCAATGATCCTAGTACTAGGTTGGATCGTAAACAGACCCATAATTGAAAGAGAAACATGGACAGTTAATTATAAGCATGCACTATCCTGCCAAGAGCATTTAGAAGGTTTAAAGGTAAAAACTCCAGAAAATATTACCAGCAACTCACTAATATCACTTATCAAATTGAATCATAATTGGGACATAATCGAACACTGTTACGTTTACACTTGCGTAGCCATACTCACTACCATGTCTGACAAGTCTCATCAATCGATCGATCAGTCAGTCAGTCAGTCAGTCAGTTTCCCAGATCCGATCAAGTTTATCAGTAATTTTGCTATTATTTTGCCGACTTTATATTTTTTTCCAGTTAAATCGTGGAATAAAAACATTAAAAAACAATGTGTAGTGCATAGTGTTGGAGTTCCCTTCGATACCCGCTACATATTTGGCGCCCAACGTGGGGCCTGGGATTTTGTAGTGAACCACCACCCCAGTGACTTTCTGGACTAGTTTTGTGACTGTAGATCAATGAACTATAGAATGCGTGTGTAAATGTGCATTATTTGACTGAATTGTGTAAGTTTTATCACATTCAGAAATTGTCCTCACAATTTCTGGAATATTCCACACAAACGTCAAAAACTACACCCTTATTCCGCACTCTTCATTACAGTTTCCTGACCCTAAGTTTGTCCTCCATTTTTGTGCCGACATTACAGTTTCCTGTGTGTCCGTCCAAGTTTGTTCAAAGAGTTTGCTGTTTTTCAACATTACATTTCCATCACTTAGCTTACTCCAAGCTGGATTTTCCTGTTAATGCCTTATAATCCTCGATCCTCCCAAAGAAATCAAGACAAAATAGGTGACCCTGTTATTCTGATGAATGAACAACAATTACAAACATCACGTGCTGGTATGAGAGATATGTTTCAGAGTACGCCACAATTTAGTTCGAACCAAAATACAGCTGCCGATTTTTCTAAATGCGGCTCAAGGTTCTCTGGAAAGCCAGACGAAGATGCTGAAGCTTTTATTGATGCCATCACTACTTAGAAAGATTGTCTGAACATCAGTGACGATAACACTGTTGAAGGTTTACCCATGCTACTAGATGGCGCTGCTGCAAAAAGTCAAACATCTTATGGTCTGAAGTTTTAGATGCGCTACTCTTTCCAGTATTGAAATCGCTGTTGGAACATGACAAGGATTTGTTCGATGAAAATACTGGAGTTAACCCATATGCTGAGAAAACTATCATCCTCACTGATGATATTGCCATAGCTGCACCACCATGTCGCTTATCTCCTGCGAAGAAAGAAGTTTTGCATAGGAGCTTCACAAACTTCTTGCCAGCGATATCATTGAAGAAAGCGAATCGCCGTACGGATTTCCAGTCGTCCTTGTACCGAAGAAAGACGGAACTTCACGTCTTTGTGTTGATTATCGCCGACTGAATGCTGTCACCAAGAATGTTCGTTATCTCGTATAGATGACCTTATCCATCCAACCGGGAAAGCTAACTACATAACCACCTTAGATCTGAAGAGTGGTTATCATCAAAAACCTGTCAGAGAAGAAGATCGTGATAAAACCTCCTTTGTCACGCCATTTGGACTTTATCGAGATAAGACGATGCCTTTTGGTCTATCCACGGCCCCAGCAACTTTTCGAAAGCTAATTAACCGTTTTTTCTCAGGTTTGCCGCATATGTTAGGACACCTTGATAACCTAATAATTTTATCCACGACTTTTGAACAACACATCAAAAACTGGACTGATGTTTTCAATCGTCTATGCATTTACAAGCTGAAGGTGAACAAGAAGAAATGCACTTTCTGTACTTCAGAAGTTAAATATGTTGGTCATCTTATTGGACAAGATGGTATCGAAGCCGATCCCGGAAATGTTGCCGCTATCATCCATCTTGCCGCGCCCAAAAATGTGCAACAAGTTTTCAGTTTTTCTTCAGACTTGTTCATGGTTCCGTAGATTCATTCCAAACTTTGCCAATATCTGTAGACCGCTCAGTAACTTGGAAGTCAGTCAGTTTCCCGATCCCATCAAGTTTATCAGTAATTTTGCTATCGCATGCAATCGCCAAAAAACAAACTAACGCTTTTTTAATTAACAACCATCGACCAATAAAAATGACCAGACCAAAAATTGAACGGCTGTCATGTTTGCTGTTGCGGGTTCATTCGCTTATTGGCTCGGAGTTTTGAGTGGAATAATCATTATTATCAATCATTGAATAAGAGGCTCTGAGGAACAACTGGAAGACCATTTGCTCAAATACTATTGAAACATTTCAAAAAAGTTTTCTTTCCAATAACACCCGACCATCGTTTATGCTCAGTTTCACTCGAAAAGTTTAATTGAAATGACTCTTCCGAATCGGAAAAGTTTTGACGTTTTTGCGACATTTTTATTGGCAATAACTCATGAGAGTAATATTTCAAATCGCGACTCTGAAAAAGTTTTATCCAATTTTTTAAAATACATCCGACGTCGGGTTAGCTTTAATTGGTTGAATAAATATTCAGTTAGATATGGGTTAAAAGTTTTATTAACTTACACTTAGGGCTCGAATAAATCATATTTTTCAGATCGAGTTTCGTAACTAGGAAAATTCTATATGGATAAAAAAACTCTTACAACAGGTTATCGAGCTACAAGCAAGGAAATAAATCTTTTCCCCTTCGGCCGGTAGTGGGTCAGCTAACTCACAAAAACAGGGCCCAGCAGGCGGCATTAGCGATTCGTTTCGGACCCGCTTCTTGATTTAAAGCGAGCGGGAACGCTTGTACCGTAGCACATTCGTTCATTATAACAACATTAGTGGAACCAGAAGAAATACGGCTTTAAATTGAAATCGACCTTCTGAAACTAACTGAATAATGCTTTATTTTAGAGAACAGATTTTCATTTGGGGAGAGGACCTCTCCTTGCACGAAGCCTTTGTGAAATTGATTAAGTAAAACTTATACAATATCTAATTAGATATAACTATGCATGGTTCTTACTTAGGGGAAGTAAGTACCTACTCCAGATAGTCCTTTTTTTTGCACTCATTTCTCAGGTATATTATGTTCGAAATCTTGAATCCCCATCCTTGACATTGAATAACGCCTAAATTCTTCCCCATTTTCTTTTCAACCTGTGTATGTGTATGTAATCACATCATTTCTGCTTTGCCGCCTGAAAGTGCTTACTATCTGAGAGATTTTTTGGTAGATAATACATTCTCGAACTCATTATATGAAGATCCTAAGAGTGAAATCATCAAGTGAATCTGACTCGAGCGGGTGCGACTTCTTACGCTTTCGAAGTTTGAGGGAGAACGACCTTCAAGGATCCTCGGTCAGATACAATCACTCACAGACAAATGTCCTGCCCTAGAACAAATCTTCCTATAGGAAATGTTTCTCTATCATCTCCCACCAAACATCAAGATTGGGTTACTTGCTCTAACTCGCAAAAAATGGCTGACAATATTTTTGAATCTTTCGATCAGCAATCATCCATGTGATTACTAGATCATCGGGACTTAGCTGAGATGAGAAACTTGTTGAATCATTTACAAGACAACCCAAAAGATCAGGTAATTCGAAAAGTCCATCTGTTGGTATCATAGTAAGTAAGTATGGAAAGAAGAAAAAGAAGTGCGTTCAACCATGCAGCCATGCATTGTAGTCGCATAATCTTCGTCAAAGACTCTATCAACAATATCTCGTTTTTGGTCGATACCTGAAGTAAGTGGTTTACCACCGAAAACGCATGATTCCATAAATGGAAACACGTCACACACGCACACATCCCTGTCGCACCCCTCTTCTAATCTGTATGGTGTTGGACATATTAATGCCTAATTTAATTTTTGCTGTTTGGTTCCAGTATAGGTTTTCAATGCATCTAATATCTTTCTGGTCTATATCAAGCTTATTGAAGAGCTGCATCAATTTGTGGTGTACACGATCGAATGCCTTTTCGTAATCTATGAAACATAGGCACACATCCTTTCTCTGATCGTAGCAGTTTTAGACAAGCACTTGTGTTGCGACTATCGCTTCTCGTGTACCTAACCCCTGTCTGAACCCAAATTGCGAGTCGCTTATGTCTCTTTCACATTTCTTGTAATTTCTCTAGTGTATAATTTAAAAAAAGATTTTTAAAGTATGGCCGATCAGGATAATAAGGTTATGATCTTCACATTTTCTTGCATTGATCTTCTTAGGCAGAGGTAGAAAAGTAGAGCACAACCACTGTTTGGGATAGTCACCTGTCTCATAAGTAGAGTTAAATAATTTATGTAGGGCTGTGATGCCTCTTTTATCTAGGAGTTCAAGTATTTCTGAAGGGATTTCATCTGGGCCAGCCGCTTCGTTATTTTTTGAATTACGCTTGGCACTTTCAATCTCGTCCTTAGTGATCGATGGGCCGGTTAGAGAGTTATTGATACGGGTCTGTCGCCGTCAAAACATTCTTCAATATACCTTTCCCAAACATTGTTCTTCTCTTTGCTGTCGAGGACTATCTGATTGTTATTATTTACTGTTATAGTTGGTCTCATTTTTTTATATATGCCGGCAGTCTCCTTCAGTTTTTTGTGCAAGTGAAAGACATCGTGTTGGTTTTGCAGGTACTCTGGGTATTCACGTTTAAGCCATGCTCAACTTGGCCGCCTCTAAATAAATCGAACAAAGCCCTGCATATGAACCACTAAAACCTAAAAGAATAGCCAGAAAAGCCGCTAGATCTAGCACTGTAAGAAAGCTCGGTGAAAGTTATAAGAAGTATGACAGTAAGATTAAGACGCGGCCTCAAGCTTATCAAATTATGATAAGTGCAGATGGAGGCATTTTCAATAGGAAATTAGTCCTGTTAAACTTAGACACGTGGAGGCAAATCTATAAAAACAAGTATTAAGGATCCCCCACACCGGCGCGATATGGCGGTAGCGATATGTCCGCTTAAAACTTCTCAAACAGTATTAACTCAATTGTAACCCCTTTTGCTAACAAATTAACAGGAGGCCCATAATATGCTCAGTTTGTTCAGAAAATAATCATTAGGGGTGGGTCAATAATTTAATAAGTACAGAATGGCAAGGGCGCCACTGAATTTAAAAAAAGAAAAATTAAATTACATTAAATATTGAAGTGTGAAAATTCAGAAACACGCCTAAAAAAATATTCAGCAAACGGTAATTGATAATTCTGAAAAGAAAATAAATAGGGCATATAACTCAACCAAATCTTGACATAAGTAGAACCGATAAAACACTCAAGCAATTTTCAAATCAAAATAGTATATATTTTCACAGTGAGGTCAACTTCCCTCCTTTCCCTATCGTGATATGGTAGATACGACACTTCGGTAGGTGAAAAACAAAATTGCACCAGGGAACCAGCCATCGTAATATGGGTAGCGATAGTGGAAATCCCGTTAATCCACCTCACTCAATACAGAAGGAAATATCCTGTTGCGGGCACTAGTATATTTTTCCTATCATCATCACAGTTCAACAATTTACTTGGTAAAGGTCTACCTAGCCGAAGCAATATACGAAGTAAACTAAAAGTTAATTGATTATTTTATAATGTTATTGAAATGTTTCACAAAGAAGCAATTGCTCAATCAAGAACAATAATATTATAACAACAAGGTTGTTTTGCTTTTTATACCGTATCATAAAAGTTTGATGGTTTGAAATAAATGAAATATGAACGTTTTATTTCTAAAGTAACTAGGCAACAAAATATCTCACTGATACAACTGTTGCTAAATGGTTTGAAGCTCTTTCATCTACCTCCATATAAGTTCTAATCCCACTAAGTGCGCCAAACTTTTATTAGTATTTCCTGAAAACCTTCTCACTGATACGCATCACGTAGATACGCGGCCATAAAATTTATTATATTAAATATCAGAACTGACAATTTAATTAGAATATTTCAAAAAGTATAATTCCTTGCTTCTGCAGACATAACGGGCTTCTCTTCTCTCGAACCTCTTGTCCAAGTTTAATTAAATCGTGGGGCCGAAATCAGAAGAACTTTTTTTTTATTTTTAATTTTTTTTTATGACCTGTGACGGAACGGCTTCATAAACATCAATGGAAATGCTATTAAGATGGTTATTAGATTCTAGAAGTTAAATAAGGAACAGTATAACTTTGATAGTTGCAAACTAGGGGAAATTCTAGTAACTCGTGGTTACCGAACACTGCAAAAAGTTTACCTCTTTTGATAGAAGTAATAAATGTTTCATGACAAAGCTAATTTGATTTTCTAATGAGTAGCTTAGAGACCAGAGGAGTTGCTTTATGGTCCATGGGTTTTATAATACAAGCGATTTATTAGGTTCCGTTGATTCATCTTCCTCTAAACTTATCGGTTACTGTCTACAAGTCAAATATAGCAAACTAGTTATCCGGCCGAATAAAAGGATTATTGATTGCATTTCTATTCGACAGTTTATCAGTAGTTGAATAAACCAGGCCTCAAGTTCTCGTTGCACCGTCGATGCACACAGACGTACTGCAGAGAGCAAATAAAGTTTTTATACGCATTCCAATACGTACTATTATTGTTTTTTGTCGGCACATTACCAAGTAATGTGCTTAGATCTTTCTAAGTTTTCAGTGCCATAACACAAAGCCGGGTAAGTTCTGGATAGTACATATATCCACTATTTTTTCGGGGCTTCGTCCCATATAAATTTTGTCCAGTTTGGCCAAAAACCAGGCAAACCAAGTTAGGGGACGTCGACTTGGATAACAAGCCACAAAAAGTGAGGGTACGTACCTAACCCAGTCCAAATAAAAGTAAGGGGACTTGGACAAAATCCTAACAGGAAAAGTCAGGGTACGAGCCTAAGACAGGGCACGGCAAAAATTAGGCTAAGTCCAGCTGCAAGTGAGGGGCGCTGGACTTAGAATAATTTTCATTCAGGGCAAGTTAAAAAAGTTTGCAGATGCCACAGTGGCGAACTGCCATTGAGCACGCGAGCATCCAGCTTGCGAATGGGGTTCTGATCAATGGCTGCTACAACGTTCCGCAGACCCGTCTATCAGTAGCCAACCTAACTCCGTTCTTCCCCCAAAACTCTCGCTCCTTGTTGCTTGGAGACCTAAACGCCAGACACAGACTTTGGCGGAATCATAGAGGAAATACCAACGGTATGATCCTAAATGATTTCGTCAATGACCGACCGGAGTTGATACTCCTCAGTACTGAATCGCCCACCCATTATCTTAGCAATAAAATGACACCGACATACATCGACCTTGCCATCAGCAAAGGACTCAGGGACCTTTCCGATCTCATTACGATCAACGCCCTGAGCTCGGGCCATCTACCCATCTTTTTCACCTGGGGCGAACTTGATCCTCCCCGCCCACAAGTTCGCCTGAGTTACAAGAACTTCAATTGGCCCCTGTTTCGGCAGACACTCAACACCCTAACCCAAATTCCTGGTCAAATTAACACCATTGACGCTCTTGAGCAAGAGGTTTCAACCTTGACCAGGAATGTCCAGCAAACCCAAACTTCCCTTGCAACCAGGGTGACTGTTCATCGAGGCCGAGACGAGCTCTCACAAGAGCTCATTGCACTCATCTCTCTGAAGAATCGCACCCGGAGGAGGTGGCAACGCCTCCGAAGTAACGAGAATCGCCAGCGCGTTCGGGAACTCGAGGGTACCATCAAAGATGGCATCAGCGAGTTCAGGAATCGCAAATGGACAGAAACTCTCCAAAACCTTCGTCCTCAAGACAACTCTCTGTGGCGCCTTCAGTCAAAAATGAGGCGGAAGCCTGCGCGCACCCCTGCCATTACTAGTAATGGTAGGCATTGCGTCACTGCCCCAGACAAGGCGGAAGCCCTGGCTTCATTCATGGAGAGTATTCATTCTGGTCTCCCACCCAACTTCCCTGAACAGGAGGAAATCGAGCATACAGCGGCAGCCTTTGCCATTCGGAAATACCCCGTCCCTCAGCACTTGCTCGCTGAACTCATTGTCACGCCCGGCGAGATGACACGAATTATCCGTCGGCTCCCAAGCGAGAAGGCCCCCGGATCAGATGGCATCCCATATCGAGCCCTTAAAAATCTTCCGCGGAAAGTTATTGTCCAACTGGTACAAATAACTAACGCTATCCTAAAACTACAGCATTTTCCTTTTCAATGGAAAAAAGGCTGTAGTGGTTATGATCCCCAAACCCGGAAAAAACATTACACTCCCATCCTCTTACCGCCCAATCTCCCTTCTAAACTCCTTTGCCAAGCTCGTGGAGAAGTTAATCCTGTCCAGGGTCAACAGGATCGTCGAAAACTTCTCCATTCTCCCAAACGAGCAGTTCGGATTCCGCCCCCGTCACAACACCACACTTCTTGCAGCCAAAATCTGCTGCGACGTCTTCCAAGCGTTCAACAGGCGCATGAACACGACTCTTCTGCTCCTAAATATGGAGCGCGCCTTCGATAGGGTCTGGCATGCAGGCCTTATCTACAAATTACTCGCAATTTTCAATTTCCCTCTGCACATCATCTCCCTGCTACAGTCTTTCATCAGCGGCCGCACTTTCTGCGTCAAACAAGGAGACGCCCTCTCAAATACCAAACCAATTCAGGCCGAAGTGCCGCAGGGGTCGGCACTCAGTCCGTTGCTGTACTCTCTGTACACAGCGGACATTCCAAAATTCCAGAATACAAATCTGGCGCTGTATGCAGATGACACCGCTGTTTACGCTCAATCCTTTTACACACAAGCAACAAAATTTCAGCTAGCCCATCACCTTGCAATCCTTCAACCTTATTACGATAAGTGGAAGCTTGGTGTTAATGGTCAAAAGACAGAGCTCATATGCTTCCATAAAAAGCATACCAATAGCACCATGCCCAACCCACTTATCGTAAATAACACCCCCGTCACTCTGTCCCCAAAAGCGAAATACCTAGGAATCCTTTTTGATCAGAGAATAAAATTCCATCACCACGTTTCCCATGCTCTGTCCTAGTTTTAAGTAAATGTTGTATATTTGTAGTTTGAGGGGGGCCTATCCCCCCTGCCTGTGAATGTAACAATTATGAAATTAATAATAAAGATGTTTGAGTTGAGTTGAGTTGAGGCCTCAACCGATAAAATTTATAATCATATTGGGGTCATAGTCCACTAAATTATGAACGAATGCATAGACAATCAATATGCATTTGAAAATACAAAGAAGTTAATTTGTTGAATAACTAAATACGCCACAAAAACGTTTCAGCTCATCAATCGTCAACGAAAATGATTTTTTATTTTTCAAATAGGTACCTTCAAAAAGTGCTCTCTCGACATCCCACTGTCGTTGAAAAAAAAAACCTAATTTGACGCTTGACTTGATAAAACGGCATAACGACCAAAATAAAATTAATAAGGGCGGTCTGCGGATTATAAACAGCCCTTTCGGTAAATTGGGAAAAATTCGAGGGGTGGTTTTTTGACGGACGAGGTTGAATTTATTTTTAAATTTGTGTGACGAATCGATTTCATTCGATGGTTATGATTGAATTGTAGCAGAGAAATTTTACTGACTGATTTGTTAGTGAGGGTGAAAAGGTATTATTAAAATTGGAATCAATCAAGAAATGAAGGTTTTATAGAATTAAAAGTAGTGTATTTGCATATATTGCGACTACTGCATTATAATGAAAAAGTTTGTAATATTTTAAAAAATATAGGAAAGCTGCAAACATCCTCAACGAAAAAAAAATTAACCCTTTTGCATATCAGCCTTATGACTCTATTCATGATTTCAGCTCTCTTTTACTTCGAATTTAGCTTTCAAATAATAATTAATGGCACCTGCGTGATGAGCGATAAAAAAATCCTTCTTTCTAAAAAAATGTCCGGCAAAGGGAATTCTACCATTTGAAATGCATCGATATCAAATAACCATTATTTGTCGGGCTGCCAATCCTGATCAAACACGCCATTGTCTTTACAGCGCTGGGCTACAAAACCGACATTGGCTTTTAGACCGATCCTTTATCCCTGGTCTTCGCACAAGCTTTCATTATGAAAGTGACGCGTGTGCTTTAAAAAGTTATCCCTGAACATTTTGCGGCCCCTCTTTTTTTCTGTTTTGTTTTGTTTCCGTCTTTAATAAATCGTTTTTCTTTTCTGTGTCCTGCCTTACCCCTAAACAGCCTAATGAAAAGTGTTTGTACCGCAAAACCCTTTTTAGATTAATTAGTTTTTATTTTTATACAATATATTGTTAGACTTTCAGGGATAATATAGAAAAAATTCTGGGATGGGAAAATTGAAGTACTTCGATATTTGCTATGAGAATAGGAACAGAGTTAAGTAACCAAAGCTGACTCTAAATTTTTGGTTGGTTGTTGAAAGTATACACATGTGCACGTACAAAAGGGTTAATTAAACATTCAGCCTTCCAACGCGTCAAGGACTGGCACGGGAAGGAAGAGTTCACTACAGTGGGTCGATTCCCAAACAGGGATTCTTGTGTCCCTGATTTCACGTTAGTCATTACCTGAAAAAAAAACTTTCTAACAAACAAAGATTTTCTTGCGAAAAAATACAGCTTTAGTGGACCTAGACATTGAGAATTAATATGTGAGATGATCAAGGCTTGTTTTCCTTCCTCCTCCTGATTCATAATGGACCATCCACCTCTACTATCTCTGGCTAAAGACCAGTTGGACATTCTTCTATTTCCAGGAAACGCGCTAACTGCCTTTGAATGTTGAAATTACTATTTTGAGTAAAATTACAAAAAATTGAATTCACTTCTGGAATTTCGACTAGTCCGTTAACAATCCAACCGAGTCTGGTTTGATAACACCGAGAATATGTTGACCGTTGCAAATGAGACGCTAAAACGTAGCTGCCCTTGTGATCATATCTATGTTTCTAGGTACATTAAACGTAGGATCAGCTAACTTATGATTTGAAGGAATTTCTAACGACCTGATATTTATTTTAATATTTAGGAAGATGCTCCAATATCTCAGGTAACACAAAACAAGAAATGTTTTCTGAAAAATTATAATATTGTGATTTTAACACAACACGACATTTGGAATCCACATCAGTATATCTCATTCCATTAAGACCCTTGACATTGATATGCGTTTTTTTTTCAAAGGTAAACCTGATCTATTGCATAAAGCTGCTGAAATAAAACTAGACTGTGCACCACCCAATAAAGCCCTGACTGTGTGTAATTTTTGCTGACTATCTAACACATCTACCAATGCTGTTGACAAAAGTACTCCGTTCACAATGCCAACTGACAACGTGTGTGTACCTGATTGATTTGAACTGCGTCTGAAAGAGTGACTTGGTAGACCTACAACTTGAGAAATTGCTACCTGTACTGGGTTTGGAGATGACGTGTTCTCTATGGGGCTATTATAGTTTGCGGTTGACGTACTTTGACTGTTTGCCGAATTTTCTGTATGAAGTAACGTATGGTGTTTTATGTGACATTTCCTGCAAAAAGAGTTACAGCATACTTTCGAGTAATAGACAACATGCAAACAATTTAAACAAAGTTTTAAACCCATGGCTTTTTCGGACCTATCCTCAACCGACAATCGTAAAGAGTCTGAACAAATTTGAATGTAATGAGTACCTCCACACATATTGACTTGTGAGAGTGTTTTGATTCTTTCAGTTGTCATAAACGCGCGATTAAAATTAGACCTACGTTTGTCTACTTATTTTTCCGTAGCTTTATCGGAAACATTATGCTCCAAGGACTCCAACAACGCAGCCCTAGATTTTAGAAATAATTTAAACTCATCAAACGTTGGAACAGTATTTTTTGTAATCTTAGTTTTTTCCCACTGAAATTTGAAAGTCTTGTCCAATTTTTCAGCAGCCAAAGCAACTATCAAAACATCCCAATTATCAGTAGGTTGTTGCAACTGTTTTAGGGCTCATACATTTTTCATTAAAGTATCTGCTAAACTTTTTAGTTCAACCGAAGAGTCCTTTTTTACCTGCTCTATGGTTAACAATGCTTTTACGTGATTATCGATTAATAAACGACAATAATTGTATCGCTCAGTAATGCATTTCCAAGCCGTATCGTAATTTTGTGCGGAAAATTCGATAGTTTTTAGAATATCCGCCAGGGGTCCCTTCAATGATGCTCTCAAGTAATGGAACCTCTGAATCTCGCCTGAACTATCATTGTTATGAATAAGGGAGTCGTATGTGTCTCGATATTCGAGCCACTGCAAATTTTTGCCATCAAAAGTAGGTAGAGAAATTTTTGGTTGTTTTACCAAATTCTTCAAATGATTTTCACTTTTGATGCTACCTTGAACGCCCTCAACATGTTACTGTTGGGGGCGTCGGACCCCCCCAATGCCACGAGATTTTTGTCCGCCAAATGTGATATCGTCAATATAACATAAAAAACAGTCGATTGGAATTAAAACTACAGGTACATGTCTCACCGTTCTCAGGGATGTCAGAATGACAACTTTACGAAGAGCTAGCGCGACAATGTCCTGTCGCCCAGGTTGAAGATATGACCAAAATTGTCCGACTTGTTGTGATGAAGTTGCTCAGGAAGTTTGGCGTGTACATGAGGTACAAAATTTTAGGGTCGATGTTCTGGGGACTACCAGTATATATAGGTAACGGATGACTGAGGTTTTCGAAAAGTTAGTAGGGGGAAACTCCGATTCCGGACCTTGTCAAGGAAAAGCGGACTCACCTAGTGAGTCCCTTTAAAGGGGGTGTGCGCCAAAAAAACAACTTCATCTCAAAAAAAAGAGAAAAAAAAATCTAAGAATAACAGTGAAATCCGCACCCCTCTATGAAAAATAATACCGCAGATATGGCTCTATGAAGGTACCGCATCTAACCCTATGACGTCACGAAAGCTCAAACGACGCACGAGAAAGTGGAGTTAATTAAATTTACATATGTTTTCCTGTGTTACCTGCAATAATCTAAACAAAAACCACTCACGCGTGCCGGGAACAATCAACTTAACATTGCGGAGCGCGGCTGGACGAAGTTCTCGTGACGTCACGAGAGCGTTGTCTACACTTTAAAGCGGTATATCTCAGCGATGGTTTATCGTAGAATAACGAGCTTTGAACAGTTATTTTTAGATTTTTTCACACTAAAACTTTAATTTTTGGCGCACACCCCCTTTAATGCAAGGAATACGGTGCTAGGTCGACGACATTTCTGCACCGGTAAAAATGCTCGCCGCTGTGCTGATACCAGAGTTCGTGATTGAAAGGCACAAGCGTGTAATGAGATGTGGTATAGCCACTCACGGAAGTGAGTACCAAACGGCGACTCGTCAAACGTTGCTCGGGAACCTGGCTAACACGAGTACCCAGGGGAAAGGCCTTTCATAGGTCTCTGGGGGACAGATACGGCTAACTAGTCTAGTGGGCAATGCTTCGGACTGTGAGAGGCTAACGCTACAACACAATCTCTTGAGGAATGTATTAAACGAGGAAATGCCCATTGTAACCCCTTTTGTTAACGAATTAACAAGAAGCCCATAATATGCTCGGTTTTCTCAGCGAATAATTATTAGGGGTGGGTCAATAGTTTAATAAGTACAGAATGGCAAGGACGCCACTGAATTAAAAAAAAAAAAACTATTAAATTACATAAAATATTGAAGGGTGAAAATTCAGAAACACACCTAAAAAAAAATAATCAGCTAACGGTAATTGATAGGTCTGAAAAGGAAATAAATAAGGCATATAACTCAACCAAATCTTGACACAGGTAAACCAATAAAATAAATAAGTAAGTTTCAAATTAAATTAGTGTATATTTCACGGTGACGTAAAAAATCAAGTATTGAATAATTTCAAAGTATAAAATATTCAAATGTCATATCAGGAAGAAACAAAATCAATTGATTTTGTTAATTGATCATAAATTAGATTTCATTAAATAAATAATAAAAGTTATAAATGAAACTCTACACAAGCCTCCATTCCAATAAAAATGTAGAGCACGGTAGCCATCCAATCTTGGCCTCTTGACGAAGAAAGTTGCAAGTGGAAGTTGCAGATTCTAACCTGGAATCAAGGCTAGAAGTTCAGTTTTCTTCGTCAAATGTGAGGGACAGGATTCCTCTAGGAAATCACTTCATAAACTCTATCCCCACGCTGCATGAAAACGGTGATCTTTAGGGCTTGTTGAAAATGAGTTTCTTGAGAGAAACGGCTCCTCGGAAAAAACGGCTCCCCGGAAAAACCCTAAGTAATAGAGGCATTCCATGAACAACCATTACTTGTAAAAAAATTAACGACGAGGGGTTTCGAAATTCAAACTCAAATAAAACGGTAATCACAAGACTTTCGATAATAATTTTTTTGTTAATCAATGAATTATTGCCTTACGCAACTTTATTTCGTTAAAATAGTGCCTGATGGCCAATAAGGTACTTTTTTCCACGAGAACAGTATTCACACTTGAGGAAGATGGCTGCTCCTCTAGGCCAGAGTCGACCTTTCAGGGTAACGGCAAGATTAAGATGGGACGCAGACACGGACAATCTCTACAGGCAGCGCTTCCTATCAAAAAATCGCCAACGGAAAGCGTTGGTACTGAACTGGTACTTCAAATTTAAACGAAAATCATGCTCTCTAGCAGCAGACTGTCAACATTATCTAACTAATAAAATTATATTTGGAAGAAAAAGGAACAATTACTAACAGTAGCATTTCACATGCTACACCATTAAAGCCACTCTTGGTATGATTTAACTTACCAATCCAAACCGAGAAAATCCTGAAAAATAGAAAAAATTGTGTTGCAAGCAAACACTCAAAACCCAGGGCATAAATTTGACAATAAGATGCAAAACTTTCCAAAAGTTCACAAAATTATTAATCAACTCCGACCCACGTTACCTCAATTGGCTTGGATGGTAAAGAGGAAAAGAAAAGTGACCACAAGGGAGTAAAAATGTAAAAGAAAATTATTTATTTTGCAATATTTATCAAAAAGCATCTTAAAAGTCGATATCCGGATCGTCCTAATTAAAATTTGTTTCGCAAATAAGAAAATCTAACCGTTTAATTTGTGCTTCGAACGTTTCAAAAGCCTGATTTTTGCTTTCGTATTTTTTTTTTTCTGAAGAGAATCTTCAAGTTTTCTTTGATCTTGATATCCGGCTTTTTAATTAGATTTTTACCGGGCGAGCGATTTAGCACCCCTTTATAAACCTCCCCTTTCTCCAGGTGAGTTAGTAATTAAATTAAATAGAAACCTCTTTCAAGGTGATATTAATATGTGTGGTGCTCTCATTGTAATATTAAAAGTCATAAGAGATTATTATAATATAAAAGAATAATTGATCACCTAATTCACTCCGAAGTCAATTTATCAATAGGGTAAGATTGAGTAGAGCCTTCTCCGGTTTAAGAGGGCCGCATCAATAATTTATCATGATCGAAGAAGATTAAGAATTCAGCTCAATTTTATGCCATTGGTAATAGTTCATTTTGCAAACAATTTTCGCAAAAGACGTAGGTACGCTTAAAGCAAAATTCCCCGCCGAGTAATTTTAATAATAATTCAAAATCCAATTAAATTTAGAGCCGTGAACCCAAAATTATGAAAACGATAATAAAATAAGGCGCAGCAAGACAAGAGAATGGTATAAGCCTCGAAATTAATGCGATTTCGTTTAGAAGGGAAAAGCTTTGGCAAATTCGTCCCCTCTGAGTTTGACACAACTTTAGGCATATTCCCTTGTATTTTAGCATTTATATCGTATCCTGTTTCTTTTTTCTACCGCGAGTATCCTTCCGCTTCCATCAAAGTCTAACAAAAACTGGAAACTTTCCCTAGCAAAGTTTCGACGAACCCGAATTAGCTGGGATTTGTTGAGTTGACCAGATGGCCGACAGAGAATAGTTGAGGATAATGAGCAAACTTCTGTTGATTTATTTATAATCTATGATTTATTGTACGAGTCCTAAACCATGACAAGAATCACTTAATGCTGCTTAATATTGTTACCACACAAAATGGAGGTTCACAATGGATAAAAAATTAAAATATAATATTTATATTTTAAAGGTAGATAAGATAAAATAGTACCCAATAGTAATAGTAGACACTGATGGTGAAATAAAACAAAAAATATTAAGGGAAAATCTAGAAATCTGAAGGAAAAAAAATTTCAAAGTGAAAATCTACTTGCCTGTTCAGCTGTCTGTCAGAGACGAGGCCTTTTAAAAACTCAAACAACACTCAACACACAAAAAAGATACCGTGTTTACTTCATCAATGAAACTCCACGCTGATTAAATGGGAATAGATAAAAACACACTAGAATTATTTTAATTGTTTACAAATTATAATGATTTAAATTAAGGTTGTCAAATATCAATGAAAATTAAGAAAAATAGTAAAAGAAACCTAGGTACCACAATTTTAAAATAAATTTACTAGTGTGGCGGTACGTTAGTACTTCTATTAGTACCAGATATTTGCATTTTTACGCTCATTTTATTTATGAATAGATGGCAATACTGATATTATATTGAATTAGTTAAATTTAGTGGATACTTTTCAAATTACTTAAATTATTAATAGTTATTGTTTTGATGAATCTGATATGACGAAAATACAAATTTATAGTTACGAAAATGATAAATTTACCGTAACAATATTTATAGCTAAAATATTTCAGCAAAATTATCCGTAAAAACACCATTTTTTAATTAATCCAATTCAAAAGGCCGGGCGCGTCTCGAGCAGAAGTTTTCCAAAACCATCTTTTAAAAGGAAAAACAGAAAATTTGCATTTAAATTAAAGCGAGGCCAGGAGTGAACGGCGCCCTGATATAGGAAAGGAGTTGACAAACATCTTATCCCTAAGGACAGGCCTGATGGCGGAGAGGCTCCACTTAAAGATTTATTCGTATATTTGACAGAAGCGACCAGGCCTCCGGTATCCTTATTCTTGCAAATTCCTGTAATTTTGGGACTAAAGTATATTGCTTTTGGATTTTTATTTAGAGCTCAAGGAAACCGAAAGGTTTTGTTTGCGGGCACAAAAGATTTGTTTCACAAGGACTAAAAAATTGAACTTTAAAGAGTTTTATTTTGCTCTTCATATAATATATGTCCTGAACTTGAAGCAACTCATTATTTATTTATTTTGATGACGATTCTTAAGAAAATCCAATTATGAAAGATTTAAAATAAATCCCTGAGTTTCAAGTAACCCTTCAGCATGAAATAATATCATTTGAAATTCATCTCCAAATCTCATCAAGGGGCACAGAAAAGACAAGGCATTAGAAATTCTAAAGATATGTTAATGAGATTGAATACCTACTGACAAAATTAATAAAAAGATTCGAAAAATTATTGACAAGTTCCAGATATCATTAGGGTTAAAATGTAGAATGGAGTTTTCACAAGTTGGAATAACAGAAAGCATTGCAATAATTACACATATCTACTTCTATGGTTCCATTTGGACTCTAAAAAAAACTAGCTAGAGTGAAAACAATCGGTTTCCACTATTTAACACTACACGATAAATCCCAACCCACTTATTTTATTCCAGGTGTAAAAAGCCAGGTCGTTTCCTAGAAAACCTACCCAAGACTTCAGTGATTATATGTTTCCATAACGAAGCGTGGTCAGTGTTACTCAGGACAGTACACTCGGTCCTAGACCGATCGCCCGAGAGACTGATCGAAGAAGTCGTTTTGGTAGACGATTTCTCCGACATGGATCATCTGAAAGGACAGTTGGAGGACTATTTTTCCAACGAACCCAAAGTTAAGATTGTGAGAGCGCCGAAGAGACTTGGACTTATAAGGGCGAGATTGATAGGTGAGTGAAAAGTTGCGATGGTTTTAACTAAATCGAAATTTCAATTTTCGAACTTATTCAAGTGTGTATATTTTATTGCTGAAATTTCCCATTTGAAAATAATACAGACCAAGAACTTATAAAATGGTGTAGTAATTCAAATATCATGGCAAGTAGTAAAGCAAGACCACCACGGGACCACTTTCAAGGCCATTCGTTGCGAATGGCCTGTGTCCATCAGGAGTGACCATTCTTTCGCTGTGACGTCAATTTTTCCGCCATCTTTCTAACCCCATAGTCATTTTTTTTCGTAGTCCCTGATCATTGTCTACGACGCTCACGAAGACTTTTTCAGCAGCCTCTGGTCATTGCCGACGACTCTCGCCTTTTTCAGCGAAAGAATAGTCACTCCTGATGCACACAGGCCATCCGTAATGTGAATATCTGGTATTGGAATTTAGGAGGATGCTCAGAACCCTTGGTAGTTTGTTATTTGTGGTTTGTAGGGTGGGTTAGTACACTCGGGAAGTTTGGTAACTGGGAAATAAGAATCACTGTTGGATTAAATCTGATTTTTATTAAACAATTAACAACTATTTATCTACAAAAAATGCAACTTTGACAAAATCTATTGTGTGCTCCACATCGGAAGAAGTGGTAACTGAACTTTTGATGACACCCAGTGGATACCTAGAGACTTTCTTATGTCATCTTCAGTCATTTCCATGGTTGATTGATCTTTGGTTCATTTGGAAGTTTCTGTAGTAACTCTGGTTTGTTGCTGGACCATTTCGGCAACGTGAACCATCCTCGCTCAAACATTTTGATGAGTTCGTCTTGTAGTGACAGAGCTTCTTCTATAGTGTCAGCACCTGATAGCAAGTGTTCGATATAAAAATCTTTCATTGCTGCTTTGGATGCATTCGGAAAGTTGCAGCTCTCGTCGTGGGCAAGCTTTTGCAACGTTTTAATAGCTAAGAATGGTGCTGCTGTCGTTCCATAGGTTACAGTTGTTAAGCAATATTCATTAATTAGTGTGTTATTATCAAATCCGCATAAGATTTTCTGATACTTCAGGTCATCAGGGTGAATCTTTATCTGCCTGTACATTTTTTCAATGTTAGTCGTTACCACTACTTTATGTGATCCTACAGCATAGCAGTATATCTGACAGTTCTGGCTGTAGTCTGGGACCTGCATACATGGTATTGTTGAGGCTCAATCCTGATGAACTTTTACTGGAGGCATTAAAGATCACCCTCAACTTTGTTGTAGTGCTGGATTTTTTGAATACCGGTTGATGTTGGATAATATATTGATGCTGTAGTTCTGTATGTGGAAACATTTCCATGTGACCAAGGTTTAGGTATTCTTGCATAAATTCCTTATAGGCGATGTCCAATTCTTTGTTACTACTCATTCTTTTCTCTAATTGAACTAGTCGTGTGAAGGCTCGTGATCTAGATCCTACTAGATTCTCTTTTCCATCAAATGGAATTTTGACTGTGTATGTTCCATCTATATTTCTTGTAGTGGTGGCTTCGTAATGTTGTTCGCAATATTGATCATCTTCTGATAACGGACGTGTTTGTGAAACTTCTTCAACTTCCCAAAATTTAGTTAATTGTCTGTCTTTTTCAATACATATTACCATGCTGACAACTTGTAGTTTGTTTCCCGAATTTTTTGGTAGGTTTCCGGAAAGAATCCATAATTTTGTTTGTTGGCCAAAGAGACCATCTTCAGTTTTTCGTATGCCTTCCAAGATTAACTAGGCATATTCTTGGACCCCGAGAAGTATTGTCACAACTACCCGTTTTACGGGGGTGACATAGGGGTTTGTAGCTTTGGGGGTTGATGGAGAGAAACTCGCTCAGGTTGTATAAAAGTGTAGATATATATTTCCCTAAATATGTCCTTACATATATGCTAGCCCTATAGGATGCATGACCCTTCTAACACTGGGGTCCTTATAGGGAGCCACTCGTCAACGCTGCTTGGGGGACTGTCGGTTAGTTATCGTCACCCTTATGCCTTGTCCAGAGGAGCTTTCCCAACGAGAGGCACCGGCGCTGGACAACGATAGGGCTGAAGATACCCAGAGTGGCTTTCCCAACGAGAGTTACTTGCACTGGGGAGGCGTGAATCCAGAGGGGCTTTCCCAACGAGAGGTACTTGCACTGTTCCAAGTCTAGCCTTTGCTGTGGCTCGCGGAGCAATTTATATCCGTTTATTACTGGTCATCATCCGTCCGTTACATACTCATCATAATTAACCAGGTTAATTATGACCTGTGTTTTGTCGATTCGTAACAAACTCATTATTATTGCCTCTTCCTTCAAAAACTCATTGCCGATCGTTTTTACAAAATTCTCCAGGTTTTTGATTTTCTATTCGGTTGTTTTTAGAGCCGCCGCTGTTTCTTCTTGAGATTGTTTCATATGGGATGATTGTTCTTCTATTATTTTAATTTTAATCGTTGATTCAAGCTCTCCTTGCGTTACTAAGTCTAGTCTTGACGTTAAAGAATCCGTGACCATGACTAAAGAGTCTAGTTTTTGTTGTGTCGCCACCCCGCAGCACCAGTTAAGTCCGTCAGCTATGAATGACAGGGTGATTGCTCTCTTTGACTTCTTTGATTTTTTCAAGCGGGTAGCAATCCCATCGTTATTTGGGCTGTTTAGCTCTTTGTCCACTGCCTTAGCTATTTCCTCCATCTGTTTCATTACTTTACACTCTATTTTTCCTTTATCTAGGCATTTCATCATCTTGCGCTACTGTTTCTCTCCATTTTTTCTCTGGCGATTATCGTATACTCTCTAGCTAATATTTTACCCTATTTTTTCTAACCTATTTTTATTTTCCTACCCTATAGTTCAGGCTATGTTTTATCTTTTATCTATATAATTAGTCTTCTTCTCCTTCGTTTTCGGCTTCTCTGCCTTAATTTTTTTCCCCACTTCCTTCCTCTTCTCCTTCATCCTCAGATTCTGCGTCTGCGGCAATAACTGCCTCCTCAGCCCATTCTTCAATAGGCGCAGCTTCTGTCCATGGATCGTAGTAGGGAAGCATCCTACTCACGTGGACCGTATCCTTACTTTATTTTCTATTTCCAATTTTTTCTACTTCATAGTTTACTACCCATTCATTTTTTTCAGAACCCTGTATGGTCCAAACCATCTCAAAAGCAGCTTCTCGCTTCTTTCAATTTTCCATTTTGGGATAATCACCTTAACTTTGTCCCCCACTTCAAACTCTATGTTTCTGTGTCTCTCATCAAAACGTCCTTTGTCCTTCCCTTGTCTCTTCTGTTTGTTTTCCACCGCTATAGCTCTTTTCGAGAGTGCCTTTTCCCTTATTTGGAGTGAGTCTTTTTCTTCCTCAGCCTCCATTAGCGTAGCTTCCGCAGGTAATGTGGGCTCTCTGGCATAAGTTAGCATGAACGGGCCTAATTTTGTGGTATCCTGTATTGCATGCAAATGTAATAAACGGTAGGTAGCTACACCAGTCTGTCTGGTGCGTGTCGCAATACATAAATGCCATGTTCGCTATTGTTTTATTCAGTCTCTTTGTCAGACCGTTGCAGCAGGGGTGGTAGGCCGTTGTGAACTGGCTTTTTATACCCATTATTCTACCCAATTCCTTGACTATATCTGACTGGAATACTTTTCCTCTGTCGCTCAGTAAGTGTCTTCGCATTCCATGTATGAAGAATACTCTTTCCAGTGGAAACTGGCCCTGCTTTTCCATCTGATCTGGTAGGGCGGCTGTGATGGCATATCTTGATGCATAGTCTGTAACCACTCCTAACATCGTTTTTCCTTGATTACTTCTTCTGAACGGGCCTAGAAAATCAATCACTATTTTATCAAATATCGTCCTCACCTGGATTAGTTGTAAAAACCCTGGGGTATTTCTATAAGGCCTTTCTTGCTTGGCAGTCTTGGCATCTCTTAATATATTTTTCTATATCTTTCAGCATTCCGTCCCAAAAAAATCGTCTTTTTATTTTATCCGTTGTTTTGCTGAAGCCCAAATATCCGGGCGTTGGCGAAGTATGGAGTTCCCACAGGATTTCACTTCTCATTGATTTTGGAATAACTAGAACTTTCTCTAAGCCTCATTGCGTTTTATTAATTTTATACAGTAGGTTATTTTCGACTTTAAAATTCTTTGCTCTTTTTCAAATGCCTATGTTGATGTCTGGGTCCTCTGGATTCTCTACTGCATTTCTAAGTTGTCTCATCTCTTGGTCATTTTTCTGTAACGTATAGATTTCCTCTGTTCTGTACTGGGTTGCGTGACATACAATCAGCATCTCTATGCGTTAAACAATTGTATAGTCGAATTCTGCTAGCTTGAGTACCCACCTGGCTAAGCGTCTGTTGCTTTCCTTTATTGAATCCACCCAGCAAAGCGCGTGGTGATGTCACGATTTTCACTGGTCGGCCGTATATTAGATGACTCAGGTAGCTTAGGGCCCAGACCACTCCTAATAGCTCCAATTCGCTAATTGAATAGTTTTGCTCCGATTCCGCATGTCGATGCATCAGTGTGTAAGATAGTGTCTTCATTTGGGTCAAAATGCCTTAGTCTTTGAGAACCTTGAGTGCTTCTTCCTGTCTAATACCCCATTGGAACGCAGTCGTTCAAAAACCTTTCTTAGTTTTTTCAGATGTTCCTCTATAGTTTTGGAAAAGATAATTATATCGTTCAGGTAGATCAATATTTCTTTCCATTTTAGGTCCCAAAAGACTCTATCAGCTAGTTCTTGGAAGGTTGCTGGAGCGTTACATAGCCCGAAGCCTAGTACGCTGAATTCGTAAGATCCATGCCCTTGTGCTATAAGTGCAGTGTATGGTTTAGAGCTTTCTTCGACAGGTAATTGCCAGTAACCCGAAAACATATCTAAGGTGCTGAAGTAGGAAGCCTCCCCTAAATATGATAGAATATCATCGATTTGGGGTAATGGGTACGTTGATTTCCTTGTCACACTATCAATTTTTCTGTAGTCCACACAAAATCTGGTTTTTCCATCTTTTTTCTTGACTAGCACTACTGGACTAGCCTATGGTGAGTGACATGGACGAATCACACTGCTCTCTAGCATTTCTTGAATTTGTTCATCAATTATTTGCCTCTTTTTCTGTGATACTCTGTATGGTCGACTTTTTATTGGTTTGGCGTTCTCTATTTCGATTTTATGTTCAGTCAGCCCATGTTCTTTGCTGATTTGGCGGAATGTCATTATATTCGAAAAGGAGTTCTTGAAGTGTCTGCTTGGTTCTTTCGTCTTTAATACTTTCTATCTTGTGTTCTTCTAATGTTACTCTTTCACTATTATTATTTATTTCATCCTGTATTAAAAAATTATATGAGTGATTTTCCTGTGTTTCCTCTTCCAAGCTTGCTATTGTGGTTCCCTCAAATAAAGTCATTGAGATTTTTTTTTTGGCTTCTAATTTAATAGCAAGGTTGTTTTCGCCCCCAAAAAGATGTGATTTTATATTGATCTGGTTTTTCGCCAATCCATCCAGGATGTATTTACAACTATAGCCCATGTTTTCTGTCATTTTACTTGTATCTCCCATGATTTTAAGTCTACCATTATCTCCTCACACGGTTTTATTGTGTAATTCTTTGCTACTCCTATTTTGTATTCTTGTTTTCCTGCTTTTGTGTATATTTGTAGTAATGGCGTAATTTCTTCTGCTGGCTTTGGTGTACTTTTTGCTGCTTCTTGCCTATCGCCTCCACCAAATATTACAGAACTATACCCGTTTTACGGGGGTGACATGGGGGGTTTGTTGCTTTGGGGGTTGATCGAGACAAATTCGCTCAGGATGTATAAAAGTGCAGATATATATTTTCCCAAATATGTCCTTACATAATATATGCTAGTCCTATAGGATGCATGACCCTTCCAACACTGGGGTCCTTATAGGGAGCCATACTTCAATGCTGCTTGGGGGACTCTTGGTTAGTTATTTTCACCCTTATGCCTTGTCCAGAGGAGCTCTCCCAACGAGACGTACTGGCGCTGGACGACGATAAGGCTGAAGATACCCAGAGGGGCTTTCCCAACGTAAGCTACTTGCACTGGGGAGGCGTGCATCCAGAGGAGCTTTCCCAACGAGAGGTACTTGCACTGGCTCAAGTTTAGTCTTTGCTGCGGATCGCGGCGCAATTTATATCCGTTTATTGCTGGTCTCATCATAATTAACCAGGTTAATTATGACCTGTGTTGTTTATGGTGTTCTTCAATGTTTTCCCAAACGGACTCAAGTTCAGCTGTTTTTCTGAGAAAATATTGTTCATTTTTTCTCTCATGGGGCTCCTTTTTGTAATTGGAATATAGGGTTTTTAACTTTTTATCCAAGGTTCTTGTACTTTAGCGAGCTCGTTGGCTTCTTCCATTTTGGATGTTGCTTACTGCAATTGGTTATCTGTTCTTTTTTCTCCTCTTTGTGTAAGTATGTCCCGGCTTCTTCTTATTGACTTCAGGACCTGGTGTTTTTTGTTTCCTTTTTTGCTACTATCTGCTGATATCCGGACCGATTTCTTTGTTCTGTTCTGTTGAGGATGGGATGCTGCAACCAGACAAGGCACTTGCTACAGCGGGAAAGAATTATGTGTAGGTGCTTTAGACCGGTGTCTAAGCGTTAACCCCGAAGGGCGCGAATGTATGTGTATATTTGATTATTATAGAATGTAGGAAGGAATGTATAGCCACCCTTAACTTTCTCTTCATTTTCAATATCCACGCTTTTCGGTCGTTGTAACCGACAAAACTTCATTCCTATATGAACAGAAGATACATTATAATAGAGCATTGGCTGGTGCAATATCATCTAGAAACAATAGGCAAATCAGATAACGACCACTACAGATCTTGCGAACAAGCAACAGAAACTAGAGAACATTTAATCAGTGCGTGCCTTGCTCATTTCTGCAAAAGGCTGAAATACCTTGAAGAGCTACGGCTGACACCACAAGAGGTAGCCTACAAATTTTGAACACCAATTAGAAGCAGAGTCGCGCATAACATATCTGGAAAGGTAGGAGTGCTTGAGCGGCTGGAACAAGCTGTAACGACTCTAAATGCAATCTACAATCTGCTCCTTGGAGCGTGAGGAAAGAGAGTAGTTACCTAAGTTTTTAATATTTTGTCTCGAACTGTTCTGGGTCCTCATTCTTGAAACAGGGGAGCAACTTTCCTGGTAGAACGAGTGTTCCGTCTTTCTCAATGATATGCAAATGATAATATAAGTAACAAAGATGGAACACTCGTTCTCCTGGAAACGCTGCTTCCCTGTTTCAAGAATAAGGACCCTCTGGAGTTATGTTCTACTTAATTGGTTTTCGTTGTACTAGTTGACAATAATATCTTTTATCTTCGTCTAATATATTTGAAAAATGCTTTGTCCACAAATAGCCAAGAAAAACTAATATATTTCCTCCACTAATAACATAGGAACAAAAATGAAAATTTTCATTATTAATCGGTGCGTGACCGTTATCGGTTCATGTCGCAGTTGGAAAGATTTTCCATGTATCTGCTCGACACGAATACATTGTTTTTTTTTCAACCGAGAAATAACTGTTTTTTCCTATTCTCTTTAAGGGCGGAACACATAAATCCTTTAAACGACCCCGATGCATATCTAAACATCTAAATCATCTTTCAGGTTACGAACACGCCAAAGGCGAGGTACTCACTTACCTGGATTCGCATTGCGAATGCACCGAGGGTTGGTTGGAGCCCTTACTGGACCGTATCGCTCGTAACTCGACCAACGTGGTGTGTCCGGTAATCGACGTCATTGACGATACCACTTTGGCCTACGTTTATCACGATAGTACCGGCGTCAACGTGGGCGGGTTCGATTGGAACTTGCAATTCAATTGGCACGCGGTGCCTCAACATGAAAGACAACGTCATAAGGACACTGCTGAGCCGGTTTGGAGTCCTACTATGGCTGGAGGATTGTTTAGTATTGATAGAGTAAGTTTTTTTAAATTTTTGCTAGATAATATATTTCATCTGGAATAGAAAGGGATTTGTCGCAATGGTGGTATTCTGGCATTATCTTTTTCTGTGTATAATTCATTAGCAGCCAAATTACTTTCAAGTTAGTTGAAGATCAAATAGGTAACAGTAATTTTGCAAATATCGAGAAGTTGCTGCGCTGGAGATTCTACAAAAAAAAATTAAATATAATTTATCCTACATTTTGTGGTTATTCTTTGTTCTGAATCGGGACAAACTTTATTGCTCCGCAGTCTATAGTAACTGTTGAAATTTCATTTCAACCCGCTGCCGCCGCCGCTGTATTTAAAGTTAAATTTCTTTATATTTTTATTCCTACTATAATCTTCTGTTTCTACGTTTCTACCCGATTTTCAAGGGAACGTGCGTATGCCCAAACGCATCGCAAAAGTAGGTCAAGACTGGAGGTGGAGAGTACCTACGAAGTCGAAGTTTTTGTTTGCCTTGAGTTCTCACTTCTAGTCAGAGATCGTAACGAATTGCAAGGGTTGTTTTGTACCGCTTTTTTCTTTTCTCCAAATGGCCCGATCGTGCGCCTGAAATCAACCTTTTCTTTCTCTTCAGTTTTCTATTGTTTAATTGCTGTTAATTAACCAATTATTTGCGTTAAAGTGAACGTTCCATATACTTATTTAAATATGCAATGTTCTTCAGAATTTGTTACCTGTTTTCTGTAAATAGTTGTAAATAGTCGTTTTTCGTTCAAATTAAAATAAAAACACTTCATAATCAAACCATCGTGTTTCCTTGAACCTGGATTTACGAACAAGAATTAGCACGGCATTGGCAGCTTCTACCACAGATTCTACTCTTGAAAAATAAATAAATGTTGGAAACCACAACATTTAATGGTCAGCTTCGATCCGGATTTGAACCTCCACATTGGAAATCTTCATCGTACAATTTGGAAATCTTCGAAGAGCTGGAAAATTGGGTGAGAAAATTCCAATTTTACTTTGAACTTTACTTGTGCAATACCTACGAGTGCTACGTTCTTGCAGCAAAGACTCAATTCGAGACTCAATTAGGTACTATACCAATTTGTTTTAGACAAAAGTGTTTCTTTCAAAAAACAATTAAAATAAAGTGTCGCTATTTTCTAGTTAAAACTTAATAATATAAATTTTTCCTATTATATTATTTTATATTTTCAAATTTTTGTTAATAAGTTATCTTTTGATAGTTATTAGCAAGTATTTTAGTAAAAATGGAAACACTTATACGCAAAAAAGGTCATTGCAAAGGCCGTCTTACAAGAATTATAAATTGGTTAAAATTTAATGACAATTTACTTGATATTGAAAAGCTTAGCACTCGTAAAACTGCTTTAAAAGATATTTTGCAAACATTTAACTCTATTCAAGAGGAAATTGTTACCTCTCAAACTGAAGACACGCCCATGCAAGACCTTGATGATGAAGACATAGAAGGTTTGATTTTAGACGCCATATCGTTAATTAATACGCAGGTAAAATTCTTACAAGGTCTTCAACAAGTTTCTCCTCAACTCAAAGTTTCTCAGCAACCTCCAGTGTTGCCTCAAATTAATTTCAAGCTCCCTGACATATCAATAAACCCTTTCAGCGGCGTATCTTCAGAATGGCAATCATTCCATGACTTATTTGAAAAATTGATAATTAATAATTCTCAACTGGACAATCTCCAAAAATTAATTTATTTAAAAAGTTATCTAAGAGACGAAGCTCTCAAATTAGTTGACAAGCTGCAGCTGGTTGAAACAAATTTCGACATCGCTCTCGACACGTTGAGAGAGCGATACGAAGACAAATACACAATTATAGATGCTCATTTGTCAAATTTATTTGAAAATTTACCAAGTTTAACCAAGGTTGACAAAGATAACTTACGCGACTTTCTAACTACTGTAAAGCAAAATATTAGTGCTTTAAAAAATCTTGGCGTACCCATCGAACAAAGTGACCTAATATTAGTTCACATTTTTTCTAGAAAGCTAGATTTCAATATACGAAAGGCATATAGATTACAACGCGATATGAAAATACTGCCAACTTTAGAAGATTTTTTGTCCTTTTTAGAAAAACATTGCCGTGTTTTGGAGGACCTAACTCCGTCAAATTCAATTGCAATTAAGCACAGCCCAAAACCAGTCAAAAAATTATCATACCTTTCAAGTACGCCAAGCTCTTCTGATGGCAATAAACCAATGACGCACATTACTCAAAAATGTACCTACTGCAAATTGGACAATCACAACATTTATAGGTGTCTAAAATTTAAAGGTACTTCAAATAATAATAAAATTCAATTTGTACTTAATAACAATCTTTGTCAAAATTGTTTAAACAATCACAATATTAACAATTGCCATCAAAATATCGGTGCATTGTATGTGGGGCATCACATCACACAATGTTACATGGTTGTCAGGTTTCTTCAAATTTTCAAAATTCTCATCGAAGATATTCGGAGAGAAATTTTAATAACAATAATAATAATCGTTTCGGAAGTAATAATTCAAATTCTCGCTCAAACAACGAAAATACGCGCACATTGGACAGTTCTCGTAATGATGACAGTACCTCGGCTCATTGCAGCAACCAAAATAGATCACAATCTGGCGATCAACCTCGTAGTGACGTTGAAAATCGCAAGAATCAAAATTCCATGTTGGTCTCAGATAGTAATAAAAACCCTGATTACAACACCAGTTTCGAAAATACCACTAGCTTTTCAGCATTTTCAAAACAACAGGATCATGTTCTTTTGTCAACAGCAATTGTCACAATTTATAGCTATTGTGGAGAGCCTATCCAGGCAAGGTGTCTCTTAGACAGTGGATCTCAAACATCATTCTGCACCAAGGAATTGGTTCAAAAACTAGGCTTAAAAACATTTTTCAAGTCCTTACAAATCTCCGGAGTTTCTGACAGTTCGATCAGCTCCACACAAATGATCAACATAAACTTTCACTCTCACTCGAATCCACAAAAACAATTTCAAATATCCTGTGCAATCTTGGACAATATAACCATCAATCTTCCACAAGTGACACTCAGCGTTGAACACCTCGGGATTCCTAATGACATTACCCTTGCGGATCCTCGCTTTTATCGCAGCGCAAAAATTGACATGCTCTGTGGAGCAGATATCTATTACGATCTATTAGTTCCAGGTATGATTCATTTGGGCAAAGACAGACCTACCCTATTTAATACTCATTTAGGCTTCATAGTCGGGGGAAAAATTGGTCTCATCCAAAATCCTTCTCAAACATTATCGTTTATCTCTGTAATTTCTAACAATGTCAGTATGCTTTCTCGTATTTCTCAAACTAGTGATCTTTTGGAAAGATTTTGGTCACTAGAGGAAATTGATACAAAATCTATTCCTTCTCCGGAGAATCAACTTTGTGAGCAAATATTTAAAGACACAACCCTAAGACTTCCCAATGGTCAATTCCAAGTTAATCTTCCTCTCAAGAGTCCCAACGAGCACCTAAAACTTGGCGATAGCTTTGCGCAAGCCAAAAGACGATTTTTTCTCCTAGAAAAAAGGTTTGAGAAAAATCAGAGTTTATTTCATGAATACAAATCATTCATTGATGAGTACATAGCATTGAATCATGCCAGAATAATTCCCCTCACAATAAAAAATGAGAAAAACGAAAATAAATTTTTTCTCCCACATCATCCAGTGTTAAGACCAGAGAGCACCACCACAAAGTTGCGAGTGGTTTTCGACGGTTCTATGACATCATCATCAGGAGTCTCCCTTAACAATATAACTCTCAAGGGTTTTCCCGTCCAGTCTGACCTCTTTGACATTTTGCTCAGATTCAGAGTTCGCAATTATGTGCTGATAGCTGACATTCAAAAAATGTATGGGAATATCCAAATCAATCCTAATCAAACATTTCTCCAAAACATTTTATGGAGGGATCACCCCACTGAAGATCTAAAATGCGTTGAACTTACTTCAGTTACGTACGGCTTGAATAGTTCAAGCTTCTTGGCAACTCGTTGCTTAAGTGAACTTGCTGTTTCTAAAAAATCTGACTATCCGCTAGCTTCACAGGCGTTTTTACTTCAAACGTACGTCGACGATGTCCTGGCTTCTCAGGAATCCTTAGATGAACTGCATCAACTTTATGTTGAATTAAATGCTCTTTTAAACTCAGCTGGATTTTATCTTCATAAGTTCGCATCGAATTCAAAGGAATTCACACAAAACGTCCTTAAAACCTCTAATTCTCAATTGTCTTCTCAAACGCTTGACATAAAAATGGAGCAGGTTTCAAACAAGGTTCTCGGTTTAAAGTGGAACTCATCCGAGGATCAATTTTGTATTTCTTTACCCGCGTTAGAAACCCAGAAATGCTTTACAAAGCGTGAGGTGCTGTCCAACATTGCGAAGATGTTTGATCCCTGTGGTTACCTTGGTCCAGTCATTGTTATCGCGAAAATTTTTATGCAAAAAATTTGGAACAGGAAGCTGGACTGGAACGACAAGCTTCCGCCCGACTTATTGGATGAATGGTTGGATTTATTCACAAGAATTCCTTGCCTGAAAAATGTCCAAGTTCCACGATGCTTACTTTTGAAGAAAAAGATTCTAACCGTCGAGCTTCATGGCTTTGCGGACGCAAGCCTACTTGCATATTCTGCTTGCGTGTATTTACGCGCAACATACGCAGATCATACAGTTTCTAGTCGTTTGATTTGTTCCAAGTCCAGAGTTAGCCCTGTAAAGGCTATTAGCGTACCCAGACTCGAATTATGTGGTGCATTACTTTTAGCACGTCTCGTTGAGAAGGTTATAGTCATTTTCAATAATGCCATTAAATTTGAATCCATAAATTTATGGACGGATTCGGAAATTGTGTTATGCTGGTTGTCAGCACACTCTTCCAGATGGGTTGTTTTTGTGAGCAATCGTACTGCTGAAATACAAAGGTTAACCGAATCATTCATTTGGCGACATGTTTCTTCGGAAGAAAACGCAGCCGATCCTTTGTCCCGTGGAGTTTCTCCCGATAAAATTCAATTTTGCGAGTTGTGGTGGAAGGGACCTAATTTTTTGCAAAACTTTGAACTTGACCTCAGTAAATTCACATTCAAGATTTCACAAAACAATGAAGCATTAAAAGAGGAGCGAAGTATAAAAACGATTTCTTCGCATATTTCCATAACTAATGAATATTGTTACTCAAAATTTCTAAAATTTTCTAGTTTCACTCGCCTGCATAGAACTTTCGCTTTTATTTTCAGATTTGTGAAAAATTTAAAACATAGCTTCAATAAGGTTTTGGAAAATTCTTTATCAATCGAAGAATTGCAAGTTTCTCGTAACTTTATCATTAAAACCATACAAGAAAAGCATTTTTCCAAGGAAATATCCTGTCTAAAACACCACAAGGTCGTGCCTAACAAGGCAATCTTATCTTTAAGTCCCTTTTTGGACCCCGAAGGAATTTTAAGAGTCGGTGGCCGTCTGTCCAGAGCAGATATATCATTTGACCAGAAATTTCCCATTTTGCTGCCCGCTAAAGATCACGTAGTTGATCTAATTCTTACTAAGCAACATTTGGACCTGTATCATGCAGGCTCCCAAACTGTTTTATCGCATACTCGACTTCGTTATTGGCCTCTCAATGGCCTTCGAGCCATTAAAAAACTAACAGGAAAGTGCATAGTTTGTTTCCGATTACGGGCCCAAGTAGCTCAACAAATAATGGCAGATTTGCCAGAGTTTCGAGTAAACTTCTCAAAACCATTTGCCAAGGTCGGCGTAGATTTTGGCGGACCAATGCTTGTCAAATCATCCTCGTTGCGGCAAGCCAAGCTTCTCAAATGCTACTTTGCCGTGTTCGTATGTATGGTCACAAAGGCCACACATATCGAACTAGTATCAGATCTTTCCACTAATGCTTTTATTTGCACAAGCGCTTTATATCCCGTAGAGGTAATCCGTCCGTAATTTTCACCGATAACGCCACAAACTTCAAAGGCTCAAGAAATGAAATTAAAGAACTTTACGACTTCATTAAAAATGATGCACATAATAAACAAATAAAGGATTTTCTATCACTTAGAGAAACGCAATGGGTTTTCATCCCTCCTCGCTCTCCTCATTGGGGCGGTTTGTGGGAAAGCTCCATCAAAAGTACCAAATATCACATCACAAGAGTAATTGGCGACTCTCATTTTACTTTCGAAGTTTTAAGTACTGTATTGGCTCAAATAGAGGCAATTCTCAATTCCAGGCCACTTTGCGCCTTATCAAACGACCCTTTGGACCTCGATGTCCTCACTCCAGGACATTTTCTCATTGGCTCCAGTTTAACATCTTTTCCAGAAAGATCCTTAGAAAACACCACTACAAATAGACTTTCTATGTGGAAAAACATGACAAAGGTTCAACAGGCCTTCTGGAAAAGATGGTCAACTGAGTACTTAAACCAACTTCAGAATAAACCAAAGTGGCTAGTCCAAAAACCAAATATTAAAGTTAATGACCTTGTCCTTATAATGGAAGAAAATGTACCTCCTTTAAAATGGCCAAGAGCCCGGGTAACTGAAATCATTACGAGTGCAGATAATAATGTTCGTGTTGTAAAATTAAGAACAAAAGACTCCGAATTCACTCGTTCAATCGCAAAGCTGTGTCCACTGCCATTGAACAATGAGTGATGGTCCTTCGAATCGTTTCTTTTCTCCATTTCTTGAAGCTGAGGCTTCAAGGGGGGGGAGTATGTTGAAATTTCATTTCAACCCGCTGCCGCCGCCGCTGTATTTAAAGTTAATTTTCTTTATATTTTTATTCCTACTATAATCTTCTGTTTCTACGTTTCTACCCGATTTTCAAGGGAACGTGCGTATGCCCAAACGCATCGCAAAAGTAGGTCAAGACTGGAGGTGGAGAGTACCTACGAAGTCGAAGTTTTTGTTTGCCTTGAGTTCTCACTTCTAGTCAGAGATCGTAACGAATTGCAAGGGTTGTTTTGTACCGCTTTTTTCTTTTCTCCAAATGGCCCGATCGTGCGCCTGAAATCAACCTTTTCTTTCTCTTCAGTTTTCTATTGTTTAATTGCTGTTAATTAACCAATTATTTGCGTTAAAGTGAACGTTCCATATACTTATTTAAATATGCAATGTTCTTCAGAATTTGTTACCTGTTTTCTGTAAATAGTTGTAAATAGTCGTTTTTCGTTCAAATTAAAATAAAAACACTTCATAATCAAACCATCGTGTTTCCTTGAACCTGGATTTACGAACAAGAATTAGCACGGCATTGGCAGCTTCTACCACAGATTCTACTCTTGAAAAATAAATAAATGTTGGAAACCACAACAGTAACAACATATTATTGCGACGTAACCAAAAAGATTCCGGTTTTCCAGCATTATCTTATATCGAATATCGATATGATCCTGCAGCCGTAATGCTGCATGATCGTAATGCTTGATAATATCTCCAATCGCTTTCCTGGCAGAAATATTCACTTTCACAAAAGACTTCAAGGAATTCGATAAATATTATCAATTACATTGATAAAAAATTATTTGTGGGGATACGGCCAACGAGAGTAAGGAATACTAAAGGATTCATCTCGGAGTACCTGAAATAAATCATTGTCATTTAACATTCTGTTTAGCAAAGCGATTCTGTGTTTTGCTATCATAACGCGGACTTATCTTGTCTCTATTAAATTGTTTTACGAAGATTGGATCTTGTAATTCTGGTTCGGGTTCACGATTTTTATTGCGTGATTCTAAAGACTTTGTTTGTTTCGCTAATAATTTTTCTTGAATTTCCTTATTCAAATTTGCAAGGGATTCTGCCAAACTTGTTATATAGTCACTTGTTAGTTTATTTTGTTTGTTCAATCGGTATGGCATAATTCAAATATCCTTTAATCACTTGAAAAGGGGTATGATTCATTGTACTATGAGTACTGTTGTTATAATTCAATATAGCGATTATCATTAGATCAATAATACTCTTATCCGGGTTTTGGAGTTTTAAACTCGTTATACTTGCACGTAGTGTCGAATGGAATCTATCGATTGGACTGTTCGAGTTCGGGTTTCTTGGAATTGTATAATGAAACTCAATTTTGTATAATGTACAAAGATCTGTCATTATAGCATTTTTGAACTCCATTATCTGATGTGATTTTTTGAGGTATTCCATGATCACTAAAATATTTCAATAACTGTGATGATATCTCAACAGCTGTTTTCGTATTTACAAATTTTGAAAAGCTATCAATAATTGTCAGAAATTTCTGGTTATTGATTATATACGTGTCAATATAAATATGTTCAAATGTTTCGTACCAATGGGTATTGGTTTGAATATGATTTTGTATGGTTGTCGTTCATACTTAGTTTTATCGCATATCTCGCATACTTTGACATAATTCTGTACGTCTTTCTCGATATTAGGCCAGAATCTTTTCTTTAAGGCTGCAACATTTTCAGTGATTCCTCTATGAGAGGTTTTAGTCTCATGATATTGCTGAATTTTCTCTTATTGAAGATCAACTTGATATCTTCTAATAAAGATTTCGAGATGTACCTGGATGTCACCCGACAGTAGGTGAAAATGATAGAAAACGGATTAAACTAAGGTGTATGTGAAAGTATGTACTACCTACATGCAGATGTCTCAGTTATTAACATATTCACTTTAGGTAACTGTAATGAGAGCTGAAATTTTCTTCATTTCGATAAAATTCGGGAGCTGGGAATAGACAAAAATTGACCGGGAGAAATTGAGAAAAGTCGGTACACAAGTAGACCCAAATTTTGTTCCAAAAACCGTTAACCAAGTAGGTACAAGTACTCCACTGATACAAAATTAAACTGGAGGAGGGCTCATCGATGCTATATATCGCCTGATCATTGTAAATATAAAATATTTTGTTGTTGTTTGGTCTTGATTCATGTGTCGTTATCAGTCAGTTTTTTTTAATGGAATACACTGGCCCATGAGGAAGAACCCCCATGGTACTCGATTAACACGAGCGATACCAGTGGTTCGAAAGTGTCTGTGGATATTCCTCTTAAAGCTTTGCAGGTTGTAGTGTTCGGGAAAGATGTGCTTTGCAAGCTGGTTCTACAGACTTGCACTTGTTTGTAAAAGGAGTCACGATATAGAGATGTTCTAGGCGTCTGCAGGTGCACTCGATGATCATGAGCCACGTCTGCCTGTCCAGTGGCTCTTGCATGTATAGTTCTAGATGGGATCATTTCTGACAGTTCGGAAGAGCATTTTCCGTGGCAGTATCGGTAAAACAGAGTCAGTTCTGCCACCTTCCTTCTGTGTGCGCCAAACTGTCCAAGCTTCCTGTCAACTCCAGATCTTAGACAAATTGCTCTCTTCTGAATCGAATCAAGCAGTTTCAAGTTGTGCTTGGGAATTCTGACAACTATAGTTGAACCAAATTAAAGCGGAACTAATGACATATCTGGTAATTTTCATTACAACCTATCAAATGTCCTCCGTGCATGGGCACTGGTTTTGGTAGGGCTTTTCAACCAATAGGAAGGCTGGATTACCACGTAGTGTTTGTTTACAATTTAGGTTATTTAATGACATTACTGTCGCTTGGATTTGATTCAACTATGTACTATAGTCAAAAATATTGTCACGTATACCTACTTTTGCTCTGTATAAAGCCACGCTATTTGCATGCCACACCATCCAAATATTCCTATCCTAAAGCTCCCCTTTAAGAAAAACGCTTTCCTGACCCGCACGAAGAAGCTTGCTTCTTGCATTTAGAGCAGACGGTATTATGCCAAGAAATAACCTCCTGAACATTAACAATGACAATTTAATCAATCTAAGTACTTCAAAATTATTGCAAATGATGAGAACAATGACATAAAGACAGAAAGACATTACAGTAAACAAGATTTTGTTTCACCAACATCTAGGAGAACAATCCACCACCGAGGTATCCCTTCCAATTTGGTTGCCAAATTGTTACGGATTGATATTTTGCCTGTGATGATTTTGCTTCAAAAAATTGCAGGTTTACGACTAAAAACGACTACTGGCAACGCCGGTTCTGTAAGATAGGCGGAACACACCTGCAATCGACTGGCATGTCAACGCGCCCATCAGACTTATATCATATGAGTTAGAGGCAGAAAGATAAACGAGTTGCACCCGTGCGCATTTTTTCAATAGTTTGGTCAAGTGAATGGCGGGATTCAGTGGGGAATACGGGTCTTGTTTACACCATTGATGCATCCTTACTATGACCCACCCTCGAGCAGCTCACTTCTCCTGGTCCATGAGGGTTCTTGTCATCACAACAAACATCAGTTTATGAATGAGATATGGTGTCTATAGGCGATTTCGCCCCAGATTTTCATCTGCTCTTAGGAAGGCGAATGGTTAACCAATCAGTACGTATGAGTGACGTAGCTCAACAATCTCATCAGCAATCAGTGGGTAGGGGGTTGGGTACATTCTGACTTTGACATGTTTATTTAGACATACGACAGAAAGAGACAGAAAGCTACCAAACCTCCATTACCCAGTTACAAACCGCAGTCAACCGCGGTATAACATTTGACAGACCGAAGCGCCTAAGAAAGTTGTTGGGACGGCATCATTCTTCTATCTTAAATTGATTGCTACCTGTTTGACAGACCAAACTGGAGTACCAAACTGAGGCAAAATCGCCTTATCTGTGTTAAGATGTCATTGGATGAGAATAACGAAAATAAATGGTTGATTCGAAAGCTATTTCACCATATAATACACATAGAGACCACATCCCTATTACTGTTTCTCATTCCTTAGAAAGGAAGTATGAGCTTCTGATGGAGGAAAACAAAATACTTAAACAACAACTTACGACCCTCCGAGCTTCAATAGACGAAATCCTCATTGAAGTGAAGAGAAACTCGACCAAGACCAAAAGTATTACAGATCTCTCTGAAATTAAAAACAATATTGTACTGACAAGAAACTCATGTTGACCTACACCATTCCCAAATCCAAGCGGCAGTAAATGACATTTAATAAGTAATAACCTAAATTGACAACGAACACCAGCCTTCCTATTGGTTGAAATGCCCTACCTGGACCAGTGCGCATGCATGGAGGACATTTGATAGGTTGTAATGAAAATTGGTTGGTTTAACCATAGACTTAGACTCAGGCATACAATTAGACCTCATTAGCCTCAATCCTGTAATAGAAAATAATGAACGTTGACTTTTCTCCCAAAATACTGAAAACACGACTAAACTCAATTTGCCCGATAGTACGAATGAAAAACTTATCAATTACCTCAAAAATAAGCATGATGACCCTCCACAAACCAACGACAACGAACCAACTAACAGTAATCCCTCTTAAAGCTGTTCCAATCATTTTGAGGAACGTACAAAAACCTAAAAAATTGTTGACAATACTGACAGACATGAAACTCTTCTTCACAAATCTAAAAAAAGACAGACTGGGTTTTTCTATGACCCCAGATACACCTAACAACCATCGAGGTATAAACAAATTTTTACGTTCCCAGGACATTGAATTTCATTCCAATTTTCTTCCTGATGAAAAATTGATTAATGACAGGAATCAAGACTTAGAGGAAATCCAAAGGTTCAAGCCTTCTCAGAGAAGCGGCCTCAAAGGCTCTTCTCTAAAACTCCTGGTCTTCCCAGACGAGATCGACAATTTTTACAAAATTAAGAGGATTAGCTACATGCCGGTGACTATCGAGACTCAGCATTGTAAAGACATAAGTAGAAGTATGGTCCACAATGCCATAACTGCGAGCAATTTGGGCATACTTTGTCAAATTGCTATGCAAAGCCCCCATGTCACTGGTGTGCTGGTAGTCACTTTTACAAATACTGCAAAAAAGACAAGACTTCTTCCTGCATATGTGTCAACTGGTGGCGGTACACATCCGGCAAATTTTTTGAATTTTCCGAAGTGTCCCAACAAAAATACCCACTCAGCTACACCCGAACCAACACCGACTCAAAATTCTTCTCCTCCTAGGGATACACCAGCTATGTTTAAAACAACAACTTCCAATGTAAGTTATGCTCAAAAAATTAAAACAAACAATACAACTACTATTACGTCACCTAAGCAAACAAGTACTGTTTAAATAGCACTAAAATTACTATAACTAATAACTACCAAACAAAATAATCCTTACCCTCTACCACATCACATACGCGCCAGCAAATTAGGTTGAGAAATCGACTCTGAAGGCTTGCAATAAGGACTAGAGACCCAAACATAAAATGCGAATGCAACAGACTTAACTAAAACTTTAATTAAGGAACACAAAAACGAAGAATGGGGTAATCTACTAACTGACTTGTCCCCTGAGGATAACTCCATATGGGAAATGAGTCGATCTCTTCTAAGTAAGAAAAATAGGCAAATTCCCACCATTCGTGGTAGAGCTGGTTTGGTGTATACTAATCAAGAAAAAGCAAGTGCTTTTGCTAACTCACTTCGATTACAATTTCCACTTAGCGAAGACCCTGATGACGATAATAATCATGAAGAGGACGTAGACAGGCGCTATAGAGAAATCTGTAGGCTGCCCGTCCTTATGAATGATACAATAACTCCTGTCTCCACCGACGTTGTAAAATTTTTTATTACCCATTCAGTCAGCACGAAAGCCTCTGGTTATGATGATATTAGTGATAGAGTTCTTAAGAACCTTCCGAACAACACGTCAGTACATTGTAAAATGCTAAATGTTACTTTTTTTTAAAATTATTTTATAAATTAATTTGCCGCCTTGAATGTTGACCGTCTGGTGACTGCCATTGATAAAAGAAGGTTTTTGTCGCCTATAATGATAGCAATTATTAACGTAGAGGGCACTCTTTTCCTTTAAATTTGAAGTACGAGTTTATTGGTACCAAAACTTTCCGTTGGCTATTTTTCGAAGGGACGCTCTGCTTCTTCGGCTTGTCCTATTCTTCCCCCCTCTTAAATTTTGACTTTCGACCTGAAAGGTTGATCCTGGCCTGTGGGCTGCCATCTTCTGAGTTAAATGTGATTAGGTACCGTTCTGGTGGAAAAAATAAAATTCTGATTACCGTTTTATTCAAGTTTGAATTTCGAACCCCCTTGTGAGTTTGCTGTGTTTTTTTTAAAGTAATAGTTGTTTATGCATGGAATGCCTCTATTACTTGGGGTCTTCCGAGGAGCCCGTTTCTTTCGAGGAGCTCGTTTTTTTCGACGAGCCCGTTTCCAACAAGCCCGCACATTTCTAACGATCTTCATTTTCGTGGAACATGGGCATAGAGCTTTTGAAGGAATTTCCTAGAGGAATCAGGCCCTGGGTCGCTCACGTGTCGACTCCAGTACCTCCACATTTGACGAAAACTGTGAACTTCTAGTCTCTATCTACCTTGATTCAAGGCTAGAATCTGCAACTTTCATCTGCAAATTGTCTCATCAAGTGACAGAAAAGTTCCGCTTTTTTCCCAAGAATGAAATCACCTTCCCTCCTTTCCCATCCTATTCCCACTCCCCTCCCTTTCCCTGAACAACGCTTCGCACTAACGATAAGAAGAAGAAAGATTTCGGGAAAACCAATCCAACAATTTTTTTCAAACGCCTGTTACTCACTATCCGGTCATGTTTACCCAAAATTCGCCAATTACTATTCAAAATTCAATAAACCCACAAGTTGCCTTCGAAATCCATCCAATTCAATTTACTTTCTCTCTGCGCGTGAAACTCATTTGTTTTTCAGTGAAGCTGAACTTCTTTCTCTGACAGTGCCTCATCTGTTGAGTGTAATTTAACTTCGTTATCGGTTCGGCCAATATTTGCTTTGCATTCGATGCTGCTGCGAGCATGCGAGAAAATCCCGATATTTTTCCTATCCCAGATTAATACCCACCCACTCTGACGCTATCGAGAGTGGAATGGTTTTCAATTAAAACTTGGCCGATTTAGAATCAAATAGAGAGTTTTGCTATAGTTTTAGAGTATAGATTTTCCGACCAACTATTTTATGGGTGCTGTAAAAAAAAAAGTTACAAAAATACCTTACACGCAATAAAAAAACGGAAAACAAAAACTCCATAAAAATTTCAAATTAACTCAATAACGTAACATGAAGTTACCAGCTTTGAATCTGCATTTGCACATAAAACTATATTATGTGCCTCAAGCATTAAAATTTAACGTTTCACTACATAATAAAATATTTCTACTTTTGATTTTAAATTGGAAAAAACACGTAGAAATTTCCAAGAAAAATTCAGTCAAACAAAAAACTGAATTACTCGAAAACGAATAAGCGTTATTGCTGTCTGGGAAACTCTCATATGTTCTCGAATTTATAAAATATCCATCGCACTATACAAAATGAAATTCGAGTGAATATGGATCCCCTGTAGTGCTTCTCGTAATCTCATATTTATGTAAATGGGACATTTTAAAATAAATAAATATTTTAAGCGATCCCTACGCTATACTTTTGATAATAAAGTTTAGATAGTCTGGATGCTGGTGGTAGTTTTTGAGTTCGTGTGGATAAAAGGAATTTTTTTTTTTTTTAGGGAATGGCCCTAATATTCTTATCCGTTTTCAATATCGAGGCAAAATTTCAAACTTCCCTCAACAAAATCAATTTAGAATAATAAACTGTTCGAAGTTTTTGCATAATTTGTATAATATGCATGCAAAATTGTTTTATGTATTCAAATTTTAAACCGAAGGTTTTCAGTGCTGTTACACACGAGAAAATATTAACCCTCGAACTGCATAAAATATTGCACCCTAACAATGGAATCGAAATCATTAAGGATTCCTATTTATTCCTGTTAAGACCGAACTCATCCATATAAACCCAACGTAATGCACGGCATAATCCTGAATGCCCGGAACCCTTCCAGATATAAATGATTGGTTTGCGAGCCTCTTTATTAGTAGTAGTAGTAATGCACTTCCTAATAGATTATCATGTTCGTCGAAAGCTGAGAGCTATTATAATCTAGCCCAATGTCATTTACTAGGGATTAAATTTATTACTGGTGCTATAATGTACCTACCTATAGTGCTTGCAAGAGTTAGTTTGTTTGAAAAATATATGTAATTCATAATATTCATCGAATGCTTTGAAATATTTTGTGAAAGTGACTATTTCTGCCGGGAAAGCAATTGAAGATATTATCAAGCATTACGATCATGCAGCATTACGGCTGCAGGATCATATCGATATTCGATATAAGATAATGCTGATGTAAGTTGGAACCGGAATCTTTTTGTTTACGTCGCAATAATATGTTTCCATAGACTGCGGAGACATTGAAAACAAACTAAAGACCAATGGCTAGCCTGACAATTAACTCAATCAAAATTACTAAGGACAAAAAAGTATGAATAACAACTGATAAAGACGTAGACGCTATCACAGGAGAGATAGAAGACTCAGGAACAGACATCAGGGTACGCATGGGTAAAGACCAAATGATAGGAATCCACATAAGAGGCCTAGATGCAACGACAACCAGAGAAGAAGTCATCAATGACATAGAACAGCTTGTGGGTAAAAGACGGATGAGGACAAACTCAAACTAGTAAACTTAGGGCCGGACACAGGTAACACACAAGCACTAACCTTAACGCTTAAAAAAGACAAGACCGAAGACCTTTTGAAGTATATACCTTCATCCGCATTGGACTATCTAGATGCCGCCCGGAAAGAAAGATCTTTGTACCACGCTAGGGCAAATGCTGGGAATACAACCACTACAGCAATGACTGCACTGATGCAGATAGGAGAAACCTGCAATGATGAGGAAACATGCGTTATCTGCAAGGAAAACGGCCACAAAGCGGGAGCTGGAAAATGTCAGGTTTTTAGAAGGGCATTTTCCACAGCCAAAAAGGCAGCAAGGGGCAGTAATACAGACACAAAATGGACTCAATAAATACCAACATCAATACCAAGCCCATCAAGATCATCCAAGTGAATCTTAACCGCTGTCATGCTGCCCATGACCTGCTAGCAGCTACCATCATAGAGCTAGATATAGACTAAGTTGCAGCTTCTGAACCAAACCAATATGAAATTAAAAAATCAAACTGGAACTCCGACTTAAATAATGACGCCGCTCTCAAAGTACGCAACCGCAACATTCCCTCTGTAAACACTCAGTCTGGACCGGGGTTCGCATGCATTGAACTGAAAGACTACATAATTTACAGCTGCTATTATTCCCCAAACGCAAGCATGGAAGAATTCGAACTGGCAGTGGACGCACTGGGAGAAGCTCTCGACAAAAGCAACAAGGATGCCTTAATTATGGGAGACTTTAACGCCTCTTCACCAGACTGGAGAATGCCAAGGACTAACACCAACCGAAGAGGCGTGGTACTCTCGGAGTTCAGGGCCTCAAAGGATCTAGTTATACCAAACAGAGGGCAGGACGCTATTTTTCAGAGAGGTGAGGCTAGTTCCATAGTAGATCTCACCATGAGCAGAGGTAGAATTGCAGACAGGAGACAATGAGTGACCACCAATACATCTACTTTGAGGTAACCAGTGAAACTTGAAGCAAGCCATCAAACATAATGCAGAAGCACTGGAACCCCAAGAAATTGGACCTGAAAAAGATGGATGAATTCGGGTGCATTAAATAGCTATCTGCCAAACAACGCAGAACAACTAAATCTAGCCTTGCACAAGATCTGCGATGCGTCAATGCCTCTATTTAACAAAAACCCTAATAGAAGGCCAGTTTATTGGTGGTCACAAGACATTGCTAATTTGAGAAAGACCCGCCTTAAATCTAAAAGAAAGATGACCAGAAGCAACCGCAGACAATCCACAAGAAATAAGGCAGACAGAGAACAATACGCGAGGCAGAAAAAAGAACTAAAGCTAGCCGTCTTGAACGCTAAAAGAAACTGCTGGAGGAAGTTATGCGAGGAAATAAATGAAAACTGCTGGGGAGAGGGCTACAAGATTGCTACTAGTAGGCTAAGAATAAATCTGATAAGTCGCGCTCTGACTATGGAACGTGCTATAAAAACGGCAAAGGAGCTTTTTCCAACAAGACCCCAAACGTCATGGACACGATCTCATAGTACAAGATATGCAAGATCTCACAAACGAGGAAATTGTAAAAGCGAGTCTTAAACTAAAACCGCACAGGGCTCCCGGACTAGATGGCGTGCCAGTAGATATCTTGAAAGCGGCTTCAACCAAGTTTCCAAATTTGTTCGGGGCATTTGACTCCATCCTGAAAAGTGGAGAATTTCCTACGGTCTGGAAAAAGGTCAAATTGGTCCTCATCGAGAAGCCCAAGAAATCCCCACAGGAGAAACAAAACTTCAGACCTCTGTGCCTCTTGAATACATCTAGTAAGCTCCTAGAGCACATAATACTCTCCAGACTATCAGAAGATCTGAACCTCGCAGTCTCCCTTTCAGACAGACAATTTGGCTTCAGACGCGGCAAGTCAACGTCCATGGCGATTCGAAGTACATTTGACATAATAAAGAACGGCATCTATATCCTGTTCACAATCCGATGTCCACAGGTGCAGGTACATTTATCACCTTTCCCTATCAAATAGCATTGAAAGGTGGTAAATTTTACCGGTACCAGTGGACATCGGATTGTGAACGGATAATACAAGCGAAGCCACAGGCACAGAAAAATAGGAACTATCATAACCTTAGACATCAAAAACGCCTTTAACTTGTAAAGGCGCTTTTTATACGGAAGCGAAGTAGTTCGGTAATCGGTTTCTTATCCTACGGTTATCTCAGGCGCCACCCTCAGGATTAATGTGGTTGAGGGCCCACGTGCACCAGGTAGCTTGTTACAGTGGAGAAACGGTAACCCAGGGGTCACATCAGACGTTATTGCTCAACCTGACTACGTCTCAAAATAAAACCCTGAAAATTCCCTTCAAAACTCCGTGTTAAAATTAAACACCAAATGCGGTAATAGCACAAATTGTATTAACATAATAAAACAGACTAAAATATTATTAATAACCCAACCCAAAATATAGCAATCAATAATGCGAGCGAGAGTGAGAGAGTGAGTACGATCGGTGTGTGCGAATATGTGAGAAAACCGGGGAGGTAAGCGGATATAAATGGTAAGCAATGATGTTAATAGCGGAATACTAAAAATGTAGCGGTGACGGTTAAAATAATGAGGCAGGCAAAAAGCTCCGGCGGTTTTGTCAAGCGCGGAAAACACCAAAGTAACAGTCCCTTTAACCTTTAATAAATAATGACCACGGAAAGTATTTTATACAAGCTCCCAATCGGAAAATCACTCGGGCATCAACCAAGAGTGAAGGAAAAACAATCACCCGGTCATCAACCAAGGGTGAAGAAAAGAATGCATTCGGCCATCAACCAAGAATGCAAGAAAGACAGACCACCTGGTAATCAACCAAGAGCGGAGAAAGACAGGCACCCGGGCATCAACCAAGGGTGAAGAAAAAGAATGCATTCGGCCATCAACCAAGAATGCATGAAAGACAGGCCACCCGGAAAACACCCAAGAGTGGAGAAAGACGGTCACCCGGACATCAACCAGGGGTGAAGAAAAAGGAGCAAGTATAAAACTATCTCTTACCACATCCTTACCCAACCTGAAACGCGGCTCGCGGCACTCTGGGAACTGTTACTGGGCGATCCCACTGGCTTACCTCGGTGTTGGCTTCGGCTGGTCGGTGCGGTGTTCTAGTCTTGAAGCTGGCTGGCTGCTGTCGGCGGACTCCCAGTTTTGCAGAGCTCGCCGCCTTAAATATGGGTGAGCGGCGGCCGGCGTCACATGTTAAGTCAGTGGGGAACCGAGCATGACCAAAAGACCACAGCGCTTCCCCAAGCAAGCGATGCGTCTGCTGGCGGCGGCAGGAAATCGTACACTTAATTCGAGATCACGCGTAAAATTAATAATTTATTTGAGGATTGAAAATAATATTATTGAAATATGCATTTGAACTCGCGGTACCTTTTAAAACAAAAGAAAAATTACGTAACGTCGTTACAAACTCCGCTCCATGGATGGAAACTGTAGAGGAAATTAAAAAAAGGGGAGCAGCCCCATACTTGGTCAAGCTCATCCAAAGCTACCTGTCCAGAAGGGAAATCATCATCGAAGCAGAAAACAGAAGAGAGAGTATACAAATGACATGTGGCGTGTCACAAAAGTCGATCCTGGGCCCGACATTATGGAATATACTGGCCGAGTTCGTTTTTGTCATCTTTTTCGTCGATTTCCTCCGAAATTTTGACAGACACATGATTTGTAACTTGAAATTGTCTTATTCAGTCACGTGCCTGTCAAAACTTCAGAGCAAATCGACGAAAAAGATGACAAAAACGAACTCGGCCACTGTATGACGGCCAAAAATGTCTATAATCATCCAGATTATCGTACCAGGTTTTCGCTGAACCAGCTAGCCTACTTTGCATGTGACAAATCACAACTTTTTCGTCCCACTGATTTATATGAGCCAGCTGATCTATTTTATCCAACCACCTGATGCAGCTTCCATTTTCATTTGCTGGATTGAATTCACGAATGCAATTTGAAGTCGCTGTTAATTTTGTGTGATGTTTGTCACCTTCCTTGCTCAAAAGTTGGTTCACAAGATTTTCCCAGCTGCTCAATTCGTAGTTGCTGAGCTGCAAAAGTTGAATCGGTAGTGTGATGTGAGCTTCTACTTCAATAGGGGCTGCGCACAACGTTTGCGTCATGCACAATAGAGTGACGTAACACAATCACGTTCGCACAACCGCGTACTAACGCGATAAGACTGGCGCTCTGTCATACCCGTTGGTCGCCTACTTTTTTTGGTAGAGGTTGATTCAACACATACAGCTTTGACATTTTCAGTGTCATCCAAATTTAGAGGAATTAGCGAGACATCAGTATCCGAGATATTTCCACGTCGACTATCTCGAGGAACGTCGTGAATCTCCGCCAAATCAGTACGATGCAAACTTGCTCTTTCAGAAAACACTGGTGTCGAACTAACATGTCTAGAGTCTAGCGTACTTACATTATATTTTTTCTTTGGTCTTTTTGTATACCGTTTGTACCTGCCAGCAACGTGATTGCTAGCACTGGAAGAGGTTGAGGAACTAGAACTAGAACTCGGAGAACTTGGCGCACGGCACCTCCGTTTAGTACGTCCCATTGTTTTTTTTTGTCACTCGGCCCTCGCCTCGTAGGACTAGACTGAGGCCGTACATAAAGGTTCAAGGTCCATGTTTGCTATTTTGATAGATAGGTGCGTTACAGGACGTTGAAACGTTCGATGTATTGTCTGTCGATTTTAATCTGATACTCCAAAGGAATGTGAGCTGGTGGTTCCCTACGTTAGAACGCCAATGGTCACCTGACGTCACATCTGTTTTTGCCATATGCTTCACCCCCTCGCTCCTCATACGAAAAGTGTCAGATTAAAAACGACGGACAATAGCATGTAAAGTAAAAGAAAAATGGGGGAAATTAAAAAAGTAGGAAACATTTTTTAACCACATGGAATATATATTATTCCAAATGAGAAACCTATTCAACAATACACCATACCGGCTCGAAAACTTATTTCTGAGATGGTTAAAACAGTAACGTTAGGTTTAAATAATAATAACCAGTAGAAATGGAACACAAAAGCAAATGTCTCAAGCATAAATGAAAATATCGGAAGAGTCTCCTATAAATCTGAACCCTGGTGAGATGGAATTTATTACATTTGCTTAGAGTCCTAGCAACACTAAAAAAAAAAAACTAGCGTTTTCATGGAAAAATTCGGTTCCATAACGGCGTCCATAAAAAGTGCATAACTCACGGGGCCGCGGCGATAAATTAAAAATTGTCGCTCTCGAAAACGATTTATTGGCCCACCTGCACACATGCAGCGACAAAAAGGGAGAAAACAGCACTCCGACTGCATCTGCATGCAGTCAGTCATAAAAACATGGCATACAAACTATGAGATTTTTAAGCAAATTTAACCAGAATAGTAACGTTGCAAAAATATCAAATCCCTTTTTTTTCAAAAAATCATTGTTTTTGGAAACTTGCAATAGGAACTCCATCGATCTGGTTGTTGAAGTAAAAAATAAATAAATAAATTCCGAACATAAAAAAGTTCCTAAACCTAATTGAACAAATGCATAAATTATAAATTACAAAATTTCGTAAACCAACAACATAAAAACGTAATATTCTAGAATGAAATATATTTCAAACGAGTCCAATTAAAGTATAATTGCAAAACCCAAAATTGTTTCCGGTGCATACTATACGAAATTTTATTTTGTAAGAAGCGCAATACAGGCGAACAATTAAAATTTATAATATCTTGTATCCATAATTTTAAAATCAATTAAACGAAATAAACACGTCTGCACGAGCCACTTTAAAGCATAAATCAAAAACTACATTAAATAACTGAACACAGTAACATGTTCTATTCATGGCCCCATAGTTTCGTAGCAAGATAAAACTTTGGCCAAATGGACAAAGTTTAAAATTTATTCGATTTAAAACAGTGGATTGTGGTGGCTTTAGAGGAAAATGGCCAGCACCAATGGATAGAGTTCGTTGTGTAGTCAGGAAGTTCTCTCATGTTGGCGGTTATGAATAAATATGATTGAAGAAGATAAATATGTTCCTCGTGGAGTTTGTAGGGTAATTTTCAAAGAAATAAAAATTGATGAAAGCGATTTTTGTACAGGTTTAATGTGTGTTTTACGTAGGGGATCAAAATAATCAATAATTTGTCCTGACTTTACAAGATTTGGAAGCTGCTGCATGGTTTCTTTGATTTGTGGTAATGACGGAACCAGTGAAAACTAAAGTTGGAAAGTTGGACTGAGAAATTTTCACCAAGGCATACCTGTAGTAGACAAATAAATTTGTCACCTTCAATGAGCATGAAGCAAAAAACCCTATATCGCACAATCAGAAACAAATCCGCCACCTTGGATTGAGAAAAAATTTGAATAGGTTATTATTGGAAGAACAGCTGTCCAAGTTATCTGCTTTTAGTTGACATTAAACCTATTAAAACTAAGTTTCTAGAGGAAAAAGTATGTTTGATGGGGTCGAATTTGGTTTTTGACCAATGAGATAGTCAACTGATTCAGCAATTATGGCAACAATTGTATTTTGTTCTGATACAATATTTTGTGATACTGGAACTTATTTAGAATCAGAAGCAAATTGGACAAAACACGAGCTACGAACAATCTTCACTCTGTAACTTAATAAACTCACTTTAATCACCATCACTTATTTTGGGATTTATACCTAAAAAGAAACACAGCTGAAATATATACCAGATGCAAAGGAGACTGTTATTTCATAGACCCCTGCCCGTTTCCAACTAGCCCGCACATTTCTAATGATCCCCATTTTCGTGGAGTATGGGCATAGAGCTTTTGAAGGGATTTTCTAGAGGAATCAGGTCCCTCACGTGTCGACTTTAGTACCTCCACATTTGTTGGAAACTGTGAATTTCTAGGCTCTATCTACCTCTATTCAAGGCTAGAATCTGCAACTTCCATCGTCGGCTATGGTACTCCAACGTTTTCGTTGGAATTAAAGCTTGCATAGTTTCATTAGTAACTTTTAATTTTTTTATGAAATTATGAAAAAAGACCTTGCGCTCTTTTGACCTTGCACTCTTTTGTCCGTGCGCTCTTTTGTCCATGCGCTATTTTGATCTGCGCTCTTTTGACCTGCGCTCTTTTAACCTGCGCTCTTTTGTACCAGATCCATTATTGCTAACCTAGAAAGGCAACTCCAAAAGCTTAAAGAAAATATTGAAAATAATGCACCAACGTATGTACAGGATAGGTTGTAGCAGACACTTCAGAGTTTAGAACAAAAAGAACATCCAAATGTACAGATAACATAAGAAACTACACCACCCCTACTAAAAATAACATCTGTGTTGAACCAACTTTGCTCGAACTATCTGAACGAGAAAAGCGTGCCTCAAACGTATTTCTCTTTGGAATAGAAGTAAATAATTCTCCACAAAAAAGAAAAAAAAAACTGTGATCCGGACAAGGCAGTGAACATGTTAAAAAAAAAATGAGAATCATGACCTTATCTTCTTCAATAGCTAGAGAAATTTCAAGAAATAAGGCAAAACCTAATGAAGAAAATATATATTCCAAAATAGAACATATACACCTCTTCAAAGGCCATACTCAAAAATCTGAAAGAGCGAAAGCAAAATGGATAAATGAATACATTAACAATGTTCCAAAAATAGTTTTCTCTCAGAAATAGGAAAGAAAAAATACAAAAAACCAAACGTGTCCCTTGTTGAAGTCTGCTTTTGGTAAAGCAATATGTGTTCTATGCTAAATAAGCTCGATGAACTGAAAGCTAGCATCCAAAACACCAATGCTCATGTAATATTGATATCAGAAAATATGGCTAACCGATCAAATGCCTTATAGGTACTTCATGTTCTTGTACTTATACTTCAAACTAGAAATTTATCCACACAACCAATATAGTTATGACTTGTTGAAGAGTTACAAAAACCACAGAGGACACCAACGTATTGATTTCGCAACAAGAATTAGAAATGCCCAACAATCACTGCTAGACTTACTTTTAACTAATGAGAAGAAACTAATTTTTGATATTCAACAACATGCACTTCTGGGAAAAAGTGACCATGTAGTATTACCAGCCAAAACCCAACTCCAAGTTATAACCCAGCCAACTCACAAGGTGTACAAGAGACTGTTCTGGAAAGCTGACTGAGGATGTAATTATTTCGCGTTAACTTTTTTATGGGTCAAATTCGACCCTGTATAATAGAGGCATGCATTCTGCGTTCCATATATCGCTGAAGGCATAGGAGCGCAGCGCGCGCCTCCTAAGAATACCTAGCAAAAAGGTAGAACAGTACCGACAGTACCATCGATACGATAGATGAGGTTTGGTGCGAACCCACTCCATTTTCAGCGGTTCTTTTCGCAAAACATAGGAGCCAAATTGGGTAAGCGACAAACAATCTTTTTGCATGACCTCACTTTATTTCTAATTTTTTCGTGTATTAAGGACGCTATACAGTTCACTAATAATTCAACCATATTAATTGCATCCTCATTAATTGGTCCCACGAGCCCAATATTTCAAAAATAAATTAAAAATCAATCAATAAATTCTTTGATTTTCAGTTTAGTACAATTAGAAATAAAGTGAGGTCATGCAAAAAGGTTGTTTGTCGCTTACCCAATTTGGCTTCTGTGGTCTTGTAACTTTGGGGCGCCCTTGAAAGGCTTTAAAACACGATCAATTGTTAAACGGCGAAAAATGGACGAAAAACTCAACGGTCGCGTCGCGAAAATCTTTTGCGAAAGGGACCGCCGAAAATAGAGTGGGTTCGCTCCAAACCTCATCTATCGTATCGATGGTACTGTCGGTACTGTTCTACCTTTTTGTTTGGTATTCCATGCCTTCACCGATATATGGAATGCAGAATTTCACCCCCAAAAAAGTGTACGCGAAATCATTGCATCAACACTGACTATGATGCTGTTAACAACTCACTACAGCAAGAGTTACATATGGTAGCCAATCAAACAGATCAATAAACATACCAATAAGACCTCAACAAGTTAACAAGCAAAAACCATGGCTGACTAGAGAAGTATTCAAAGAGGTCTAGCAGAAAAGGAATCTGCAGTAGCACAAATATAAAATATCCAAGTCTGTTGCGTGGCAAGAAAAAGTTATGAACAAAATCTACTGACAAATAAAAAATAATTGTATGCATACGTAAGTCGCATTCTCAACTCCAAGCATAAAAACTTTAACATAATTGATAATGCAACCTAACAATAATTCTAATTCAGCCAAGAAATTGTAGAATGCTTTACATAGCAATTTGAAAGTCCATACAACTTATTGGACCAGCACACAATTAAACCTACACTTCCCTCAGAAACCTACTCCAGGACTGAAATAATCAACATCATATTCACAGCAGAAAAAGAAGAAACTGCAATTAAATCTCTAGAACCAAACTCTAGTCCAGGGCTCGATGAAATTACACCAGTTTTTCTCAAAAATTGTGTACAAGAAATGAAAGAGCCATTCTCTCACATGCTCAACACCATAATGAGCACAGGAGAATTTCCTTTAGCTTGGAAGAGAGCCACCAATCAGTCTAACAAGTGCACTATGTAAATGCATGGAAAAAATAACAGCCAATGAACTCATTGATTTTCTACTAGAAAATGTTTTACCTGCAGAACAACATGGCTTTCGCCCAGGAAAATCAACATTAACAAACCTGCTCACCAGACTGAATGAGTGGACCCTGGCTGATGACAACTATGAACCAACTGATGTCATTTACCGTGATTTTGAAAAAGCATTCGACAAGATACCAACAGAGTTTTTGCTGTTTAAATTGGAACATTTTGGAGTTAGAGGTAAACTTCTATGCTTGTTAAAAGGTTTCCTCAGTAAACGTACCTTCCAAGTACGTGTGGATTCCTCACTTTCAAAGAAGCACAAATTACACAGCGGTGTTTCTTTGGAATCATTCCTAGGTCCGCTGCTTTCTATAGGTGATCTTTATCAAGGGATCTACACCAACAATACTACATTTTCTGATGACGAAAACCTATACACAAATCCACTGCTGTATCAAGCTGAAATACAAATGCACTTTAACAACATCAAAGCATGGACCCATGAGTGGAAGATGCCTCTGATTGATTATAATTGCATTGTCCTATATATTGGTCAAAACAATCCCAAATTCAATAACTTCTTTGAACAAATGGAAATAACATCAGTAACAAGACCTAGGAATCACTTTAACATCTTACCCATCAACATGGGATACAGATATCACACAAATGTCCAAAATAGATAATTCAATGATCTACCTCATTCAGACAACCTTCTATCAAAAGAAATGATCTTTAAAACTTCACAAGTCGTATGTAAGACCCGAACTTGAATATGCCCAAACTATCTGGAACTCATACTGCGTCAAAGATACATACCAGATAGAGAGAGTTCAAAGAAGAATAACCAGATTACCGCAAGAACTCAAAAATCTGCTCTATAAAGAAAGGCTCGTAAGATTAGACCTCACAAATTTGAGGTGCAGGAGAATCAGAGGTGATCTCATGCTTAACGTTCACTATGCCTGTAAGCTGAGAGACATCTTTCACTTCAGTCACAACACTAAAGACAAATGTAATAAGCTCCTGCGGAGAAATTTCCTCATTAATAGAACCGTCTACAATTGGAACCGCCTAAGTGTTGACACCATTAACTCTACCTCCATAAATCAATTATTCAAGAATCACCTCGACCAGGAAATAAGAAATTGGACCACATCCTCCTTTGTGCATGACTGTATAGACCAAAAAAACAGAACTAAGTGATAGCTGTCTAACCAAATACGGCAGTCTCATCGGTTTTGAAAACCGCCTACTGTTGTTAATAATAATATTAATAATACTAATAATAACTCAAGAACCATTACTGAAGTTTCATCGAGTGCAAATCCTCACTATGCATCGACAGAATATCCTGAATATCAATAACATAATTTTGGAAACGATGGGTAAGATTGATAAATAGAGAATCCATTTGGAATACTAAAATTTGAGGCAACTTTCTGATAGAACTGGATCGCTAAGAATAAAGAGTGGGACCACATCCACTTACAGTTAGGCTATTCTGGCTTCTGGGGCTTTCTCGCTTCTGAAATTCTGCGGAGGGAATTTGGACTTTCCTGGTTTCTGCAGCTGGAAATTGTCATCTTGGGGCGACCATAGTATTCCTAATGATTTTTTTACTTCTTCGTCTCCGACTTCAATGGTGCTTTTTTCTTTAAGCCCATCGGGTATTTTTTGCAAAAACTTCTTCGAGTTACTTGCCCATTTCCTAAGTGTGAATTCCTACGCTGTTCGGTCCCGAGAGGCAATTGTCGACGTAGAAATCTTCTACTAGTTTTTAAGGGGCATGCTGGTAGTTTTCTTTCTCGTCTTGTGCTAGTTGATGTAATGTCCTTATAGCAAGAAATGGAGCTGCGGCTGTGCCATATGTTAAGGTGGTTAATGGATATTTTTGTGGTGGTAGATTTACGTCGAATCTCCATATTATGCGTTGGTATTGTTGGTCTTCTGGATAGATTTTTATCATCCTATACATTTTTTCAATATCTGCTATAAAGGCCACCCGGTGTCTTCGCCAACGTAGTGATATATCTGCAAGGTCGTCCTGCAATCTGAGACCTGTTGTTTTGCATGATGCGTCGAAGATTACTCTTAACTTTGTTGTCGTACTGTCTTCCCGTATTACTGGCTGATGTGGTGTGTAGTACTTTCCTTGGTTGCTTGCGTAGGCTGAGATTCTTTTCATGTGATCCAGGTTTTCATATTCTTGCAAAAATTCATCATACTGCGTACATAGTTCACTATTTTTTGCTATCTTTTTTTCAAGTTGTTGGAATCTTACTACGGCTCTTGCTTTGGAGTCTCCTAACTGTGTGGGAACTTCTTTAAATGGCAACCTTACAGTGTACGTTCCATCTTCGTTTCTCAAAGTTGTTGTTTTGTGTAGTTTTTCGCATTTTTCGTCTTCTGGTTTCCTATGCAGTATATTTTCTGTTTCTTCTATTTCCCAAAATTTTGTTAATTGATTTTCATCTTCGATGCGTGAGATCATCCTGCGTAGTTTCATTTGGACGCTTTTGCCTGCTGTCATTTGTCCTGAAATTATCCATCCGAACACAGTTTGTTGTCCGATGAGTCCGTTGGTTTCTTTTAGGCCTTCCATTATAATTTTTCCGTGTTCTTCTGCTCCTAACAGAATGTCAATTGGGCCGCTTGTGTTGAATTTAGGGTCTGCCAAAATACTATTTTGCCATTGATTTGTGTCTATCTCTAGTAATGGTTTGCTAGGTATTGATTTTGTGATTTTTGGCAGTACCGAGAGTTCTGTGGTTAGTCAGTACTCACTTGGGAATCTTGGCTTAAAATGAGCTTTTATTTTCCATTTTGATATTTTCGCTTCCTGATCCCCTACTCCTGTTATTTCTGCCCAATTTTTTTGTCTGGGTAATGCTATCAATTGGGCGGCTTCTTCTGTAAGGAACGATGATTGAAAGCCTTGGTTCATCAGTACTCTCAATAGTTGGAAGTCTCTGATGTGGTCTTGTTCTTGAACTATAGCCGTAGCTAATAAGACTTGTAACGTTTTTATTTACTTTGGTTTAAGAAGATGTTATTGCTTACGGCAGCTGTTCATCGGAAAGCATTTCTGGTCGTGTTTAAGGAGTGTGTTTACTGAAGGCGCCACAAAGTTTTATTTATAAGGTCTCAAACTTCGAAATAGACCTCAAAATTAAATCTGTATAAAAAGAAATAATACAGCAACGCTCTTCACTTAATTGTGTTCAATAAAAGTTGAATGAAAAATTACAAAATTTAGTACCTATGTCAATTTAATGAGAATCATAAATGTAAGAATAATTTAATTCCAAACCAGTTCTACACTTAATTAAATATTATTGTGTAAAATAATAATAATGATTGATCATTTTATTTAAATTGGGACCCCTTCTACTGGTCTATCTGCCCTTGAAACTCATATGCTCAACCGGACAGCGAACTGAACATAGAAATGAGTCATTCCATTTATTAGGGAATGCTCCGTAAAAAATATACAATATAAAATGACCTCGTTGGGTCTATCTGCTCTGAAAATTGATATGTTTAACTGAACAGCGAACTGAACATAAAAATTAGTCAATCCATTTAGGTAATACTCAATAATAAATACTCATGGGAGTTCCATTTACTGCATATTAGTCTTCCAATCATTGGATCCCAACTTTCTGTGTTGTAGCCTAGACTGGCTAATTTTTGAGATCGGAAAGCAGCCAACAATCTGCGACACGGAAAGGAAAATGTTGTCAGAAATCGCAAAAATTTTCGATCCGTTGGGATGGCTAGCACCCTTTATCATCAGAGCCAAGTTACTGATTCAAGCTATGGTTAAAACAACTAGCATGGGACGACCCAGTTACAGATGAAATATTAAATAAATGGCAGGAATTCCGAGGCGAAAGCCAGCAAATGACCCAAATAAGAATCCTGAGATAGAAACACCAAGAAAATTCAAAAATCGAATTAATAGGATTTTGCGACGCCTCAGAGAAATCATACGGAGTCGTCATCTACAGCAAAATCGAAACAAAAAATTCAGTCAAGATAACATTACTACAAGCTAAGTCAAAGGTAGCTCCAGCGAGGAATCGAACGACGTTTCCCAAACTAGAACTCTGCGCAGCAATACTACTGGCACAATTGATGAGCAGAACCGTAAAATCATTAAAAATAAACAATCCCAAGATCCACGCATGGACTGATGCCATTCCACGAGGCATTAGCATACAGACATTAAAAAATTCAAGCCTGTGGTGGACGGGACCCGAATGGCTAATTAATAAAGAAAGTTGGCCAAAGTACACCTACATCCCGGAAATCACAGAAGGAACCAAACAAACACAGTGCCACCAGGCACAAGATGAATTATGGAAAAGAATTTCAACATTAACGAAAATGACGAGGGTATTGTCATATTGGAGAAGAATGAAGAAAAACTCACCAAAAGAGAACTTGTCTCCCGATGAATTAGAAGAGACACTAAAAGCGGTCATCAGATGCGTACATAGAAAACTTGAAATCCAATATTTGACCAAGAAGGCATAATACGAGTGGAAGGCAGATTAAAAAACGTAGAGATCCCGTACAACGAAAACCACCCCATTATTCTTCCAAGAAATAATCATCTCACAAGGCTGATCATTCAAGAAGCTCATGCAAAGACCCTGCACGGAGGCAACTAGCTCACTCTAGCATACACTAGACAATGGATGTTAATCAATGCGAAAAGAGTTATAAGAAGCATGTTAAACGAGTGCATAAAATGCATCAGATATAAACAACAAGCAGCATGGCAATTGATGGGCGATTTACCAAAGGAAAGAGTAACTCCATCATCACCATTTTCAAATACAGGGATTGACTCTGCAAGCTCCATTCCAGTTCGAGCAACCAAAGGAAGAGGCTACAAGTCATACAATGGCTACATTGCTATTTTTGTATGTCTGGCAACAAAGGCGAAACACATAGAAATCGTCAGCGACATGACAACAGAAACATTTTTAGCAGCCCTAAGGAGATTCACGGCTCGGCGAGGTCAGTGTTCGAACATATACAGCGACAATATCACATTATTCGTAGGAGCAGCTAATCAACTCAATGAAGAAATATTAACATTGATGAAATCACCAGATTTACGGAACACCGTCATCACTTTAGGGACAAAATGGCACTTTATTCCACCAGTATCTCCAAATTTTGAAGGGCTCTGGGAGGCAGGCGTTAAATCCATAAAGCATCATCTGGAAAGAGTCATCGGAGAAGCAACATTGGCATATGAAGAACTATCTACGCTAGCATATCAAATAGAGTATTTTTAAATTCCCGCCCCATCACTGTGTGAAGCGAAAACACAGACGACGAAATTGTCGTCACACCAAGACACTTTCTGATAGGCAGGCCACTAATCAGCCCGAATTCGATACAAGGGTTGGACAGTCGCAATTTAGGAAAAATATGGAAAGTGGGTCAAAAAATGGGAAGAGATTTTTGAAAAGCGTGGTCAACAGAATAACTACAGAGGATACAATCACGTTACAAATGGAAAGAAGGCAAAATAGTCCTGATAAAAAAAGACAATATAAATCCAGCTAGATGGCCGCTAGCAAGAATTACTCAAATGCACCCTGGCGACGATGGGTTAGTACGAGTGAACAGGAGGAAATGCATCACACACTTCCAAAAACGACTCCTACCAAAGAGGCTCGAAAAGTTTAAGGCTATAAGAAGGAAAAAACGAAAATTCCACTAATACATGCAATCCTACAATGCTCGTATTGTGCATTCCAAGCACCATCAAAGCAAACTATACACTACATCATCCAGGAAAAGGATTATTTATTGAACACTTGGGCATATCCAGAATCAACCGAGAAAAATTCAGATTACAGCTAGATATCAACAAAACAAGAACCACGGATGATGCAAGGTTGTAGAGAACTTTGAAAAGTTATGCGAACAAGCAGAAGAATTGCACTAGCACATCATCTAACTCAAAAGGAAAATGAGATACAGATATTCACAAACGGCCTTCTCTCAACACGCCGAAGTAAACGAGGAATCCTCGGCAAATTTATGACAGCAGTATTTGGAGTGAATGAGGAAGTGTACAAGGACATCGACAGTCTTCAAGACAATCAGTAGTATTGATTAGAGCATCAAAACATCAAACGAGATTTATTGGTGTCAGCCGTCTCAGAAATCAACGACACGGAAATTAAAATTGAGTCACAACTACAGAAATTTCAAGAAAAACTCAACAAGGGTCTGAGAGCATGGTATAGAACAGCACAGCAGACATCAACATCCTAAACATCTATGTTTTGGGTGCATACCAATTAGCGTCAAACTATATATCGGAACTCAGCAACTATTACAAAAAGCTGTTTACAGTCATTCACGAGGGAGGATCAATATACACACTACATGTCCATACATCCTAGATAATCAGAGGCAAATGGGAAGCTGCCATCACATCTGAGGATATGACGGATTCCGGCGAGAACAGTCGCGGAGGAGGCGGAAGGGCAATGGTTCAGGATACATGCATACTGATAAAAGCATTTCCGATACCACTTCGCATAGAAAACAAATCCTGTTAGGCATTAGACGTCACAAACAACATACTTGCAGTCGACTATAATAACCAACACTACTACCAACTAACTCACGAAGATATGCAGTCATGTGCAAGAAGAAAAACCACGTACGTTCGCGAACCTGCCACTGTCGAAAATATTGAAGCTAGCCCAAACTGTGTAATTGACGACATTTAACAAAGATATCAAGGAGCAAAATGTCCAATTCAAATGGAAGCAGCTGTATACAGCTATTATATATATTACTGTGACAAAATTGAGATGTTACGTAAGAATTGATATTTTTGTAGCGTGAACGTCACATCTTAAACTTTCGTTGATCTGAAGCAGTTTTCTGAACCGGAGGCAATCTGAACGAAATCTTCTTTCTCCTCTTCTTGGAGTGGTTATTGAAAGGTATTATTAGAGACTCAAAATTAGTACCACGTACCACTTTTCTGCTGAAGCTGGAAACACCTTCTTTAACCGTACAAACTGGCACGTAAGATGTTTCTATGCCATCACCAGTGTTTTAATGGGATTTTTGAAACCAGAAAAGAAAAGAATAATTTCGAAAGATCAAAATTAATTTATTTATGAGTGAGAAGAAAAGTTAGCGTTGATTATTTGAAGATAAAAAAAAGGTAAAGTAAAATATTAAAAAAAAAACTAAAATTACCTTATTTAATTAATGGACCATAAACAATTTTTAACTAAAGAAAAATTAAAGACAATTGAAAGAAAAGAGAGTAATTTCCAAATTAAAAGATTTGGTTCCAAATCTGACACTTTATTGGAATTGAAATTAAAAATAAACTATCACCTCTTTGGAGAGCTTTTGCTAAAACACCGGGCGGCAGATGAACTAGAGGATGAGAAACGGATCGAGAACTCGTTGAGACTTTGCGACTTAAATTTCCGGCGATAACTACTAGTAAAAACTAGTTCCGAATTGACGATAACTAAAGATAACTGTCCTCAACATCTGCTTAAATAAGCGAAAGGAACCACCCTCTGGGTACCACTTTCGAAGCCCATTGGCTACCACGTAGTACCGGGCTTGCGAGAATCGACAAAGTCAAAGATCTCCAACCCCCTTAGCTTAGCTCTGGTTTCTTGTTGATTTCCCATTGGTTCTCAAGTTTAAGAAAGAAAGAAAGAAAGAATTTGCTTTATTGTCAGAAAATTTTACAATTTTGTGGACAAAGCTGAAAAAATAAAAAACAAAACATACAAATGCAAAAGCACAGACAAAACCAAACACTTGAACAAATAGTTCATGGTCAAAATTTGATTAAAACTAACAAACAAACATCTAGGTCTAACTGCTTATACTGTGCTTATTCAACCTTCCCCCATTCAAACTGCTCCATCTTGTGATCCAGTTTGATGGCTCTCCAACAGAGTTCGCTAGTCACATGTGGTAAAATTCTTAATTGAAAATTTAATGTTTTCCCTTTTAATTGAAAACCTTTCTCTTTTCTAATTACCTAATATGCTCTCTTTTTTTATCTCTTAATTCCTAACCTAGTCGAGAAAATAAAATAAAAATTTCCTAATTTCTAATCTAATCAAGTGAATAAAATAAAAGTTCCCTAATTTCTAACCTAATTATCAAGGGTGTGAAATGAACTAACTTTCTTAACCTACCTACCTTGTTATTGTATCTTAAAAATCCAGCTCATGTAATTATTGCTTCGCTACACACACACATGCTTCGAATATACATAATTCTTTCCAGCTGTATCAGTTACCTGACATCTGGGCTCGTGGGTATTGAGAAGATTGTCCTTGACTTTGAATAAATTATTACAACCACATGAGATCTGGTTCAGTCGACAGATTAGTTTATGTTTATCTAGGAAAACATACATTTTGCCTATATATTTGTCAATTTCGGATTACAGCAATCATAATCTTGAATCTATAAAATTTGATATTTTTCTGGCTCTCCAGTGATTTTTACCCTCGAACAGATTAGGTCGTTCGCAGAACTCCATGTGTTTGTATATTTCATTAGGGTCACATTTTAACCATCTATAAAAATAAAACTTTTTCCACGAAAGATGAGCTTGAACCGAGAATATGAATTTGCTATTGATTTTGTTACGTTACACCATGCTCAGCCAACATTGCGATCACATACAACGGAATCCGAGAAGACATTCTATTGAACAGCACTGGTATAATAAAAATATCAGCAGATTGCATCATTGAAACAAAACAAAACATACTTGTACCAAAGCAAACGAGTACCGCATCCGTAATTGCAAGCTACTCAAAAGCGTCAACGGTGGAAATTCATTTACACATAGGCAACCGCACATTGACCTCCGACGACGTCAGCGAATTTGAAGGCGAACCAGTATTCACAATAAATCACGACCCAGCTCAAAGTTAATGAGGTGCTCCTAGGCCAGCAAGTTGAAGATAAGGTATGGAAAAAGGTGAAAAATCATTCATATATCACCAGTGCGACAACTATAGTAATTGTCGCATGCGGTATAATAATCAGACGGCTATTATATCAATACCACACCAGGCGACAGAGTCCAAAACCGGCAAACCAGGAATCAGTGGCGATGTAACTAGAGCCCTTGGCATCGGCTTCACCACCGACCAGATTATAGCCAAGAGCAGACAGAGGGCAAGACGGGGAGGCGGAATCCGGCTCGAAGGACCATGAACAATCCAGGGAGTTCCTGAACCCTTTTAATCCCTACTACTCTATAGCAGCCTCACTATAGATTAAAGACAAAGTGCTTTGGCCGTAGTAGGTTTTTGTGAGTAAAACAACGTTGATATTTAAATACTAGTTGAATACTATTGTATAATTGTAATTGTCAGCAATATGTTATTGCATGAAATTGTTATTGGTGTTGGTAATGGATGATATTTATAAATAGTGAGTGGGACTATTTTTTTATGGAATACCAAACAAACATCTCATAGGCCATCCTTCACGAATCATCACTCCAATATATTTTTGTATACTACTAAACTCCTTTCCGCGTAGCAGACAAGGTTTAAAATTGATTGGATGCGGTATCGAGCTCAAAAAGTTGAAGTTAGCGGCGTCAACGTCCGGGAGTTAATTCAAATACATCGGGGTTCGCGAAAGGGCTGTTAGCGGCATCGAAATTAAAAGCAAACAGTAAACTTTTTTTTTAAATTAATAGTGTTGGCCAAGCGCGATATTGTTTCTACTCAAACGTTTTTGCAGATACACATAAAATAATTACGAAAAAAAAAAACAAAAAGATTAACAGTTCGCAGAGCCGGAGCCAACGTTTGAAATTTATGCTCGGCAAAACACGGTATTGTACTCCAGACTAAAGTTAGTGTCAAAGTCAATTTAAAACTAGAGAATTGCGAAGCTTTTAGTGGCCCCAGCGAAATGAAAATCGAAAAAAAAAACTACTTAGGTACATAGTTTCAACAATGCTTTTAAAAAATTAGCAGTTCTGTTGTTATTATTGTTTGAAAATGAAAGTTTGTTTCACGAATATCCAATTTCATCAATTAATTAATGGTTGGGGTTGCAGTTGAGTAACCAAATTAAAAGCATTATTTAAAAATGTATGTATTTTATGGAATGAAAGCTAAGAGCAAACAGTTTAAAATTTGCTTTTCATTTAAACAGAAGCAAACAGACATTAGGTATGCACACTTTTGCCCTCCTATTTACAATTCAAATATACTTTAGAAACTATACTTTTGTGTATGTTGGTGAGTGTCTTTTATTTTGTCGAAACTTTGCTAGTGATTTTTTTTAGTGGAAAACTCTTAACTTTAATAAGCCAGTATAAAAAATAACTCCATCCATCCTGAATATCGATACTAAACACGCCATATTTTCACTGTCAAGCGCCATATTGCAGTCAAGCAGATGGATAAATTTATCACCCATCCGTGCGGCACTTTTTTAATTTACAATTGTACTTTTCCAAAACGCATCGTATCGACGAAATGGCGCATTGGATTTTATTATTTAATTAAAAAATAAACATTCAACCCGGTAAATGGATTTTGTATATCTGTTACGATTTCATTCGGGGTTCGAATTGACAATAACAATTTTTATATTTCAACTTTAAATTCATTTTAGGTTGTTTATTTTAATAAGTCACTTATTTATCACTCTACAAAATCACCCCCTGGCCAATTCATCATCGCACGTTCCTATTAATTAATGCCTCGGTTTGTTTAACCATAGAGATTGCCTCGTAGCTTTAGCCCAGGTAATTTATACGTGTCCTAAATTCACGAGAGAAACAGCACCGCAATAGCACATATTATAAATTACCCTGACCTCAAGTACAGCATAACTTCGGCTATTAGCTTTATTAAGACATCCACCCAGTTTCATTAGATAATGCATATCTCTCCGACGTTGCAAGGGAGCGTGCAAAACATAATCTCTCGAAATTTCCCTCTACGATAATGGTTTTTGAGGAGCGGTTTAATGTAAAGTCCTCGTTTTTTTTTTTTTGTTAGCAGCGGACTAATTTACCAAAGTGGCAAAAAGCTAACTATGTATTTTTATTTGCAGGAATTCTTCAAAAAACTTGGCACCTACGATGACGGTTTCGACATTTGGGGCGGCGAGAACTTGGAGATTTCCTTCAAGACGTGGATGTGCGGAGGTGTTTTGGAAATCGTGCCCTGCAGTCACGTGGGGCACATTTTCCGGAAACGTTCTCCCTACAAGTGGAGAAAAGGAGTCAACGTGCTCAGAAGAAATTCTATCAGGTTGGCTGAGGTATGGTTGGACGATCATGCCAAGTACTATTATCAGAGAATAGGTAAGATGATGGTAAATACCTACTTATATGATAACTTTCATTATAACGGAAACACGTATTTCCTCAACTATCTCCATTTTCATATAATATTATCCAAATAACTTCAACTACTCTATTTCGATAAGAAATGCATTAGTTAATCAGTTTTTCAATTCAACTTATAGTAATAACAACTTGCTCTCGTCTTTGACATCATTGAACAATAGAATTTTTACCTCTTCGCGCGCGCTCCTGCTGCAAATCCAACATATACCTTAAGTAGATCAGCTGACAAAAGTCTGTGATGTAGCCTCTCCATTTGCATATATCCAATCCTTTTTGTTAATGAATTAACAAGAGGCCCATAATATGCTCAGTTTGCTCAGCGAATAATTATTAGTGGTGGGTCAATAAATTAATAAGTAGGCACAGAATGGCAAGGGCGCCACTGAATTTGAAAAAAAAAATTAAATTACATAAAATATTGAAGTGTGAAAAGGCAGAAAGGCACCTAAAAAAAATAATTAGCAACCGGTAATTGATAATTCTGAAAAGGAAATAAATAAGGCATATAACTCAACCAAATCTTGACATAGGTAAAACCAATAAACCACTCGAGCAATTTTCAAATTAAAATAGTATATATTTTCACAGTAAATATAAAATCAATCGCTTGTGAAACGCTTCAAATAAAATCAATAAATAGAGGTTAACTCTAATAGGGTGTTTGGCGGAGGGTTAGCCAAACTCGGTGGGCGTATAGATAGGCCCATTTCGAAGATGTTTCCTGAATACACTAATGCCCTTAAGGTCCCCGTTTTTTTTATATCATTGCTTTTGTATTATTTATTCTCAAGAATTTTCAAAAATGGACCTTTTAACTTCTGGAACCTTTTAACTTTCTGATATTATCAAGGATACCCTACAGACCAAAAACACACGCAACAAACGTTTTCATAAATATTTTAAAAAAAGTTACAGAAGTTAAAAAGGTCATTTGAAAATTCTTGAGAACAAATGATGAAAAAAAAAATGGAACTTAAGGCCACAATTGTATTAATAAAATATCTTCGAAATGGGCATATCTATACGCCCACCAAGTCTGGCTAACCCTTCGCCAAACACCCTGCATATCAATGTACCTCAATATCTTTGCGACATAGGTTCATTAACAGTCGCTGGCCATATCATTATCATGAAATGAAAACAAAAAATTCAAGTTTCCAGAAAACTAATTTTAAAAAAATTATTGAAAATTGTATTGATAAATATGGTCAGCTTTAGCTTAAAGAATAAATTCAATAAAATCAACTTGCGCCTGTATGGAATTGAAAGTTGGGTTGAATTGTCAGAAGATATAATAGAAACCCTCAAATATTGTATAAGTAAAGGACCCAAGTTAAGAATTGATCTATTTTCGACGATATAGGTACTTTCTCAATAATTTTAAATTTAGAACATGTTGTCCAACCTTGACTTCAGTTCAGATTATTGATTATGAATAATAACATTTACATTCCTAAAACATGGCAGTATTAAAAGCTAGGTAAAGATAAATTTATAATAAATTCGATAAATCGAAAAAAAAAGGCTAGAAGTTCAGTTTTCTTCGTCAAATGTGGGGGTACACGTATCACAACACGTGAGGGACTTGATTCATCTAGGAAATCACTTCAAGAGCTCTATGTCGAGAAATGTGGGCCTGTTGAAAATGAATTCCTTGAGAAAAATGGCTCCTCGTAAAAACGGCTCCTCGGAAAACCCTAAGTAATAGAGGCATTCCATGAACAACCATTACTTTAAAATAATTAAAAAGGACTTACCACGAGGGAGTTCGAAATTCAAACTCAAATAAAACGGTAAACACAAGACTTAAATTTTTCCGATATTTAATGGATTATTACCTTACGCAACTTTATATCGTTGAAACAGTGCCTGATGGCCGATAAGGTATTTTTCTTCACGAGAACCGTTATCACAGTTGAGGAAGATGGCTGCGTCCCAGACCAGAGTCGACCTTTTAGGGCGAACGGCAAAATTTGGAAGGAGCGAGGAAAGTAACGAACAAGATATACTGGAATATTGCCGACACGAAGGTAGTCTAACGCTCTTTTGACACTAAAATCTAGCAGCTTTTTTGTCGCCTCTTCTTGGATATGGCCGAAGAACGTCAAGATACGCGTTTAAGCATAGTCGTTTTGGATTTCCAAGTTCGCTTAATATGGAAACGTTAGTTCGGTGAGCTGTGAAAAGAACTTTTAGAATTCTCCTCCTTATTCCAAATGCGTCTACGCGGTGGGTGGCGATGTGCCTTTCTAACAGTCCAAGTCGCAGAGCCATACAAAAATATGGAAAAGACAAGAGACAATTTTAGTAGCTTTCGTGATATTATTGTCACCTCGTATTTTAGTTAGTCTTGTCATGGTTGACCGTGCTTGCTGAATGCACCGATGGACCTCAACCTCTGAATTATCGATCAAAGAACCGAGGCATATAAAACTGTGAACTACCTGCCAACGGCCTACTGATGTTATTTCAGGATCATTATCATGTTCCCTATCAACGATCATGACCTTGGTCTTATTCTAGTTGATACTGAGACCACATGCTGCACTATGTTGTTCTAAGATGTTGAGTAAGGTTAACAATTCACCCTGAGAAGAAGCAATAAGGGTAGTATCGTCGTCAAACCTTGAATTATATATCTTGATTCCACCACCGTGCCAACCGTCCAATACCTGTCTCATCACAAATTCGGAATAGATGTTAAACAACATGTTACCGTCAATTCTTACTTGAGCTGTGTTGGATGAGAAATATCGCTAAACACCCATGGAAAGAAGAATTTTCCATAGTTTAGGCCACTTTACGTTGTCAAATACCTTATGGTAGTCAACAAAGCAGATACCTATAGACTGGAAAGTAATAATCTCTGGCTCTTTCAATAATCTGTCTCAAGTTCAAGATCCGTTAGCGGATACCACGTCCCTTTACAAAACCTGTCTGCTCTGGAGATATTTGCCAATCCACAAAATCCTACAAACGAAACTGCAGAACCTTGCTTGAATGAGAGATCAATGAGAGTGGACGATAATTGTCTGGGTTTACCAGAGATCCCTTTTTATGAAGTGGGACAAAGATTGAAATGCACCATTCGTCTGGCCAAATACCGGAGGACCAAATTTTCTTGACAAATACGATGTAAAAAATGTACGCCGTCATCATCAAAGCACTTTAGAGTTTCGGCAGAAAGCGCATCAATGCCTGTCGCTTTACCGGCTTTTAGTTTCCCAATGGCACGTTCCACTTCCGAAAAAAGAATATCCGATTCACGTTCGTAATTGAACAAAGGGGTTTGAATGTTAACATCGGAATAAAGTTTCTCACAATATCTACGCCACACCTCAATGAAACTTCTCTACTGATCAAGTTTTCAGTTTAAAATCCAGACAGGAACATTTTATCTTTAGGAACATCTCTCCTGGATGGCCTGTATTCCTGTATTTGAATGGGCCTGTATCTCCCTGCAGATCATTTTCAAATGTTAACCACATATTTTAAGGAGATTCATCCGTTATCCAGGCACTCCGAAAAAGCTGAGAACATTTTGACCGAAAAGAGGCAGGGTCAACTATCTCTGTTGAAAGATTCCGCTTAGAACATGGACATATCTTCAGCTTAAGCTGAATCTCTCAAATAAGGAGTTGATAGACTAATAGATGACTTCCATCGTGTTCCAACCAAAATGTAATCGATTTTATTGCGATATTGTCCGCCTGGTGAGACCCATCAGGTATACAGACGTCGTGGATGTTGTGCAAACAAGGTATCGTCAATAGAAAAGTTGGAGCAGATGTTGGCCCCTTAAGTTTCTGGCACCAAGACCGAATTTACCAGTATGTGCCCTAAGGTTAATTTTCTACTGTTTGACCAACTTTAGCATTAAAATCTCCGACGACAAGGATCATCTCTCAATTTGATAGAGATTCAAGTGTCGACTCCAGGTAGCTATTCGATTCCAAAGTGTCATCATTTGAGTTGGAAATAGGTTTATAGACCTGCACAATGTTAATCGATTAAGAGGTCGCATTGATTCTTAGCGTGATTTTTCAGTCACTGACACACTTGTAGCCGAAAATAGTCCTTACATGTGCTCTCGCCACCCAAAAGCCAACACCATTGATGATTTCGTTGATGATGCCCGGAAAGCAAACGAAATTGTCACTGCTGTGCTGTAAGTGAAGTGTGCTGCGTCCTTATAATGAGTTTCATTCATCATACCGGTTGCTTAAGGGCCTCTGACGTTCCATATTGCAAGCTAATATCTTCGGCGAGCCTTGAAAGTGTCATCAGTAGTAAGTTTCGCCTGGTCGCCAATTTGACACTATTTTTAATAAATAAGCAAGGTTCAAAATCAGATTTTTTATAGTTCAAATCACCCAAAATATCTTCAACTTGCTACCCGCTGATACCACGCTCGTGAGGCCTGCTTTAATCCATAAATGGCTTTTTTGAATTTCAACACTTTCTTTTTATTATTATTTGTTACTTGAAACCCGTCTGGTTTTGTCATATAGACATTATCATGTAAATAGCCATTTAGTAGTAAAGTCTTCACGTCGAGATATGTGATGTTTGGGTTTAAGTTTACAGCATAGGATAATGAGATCCTTAAAGTACTATGTTTGACAACAGGAAAAGAAGTATCGGAAAAATCTATGCCGGTTTTTTGCACAAACCCTTTTGCAACTAAATTTGCACGATATTGCACCAAGTTTCCACCGTCACATTTGATCTTGAAGACCCACTTGCATGGCACAATAGTCAACTCTGCAGGAGCATCCACCAATTCCCAAGCATCGTTCTGTGGTTCTAATTAAACGATTGGAGCTCTCCAGAAATATCCTGGATTCAGCGCTGGTTATCAATATCAGACCTTGATTAGTGCCTCTAAATAGGTTATTGGTTCATCCTCGTACTTATCATACGCATCTCTAGAACTTCCAGCATCATCTGCACACAAGGAGAGTTCATAATCCTTAAACTGACTGTTTGGTTTATGAATTCTCTGGGATTCCCTAACCTCTGCCTCTAAAAACTCTTCAGCTTCGGCAAAATCCTTACTGTTACCTTCTGAAGATTCTGGGAATTGATCCTCCACTGAATCTGTACTTTCTGTCTCATTTGTTATTATAATATCACTGTATTCTTTTTATCTTGTTTTCTTTCTTCGTCAGTTTCTTCCATTATAATAAGATCCCTATTTGAAGAAATACAATTCGTCCTGCTGGGATTATATTCTCTATATTATCCTCTCATGTTGTCACTGTATCCTACAAAAATCATTTTTTCCGATTTCTCATCCCACTTCAACCTTTTGGCTTTGAATTCGGCTGTTTCCTCCACTTGTCTTGCGCTGCGGCATGGCGTGGAAAACTCTCATAGTTTAGTCCTTAGGATCTCAACGTCTGGTCCCAGTTCGTGTTCCGGGGTTTCCTGAACTTTCTGGGCCCAGCCTTGTGATCAAGCTGAATAGGATGTGTCAATGATCCGATAGAGACGATTCGTCAGACACTGTCCACTTGTTATTATCATCGGTGCCATAGAGAGTGAGCCCAAAGTCAAGTCTATCAGCTCTTGACTACGCGAAGTGACAAAGTTTTTTCCACCATTGATTTGAATTCTTTAAATTTTTCGAAGGATTCGCTTTTATTTTTCAAAAAATAAATGAACGCCATGCGAGAAAAATCATCCTCTAAAATCAAAAAATATCGAGAACCTCTAATAGAAGCCACCTCCATTGGTCCGCATAAATCCGCGTGAACCAATTCAAGGATAAAAGAAGCTCTGCTACCGCATTGGGAAAAAAGTAGCCTAGTTTGTTTTGCCGCACACCAAACTACACAATTTTGTTTTGTGGTTTTTAGCTCAACTGGATAAAGAAGACCATCATCAGTTAAATTATTTTTCATCTTATTCAGATCACTTGAATTCATGTGCCCGAATATCGTATACCATGTTATGCGATTCACAGTCAGAAAACATGTATTAACCATTTTTGTTTCTAACTTATATGCACCATTATTCAAGTAAGCAATCGCAACTAGTTCATTCTGATTATTAAAAATCTTACAATAGTTTTTTTTCAAACTAACATTGTTACCATTTGTTATTACCTGATGATTTACCGATAGTTAATTGGTTCTGGCACGCACAAAACATTCTTTATAGTTTAATATATATCACAGGTCTGATTAATTACAAAAGTTTAAATATTTACCTCTCCAGAACATGACAATTTTAATTTATATTATACCCATAATTTCTCTTATATCAGAATTTTTTGCCTTATTTTCAATCCAGTCCATATATTTACTGATAAGTGCATGCTAGCACCCGAATCGATGTTCCACTCGTCCTTTCAGAATTCACCATTAAGAAGCACGGCGCTACAAGCATTCTGCCTAGGTTTATTTGGGCTATTCAGATCTGACCTACTCTGATCCACTGATGTTGAGCTCCCATTGGGACATTGGTTTTTATATTGTCCAAACAGGCCACAGGAGTAGCACCTAATATATTTTTTTTCAGAACTGTTGGTTATGTTGCTACCCAATGTGCTACCCCAATGAACTATAACCAAAAACTGGAATGCTAACACAGAAGGACGAACGTGAAGCCTAGTGCCGCTGCTGCGGAGGGGATACCTATTTTTGTCGCACTCATTATGTTAAATGGCGAAAATTGCTTCCAACACGTATTCCAATTGATGAAACCTGTGAAGGGAAATATGACAAAACTTTCGAAAACGTCATATGTCAGCGAGCAACAGAAAAAGAAAACATTCCCCGTTGTGGCATCTGTCTTTCATGGCTTCATTTTTTTGGCAGATATGGCACTGTGTGCGCATTCCAGTTTTGAGTTCTAGTTCATTGTGCTACCCTCATAAGTGCTGCCATTTCTGCGTTTGTTCTGAAAATGTTGACGCGATTTATTATGTTTGTTATTCCATTGTTTACCTGCAAAAGCGGATTCTGTTTTGACATCCTTGTCATCTTGTTGACTTCCACATTAAGCAATTTCGTTTTAGTGGCATCAGCTGTGATGTCTATGCCAGAGTGTTCTATTGCCATTACCATTGGGGCATACTTTCCAGGAAGCCCTGCCAATAATAATGAGCTAATCCAGACATCATATATGCTGAAACCTGTGCCTCGTAGCTTCTGGTTCGTTTCAACGATGATATTTACATAGGATTGCAGGGATTCAAAATTTTCTGCCTGGCACTAATTAGAGTTCGTAACAAACCGATCTTTCGAGCAAAGTCCGAATCGTCACAAAGGAATTTTAGCTTGTCCCACAATTCTTTGGTTGATCGTGTGTCCTTGATATGAACGAACATCGATGAGTCTATCGTTAATATCAAGGCTAAAGTATAAAGCGAAATAAAAAAAATTTGAAAATATAAAATATGTATAAAAACGTTCGTGAAAAACTAGTTTTATTTATGCCAAGACTGCATCCCAAGAATCACCTCACCTAATAATAAGTACTGTAGTATTACATACGATCGGTTAGAATGTTATTATCTCTTTTTTCAACAAATTTTCTGAAAAACGAAATGAAAAAATTGGACCTATATTGTCGAAATTCACTCAATTTTATTTACTTGACAAGCGCCCAATAGCAAAATTAGGGAAATTTAAGGAAAGTTGTGATATGTAAAATAAAGGAAAAATTTGTGAAGCGTCTAATTTCTTATTAGAGAAAATCGCAACGTTCTCAGCCTGGAACTTACGAGCGTAAATATAGCACGGCAGAGAAACCCTCGATCTACCATTTCTCAAAAATCAAAACATACTGTGTCATTTTAATAAATAATTGTGAGTCAATAATACAATGATTGTAAATCAATAATAATTTAAATTAGGTACCTTGTGATAAAATTTTAATTCGACACACTACATTCAATCAACACTACTTATATTCAATACTGAAGAGTTTTTGGTTAATTAGCCCATCTGCCGGCAGGTACTGAGGTCCCTGGAGGCGTATTCTGTAAACGAATAGAAATAGACATAGAGAAGAGATAGACATAGACAGGAAATATAAAAAACTAATTCTGTAAGCAACTTTCCAAGTTGACTCGGGTGAAGTCGAAATAGAAATATCGTAAACTATACAACGTGAAAACATTGCGCTTTCCTAGAGACTTTCATTATTTTTGTGGTGTTTTAAATTGTCAGTTGTTATCGACTGTTCAATGTCAATATCACATTGTTATTGATTATTTTTTATTATCGAATGTAATACCACAAGAGGTAAAGATTTTGCAATTTTCATAATGCGTTTTAAAAGCTAACAACAAATTTTTATAAACCATTATGTTATGAATCAACGAAAGATCCTCGAGTTACTCGAAGGATCCCCTATTACGTTGTGTAGTGGAGAGCTTTTACGCTATTTCCTGATGGACACCTTGTATACACCGAAATATTGATCTACACCATTTCCAAATCCAAGCTGCAGTAAATGACAAACTGGTCATTTTCATAACAACCTATCAAATATCCTCCGTGCATGCGCACTAGTCCAGGTAGGGCGTTTCAACCAATGGGAAGGCTGGTGTTTGTTTACAATTTAGGTTATTAAAATGTCATTTACTGCCGCTTGAATTTGGAAATGGTTTAGATATAGAGCGCATTATTGACAGATTTGCTAAGCAAAAATGCAAACTGGATTTTGTTTTGTAAATGTATACAAACTTTAGTTGATAAGTTTATTAATTTTTATTTTATCTATAATTATCGTTATTAGGATTTAATGCTGCTGCTGTTAATGTATTATTTACTTTGACAGTAATACATAACTTTTAGCTGTATGGCAAGTACTTTTTCATCTTGCGCCCCCCCTCAAGGAAATCCTGGGACCGCGCCTGATTCACAGCGCATACATGGTTGCAACATTTACCATTTGCTTTTCTATAGTAAATATTTAATTTTTTTTTCAAAGTTAAGAAGAATTTGAAGAAATAATATTTCTAATAGGTGGTTTTTCTCAGTACTAATATACATATATCTCGAACAAACTACAGCATGATTGCATTTAACCAGCGTTATCTTCTAATTTTTGATTATTTGTTTTGTTTGTTGCGTTCTTCCCTACAACTACATTTCTCTACACAACAAAATGCAGGCATTTTACCAATATTTTCGCGCACTTTAACATTTGCCTGCCCCTGGCTAACTTCTGACAGGCGCCATTTTGAACTAAAGGTGCTTCAGAGTAAATATTTCCAACATTTACGACACGCAGGATATTCTAATTTGCTCCCATACAGTTACCTCTTCAGTTCCTTAAAAATGCTCGCAAATACTGAAAAACAGCTTCAACAAACCTGTCATCTATAGGTGCTACTAACGAAATCTTATATTTGATATTTTTTTGTAGGAAACGATAAGGGCGATTTCGGCGACATCAGTCAAAGGAAAGCTCTAAGAGAGAGTCTCCAATGCAAAAGCTTCCAGTGGTACTTGGACAACATTTATCCGGAATTGTTTATACCGGGAGATGCTGTGGCTAGTGGAGAGGTAATATTTAACCTTTTATCATTATATTTTTGTTTGTGTAGCTTCTATTTTATATCTATACTTCAAAATTAATTTTATTCGGTTTCAGAAATGATTTCGAATTATTATATTTTTATAATTTGTAGAAATTTATTTAATCCTGGTTTAGTTTATTTATTGTAACCAAAAAAAAATCATCCATCTTCTATTATTTCTGTGATTTATTGTCGACTATTACAGTTATCACACAACGACAAACGTTAAAATTTAAAATCGTTTTTTGCTCCATTCAAAAACATTGAAACAATTTCGGTGTTAATTTTAAATAATAAATGAAACCTTCAAATCCGCATACATTATAAATAGGCGTTTTAATTAACGCTGCTGCGGCGATGATTGTAAATATTTTAATTCGAAAATTGTTTTGACAAAGCCCTCCGGGTGAAAATGCAGCTTCAAGAAACACGGCGCAAACATTCCCAGAAACACTTTTATAGCTTTGATAGAGGTAATTGATTGTTTTAAAAGCGGAAAAGTTTCCAAGTAACTTCTAATCTACTTTACGTGTCGGCGCTGCAACAGAAAATAGTTGACGGTTATCCTGAAACGGTTTGTTTTTGTTTCTCATAATTTGTTCGATTTGAACTTAACTTGTTGATGGATTTATAATCTATTGACTTTTTGAAACACAAATAGGGTTTTATTGGTGGTTGTTTGCCAATATAAATGTTTGAATAGAAAAGTGGGTAACATAAGCAATGCCGGTATTGGTCGCAAAATGCCATTTGCACGGCATGATGTCAACCTACAGGGACACCTCATTTTGCGACCAATCAGGGCCAAGCGTTATTGTTTATGTTTCAAAATTTTCAGTGTCAAAATCTATTTTGGAAAAAATAGACTATACCTATATTCAATACTAAAGAGTTTTTGGTTAGTTAGCCAGTTTCACCAGCAGGTACTGAGGTCCCATACGGGAAGCTACTCAGCTATAGTTATCAAATACGTTTTTAGCTAAATTTATTAAGAATCGAAAAGGTATTTGAATGAGAAAGACAAATTGTAGGTACGATTCTCTTCGTTTACTTTTTTCCTTTTGCACAACATCACTTCTCATCTAAATTGTTTAATCATCGGGGATTGTTTTGAGCTGTAGAACGATTAACATACAAACCAATTCTGGAGCCGCACAATCTTGGCACACCCAGTCTCTGGCAGCATTGTCTTGTCTCTTCCTCTGTTCTCAACAATCAGCCATGTTAAATTCTTCGAGAATCTTTTGTGTGCAGCTTTTCTGTGTTATTGTCACTTTCTGAGATGTTCTATTTATTTCCATCCCCATGTACTTTTTAACTTCACCCAGAAGTTTAGCATTCAGTTTCTCTTCCAGTATATTAATAAGACTTTGTACCTTGTCCTCATTTCCAATTATAATCCACGAACACTGGAGCCATACATCTGCTTTTGGATAGAGACAAAAATCATATTAGGATCTTCTAAAATCTAAATCTGTCATGGTTTGATTATTAAATCTTTTTGGTCTTTGGATATCTGTTCTTTTCCGCAACTGCCGTCTTGTTTCTATTAAATCTTCTCCTACTGCATGATCTTCTGGTTCAAGTAGCTATAATTTGCTCAATGTCCAACCCTTCCTTAGAATTTTGCCCTGGTTCATCTTTTCCTTGAAACAAGACGAAGTAATATTAGAAGGCAAAGGTTTGAATTGTGGCAAGGCTAGTAGAATTGTATTGAGTTCTTGCCTTCTTTACACCAAATCCACAACCTGTGTTGTTGGTAGGTGAGCTTTGTCTTTGAGTTTGCTTTGAACTGCTAAACCTTGTTTCACTTCGCAACTTGCTTTAATAGAAAAATATTCAGCAGAAAGTAGGTCTCTGATAACTTGCCGATCAACTTTCTCCAGAGAGGCTGCAGAGGACAAGGCATTTGAAGAAGTGAAATATCTTTGAGCCGTAGGAAGAGACATTTTCGTGAAAACCCTGTTATATATTTCGCAATATCGATTTGAATCGTAAATGAAATTTTGTTTAATCCAAACCCAATGAAAATAAACTGGCACAATATTATTTAAATCTATCAGCAACACATACGTTGTTTATTTTAAATATTAAATGAAACAAACGGCGGCGAATAATATATGCCATCGTAATTTGTAAATAATTTAATTTCAATTATGAGTTTAAACTAAAGCCGCTTAGTGGAGAGGGTGTATCCAGTTTCAAAGTAGCGTTATTATTTAATTAAGTAATGCGACAAAAAATAACGCGGTTCTCAAAATGCAAAAAAAAAACCAAAGGTGAAATTTTCCACAAGCGCCGTCTAATTTTATTAATTTAATTACCTTTTCTCACATCCGGAGGAAACTCTGGAAAGTAGAGAATGCAACTGCTTTTTTGCCAGCAATTTTATTGCTTATCCTTAATTGAAAGGAAACATAAGAATTTAATTGGATAATTTTTTACTGGCCGAACCTGGGCGTTAGGCGGACGTGTTCTAAGGGTTTTCTCATTTTCTAGCTGAAACGTCGACAGTTTGTGAATGCTGTTTACGTGCCGAACTGGCTGGAGAATGTTTTATCTGAGCAGAAGAAAAAAAAATGTATATATTTCTTTGTTTGATAGAACTGAGAGATTTATTTGAAATATATCTTTGATGAAAATATTTTTACGTTAGCAATAAGTGAGACTACTTTTCCAAAGTACACTTTATTCCAATCTCTTTATATATGTAATTCTCAAAACTGAAGGAAAAGTGAGAACGGACAGCACAGAAGAAACTGCATAGGAAAGACCCATGCAGTGAAAAGATTGAAACGCCAATTTAAATTCAGTTCTGGGCGGAGTTCCCGAGAGGAAGTAAGAGAGACTTTCATCCCTTGTATACAACGGGGATCAGCCGCCATATACAAGTTATCCGTTAAAAGGCTCAAACAAGAAAGTATAGAAAAAGAAATCGGTGTGCGGACGATCACACCTAGGAATGCAATTATCCCAAGAATGGCTCTTTCCATTGAAATCACCGTTTCCTCAAAAAACCACCCGACTCTTACTCCTCCTTATCAAGCCTGTGTCAATAAGGTGATAGGCAGCAGCCTGTCCAATTGATTTCCCCCAACAGACAAGAGAAATCACTTGAGCAGAAGTTGGCGCAGCTCGTATAAAGGAAAACTTAAGATAACTTCACCCCGGAGCAATGGCGCGCAGCAAATCAATAATCAATTTTCACTGCTGGACTGACCCAAGGATAATACACACTACTACTACAGGATAGCCTATCCTCATAAGGCCTGTGTGGAACAAATCTGAAGCCCCCCCACCACGCCAAATCACCAGTTGTGACGTAGGCAGCATGTCCGTTCTTGCCTTGAAGTAGGGTAGCAATGGCATATACAAAACAAGAAAAAGCAATACTTTTGCCAGCTCACTAGCTAATTCTCTAACCATGAAGATACAATATACGATGCAAACTTTGAAACCGAAATTGACATAAGAGCAGAACAAACTCCAGTAACTGATGAACAATGAATTCTGCCAACCCCCATAGAAGCTGCCGGCCCAGATACAGTCACCAACCAAATGCTCGAAGCCCTACCTGAAAACTTTATTACAAAACTAAAACATCTCATCAACCTTTCTACTGAAATGCCACCCAACAGCCTGGAAAATAGCTAACATAGCACTAATTCCGAAACCCAACAAAAATCATTCGCTTCCACAACATTGGAGATCAAGCTTAAAACCTCTTACCAGATGAAGAATATGGATTCAGGCCCAATCATTCAACTTGGGTTATGAAGAATTTACCTGCTGGAATAAATAAAAAGTGATTATAGCTTCGATGCCAAAAAATCTACGAATCCTTATACCTAATTTAACGTTCTATTCGAAAGTAGTCGCGGCTCTTAAATAATTTAATATTCGAACGAGACCAAAATAAGCAGGCTTCGCTATATCTATATCGAATATGGATCCATTTCGGATTCGTCGAATGGGAAAAATCGAATATCGGATCGCACGTGCGAAGTGTACTGGATGTGTTCCAAGTTTCCGGACTTGGACTGGTGTGACTTCCTGTCTCGAGCGTAGCGTTTCGCTCGCCAAGTTTCGTGTATACGTGTCAGGCGGATGGGTAATTTATTGCCCGTACGAAGTGACGATCCGATGGGTTTCGAGACTTCGAAGGGTTTTCTTATGTTAAAGATTGAAGTTTTATAAAAGATTGCTTAAAACTACTTTAGAAGCGATCCTGTGAACGAAGTAATTTGAGGTTATGGTTGGAGGGTAAATTGTCTCAGAAGCTTGCTAGTTATACTACTTTTTGGTTACAATAAATAAACTTAACTGAGTGTATTCCTTTTGCGTATACCTAAGAACTGCTCATTTGATTACCCTGAAAAAAATTACAAGACAAAGGCTATTTACAGAGTTTACTAACTGAATTAAGGTATTCCTCAAGTATGAAGAATACATGTCAGATAAGTAATGATTATGCCCTCAAATGTGAAAGGAATACCCTCATAATACCTAGATTCATAAGTTTATTATTACAGCTCAACGATGCCCCATCTCACTTCTCATGTTTCCATTGTTACCTACTAATGAATTTCTTCCCTCTCTAGATGCGTAATTTAGGCTACGGAGGCAAAACCTGTTTGGATTCTGCCGCGCGCAAGAGCGACATGCACAAACCCGTAGGCCTATATCCGTGCCACAAACAAGGAGGCAACCAGGTAACTGCGTTTTTATCCCTATTTACGTTGTGCTTTGTTTTTGCAGATCGCCGACAAAGAATTAGGCCAGTGTCTGGACGTTAGCGACGTTAAATCGAATACGCCAGTCGGTATCTGGCCCTGTCACGGACAGGGCGGTAACCAGGTAATAAATGACCAAAATATGTTGTGGTCGCGGCTGGTTTCTCTGGGACTATCTTGTATACTGCTGTACTTTGGGTCCAGATTCTTTATTATATAAGGGTGCTTAGGTGTTCGTCAAATTTGCCAATTGGTATTCAATGTTCCATGTTAATAACTACATTACTGTGAAGGAGGAGTGAATTTTTTATAACATTAACTCATTTAACCCAAAAAGATTGCATGACAGAGTCACTATTGCAACTCTAGTGATATCTACAAGTATTTTTCCTTTTGTAGTATTTTTTTGGTCGTTTTGGCCATCAAATGCTAGAAGGAATAGTTGAAATACAATGTTACAATTCCATTAACTACTAATATGTACAGTGAAACCGAATATCATCTCACAATGTAAATATTATCATTATTGTAGGTACATTTCAGGGCATGTTAGAAATGTATCTGAGAAAATATATAATTCATGTACGATCTATTAACTTAAACTATGACCAGAGATTCATTCCCTCATTGCATATTAGTGTAATTGCATTGCTAATGTTACATTATGTCCATTACCCATTTAATTTTTCTTGTTAGTTTAACAACAAAAAAGATAATCCGATGCGTGTAACTGCAGAAATGTCTATCTATTGTGACAAAAAATAAGTGTTTGCTAGACATCTACTTTCTACAAGAAAACAACAGTTGAATGAAACTATTGACCAATTATATTCAGGCCTTAAAATTGTTAAGCCAATAGCTACTGCAATTTCAAATCAGTAACTGCTGAACAGAATCGAAATTAGTTTATACGTGATGCTTTCATAAGCAGATTATCTCAACCAACAATTCGTCAAAGGCTATTAGAATCTCAATCATTAACACTAGAAGAAGCTATATCACAATCCAGAACCTAAGAAGAATCTCAAAAACTATTGAGCTGTATTTTTCGCCTCAAAAATCGATAAATGCAGGATATGGAACAAGTGCAATAGAAACTATACCTAAAAATCAAGAGCAGTTAGCTTCTGCAAGCGCGTCACGTCTTATACAAGAATGTTATTTCTGTGGAAATTCAAGACACCCACGTGCTATGTGTCCTGCTCGTGATAAAACCTGTACTTATTGCCAGAAACTTGGACATTTTTCCAAGGTATCAAAATTATCAAAAACCGACATCAGCTTCAACATTTTGCATATCTTCAACTTTTACGAAATCTCCGTAATGCTTATCAAAAGCTATAATTGTAGTATCCATAAACCATATCTAAATGCTTTATTAGACACTGGAAGTTCAGACACTTTTCTAGATTTAGATTTTGCAAAAATAAAAATAAATTCAAAATATTTATTTGCCCAGGAGAAGTGTCTATGACATCTACTTTTTCAAATCGCAAATAGAAGGATATTGTTTTATTAATTTGCAAATTTTTGAAGAATGCTATACTAATCTAAAAGTTCTAGTTCTATCAAGACTGTGCACTGATTTGATAATTGTTCATGATATTATGGCAAAACATAACACAGTTAACTTAATTTTCGGCGGACCTAGAGCTACTCTTTCAATTCGCTGTTTAGCACAGGCACAGGTGGAACCACCTTCATTATTTGAAAATCTCACAGAAAACTATAAGCCGATAGCAACGAAATCTTGTCGATATTTCGAAGATGATTATAAATTTATACAAGAAGAAGTGAGAAAACTAATCACCGAATGAATTATTGAAGAAAGCACATCACCATGGAGAGCTCAAGTTTTGGTTGCACGCACAGAATATCACAAAAGGCGAATGGTTATTGATTATTCACAAACTATAAATAAGTTTTCTTTACTTGATGCATATCCTATTCCAAATATCGAATCATTAGTAACAAAAATAGCACCATCGATTTAAAATCTGCCAAATTCCAATTCGAGAAACAGATAAATCTTTGACAGCTTTTGAAGCAGGTCGCCTATATCAATTTGGGATCACAAACGGAGTATCCTGTTTCCAGAGAGTGATAGATTCAATAATCCAAAAAGAAAATTTACAAGGTGTTTTCTCATATTTAGATTATGTGACAATATGTGAGGAGAATCAAAAGTCCCATGATTCAAATTTAGCAAAATTTTTAGAAATAGCTAAGAAATACGAGCTTACACTTAATCAAAATAGGTGTGCATATAATAAAAAAATCTAGTAATTTACTAGGATGTACTACTAAAAACAAGACATTGAAACCTGATTCGGATAGACTAAAACCACTATTAAACTTGCCAGTTAATACCTTTTTTGTTACTATATGCGATTTCGTCCCAGATTTTCATCTGCTGTTTGTTAGGCGAATAATTAACCAATTGGTACATAAGTGACCAAGTGACGTAGCTCAACAATCTCATCCTCATTAAGTGGATGGGGCGTTTGTTACATTTTGACTTTGACATATTTATTTGGACGAGAGAAAAAGAAACAGAAAGCTACCAAACCTCCACTACCCAGTCAAACCGCGGTATAGCATCTGACAGACCAAAGGGCCTACCAAAGTTCTTGTGACAGCATCATTCACCCATCCAAAATTGAATGGTACCTGTTTGACTGACCAAAGTGGGGTACCCAATAAAGAGGTACCAAACTGAGGCGAAATCGCCTTATGTTTGTCACATTGACATTGTTAAATGAATCTGTGGTTAAATGTATGAATTGTAAAACTAGTTGAGTTTTGCGAATGAAAGCCTCAATTTAGAAAGGTTTATTTACTACAATGACAAGGTATGGCATTAGGGCCTTATCTACAAGCTTCTGACAATACACGACGTCCCCCTTCACTACGCGTCACTTATGGCCATCAAATTCAACATCAATTTATCCCAGACGAAACCCATCAAGTCAGGCTTCCTCCAAGGCACGGTGATCTCCCCAACCCTAACCTCTACATCGCCGACATCCCCAAATCCCAAAAATTATGATGTAAGCAGACGACACGGCACTATACATCAGCGCCTTTTTCGCAGATAAACCTAATTACTCCTTTTTTACGTGAGTGGAAGATCAAATTAAATGCAAACAACACCGAACTACTTACGCTGACTGGGAAAAGGACCAACATCATCATCGTACCTCCCCTATCCTACTATAGATTTCCCCTCGAAAACGCAGGGTAAATACCTTGATAAGGCCTTCGAGGACGTTCCTCAGGCGGATAATACAATAAGAAAAGCGTACGCTGCTGAGCAAAATCTCGCCCCTATCATGTGTTACAAATTAAATGAATTATTTGCTTGCGCCCACGTTGGACGCCATTTTGTTACAAATAATTTGATTATTTTTCACTTTAAGACAAGATAACTCAAAATCCAACAAACATTAATTTTATTTCGTTCTGTAATAACCAGAGATAAGTAGTAACATATAGTAACAGTCAATGTTACTCTCTATAAAATTTTAGTGTTGACAGCTTGGTTTTTCCGGTGAATCTGATACCATATACCTTTCCGATCCGGAGCTCTTCAATGGGTGTTGGGGTTTCACTTTCGTGAACTAGAGCTCTTCGTGTTGTTTCCTGTATCCAGGAAAATTTTAGATTGCTGGGGTGACGTCACTCCAGCTGATCTACACTCCAAACAGTGATCTTTATGTCGAGTAGGTACTCAGAAAAGAATAAGGCAGTATCAGGTTCACCAATATTTGGAATATAAAATCCCTGAATTCTGTCAAAAAAAGTGAGTGTCTTGCAAAGGAAATTGAAATTGAAATTTAATACAAAACGATTGTTGTACAGACACTCCCTTCTAACAGAATCAGGTATGAACAGCTATTGCAAGTTGAAAAAAAATATATTTTAACATAAAAAAAAATACAATTAAATAATTAAGAATAATGGTAAGATAATAATAAAATTAAAATAATAAGATTAAATTAAAATGCTCGTTATGATTGAGCAAAATGTTGCTTTCTTGACAGTAGCTCTGGTAGGCAAAAATATGAGCAAAAATAAGGTAAAACAATTAAAGAAATTAAATCTTTGGATTTTCCCCCAAATAGACAAAATTTTCCTTTCAAATTAAGGTAGCGGGTAGCTACTATATATAGATACTACAAGATAAACCTGGGGTTGAAATTAATCAAATCCAGAATATGTCAAAATTCTTGAAATGTTCTAATTAAAACTTTTTACTGAATTTTTAACCTGTCTGGATTTCTATTGAAAAATTACACCCTTTAGTCGAAATAATAATTCACGAAGTCAAACAGAAAATGGCTATTCAGACCTCTGCCTGGATTCAATAAAAAGTTGATAGGGATGGACACACAAATTTGGTTTTCACCGACTGTATTTAGAGCAATTGTTTCAATATTCCCACACTAACAATTGATTCTGAAAACCAGAGCAGCGGTACCTATTTAAAACACGTTAATCGCCATGACACATTGCAATGTATGGAGTTTTTCTCAGAGGGGCCTGGGGGACCCTGCTAACGTATGAGCCTAAGAGTTTTTGTAATTTTTTTTTGCAGAACCACATTTAATTGATTGTAAGAAAAGAAATGGATTACCAGAATAAATATATTTATCTATGATAAACCAAAATAACGTATAAACTAAATGCTTACTCTATATATTTGTCACAGTCAAAAAACAGGACAGACAATAGAAAAATGTACACTGTATGTAAGAAAATCTTGACTCTGGTCCTTTGCTTTGAGTTACTTTTCTACCTTTTTGAGCACTTAATTTTTCGTAGCGGGACACACATTTTTTCCTATCTAATATTCATGCACGTAGTAATCAAGCTTAGGCTTGTATCTTTGAACATCGCTAGTTGGGTTTCGGGGCTCACACCTAGAAAGGGCTCCGAAACCCAAAAGCCGGGTTTCTTTTTCAAAGTCATATTTTTGGTTGTTTTTAAGCAACATATGGAAAAAAATACAAATATATGCGATTATTGTGTATTATTTATCAATTGAATAAACAATTTTATCTGGGCCTGTCAAAACTTTTTTTAGGTTCCATTTGAGCAATTAACGTGTCCAAACGTGGTGTAGAAGTCCAAAAATCTGAATTGACTTACCTCAGATAAACGTGGCACTACCAATCAGCACTCACACAAAATGGAAGCCAACAATTAGTAGATAAAAAAAATTAAAATATAATATTTATATTTCAAGAATGGATAAGATAAGATTTAGCAGGTAAAAAACTTAACAATGATATGATAATATGAATTGATAGCAAAATATATTGAAAAATCTATAAGGGAGAATCCAAAAATTAAGAGCAAAAATTACTAAAAATAAAAAGGACTTGCCTACCAGACTTCTGTCGAGGAAAAAGAGCGTTTTAGAATCCAAAAGCCCACAGGAAAACGATCCTGTGTTTTTTATACTTAACTGCATTTTAACCAGTTCAACCAATCAGACGAGTACACCCAAAAGATCATATTCACTTCACAATGAAATCACAATGAAAACCCACGTGGAATAAAAGAGAATAGAAAAAAATCCACTAGAATTATTTTAATTGTTTACAAATTATAATAATTTAAATTAAGGTTATGTCGAAAATAAAAAACTGTGAATTAATTAGGTCATTGGGCCAAAAAATTATTATTTCGAAATCAGAGGTTGGAGAAAGACAGAAATATATCCATTAGCTAAAAGTGAGATAATAGTATATTGTTGTATTAGGAGTAGAAGCTTTACTTTTTTGTGCTGAAGCAGTGGGTTTGCGAGCCAAACGTAGTGAGGCTTGCAATACTGCTGAAGCACAAAAAAGTGCTTCTACTCCGTATGCAACACGCTATTTTTTCTCCAAACGAATGTGGTAAGCTCGGGGGTAACTGGATGGTTGAGCGGCAGTAAAAGTACGAGCGGCACTAAAAGTACTTTTACTGCCGCTCCAGCGGCACCAAAAGTACTTTTGCTGCCGCTGGGGTTGCCAAGCAGCATAGAAATTAAATTTCTACCACCTCGACAGGTGTTAACCTCCTGGATTTGCCTAGCAACATAGAAATTGAATTTCTACCATCTTGACAGGTGTTGACAAAGTGATGTTTTTTTGACGTTTGGAGGAAAATATAATTTCTTTGAATGAAAATACAAATGACAGTCAAATGCGAAATAATTGAAATCATACCTTGAGAAATAAATCCATCAGGTACTAGATGGCAGTACTGGTAAATGAATAAAAGATATTTGCATTTTACGCACATGATGGATAGATGGCAGCACTTGTATTATTTTGAACTTTGTGTATATTTTAGATTATTAGGAATTATTATTTTGCTGATTCTGAAATGGAAAAAATACAACTTTATAATGAAAATAATAAGAGATGGAACATGTTACGTAAATGATAAATTTATCGTAACACATGAAACCCGTATCCTTTCTAAGTCCCAAATCCACATTTATAAATCCATCATCCGTTCAACCCTCCTCTACGGAGCACCTGCATGGCAATTACATAAGTAACACTCAATGCATTGGAAGTCACAAGAAGATTTTGAAGAATTGGAGCTACTTTTTTAGTGATTTTGAAAGTCTAGAACAAGTAAGAGTAACTCTGGCTGGATCATAAGTTGATTTAATTACTTTTGAAGCTACTCTAGACAATTTCCAGTAAGTTTTTCGACGATTGGAGTGATTCAGAAATGTTGAAAGTGATTTCAAATGCATTGGAAGTCACTTAAGAAGATTTTGAATCAGTGGAGCTACTTTTTCAGTGATTTTAAAAGTCTAGAACAGATTGACTTTGGATGGATCATAAGTTGAATCAGTTAATTTTGAAGCTATTCTGGACAATTCCCAGTAAGTTTTTCAGCGATTGGAGTGATTCAGAACTGTTGAGAGTGACTTCAAATGAATTGGAAGTCGCTTAAGAAGATTTTGAAGCATTGGAGTTACTTTTCCAGTGATTTTGAAAGCCTAGAACAAGTAAGAGTGACTCTATATGCATCATAAGTTGTTTCAGATCAGATACTTTTGAAGCTACTCTGGACAATTTCCAGTAAGTTTTTCGACAATTGAAGTGATTCAGAACTGTTGAGAGTGACTTCAAAATGCTGGGCGAAGAAAACCAAACGGCGGAAATCAAACGCAAGATCCACTTAGCATGAGTAGCATTTGGAAACATGAACTTTATTTCTAAAGATAAACAGGTACCCATAAAATTGAAAAGGAAAGCCTACGACAGCTGTATTCTGCCGCCGGTTCTCACCTACGGCTTAGAAACTATCGCAATAACCCGGAAAGCAGCTGAGCAACTGACAGTCGCACAGAGAGCCATGGAGAGAATAATACTGGGAATCACCTTAAGGGATAAAATACAAAATGAACAGATACGTGATAGAACCAAAGTGACGGATGTTGTGAAAAGGGTGGCAAGCCAGAAGTGGCAATGGATCGGACATAGATGGACCCAGAAAACGGCACTCTGGAGACAAAGAGGAACAAAAAGAAATCTGGGACAACTGAAAAAGGGATGGATAGACGATGTCAGAACGGTGGCAGGGGGACAATGGATGAGATTAGCGAGAGATCGCGAATGGATGGACTCAGGCTGACGAAGCATTATATAAATTGTCCTTCCATAAATAAAAGTCTTTTTTGTTTATTGATGCAGCTTACGGGTGTAACAAGTGCGTACCTTTCACTCGGTCTTGTGCCAAGTCTAACGGATAAAAGAAGTTGTGTATAGACTACTCCACTTATTTTCACCTAAATTTTTGATTAAACCAAAATCAACAGAAAACTTGTTTACTCTACATGTAAATTATAATTAATGTATCAGCCAATTAACCGTATAAATATGATCGCATATCAACATCCATCACTCTTCCAATATAGCTTAACACTAAACCCATAACCGGACCATTACTGCATCTCGTCCCAGCGCTAGGGCACTAAATTATTAGCTTGATTGCGTTTAATTGCCTATTCATTAGCAGGATAGTGATCGGGTCCCTAATCAATTCAAACTTGACAAATGTCGCTTCCCCGTTTCAGGGACGCTTTAGTTTGAGCCCATATGATTATTATTATTATGAGGAGTTTTGTTAAAAAAAAACTCTTCGCCTGTATCTGTCTGTGGAATAGTTCAGAAGAGGGATGATTGTTGATTACTATATTTTGTTTTTGCTAAAGTTCATACACGCGATTTTATTCGTTTGGGAGAAAAGAAAAGTAAGATAGCGTGATTCTTTAGATTAAAAGAAAACTTGAAGAATTATTCGTATATATGTATACAGTAAATACTTTAATGAATAGATACATTTATGTGGTTTTGGCAATACCCAAAAAAATGTATTGATCCAAAGTCGCAATGAAAACTTTTGAGAAAACTCCTTCGAAAACCTATGAAAAACACAATAAATGTTTATTTTTGTAAAAACAAGCTGATACCGCCTAAAAGAATTTATTTTCGTTATATTTCCTGTCAGCAAACGTTCGTTAGGAGAAGTTTTGAGTCAAGATGGTTCAATTTAATATTGTTGTTTGGTTATCGGTTCGGAAATATGCGGTGGTGTCTTATTATATTATTGTGATTGAATATCCAATTTATACCCGACAAAGACAAACTGAATAAAGTTCGTTCAGGGGAGAAATCAAAATTGAGCTCGATATTTTTAGTTAACTTGAAAAATGCTTGTACTGCGAAACTTCTGGTAGAGATTTTTCATAAGAAATTGGTTTTATTATGTTTAGAATTAATCCACAATATTCAATAATTTTTTGCAAAAATTACTGTACTATTTTTACTCTTTTTTAGGACAGTTTCTCTTGATATTTCAATGGAAAAAGCCAAAAGGTAACACATTTAGCTCAAACTCATGTTGAAGAACATTCTACATCTTATATGAAAGTCTTGTGACCTTAGTCATATTTATTATCGATTTTATTTTTAAATTAGAATAACAGGGTGTGTCCATCAATCACTTCTGTATCAGTTTCTCGAATAAACTTGTTTTTTTGTTTTGTTGGATCACCTCAAAGATACTTGCACATTTGACACTTGTGTAAGGTCGGCTTTAACTCTCTCCCTGTAGTAGCTGCAGCCTTCGGCCAACAGGAAAACCTGCTGTGCTCCTGCTAGGGAGTTATCTTGTCTTTCCAACGAAGAGACATACTTCATCCAGGTTCTGCTCCTGTGGTGCCGTATGTCACTTTCTATTTCCTTGTTCATGAGGGCGAGTATTTCCCTGTCCAGGTCGTTATGGCGCCTTTGCCAAGCCTTTTTAATTCTGTTTCGCTCCTTTATAGGTACGATAACGGATTCTGGTATGGAGTCTGTTTTGTGCGTGATTGTGATTTTAGGGGCCTAATTGTTTGTATGCGGCTTGTGATGTTGTTTACTTGCCGCTCAAGCTCCTGTATGCTTGTGATTGGGTCAGGGATGGTACTGATATCATTTAGTCTTTCCTTGAAGAGAGTCCAATTGAAGTTTTTGTAGGAGTACGTAGTTCGTTTCTGGACTGGAGGGTGGTTTTTCCAGTACAGGAACAAACGTAGTATGTTCTTTGTTATGACTTGGATGTTGTTGAAGACCTTTCGTCAGCGCGATGTCTATTGTAGAGGCGGTGGAGCCGCTGGCCGGATGGTGCGTGAGGTTGTTCGGGTGGTGAATTAGTATGTTGTGGTTGTTAATTATGTAGTTGAAGAAAATGTTGCCTGCCCTGTTATTCACGTTATTCAGCCAACTTGTGTGTTTTGCATTGAGGTCTCCTATCAGTAACGCTCTCCCGTTTTTGGGAAAGGAGACCCCAATGTCGTTAGCTGTTCTTAAGGCGTTTGGGGAGCGAAGCCTCCCGTGATCCAGAGATTGTTTTCAATTTCTATAGTGATGTGCTCTATGCTGGATCTGATGTTATTGATTCTGCGATAGCGTATTGACATGTGAATTAGACAAGGCAACACCTCCTTCCGTGCGGTTGGCCTGCAGTCTACTGATAGATTTGAAAATAATGAAGGCGGATCAATTTTAAGGAACGTCAAACTACAAATCGATGATGAGTTGTCAATATATAAGGGCGTCTCAGAACCTCAAAAAGAACAAGGGTTGAATGCTATCTAAGAATATCATGACCTATAATGACATCAGCACATAAATCGGAGAGAACTGATAAACGTAATTTTCTGTATGTATGCCCTATCATTTCTAAGTCTACAAGGCAATGAACTGATATTTGAGACTGTAAGGCTGTTGTGGCCATTAGTATATATCCAGTGCTTGAATGTAGGTAAAGGTACATCGATAAATGAGGCAAAAGTTTTATTAATGTATGTTTCAGAACTCCCTGTATCTACTAAAGAATCAGCAATGACATTGTTTAATTTAATTTTTATAAAGCATTTGGTTCAACTTACAGGTGCCGCACAACGAAGCCAAGAAGCAGGTATAATTGAGGCAGAAGCTTTGACTCTTCTGTTGCTTTGACATACCTTTGAGAAATGTTCATGTTTACCGCATTCAGTACACGTTGAAACTTTAGCAGGGCATATCGTGCGAAAATGTCTTTCAGTACTTCCACAGAAATAACATTTGTACACTTTCGTAGCAACAGAAATGAGGTCTTCTTCATGTTTTTCTTTACTTTCAGAATTGAGTTAATCACATCTTGAGAGATGCTATATGCTTCTGAATGTTTTTGTGCCGATTCTAGAGATAGAGCTTGATACTTGGCTTCATCAAGTTTCGAACTATTTGGGAATTTGGGCGGAGCTTAAGCCACTAATGAAAGAATCTCTAATATAGTCGTTTTGACTTTCTTCTGCGCTGACAGCTTTGAAGTTACAGTCTTTACTTAGATGTTTTGGTGCTTATAAGTACTGATTACTGATCAACAGTCTCTCCAGGTTATTGCTTCCTAGAGGTAAGGCAGTGTCTGGCAAATATTTCATTTTTGGGTTCAATGGAAATTGAATCCAAAATCTTAATAGCTTCTGCCTCTGCTTGTTCTACCGGTTGGTAGGAGTCATCACTACTCCCTTTCCCCAAAATGGCCCAGAAAGTACCAATAATCCACCAGGATCTCAAAAGTACGCAGATGCAAGGAAACTGAGATGCCTAAAAGCATATATTTCTACAGTTCATACATCGAAATTATCCTGCATATTTCCACCCCAATCCTCAAATTATATAAAGATTAAATTCACTAAAATTAATTAATAATATTGCTGTTGCCCTTTTCAGCCAGTTGCATCATCTGCTAATTCAAATATTACCATTCCGAATTATATCGGCATTATAATAATTAATGGTTCAGTTTAATGATAAATTAGTTATTATAAAATGAAAATCATGTCGATTGAGTTTCAAAAACCCCAGCCCAGGTACGAGCTTAACTGAAACAGTATGTAAAATAATCAGTTTTGTGTTACTATATAGGAAAATAAAGCACTTGCATTTGGTAATTCGATCTCTATAATTTAAATTAGCAATATTAATTTCATTTGCTGTATACTGAAAAGTATACACATGAAATAATCTCATTAAATTTATTTTGAAACCAGAACCAGAGGAAGCCCCGAAAAATCCCAAAGCGGATTATTTCAACAATTCAATTAATGATAGCTATAGTTAAAGATTAAAGAGAATAAAACCAGCTGCTACTGGGATGTTTTATAAAAGCAAATTAAACGTAATGGCAATCTACAAAGAATTAATTATTATTGTACAAGGGTTGGGGGCGCAGAAGTTATTTCATGATTTTCTAGACCTTCAACTTTCACACAGTAATTTTAAAGAAGCATGAGGAAAAGTTATATATTTTTTTTTTCAATGGGTAAATATAGCAAATTTACTTTGAATCAAATTAACGAACGCAGGATGTCAATGTACTCAGCTGCAGTAGTCCAGCTGCAAAATTAAATTATCGCACCCAATTGGATTAGCTGCTGTTTCAATCCCAATAAAGCCGGTATCGAACGAGAACTGAACCCGTATATTCGTTTTTCTTTTTTTTTAAACAAATTAAAAAAAATTCAAATATATCATTATTATTTGGAAAACGTTAAATTTATTTATTGGTTTAAAATCAGTATTTATTTTGAAATTGTTGTTTTTTTTTCTGCCACTCTACTGTGTTATTTGGGGAAAAGTTCATTCAGTTTTTGAGTAGATATTGCGGGGTGAAATCAAATAATGTAGTTGATGATTTGTTTTTCTTCAATCGCCTCGTTGTTTGAAAAGCGAAAAGTTTATTTTTATTTTCTATAGTTCAACAGTAGGTATATTATTACTGCAGATGTCGCCATATGAAAAGGTTGTTTGCAATTGAAAAAATTCAATAATCCAGTATTGCTTGAAGAGAGCAGTCTTATAGAATATCTTTAAAACACCATAACGTGACCTGATGCCAGAATATCATGACAACTAACAAGAATTTCTTTAGGTTTATCTTTTGGACCTTTCAATTATCCTGATCACTGACTGTAATACACTTGTAAAGGATGCAATTTCCAATTCTCCAGGAAGTACATTTCAATGGATTTTTGTGAAGTCGCTGGAACATTTGCGAATACCATTCATCTATTGTTTTAGAAAATGAAGAAATACAATCAATAGAATTTATTGCCTCGACTTTAAGAACTGAATGTGACAAGGTTCTACATGGTCTCTTTCCTATGTGTCAACTGTCCCTATGAATCTTCGGATTTTCTTTATGGTCTTGGGCGTATGAATATTCAAAATAACCTCAACTTTTGCATATCGATCATCAAATAACCAAGGTATTTGAGTTGTAAACCCTTGCGGTCCAATACAAATTCAAGTAGACGCAATGTTCTCCAAAATTTCCGCTAGTAGAGATTTTATCATCCAGATAATAAAGATTTGCTCCTAAATGCGCTGCCATGTTGCAGGGGCATTTGTCAATCCAAAAGGCATCCTGAAAACTCGAATAATCCTCTTTCCAAGCACAGTAATATTCTGCAAATATATGGTTTCAATTACCACCCAGAAGACTCTACACCTGGCAATCCCCACAACATACGAACGAACACCTCGTAAAAAATTAAATTGATTTTAAACTAATACAGAAATGAATTGCACGCAGTAAGAACCTAACTAGGGACTGACATAGGGTCAGACTACAATCCCGTAGTGGGAAAAGCTAAAATAAAATTCAAGAAAGTTAAGCGAAGCTCTATTAAGAAAATCGATACAAACAACATAAAAAAACCTGAGGTACAAATAAGAATCAGGGAAACAGTAAACAAGGCAATCGTCGGAACCATGTCCTTGAATCAGGGACCGACTAGCGTAAAAGACAACTGGAACAGCTCTTTAAGGACGCCATCGTAACTGTCACAAACAACTAAGCAACAAGAACCTAATATGGATGACATAGGAAATATTGATACTTATGGATAAACGGATACATTTGAAAACAATGAGGGGAATGAGTAGAAAAGGACCAACGAAGAGATTCGAAATGAGATCCGTAAAGCCAAGAAACACTGGTTACAAGAAAGGTGCACAGAACTGGAAAAATTGGAGGAGTAGCATGACCACTTCAATGGACATAAATTAGTGAAAGAAGTTACAGACCTAATAGAGCCTTGCAATTGGAGAAGCATAGTGAAGAACAATAGTATCATCTCTGATCCCAAGAAATCCCTCTGCCATTGAAAGAACAACAACTCTATGCGGAGAATACCAAAAGAGATTTCAATGAAGAACATGAAGGTGAATCCACTGCAAAAAATTATAAAGCTGCTGAATGACGAGACCATAGACTTCCTGGTAGAAATATTCAACAACATATATGTATGAGACGAGCGAGATACCACAGGACTGGCTCCAGTCAATTTTTACCGATTTCAGAAACACCAAACGCAAACCACTGTGATCAGTTCCAAATGATCAAGACTTAAAAATGTTCCTAAAGATAATCCATATACGAGAATTCGCAACAGATGCGGAAGAGACATTGGGTGGTATGAATAAAAACGAAGTACCTACTACTACTACAAGTACTAGTATATTCTACGTAGTATTTACTTCAAAAAAAAAGATTTACCAATTTCCAGTAGTTTCGAAATGTGATGACATTGAAATGGCACTTTTATTATCATAATAAAGTATCGTTTCATTAATGATTCGGAAATTACTCAAAATCCCCTTTATATTTATGAGGTCTTGAGCACAAACTGCCACGTACTCCGCTTCTGAGGTGAACAATGCTACACAATTCTGCTTCTTTGAGAACTAAGATACTGGATTTTCCCCATAACGTATCATACAGCCGCTTACACTCTTTTGGTCACTTTTATCTGTTGCCCAGTCTGCATCTGAATATTCTTTTAACATTGGTATAATTTCTATAATAAGTAAATCCTTTTTCTTTGGTTTCTTGTAAATAGCGTAGAATTATTTTTCTCGCGATCCAGGTTTCTGCAGTTGGTTTATCCAAGAATGTGCTTAAATAAGAAACTGAAAATGTTTTGGTTGTTATTGATTAACACATCAATCCTCCAATCAATTGTCTAAATGGCACTTCTATAATTTCGCTTTCTGGATTATATTGATCCATCGGTGTGCTTTTTCCTTTACATTCTTCCATATTAAAACTATTCCTATAAATTTTCTTTGATTGATTTCTACCTCTGTTCTAATAACATTCATTCCTGAAAAGTTTTTAATTTCTCCCAAATCCTTTGCTTAGCCTTGAAAGTATTGTTTTAATATTTTGACTGTTTCTTTTAGTTCATTATGATTTCCAACTACTAATATATTATCATCTACATATACCAAAATCCATACTTTCCCATTATAGTATAAACAACAATAATATTTCGACCATTCAAACTTATTTTTCACAGCAATATCATTATCAGTATCATTCCAAACTTTTGGTGCCTCTCTTAGTCCATATAGTGCACTATTCAATTTCAATATATGCAATTTAACTTCTAGTGGTGCATAAATGTACCTATACCGGGTGGTCCTCCGGGAATGACATCGATTGCTTATGGGAAAACTGTGAAAGGTAAAAATTTGAAAATTTGGCAACATAGCAATGTCGATGGGGGACATCCAGGTAAAATATTTTCAAGATGGCGGCATTTCCGGTCATACCGGAAGTTGATACCAACTCGGTTATTTTAAATAGAACACCCCATATATTAATGTATTTTTGGATTCTACATAAAATTCTGAGCAGATTTCATGTAATATACCCTATACCTAAGTTCAACTGTTTTGGAAATATTGACAGTTGAAAATTGACTTTTTGCAACTTTGACAAGCTGTAAAACCTAATTGGTTAATTTTAGAGGAAAACCGATTTCACATTCCTATCTTAGATTTTGATAAACTATCATTTGACACCAACTTTGAACTTAAACGGAGATTAAATTTAACTGAAATTTTTAATCATGGATTTAATTCAAAGTTGATGTCAAATGATAGTTTATAAAAATCTAAGATAGGAATGTCAAATCGGGTTTCCTCTAAAATTAATTGTTCAGGTTTTACAGCCTGTCAAAGTTGCAAAAAGTCAATTTTCAACTGTCAATATTTCCAAAACAGTTGAACTTAGGTATAGGGTATATTACATGAAATCTGCTCAGAATTTTATGTAGAATTCAAAAATACATTTATATACGGGGTGTTCTATTTAAAATAACCGAGTTGGTATCAACTTCCGGTATGACCGGAAATGCCGCCATCTTGAAAATATTTTACCTAGATGTCCCCCATCGACATTGCTATGTTGCCAAATTTTCAAATTTTTACCTTTCACAGTTTTCCCATAAGCAATCGATGTCATTCCCGAAGGACCACCCTGTATATCACTCTGCAATTTTCCATTCAAAAAACCAGTAGGAATATCTGATTGTCGTATTTCTAAGTTCCTTTACAATGCCATAGACATCAACAATCCTCAAAGTTATAGCTGTCCGCCCAATTACTCTTTTGATTAGTTAGATGGTAGATGGCGAACGGTTTTATTGATGGTGTTTATTTCTTTCTATTCGAAAGTCATTTCACTCAAATTCAATTAAATTTTTGCAATAATGTTTCATAGTCATTTCACATTCATAGTCATTGCAATTAATTTCAAATAAAAATCTTCTCATCTTATATGTACAGGGTATCCAAGATTCGATGGTTTTGGCAGGTTTCGGGGATTTCTAGAGGAGTTGGAAAAAAACTGACCCCACTTGCGAGCCTCGATTTTCAAGAGAAGTTGACCGGTGAAACCCGCATCTCGATTTGTTTTCAAGCTACTAGGGAAAAAGTTGATCAAATTTTAATAAATAAAAAAGTTATAGACTCCCTGCCAAACTCCAAACTTTTCAAAAACCTCTCGAAGCATAAAAAAGACTCGACATATCGAGATGCGGTTTTCACCAGTCAATTTTTCTTGAAAACCGAGGCTCGCAAGTGGGGGTCCATCAGAAATACCTGAAACCCCCCATGAGCATCGAATCTTGGACACCATGTACTTACTATAATAATTGTCATTAACTTCACTATACTGACCCATTAATTACCATATTATGTTGGGTACAACCTGAATCTAAAATAGAACAATTTAAAATACGTGATGATTCACCTAGGTACGTTTTATGCAATTAATGAAATTTCATCTGCCTGGTTTGCATGATATCCTGCTTGACTTTGACTTTTTATTGGTTCGTGGTTGTCCTCTACCTCTACCATATTGATAAGATGTGCCTCTATAAGTATTTCTCCAACAACTAAAATTTCCCCTAGACTGATTCTGATGACAATCTACAATTTTGTGACCAATTTTCCCACATTTTTAACAAGTATAAAGGGCCCCATACACTACGTTCTTTCTCGTCGGTTTTCATCGCCACGATGAAACACGTCGTTCCAAAACCGAAGTGTGTGGTAGAAAAACACGACGGTTTTCTACCACACACTTCGGCTTTGGAACGACGTGTTTCATCGTGGCGATGAAAACCGACGAGAAAGAACGTAGTGTATGGGGCCCTTTAGGTGCTTTATAATAACAAAAACTAAAAATGTTGGAATATTTAACGCTTTTTATTTTAATAATAAACTTAAATTAACTTCAAAAATAAACTTGTAATTATTAACTTTAAAAACACTAGAAGAAACAAAGGCGACAAGCTTCATCAGGGCGGCGACATGTTTTTTTGTGTAAAAAAATCCTCGCTCAAACGACGTCAATACGACCTATCGATTTTACCTCTTTAGTGACACCACTGGCACTGAACTCCTACCCTGTACCATCGCGCCAACATCCCTGTTCACCCTTTTACGTATGCACCCTAGTGCGAGTGTGCCCAGACAGAGCGCGATATATTTCGGGTTTACGCCAAAGCCTAAAAACCAACCTGAGGTATATTTTTATTAAACCCAACATACAGCCTCCCTTGAAAGCTTGTCTGAAAATAGAACCTATATAAATAATAAACATAACGCATAACATTTTTCTGAACTTAAAATTAACTTATTACATTCTGCTTAACCCCAAGAAAAACCTATTGCAAGAATACAATTTTTATTAATACACGCTGATCGTGCAGCGACATTTTCTTGCTCAAATGGTAGAAGGCACAACCAAGTTACTGCTCTCTTGAATACGCCACTTGTTACTGACGCTACCATACAAACATTATCACTGCCGAAGTGCAATTCTACAATTCGCCCGAGCTGCTATTTCAATGGCGGTAGATTATCGTCACGTACAATCGCTATTTGTCCAATGTTTACATTCTCTGGCCTCTGATACCATTTGACCCTTTGCTGCAGTTGTCCCAGATACTCCTGTGACCACCTTTTTCAAAATCCTTGTACCATCTGTGTAAGTAGCCGATTGCGCTTGTGTTGGGTCATGTCTTACCGAGGTAGAGCATTGAGGGATGTACCGATAAGTAAGTGTCAATACATCGAGATCATCAGCATTCAGCGGTCGAGAATTCAAGCAAGATTCCACCTGTGTCAAGACTGTATACAACTCTTCAAATGTTAATTTTTGTTCTCCCACAACTCTTTTCACATGATAGGTACTTTACAGATTTGACGTCAGATTCCCATAAACCCCCAAAGTGTGGTGACCGTGGCGCAATAAAATGCCATTTTATGGAAAACTGACAAAAATAATTTGAAAATGCTGACTGATTTCTTGGGTTCTGTAAAAACCTTATCAAATCTTGTAACTCATTATTTACCCCTACAAAATTAGTAGCATTATCAGTGTATACTATATTATTACATAGCCCTCTGCGCGCAATAAACCTCTTGAAACAATTGAGAAACGACTTTGTAGTCAGGTCCTCCACCAACTCACTTACGAAACTAACAAATACACTTATTGTTTCTACAGGTTTTCTACCTTTACTGACCTTAATCAACAATGGTCCTGCAAAATCTACTCCACAGTTCGAGAATGGCCTACACGGAGTTATCCTAGATTTGGGTAACTCCTTCATAATATGCCGAGGTCTTCGAATAATTTGGCGACCTGATATTGGCCAATACCGGAGGCGAATTTGTGCTAGCAGGGCACGAGGCTCCGCATGTAGATGCTTGTAGTGTTCATGCAGAATTAATCATCCTTGTTAACCGATGTTTATTGGGCAATATTACATCATAACTTAAGTTGGCTTTTGCCAGTCTTGCTCCTACCCGCAGTAACCCCCATTCATCCATAAATGGATTTAGAGAAAAAACGATTTTGCCGGACTTATCAATCACCTTCCACCATTCTTCAACAACTTTAATTCTGGATTGAAGACCTCTCTATGCAGTAACTTGATTATTGCAATCCACGATTCATCAATCTCTTCTCATACGAGAGAACCCATTTGCCTAGACGTACCCTTTTCCTTACAGTTTTTAGAAAAAAAGAAAACAGTATGCTACTGATTCGAATATCTGTCTAATATCTCCATTGATCTGCGAATGCCTTGAGAATAGCTCTCTGCTCAGTAATTACATCGATATTCAACTTATCATCCCTTGCCCAATGTTCTTCATCCTTTGATAACCAATCTAGTTCTAGCCACCATAACCTGGTTTCCCTTAAATTTCCGCAATCCAACCCCCTGACACCTCATCCGCAGGATTAGCTTTGGTAGGTACATGACACCAATGTTGACCTTCAGTTATTGTTTGAATTTTCGTTGTCCTATTGGCCTCAAATGTCGTCCAATTTGGAGGTTTTTCAGCTAACCAATGGACAATGGACGAGTCACACCAATACCTAACTTCAGCACCTTTAAACTTAGTTGACTACAAAACCGATTTTGTGACTTAGCCAATAAGAGCGCACCGCAAAGTTCAAACCTAGGAAGTGACACTACCTTCAGAGGATCAACCCTTGATTTTGAGCAGAGCAATCGGACATGGCATATTCCTTCCCCACCAACAGAACGAACAAAAATGCAAGCTCCGTAAGCTTTCTACGAAGCGTCACAGAATTTGCAGGATTCTTGCATACAATATGTCGCTTGATTTGGAAGGTCCCCATCCTTTCAAATTCTTCCCTCAACTCAACCCATTGACCTAAAATATCCTCCGCAACCTCTTCGTCCTATCCCAATTTTTTTTTCCATAACTCCTGCAGAACTAACTTAGCCTTGAAAATCATTAGGTTTATAAGCCCCAAGGGATCAAAAATCGGTGATATCAGGGACTTAGTTATTTATTGTTTAGCATCATCACCATATTCTCCAAGACAGTCATAGTGCAATGTATCAGTCATGGAATTCCATCGAATGCCCAAAGTTTTTGAAGCTTTGTTTTCTCGACAAATGTAGTGCTCTATATCTTGACCCTGATCATCTTCAATAACCCCCCGATTGATAGAATTCCACATCTTTAAAATAAAACCTTCCTTGGCAAGTAGCTGACTAATATACTTTTTTAACTGTCTTGGATGAAAACATTGCTAACTGTTGCATATATTTTACAGCTAAATAACCCGAATAAGTCATATCATATGTAATAGTATTGAACCTATAACCCCAATGGGCTCGTCGAGGCCAAATCTCCACAAAATCCTCTGAAAATCCCTATCCTCATTCGCTATCCAGGCCTGCCTAAACATCTTTTCCACATCTGCAGTAATCACAATAGCAACGAAGAAGTGCCTATGTCAAATATGTCATCTTGTAATTTGGGCCCATTTAGTAAAACACTGTTCAAGGAAACACCGTTGTTTGTGGAACAGCTGGCATCGAATACCAAGGAAGTCTGTTTAATCATTGAATGATGCGGCAGATAGTAAATATTAGGCCCTTCCCTTGACAATAGACTTTGTAAATCAGCAACCTTACTTATATGCCCCAAGTCAAGGTATTCCTGCATGAAAGCATTAAACAACACCTGCAGTTCCCTATCCTTCCCCAATTTTCTTTCCACAGTCCCATACCTTTCAAATGCAACTTCCAAAGAATGTCCCAATTTTGGTGAGCTTAACTCCAAACCTACCATCCTGTAACCTTATCGTTGTTTTAGCACTCCTCCTCCTCCTTTGTAAGCCATTTTTCTCGATCTACTTCCTCCTACTGCCAGAATTCTCCCAACTGCTCCTGCACAGTCAACGAAGCTAAATAACAACCCTGAACCTTCCTTTGTTCTCTCGTTCAACCTTATTCTTTTATCTCCCAAAATATCCATGTACAGTATATCCACCCTTCAAACTTCCAACCTTTCAGAAAGAATCATCAGCCAAAACGATATGCCTTGAGGAATTTTAAGCTCTGTGACGTCTATATTCAAAGAAGGAATAGTATGTGATATTGTATCGATCAACAAAACATTAGAGTTAAATTAAAAGTTAATGTAATTGGAAATATTTGTGATGCCTTGACCAATGCCCAAAACTGAAATGTTAATCCTTTTTTGCGGAAGATTCAATTTTTCCTGAAGTTCATTAGTCATGAAAGAAGATTGAGACCCACAATCCAATAATCCTCTGCAAACATGCATGTAATGGCTGTGGATAATAAAAGCTCTGAGAACTCAGACTCCTTGCGCTGTGCCCCTTTTGATCGTTAAAATTACTACATATCTCCCTCTCCTTGTGATCCATTATTGGCCACTTCGCCTGGAATGGTTGTTTGGTTTTGTAGCCCTCGTAAATTTGAATTTTTCCCTTTCTTCGCCTGATCGGTATGCAACAAAGAAATATGCCTCCCATTGCATTGCTTATACAACCTAAGCTTGTGAATTAAAACTTCGAACCCCCTTGTCCTGGCCTCAGGCAATTCCAGCACAAATTATTTCTATTGACGCACTCCCTCTTATGTTGTAGCGTTATACCCCTAAAATCCTTACATTTTTGCATCCCATGTTCAAGAGACTCACATAGTACGCATCTAGAACCTCGTAATATGCCGAACATCTGAGTTGGTTTCTGATGCACTGCCGATTGGCGAAGTGCCTTATCCTTGCTACTATTATCCTGGAAATAATTTTTTCTATCACAATTTTTGGAGGACCGCGTATTTGTTTACTAAAAATTAAAAAATTCATCCTTGGTAGCAAAGGTATCCACTGCACACTGTCTTTGCCACTCCCGTTTTGTTATTTGGTCTAATTTGAGTTCTAGAATAAATATGAGTAGACTATCCCAATGCTCTACCGGTAACCCTATTTCCTCGAGAGCTCTTAAAGCCTTTCCAATTTCATCAACAAATTTCCTTAAGTCCACATATGATTCCCTTGTCATGTTAGGAAAGCCATATAGTGACTCTATATGACTTGGAGCAATGAGTTTTTTATTTTAGAATCTTTCCTTTATTAATGCCTAAGCCTCTTTATAATTTGCTGATAAAACCTCCAAGCGATGGATAACCTCAGCTGCCTTACCCTAATGCACCCTTCAAATAGCTAATGCTTCTCTTCCCATGAAGCCCCTACTCTGAACTTCCAATTGTTAGAATTTTCCGCATTTAACTGAGGTACTGCTATCACATTAATTTTTCTTGTTTTTGAAGTGATCTGGGCCCTTAACCTATCACATTTAATATGGTATTGGGGCTTCGGGCTTGGAAAGATTTGATATAATATTCCAAGGAGTTACAACATTTATTTTAAGAGAACTTTATATATGACACACTGACAATCTTAATACCAACTATTGATAATAATTCTATATCTTCTGTTTAATAGGTACTAAGGGTTGATTCATCTTGTATACTAATGGAGGGTAGCTCATCATTTGTAGCGAAATGCCAAATATATTGTTTTAAATCGGAAAAACTACCCATTGACGCCCAAAATTCGATACTCAGAATTCACTTATATGGGCCAAAACTAGCACATCAATAATTTTGGATATATTTTCTATCGGCGCTTGAATATATCAAAACAAGATTGTTTTTTTGCCAAAATACATGATAAGGTTTCTTTCACCAACTTAAGACCTAACTCCAGCAAAATTTCATACCCTGGTAATTCGACTATTATTGTTATAGAAGCTCTACTGTCTAGCAAACCTAATAAAGCGTAATGAAGTACTGACAATTCAAGAAATAGCCACTGATCTCCTTGTACAATACATATGATAAAATAAAGTACAATGCAAATTTGTTATAACTAGCCAGAGATCTGATGATTGATTGAGGAAATCCGGGGTAGTTTGCAAAAATCCGGCCGGAATCGGTCAGAAACAGTACGGGAAATATTTATCAAATAATAAACGAAGTTTCTCTTTTAAAAAAATCCTCAATCACATCTGAACCATTTTTTTTTACTATTATACGATCGAGTAAATTCACATGGCATAATGGCTAACAGAAGCCGAGTAAAAGGGGACAGTGAATAATTCATGCTTGGGTCGACGTTCGGAATTAATTTTTTCTCAGAAAAATATTGTTTTTAGGACTTAGTCCATGTAGAAATTGAACAGGGCTTATGAGACCGGCCAGACGTGGCTTTAGTTTTGTTTGAAAATTCGCATCCGCAATCGGGACGGTTATTAATAAAATAAATTGAGTTTGTTGAAATTTGAAAATTGTTGAATTTTACCAGGAAAACTGATTTGCTAGCTAATTACTAATTTAATCAAAAATTTGGAAACGAATTTTTTTTTTGTTTGTTTAATGACCGCTTGTCCTCTGGACCATATTTGCAATAAAATCTGGTCTACCGAACAATTTCCAGTTAAAAATCCCGAGTTTATTTTCGCCAACAGCGTGTCACAGACTATTCAATTACGGATTGGTGCGGCCAGCTAATCCAATTATCGACTAATGCAATAATCGATGCCACATTTCAATTTAATACTGCCCTCCGGTTTGGATACTGAATGGATCGACGATTCTATAATATGCAATTTGAATGGTTTTATCGACTTAATTTTTGTTGGAACATTAATATTTACACAAGACTCAATTTGAATGAACGTTGCACAAACTATAAAAGTCATTAAGCTAACACGACAATAGCTAACAAGCTGAAAATTCTCTTTTCAGCTAGAATCGATGTGCCTTTTTATCTATTTTTACCTGTACACACACAAAAGACTAACCAACCACGAGACTCGTGGGCTACGTCTTTCTCAAAGCGAAAAGCCCATATCGAAAAATAGCTTTATCCTTGCGGATTCCCCCCGGATGAGGGGTCCCGAACAATAGTTCGGCGTCCTGAAGGAATATCAAAGAAAAGAGCTGCTGGCTGGCTGAAGGCCGTCTTACTTCCAAAAGGATTTGCAATTGTAATAGTTGCGAAAGGGAATATCGATAATGCCTAGCCAGCTACCATTTTCAGGAAAGGGTTATGCAAATTATTCATGCTCAATTTACTATGAAAATGTTGGGAATTTTTGATCATTCGGGATAATATAACTTTCCACTGTGTATCCTTATTTGATTAAATTATAAAGTTACGTTATCTGTATGTGGAAACATCTCGCTAGTGCAGCAATTATCGGTATGAGGCAACAGACATATAATAACTATGTTATGTATACAACTTGTAGTTTTGTATTATAGCATAATGCAATAATATCTAGTGCAACATTTTATTAATGGAATATTTCGACGATGCCATATTTTTAGCTACTATGTGTCAGAAAGAAACACAGACAAGATGTAAATAGAAGTCAAACAAAAGGGTGATACAGTTTGATACTGGAAACCAATTTCAATTTATTTACTCATCATGGAAACCTACAGATAACTTTTTAAGAGAAATAAGTTATGATACTCAACTGTGTCTTGACATTAGCTTTCGAAGAAGATATTTGACCGCAAAAGACACAAAAGAAAACTTATACAAACTGGTACCAGGAGAGAAGTCACTATGCACAGGAAATACATTACTAATTATAGTAAATATTTAGGTATTATAAAACGGTTACTCTACCTATATACCTTTCGAATGATATTACAGCTGGAATAAATAATCCACGCCCTATCCTGAAAATAATCATTCATGTACCGTTATTTCAATTAATTGCATTCCTTGTTTCCCAAACGGATGAAAATTTATAAAATTTACAGTTCGGCTGTTACTAAACTCAATTATTTAATTCTTTTACCTCAAAGCAAATATGAACGGTACAGATTCAAAATCAAACTATTATATTTTTATTATCACTGTCAATTTACTTAATTACATTTAATTGAAAACGCGCAGCTGAATTTGATTAAATTATAACCATCGGAGTAGGTTTTAATGTAGTATTCGATATCGTTGATTGAAATCGAGCTATATTATTTAAAGGTGGCGGCTCGATATCGGCACAATATTTATACCAAGAGTCCCGAGTGGCAAAAGAATTATCAAAGCAATTCGACTCAAAAGTATTTGCAATAATTGTAATGCGATAGTTGCACTTTGAACTGAAACATTTATTTACTAGATATATACAACACCGAAAAAATAAGAGAAGTCATAGAAAACAACAAAAGCATGTAGATCCTTAAGCAGTCACAACGAAAAGGCAAAATAAGAATCCACCAAATGAAGGATAAGGATGGAAACACACAACACGAAAGAACAAAGATCATAATAATCATTCAAGAGTACTATAAAGAACTCTACTCAGCAGCTACTACTCCACTAAGGATCATTTTGAACAGAAGAATTACTATTTTCGGATTCCTAGCCAACAAACACAATTATTTAAATTCTTATTAGTTCGTCACTATAGCCTTTAAACTTCAATTGGACAATCCAATTCAAAATTCTTTAATAATTCCAATTCCTACTCAAAATCGAATATTGTTAAGAGCATTATAATTTTCCTTTGTTAATTCTTTGCAAAATTAATTAAAATGTCATTATACTCGAAGGCAATTAAAGTTATGCAATAAAGTTTTTTACAGTCAAATCTCAAGTTTTGCTGTTTTTATATTATTCTATGTTCTAAGAAATAAATTAATTGGTTTAAAACCGAATAATTATGTCGCAATTTCCTGGTTTATCATGGTCAACAGATTTCGTATAAGAATGTGTGGGCCGTGAATCACCAAACTCGACAATATGGGCGGTCGTTTGACCATCTGTAATTCAAATCTATTGGTCGACTTAGATATTATTCCAAAAAAATTTGTTTCATCATCTTTCACGTTATTGATACTGATTTGAAATATTGGGAATTCAATTTTTGATTATTTGATTACATTTAATTTTTACTGTTAAGACATTGTAAATTACGGTTCTATTTTTCCCGGGTCATTACAGACTCATAATTTAAAAACCCGTCTGGAAATGATTTAAAACATCCCAATTGCCAAAAACATTGTACATAGACTATTTGTATATAAAAAACCAAAAACCAAATCAACCTCATCCATCTTACACCAGCCATTTTTCTTTCCAGTTCTGGCTGTTCAGCAAAAACGGCGAAATCCGTCGGGACGAGTCCTGCCTGGACTACAGCGGACAAGAAGTCATTCTGTACCCGTGCCACGGCAGCAAAGGGAACCAGTTCTGGAACTACGACAATCTCACCAAACTGATACGGCACGGCAGCAGCGACAAGTGCATGGCGATCAACGTGGCCAAAACCAAAATAGTGATGGAACATTGCGATTCGAATTCGTCCCATCAAAGATGGGACATGGAAAATTACGACAAATCCAAACTGTAGTTTTTGTGCGCGTATATGATGGACCTCTTTTCAATTTAGAATTATAATAGCCGGATTGTGGACTATTTGACAATGTGACTTTTATTATGCCTGCTAGTACTAGTGATATTTTTATATTTTGTTTTTGTTGTATAATAATATTCAGTCGTTATTATTCAAACATTCCTTTATATGTATAGTAACTTTTAGTCCAATATTGTTTAATTAATTGGACAATATGATGATGAAAATATCAATAATTAATTAAATTAAAACATATCCCTGACTGGTATCATCATATTATAAATTAATCTGCTCAATATATTTACATTCTATTAAACATATAGTATATATTGCGATGAGTTTTTTAGACCAAATCAAATAATAACTTCATAAAGGAATTATCTAAGGGTGTCAGGTCTGGATATTTAGCTGGCCAAATGGTGATAATTTAGAATGCTTTTATCTGAATACTAAATTCTTGAAAAACTCACCCTTTAAGTTTTTTTTAATTTTGTAAATAAATTAGGTAGGGTATAGAAAAAAAATTATGTACTTAAATGATATGTGTATGTTGTCTTTATATGAATATTTTTATTTTTTTGTAAGTATTTTTAAATTTTCTAGATCTAAGGTACCGTAAGTCTGTAGGGTAGGTGCCTACACAGTACACATGCCCTTTTTATATTAAACTGGAAATAGAGGGCTGGAAGAAAAACGCAAAACTTAGGGGAAAGGAAGCTGCTTGATTTTGTTGAAGAAGGAATTGAATATTCGTGATGAATCCCCGTTAGCTTGCAACATTTTCAAAACATCACAATAAAACAGACTTGCTGAATTCTAGATAAAAGTAACGATTCTTTTATTGAGGCAATTTATTTCTAATTAATAAAGTTCCTAATGGTAAATTAATTGCCTCGAAATAAGTATAGGTCTGTTCCAGCTCCAATCAAATTTCCCTTTGGGACAGACCTAGTTTAGTAAACTTTTCAGTGTCAAATTATCGCGGTTTTTATAGGTCTATCTCATAAGGTCTGGTCTGAGGACATACTTTTACCGACAATGACATTACCAGCATTAAACGGTAAAACTTTGATGACTGCCAACAGACAAGATACTTTAAGAAAGAAGAATATCTTCAATATCAGTAGTTCTCATTGCTCAAAAACTGAGCTTGTTTCATACAATGAAGAACCATTCCAGAATTTCATAACTTTTTTTTGTTCTATAACAAATTATGGATTGTGTATGCAGTAGGTTTTTTTTTAGTTGAGAGTTGTCCCTCTGTATCCAAAAGAATACCCATAAATTTCAAGTTTTTCCTCTGTATTAAAATCAGGGTGTCTTGAGTTATATCAAAATTTTAAGATAATTGGCCCGCTGGTGTCTTGTCGGTATCATGCCAATATCAAAGGATCTGCTCTCAAGCTCCTTTTGAGATCTTAGATCAACTTACCCTCAACTACTTCCTGGATTTGACTAAATTCCCAAATTGTCTTATAGCCGTGATTTATTATGAAAGTAACAATAATTCGCTCAGAAAAACATCATAATGTAAATATCATATCCTTTTGTGCATATCCGAAAAATAATGTATGTTGTACATATCGAAAAGCCACTTTATATCTTCTCGATAATTTTTTTACTGCCGCAAAGTTAAATATTATTGAGACAAAAAAAGGTGCTCCGTTTTAAGTTTATTGTGGGATATTTTTGATATAATTATTGCTATCTCACAACAATTTTGCATAGAGTAACCTTATAACTGTGTTATCTAGTAAATATTGTTGTAGTCACTACATGATGTGATATAATTATTATTTTATAATTTTGTTATTTTCGCTTGTTGAATCCTGTGAAATTTTATCCAAAACAAGTGTGTGGCTCAATCATTTTTATTATTATTATTATTATCAAATTAATAACTATCTTTGTAAGTATTCCTGTTATAAACATTGTAAGAATTGATATTTAATATCGTGGTTTTTAGGCCAGTGTATTGTATTTTTATAACGTGCCTTAATTTTTCTTGCACATAATAATAATAATGACGGTGTTAAATTGGTTAAAAAAAAAAATGTATGAGGTTTTTTTTTAATAAAATAAATTCCTAAAACAATAAAAAAGGCTTTATTTATTCAACTGAAAAAATAAACTGAATTTAAAACTTTTTTGATGTTGAAATCGCCCTTTTTCGGTAACTGCCTCATGATCTTGTTCAGTTTCTTTTTGCTCAGCTCCAAACTAGATCCATCGCAATTTATATTTCTGCAAAAGAAAAAATAAGCTTGACAAATATCTAGGTAAGTACCTATGTACTCACTTCTCATCATAGGCGTAAAGATCATAAAGGTAGACTGATAAATTTTCCAAAATTGGCTGTGAATGAAGGGCCACAAATTGTTCTCGACATATCTGAAAGAAAAAAAAGTTATCAAAAATTTATGTGCGAGGGTTGATCCTGATTTGTTTAATTAGCAAAAGGAATTCAAAGATCGGAACCCGCCGAAATTAAACTAGGAAAGTCTGTTTCTTGATTATGTATTTTAGAGATAAAGTTGAGTAGCATAGGGGGAATTCATAAAAATCGTGCACTTTGTGCCAAGTCTTTCAAATTTGGTATAGTCTTGGGTATGGTCTTAAGGTTATAGGAAACTATCGCAAGCAACTTGTGCACGGCCTCTGGTGGCCTGCTGGCTTTAAATCTGTATTGGTATTTTTGAGAGATGCTCTTCTCTTCTATAAGTCAAAAAATCTTGAGTAATACAACTTTTTATGGATTAATAATTATCATTCTCCAACTGTCCACATATAATAGGGAACTTTACAATTTTTTTTTTATTTTTTCAAATCATTTATTTATGCCTTGAAAGAGTATTCCCCAAATATTATTCCCTAAAACTCAATAATAACTTGGTGAAAAATTATTAATTATTCACAGAAATACAATCCTATGCAAAATGAAAGAACTCTAGTGCGAATGGGTACGAAAACTGGCCTCAAAATCAAACACATAGTGGCCAGCAGTCACCATGTAATAAATGTGGTAAATTTCATATGCCAAATAGATGTCCGGCTTACAGAAGACAATGCACAAGCTGCAGATGTTATGGACACTTCGCAAACATGTGTGGAATGTACAAGAAAGTACATGAAGTGAATGACCAGGAGAGCCACAATCAAGAAAGTGGGCAAAATCGCGAGGATAATTTTTTTGTTGGCTTAGTTAACATTGAAACTAGTGATGTCTGTGCTGTAAGCCAGGAATAGTTGCATACATTAAACTTGAATGGTCAAAACGTACAGTTTAAACTGGATACAGGCGCACAGGTAAATATCATTGATAAAAATACTTTGCAAAGACTGGAAGAAGTAGTAAAACCTAGCCTAATGAAGCTAAGGAATTACAGTGGCAGTAGTATTTCTCTAATTGGTCAGACTAGTCTTGAATGTTTCACAAATGAGGGCACCTAGTACATTGAATTTCGAGTGATTGATTTTAATGGTCCCTGTGTATTAGGGTTACCAACAATTGAATATTCTGAAGAAAATATACTCAGTTCATTGCCAAGATGATTTGTCCAAGTTGATAAAAACTTATGATGGTTTGTTTCATGGTATAGGTGAGCTGGAGCATGTTTACAATATAAAGTTGAAGGAAAACGCTGTACCAGTTGCCGAGGCATCCAGAAAAATACCCATTAATATTGAAGAAAATGTGAAAATTCAGTTAGATAAAATGAAGCGCATGGGTGTAATAAAGAAAGTTGCAGGACCAACAGAGTGGGTTAGCTCTATGGTAGTAGTCAAAAAGCCAGATAATTCCCTAAGAATTTGTCTGGATCCTCAGAATGTCAACAAAGAAATAGTTAGAAAACGTTTTCAACTGCCCACATTTGAAGAAATTGCAAGCAGAATGCCAGAAGCAAACATTTTTTCGGTACATGATGGTAACAAAGGATTTTATCAAATTAAACTTCATGAAGAAAGCCAGTTATTAACCACCTTCAATGCAGGAAAACGGGGGAGATACTGCTATCAAAGAGTGCCATATGGACTGTCGTCAGCACCAGAGGTCTTCCATAGGTGCTTCAAAAATATTTTTGAAGGACTAGATCAGTGTCGGACTGGGGGTCATTTGGCCCACCGGGAAAATCGTGAAGTGGCCCACCCAACCCAAACCCCATTCAATAAAAACAATTTTGATAATCATTTGTTGACTCTGGTACCTAGTTATATTATAGGGAAAAAAAAGTAGGTAAAAACTTACCTACCTAGGTACATAAGGTTTAATGCACATACCTGCTTATATATTTTCTTGTTATTCACCGAAAATTAAGTCAATTGTTGGCTGGATGCTGTAGCTTCTAATAATTTTCGTGTCGTCTTATACCCTTGTGGGTGAATGTATTTATTGTAATTCTTATTTTATATTATGTTGATATATTGATGATTGTTTGGAATTTTTGCAATAAATGCTTTATAATATACACCGTGATTTACATAGCCCGTGCATTAGAAGTTGTCTAGTTTGCATGTGGATTAGTAGAAATAGCATTTAATCTACCTGCAATCTAATGCATGAGCCACGTAAAGCACCCTGTATAATTGAAAATATTTTAGCCTGGTGGCCCCCATTGACATTAGTATACTGTCAAATTTTCATTTAAATTCTTTATTTTTGAAAAATCCATTGACAAATTTCCATTGCTTTCCAACATTTGTACCTGCTCTTTCCCTTACAAGGTTGTTGAAAAAAAAGACTTAATGGAGTTGGGGCTCGGAACAGGAGCAAGCTTTCTTGAAAATAAAAACGGCGTTACTGGAGGCTACTCTATTGTATTTTCCAGATTACAACTTTCCCTTTCATGTAATAATAGTCGATGCAAGTGATAAAGGTTTGGGTGCTCAACTTTACCAGATTGTGCAGGCTTGGGCCAGTAGACTGTGTTACCCAGAGAAGTGCGATATTCGTCCAATGAAAAGGAAGTTCTGGCGGCGGTGTCTGCTTTGAACCGGTGGCGCGTATATCTTTTGGGAAGGTACTTTCATTTACATTCTGATAATAAAGCCCTCAAATATTTGCAGACTTGTCGTCTCTTGTCTCCGCGTATTTCTAGGTGGACTTTATCGTTACAGGAGTTTGATTTTTCCATCAAGTATACATTATACCCCTGGCTGGAACGGTCCAGGTTTTCCTGTGTAACACCTCCAAGCCCCCAAGATAAGTGTTTTAAAATCTTCAGGCCTGCTCTACCCAAGAATGTCCTTAGTCTGCTAAAGAATATGCATATGCAACAGAGGGAGGATATAAAGTTAGAGGATATTTTGGAACAGTTGCTAAACGACCCAAGGTTGTAGCAAAGGTTTCTGGTGAACAATCAGGTGTTATACATCACACATGCAGAGGATGAACCCTAACGCCTTTGTGGTCCTAAATCGCTGACTAGGGTGTTTGTTGAGGCATATCACAAAGCGTCGGGTCACTTTGGTTGTTATAAGACTTCGTGTGCCTTAAAGCATGAGGTCTGGTGGACCAACATGTATGTTGAGGTTAAGAGAATCATGCGAGCTTTATCAGCGGAGCAAATGTGCTGATCTTCCTAAGCCCGCTATTCATCCCATAGTTCCAACAAACAAGGGAACTAGTGGCTTTGGATTTATATGGTCCGCTCATTAAAAGTCGCGAAGGTGCCATGTACCTTCTGCTAGTCTTGGATGTCTTTAGCAAATACGAGGCCCTATACCTTATACAAAGATTAACTTTGGATTATTTCCCCAAAATAGGTCGTCCTAAATCTATTTTGAATGATCTTGGAACACAATTAGGGTAATTTTCTCCTCAGTGCGTCATGCTCAGGCCAATCACTTCGAAAATGTGATGAGAGTTGGGTAGATTATTTCGACCTTATTGCCAAGAAAAGCGCGCTGGGCTTTTGAAGTGCAACAAATTGCGAAATTTTTGAATAATTTGGTGCACGAGTCGACTGGTTTCGCTCCCATAGAACTGCATTTTGAGCAGGATCGGTGCAGATTATTGCCTGTGTCACTTCAGTTGCCTACACCCAATGTCGCTAAGGGCGAGAGATTGATTTTGACGTGCTATCCGTTTTCCCAGTAAACCCTATCTTGAGTTTGTTGAGGGGGATCTAGTATTATTGACCCCTACGCCTTCATTTTACTTGATTTTTGTTTCGTCTCTTGGGAAGGACAACAAAAAAACTTGTGGGGGGGCAGATGAACCAAAATAATGCCTATTTGGCTCTGTGATATTTTACCGAGTATTTTACTCTGTCCACTGACAGTGACAATGTATGAATTATTATAAATTGGTTCCTGTGTTCACAGGTACTTTAGTTAAGGACACGGCTTGATGGATGTCGCAATGCGTTCTATTTCTAAACCTAAAATATGATGTCGAGGTGAATTTTCTCTCCTTTTCAGCAAGTGTTTTTCTGGACTTGTTTCGTTGTCCGATTTTTTGAATACCGATCGCATCGACGCTATTTTATCCTAAACTGGGCAGCTACAAAGACGAACTAAACTGTGTACATACAATAACTATTGATATAAATTATTTGCCGCTTTTTGTCTGAGTGCCAGGTAAATCATTATTAATCTTATATTTTCATGCAATTACATTTATTATTGTAAATTTTTCCAGTTTTTTGATTTCACGCAAATAAAATCATCTGGTCGCCCCTCTAAGTAGTCTTTGATTTAAAAAAACCCACACCCGAAGTTATTTTGCCACAACATAGACCAGAAAGACATGATGCATTGAAAACCTATGCTGGAACCAAACAGTGCAAATCAAATTAGGCAATAATATGTCCAACACCATACAGATTAGAAGAGGGGTGCGACAGGGATGTGTGCTGTCTCCACTCCTGTTCAACTTATATTCGGAAGCGATTTTCCAGAAGGCTTTGGAAGATGTGGGAATGGGAGTCAAAGTTAATGGAGTATGGATTAATAATATTCGCTATGCTGACGATACGGCCTTAATTACTGATAACAAAGATGACCTACAACAACTAGTCAACAGGGTAGGAGAACAGAGCAAATCATTGGGCTGAAATATAAACACCAAAAAAACAAAGTTTATGATTATCTCTAGAAACCCAAACTCCACCATAACATTAAACGCAAGGCCCATAGAGAGAGAGTAGATAAATTTAAGAACTTGGGCGTCGAGCTTTTCGAAGACTGGACATCAGACAAGGAATTCAAATGCCGCATTGAACAAGCTCGACAGGCATTCTTGAGGTTTCGAAGAATGCGTACCTGTTCTGATTTTGACCTTAACCTAAGACCCAGGTTTATTAAATGCTATGTGTGGTCAGTGCTTCTTTACAGTATGGAAGGTTGGACATTGAAGGTGACTGCAATTAACAAATTAGAGGCTTTTGAGATGTGGCTGTATCGCAGAATCCTTAAGATACCTTGGACGGCTAGACAAACAAACGAAGAAGTCCTAACACGTGTCAACAAACAACGTGAACTGTTATAATTGATTAAAAAGAGAAAAACGGCATATCTGGGACATATAATGCGAAACAGGAAATACCAATTCTTGCACCTGTTGAACAGAAGAAAGAAAATGTCTTGGCTACGAAATATCAGGCAGTGGACAGGCCTACATGATGTGCAGTCGTTAATACACACCGCAAGGAATAGAGAAAAAAAGGAAAATGTTATCGCAAATATCCATTAGTGGATACACATTGGAATCCTAATCCTAATTTGCTCAATTACCAAAAAATTATAAATCTTCACGTTTCAAATAAATATCTCCAAATTAAGGAATCCAAAGATATGAACTCTCCTAAAGCCGAAATTAAACTATGGAGTCTGATTTTTGACTATTTTAGAAATAAAGTTGAACTAGAGCATGTCAAAAAGCTTATGTACAACTGAAATTCTACTACAGAAGGGTGGAAATCCTTTTTGCAAAGTTCTCAGTTGAAACTTAAACTTCTCGCAATTTTAGAACTGAAGCTGCAGTTAATCCAACTGAAAAAGCACGAAAATCTTATTCCTGGTTCTCGTAAACCCAAATCAGATTTGGTTTGGGAAAATTCCCCATTCTAGAAATTTATAATAAAATAACTACTTACCTTATTCATTATATGAATAGTGGAAGGGTGAGTCCAATAACAATCGTGCACCGAAACAAAAGTAATCCCAGCTCTTTCACAATGCAAAGAAGTCAGCATCATATGACTGGAATCTAGTGAATGAATAAAATTTGGCGGAAACGCGTTTTTTTGCTTCATCACATTGGGTCTCCTAAAAACAAATTCAATATGTTACAACTAACAAGCAATACAAAATTGAATTATGCTCCTGCTTACTCAAACTGATCCAGAGGAAAACCCTCATACCCAGAAGGCATGGAAGGTTTTTTATATTTAATATAGGGTTGTACCACTGGAAGACCCATAGGTGTAACCCATTCAACCAAATGGCCACCAGTTCCAGAAATAAGTCGAGCACACTCTGTAAACCAGTCTTGGATCTCTCTTGTTGAAGTGAACATTGTCCTTAGAGACTCAAATGTGCAACCTAAATTCAATCAATCAAAAACTAGACATTATAATGAAGTTATTATTACCTGTAAGATATGACGAAGCTGCCCAAACATAATCTTTGGGAAAATCATCAATGTCTTTCAGCTGTTTAGCTATTTGCAATCTAGCACCAAATCTAGTCACTCCGTACACTGTCGTCATTATTGTTTGCTTGATTACTTTTCTCTTTATAAAGCCATTTAGGATTTTGGCAATCTAAAAACACTTCATTTGTAAAATAATTCACATGTAAAACAATTCTCACCTCTACTCCTTCAGTTTCATCTATGGCCCTTCGCTCTTCCACCAAATTCACGACAGCACTGTAAACATCCTGAGGAGTATCGCTCGGTGCCAAGTTGACACTGTACGCACCAGCACTGTCTCTACCGAGAGCAGCATAGTGCTGCAGTCCATTGCAACTACCGTCCTGATGTACTGGAAAATGAGACATATACTCAGAAGGGTCCATTCCAGATCTTATAACGTCAGCGATTTCAATGCAACAAGCCAAAGTTTGCCAGGGCTCGTCCGATTCCGCCCACCATTTCTGGCCTGTTAAAGGTTGATCAGCCGAGTCCAGGATCAGGTGCAGAAGCTCGTTGGCATAGTCCAAACTATCAAAATATATTTAGAATGCGCAAACAAATTCAAATTTACCTCTTACCGGTCTTGCACAGAATCTCTCTTTTTCAAACCGGTTAAATTTATCAAGTGAATTTTCAACCAATCCAGTCCTTGAGGGCCTAGAGGTCGGGCCTCGGCGAAAACCAGTATGGATCGGGCCAAATCTGAACCCAAATGGTTCAAATGGGGCGGTACCGGGTAGACTCGGCCTCTAAAGTCCATGTTGTGTGGCAACCAGAAGATGTCGTCACGAAACTAGAAAGAATACTCACTTTACTCATAATGTTGTAACTGACAATAATAATAATAATAGCTTTATTGCCCAGCAGAGTTACCCATTTACAGAGCAATTTCATACAAAAATAACACAAAATAAAATAAACAATATTATAATAACTCATTATTCATTATTAAATAGCAGCAAATACACCAGAAGTAACTGATTGCAAACAGCTGGGAGTACAGTTGGAGATATCGCATTCTGGATCAATTCTATTGAAATTACTACAGATTATAGTTATTGGAGATCTCAGGAGAATATTGGTTTTTGCTCTAGTACAATGAAATGTTAAGTTGTTCCTGCTTTGGAGTCTGGGAACCAAGAAATTCGATTTCGTGTATCAGTTTAAACAAGAATGACAGAGAAGCCAATACTCTCCTATGCTCCAGACTTTGCATGGTGAATCTACTCAGTAGCACTCCATGGTCAAACCCTCTTACTGGATAGGTTCCGTCCATTTTAAACATTACATACTTTAAAAACCTTCGTTGAACTTTTTCAATTATAATTTTGTGGACACTGTAAAACCACACACTGTAAGACCACATTAAACAACTGTGCTCAAGTTTTGAGCGTACGTAAGCATAGTAAAGGTGAGTAGGGCATTTATATTATCAAATCCTTTACAATTCCTCACTATAAAGCCGTAAGCCGTACTTGCCTCACTAGCTTTAGTTCTAATATGGTCGACAAAAGTAAATTTATAATCAAACACTATATACCCAGATCTGTGATAGAGAAACATCGTGACAGTGCTGTGTGGTTTATTGCATATGCGAAAGTAATATAGGTCAGTTGACGGGTAAATGTAATACATTTGCATTTAGACACATTTAAATTCAAACTATTTTTTGCACACCATGTTTGAACTCTAGTTAAATCAGCCTGCAAATTGTCCCAATCACTCAGACTGTCAATCGGAGAGAAAATTTTGAGATCATCTACAGATAATAATTTTCCAGAGGTAAGTTCGTCAGCTAGATCGTTAACAAATGAAAGAAAAAGGAGAGGACCTAGATTGCTGCCGATTATACAGATATGAAGCAAAAAGTGCTAGGAGAAAATCCGAATCTATGCAGCTTAATAATTAATAACCCATGATCCAACCTATCAAAAGCCTTGGAGAAACCTGTATATATCACATCAACCTGACCCCCCCCCCCCCCCCCCCTATCCAGAATTTCTGATATTTCCTGTGATATATGCCTTAGATTTGTTATGGTTGATCTTTGGTTCATAAAGCCATGTTGAAAAGGTGAAATTTGGCGAAGACAGATGCATATACACGTTCGTGCAAAATGGTTTCAAAAACTTTGGAGAAATTGCACAGGATGGATATTGGGCGATAATTTCCTACTTGTGACCGCTCACCCGATTCAAATACTAAATAGGATAACTTTTACCTCCTTCCACATATCTGGGTATGTATGGGAACGCAGCATTAAATCAAAGAGGATTCTTAACGGGGTTAGCAGGACACCTATGCAGTCCTTAACTAGAAAAGCAGGTACGGTATCCGCCAAAATAAACAGTACCGAAATCTAGAGCTCTGAGGAATTGCGTACGCAAGTTCCATTTATCATATTTTGCTTACTTGGCATTAGTTATGAGGTTGACATTAAGTTAAGGTTAAAATCTTCGTCATTATGTATCTTTCAACTTAAGAAACAGTTTTCTTAGTAGAGCACTATTTTCGGTCATACGGATTTGGAAGGAATAAAGGCTCAAGTTTGAAACAAGTCTCAGAAAAATTTCAGCAACCACTCTTAATAAATATTTTCAATGATTTGCAGAATCAATATGAAGCTTTTTTGCGTCTCTATGATGCATTTTTTGAACATATACGCATAATACAAATTAATAAATGATATAATTTATATGTTCAGTACTGTTTATTTTGGCGGATACATCACTAGGCACTGAGGATGGCAAAAATACACTTTTAAAAAACTTACCAACAACATTTACTATTTCTTGGGAATCTATGTAAGTTTGCCTCGAATGCCATTGTATTTGGGATTCTAGAGCTTCTGTTCTTACTATGAAAGTGAGACCAAAAGTATCCAGGGTCACTATTAATATTTCAAAGGTTGCTTTGATATCTTGCTAAGTTAACTTTCTCAACCTATTATATTCGATTAAAAAAGTCCACAATGCCAGTCTTTCTATACTTGCTTAATGGTTTCTTTTTAAGTTTTTTATTCTTTATTATTCCAGCGTTATACCAGGCTGGAAAGGAACGGACTCTGTTCGGCCGCCGATCAGAGACCAGCTCGTGCGTCTGGGTATTCGCACCGCTTTCTGTAATTTTAAATTTTTTGTTTCTCAAACCTACCATCGGAACCGTACGTTCGCCGCCTCCTAAACCTAAAACCTCTTCAAAGAGGAATATGTCTGAAGAGGACGACGAAAACGCCTCCGAGATTTCGTTTGCGAACGAAAGCTCGACGATTTTTTGTATTGAAGAAAAAATCAAATTCCTCAAACCAAAGCTGGGAGTCGCATTAAGCAAATGTAACGAGTGCCACACACTTTACAAGGAACTTCGAGAGATGAGTTCCAGTACCAACCCGAAGCCATATAACACAGCCACAATTAATAACGCCATCTCGCACCTTGAGACCGCCCACAAAAACATGGTAAATACGACCAAAAAGCTGAAACCCAGTTCAAGGACACCGAGTAAACCAAATACCGAAGCACAAAAAACCCTACAACAACAACAACAATTGCCGGACCCAAATTCGGCAGCAACAAAAAACGTCGCAAACAATTTATCGACAACAAAGCCGGCAGCTACCGACGATGGGTTCAAAGTGCCAATAAGAACAATGGGTTTCAAGCAAATGGTCGTAAAGCGGCAACTCAACTTTGGTGCCCCAATGCCAACACGGAATATGTTCGATGGATTGCCGTCGGACAATGAATTTAATGAGGTGGCGAGCAACATTTCGGAGGCCAGCGCCACCTCATCCAGGAACCCACCAAGCACCTCAAGCCGCCCTAATGTCCCCAACCGGAGCAAGGGCAAAACAACACCTGCCAAGCCGTCGAAACCTCCCCCAATCGTCGTAAAGGGGAAGTTCAAAAGCCATAAAGAACTTAAAGACGTCCTCCTAAAACTAAACATAACCCAGTTCAATGTCAGGTACGCAAAAAATTCAACTATAATTTACTGCGACCTGACCAAGGACTGGCAGATCCTGCTCCGGAACTTCGAGGCCGAGGAACTCGAACACCATACCTACGCCGAGAAGACTACAAAGGGACACGCCTTTGTCCTCCGCTGCCTCGATGGGGACATTAGCATCGCCAAACTGACCGACGATCTCAAGACAAGGTACTCAATCACTCCCAAAAACATTTTCAGGATGAAAACAAAATTCGAACCGATGTACCTTGTCATCTTGGATGCGAGCTACACTTTAAAAATGCTCAACCAGCACTACAAAATAATACTAAACGTCCGAATCACATGGGAGAATCGTCGGTCAGAGCGGCCTGTAATGCAGTGCCGCAGATGCCAGGGACTAGGGCACGCAGCTACATACTGCAACCAAGTGTAGCAAATGCTCAGGCCCACACGCAGTCACCGAGTGCCAAAGCCCTATAGACATCTGCGCTAACTGCGGAGGTGCTCACAGGAGCAGCAACGAAAGCTGTCCTGTATACCTCTACAAGCTTCGACAGCTGGAGCCAAGGCGGAGACTTGTCCCGGCCCCGCCCCCCAAAAATCCTGCCTGGCAAACGAACGTCAGCTTCCCCCAAGCTCCACCCACAAGCCTGGTACCTCGGCCCAGACCCGAGAGGTACAATGAGGACTTCCCTCCTCCCAGAACCTCAAGACCGCAAACATCAGCGATCCCACATACTGATACGAATACGAATATAGTAGGAGCGGTAAGTGGCAACCAATCCGACTTTCTTAAACTGGCGACAACAATGAATGAGCTAAATTCTCTTGTCAATATCACAGAACTACTCAAAGCTCTGAACCACTACATCGCGCTCCTTAAACAGTGCAATGGTGACAAATCGCAGGTATTGCAGGTCACCATGCAATTTTTCACCACTGGAATTCACAGTTTTGACTTTTAAATGTGGCTCATAATTAGTTGGAACTGTAATGGTCTCAACTCGAGGAGGGGAGACCTATATCAGGCCATGAACCATTACAGTCCCAAACTAATCTTCTTAAACGAGACTAAACTACTACCAACGGACAGCCTTAGGCACAAACAATACAACACAGAACGAATGGACAGAAATCGCAGAGGCGGGGGCGTAGCATGCCTGATCCACAAATCAGTCAGCTATAAGCGAATTCCAACCCTAAACACCAGCATCGAGCACATAACGCTGGAAATAGACAACAATTTGTGGATCTCGGGTGGCTACGCTCCCCCCGAAGCGATTAGAACCGCCCTCGACATTGAGGTCTTCTTTCCCAGAAATGGAAGGGCACTACTGCTGGGGGACCTTAATGCCAGGCACACATCTTGGCTCAACCACGCAAACAACAGGACAGGTAGAATACTCTTCAAGTTTTTAAGTGACAACCCAGACATTTCATTACACCACCCGAATAACCCCACGCACTACCCGCTTAACGGACTGAACCCCTCAACGATAGATACCGCTCTCTCGAGGGGATTCAGAGATTTGACTATCAAAACCAAAAACATTTTTAACTCGGACCACATACCGCTCTTCCTGTACTGGAAAACCCCTCCAGTGCAGGATCCGCAAAAAATACATAGCTACAAAAACTTCAACTGGACACGCTACAAGCAACTTCTGAACGACATCACAACAATCCCCGACCCCATAACTACCATCCCCGTACTTGAGCGGCAAGTAACACTTATTACAAACAACATCACACAAGTCAGAAATCAGCTAGCTCCAAAAATCACCCCCAAAGCATGGACGGACATCATTCCAGACCCCGTTATTGCCCTCATCAAGGAGAGGAATAGGGTCAAGCGCGCTTGGCAAAGGCGTCCAAACCCACTAGACAAACAGCTACTGAACTTACTCAGCCGGGAGATAGAGGGGAGCATACGTCAACACAGGAACACGTCCTGGATGAGGTATGTCTCCTCTCTGGAGACCCAAGACAACTCCCTGTGGAAGCTCGCCAAGAATCTTCGAAAATCAGGCACTACACAATCGGACCTGGTGGTCCATGGTGTCAGCTACTACAGGGAACAGGACAAAGCGAACGTTTTCGCAGACCACTTCGCTAGGGTTTATAGCGAAACACCCGACGCAACTATTACACACACAAACATTAACGACATCGCCAACGCCTTTGTCTGGCGCAAATACCCTATCCCCCCGGGAGTTCACCAGCGGATGCTGGTCACACCATCTGAGCTAGCTGACTCACTGAAAAGACTAAAAAACAGAAAAGCACCCGGACCTGACACTATCACCAACCAAATGGTCAAAAACCTCCACCGAAAGACTATTACGCATCTCCTGCAAATCATTAATGCAATCTTGACTCTCCAGCACTTCCCACAACCCTGGAAACAGGCGAGCATAATAGTCTTCCCAAAACCCGGCAAAGACCTAACACAACCACAGACCAATTTCATTGTTAAACTCCCTAAGCAAAATTGCCGAAAAAATAATTTCACGTAGACTTTCCGCTGTAATTGACTCACTGAACTGTCTTCCCGACGAACAATACGGATTCCGCCCTCAGCATAACACGACTCTAGCAGTAGCGAGGGTAGCTCAGGACGCCTCACTCGCATTCAATAACCAAGAGAGCACAGGCCTTTGACAAAGTGTGGCACAAGAGCCTTATCTACAAACTACTGACTGTACATAACTTACCTCTCCACCTGATTTCTTTAATTGCCTCTTACATTAATGACAGAACATTCAACATCAAATTTCAAAGCTCGCTATCCCCAACCAAACCAATTCGGGCCGGAGTGCCCCAGGGCACAGTCCTCTCACCCACCCTGTTCAATTTATACATCGCCGACATACCCAAAACCAATGACACAAAAGTCATGATGTATGCCGACGATACCGCCATCTACACCAGTGCCTTTCTTGCAGAAGACGCGGGAAGGGCGCTGGAACGTCACATTAACCTCATCTTCAGACCTGGAAAATCACCCTCAACACCCCCAAAACAGAACTTCTTACGCTTACCAGAAAGCGTACGAACATCATCATGAACCCCCCTCTGACGATTAACAACATCGTAATAGAACCCAAACTCACCGCCAAGTACCTGGGAATAGTCCTTGATAAGACCCTCAAGGGCCTCCCCCAGGTAACTCACACCCTCAGAAAGGCACAGATCGCCGAGCATCTTCTATCTCCCATCATGAAGACCAATTCCTTTCTGAGCCCAAAAAATAAAATCAGCGTATACAAGACCATAATACGGCCTACTCTACTCTACGGAGCACCTGCTTGGAGCTTTATTTCCAACACACAGAAGAAAAGGCTCCAAGTATTCCAAAATAAAATTCTTAAAAACGCCCTTTCACTGCCAATGGACGCCCGAACGATAGAAGTACATCGGCTTGCCGGTATAAACACCATCATCGAATACTTCAATGAAGTCTCAATCAAATTCTTCAATCGTTCCGCATACGGACCTACCCTAACCCGAAACCTGGCCACCCTCAAGTTCGACCCACACAACCCTGTAAAACACCGACCCATACACCATAGGTTGCCAATTTATTTCGAGCCGCCTTGAATCCGGCGAACGGAATGTAATTGAATTAGAATCTACACTTAGAATAGTTAACTTGAATCGACAACTCAATTGGAGCTCCGGGGTATCACCCACGGACACGCCCACCTAATTTAATTGCAGACCGAGGCCAGCCGGTACTAGCGCAAGCTTAAAAATCAACACCAAAGAAACGTGAAAGAGGGTTTTTCTCAATTTTTCCCTTCATAAATATCTTGGCAACTATGGAATGACTACTGGACACTTTAACCCAGGAACACGACATAAAGTCGAGACTGTGAATTGACCTATAAGGAGCAACATAGATTGTCCCAGAAAAGAGTCACACCGGACTGGTTGTCACTGCCACGCCTACTATATTCCTACCTAATTCGGGCCACAAACATCGGCCGTGCCCCTCTGGCGCACATAGAATTAAGTACTTATGATTATAGTAGATTAAGGTAGTTTTAAGTTAATGTAATAATGGAAATAAAGACTAAATGCAAAAAAATGCATGCTGGAAAGGAACGTTTATAGTGTTTATATTGCGGGACATGACTCTCTACCAAAGAGTATAATTTATCATAAAAGGCAAATATGGGAAACTCTTTTATTATCAATTTTACGAAAAAGAAGTTATTCTTCATGAAAGTTTCTGCTTCTTGAAATAGTTATTTTCCTACCAAGTGATACTTTCCCGCACGAAAAAGCAGTTAGAAGTTAGAATAAGCTTTGAGTGCGGTAAAGACACTTTGCGCAAATGTTAGGAACAATACTTTTTCTACGTGTTTGAAGATTTGCATAACATCCAGAGAGGAGCTGTACCTAATTCTCTTACATTTCCAGATGCAAAACTGATAATAATTGTCTCTCCTAGTTCTGTTGTATTATCCATTTTTGCTTGCATTATCATAGATCTTGCTTTGTCCATTGGTGTCCGCAGCACCATTAGTTCGGGAGTATATGGAGGAGTAGAACTTAAAGTCCAACTTTTATAATCTGATATTCCAAAGGAATGTGACTTGCTTGGTGGCTCCCCATGCCAATGATCACCTGACTTCACATCTGTTTTTGCTGGATTTTTCCTACCCTCGCTCCTCATACAGAAAGTGTCAAATTGAAAAAGCTAAACATTACGTGAATGCCTTTCATGGAACCAAAATAACATCAGGCTCTGCTATCTGAATATATTAATTTGAACAAGTTGTTAAGTTTGTTTTTCCTTATTATCATAGATCTTGCTTTGTCTATTGGTTTTTTCCAGAAACCCACAAAACATTGAAAAATCGAGTATAAATGCGGTAACTATGCGTAATAAAAATGAGTGCGCAAAGAGTTTCCGTGCGCAAAGTTCAACTTTGCGCACGCAAATGAGTGTGCAAAATAATAACTTTGCGCACGCAAGTAGAAAAAAATATTATTAAACTATTAAAACTTGAAATAGCACGTACAGGGTGGTCAGAAAATAGAACAATATACAGGGTTTTTTGGTAAAAGTAGAAAAAAAATGGCACGTCACTGTTTTTTAAAACCTTTGATATTTTTTTCAGATTTAGCGAGTCATATTAGTCAAAAGATACCTTTCTTTATCACAAACCTGCCAAAAAAAAATTGAAAAAGGGATTTTTGGGCTAAAACTTTGATACCCTGTATCTCAGAAACTTCGCTTTTCCGGACACATGTTTATGGGAACTTTTTTTCTCAAAATATCATAAGGAAACACCAAACACACAGTATATTTTTCTATTTTTTGACCACCCTGTACATGCTATTCCAAGTTTTAATAGAAACTTTTATAAAGAATAACTTTTTTTCGTAAAATTGATAATAAAAAGCTGGTCGCAAATGTGGTCAATAGTTTTCCAAAATTTAATATCGTCTGCAAATAACAAGCATACTGTGGTACTTCTGATGTAACATAGATAATAGCAGAGAAAAAACTGCCAATCTTAACCTGTTGGACACAGACCCCTAAAGAACTATCAAACCATAGAACAAGACCAAAGTTGAAACCAAACTTTTGTAGTTTTTGAAGCAATATATGAAGATCAACTCGATCAAAAGCTTTCGAGAAGTCTGTGTAAATTGCGTCTATTTACTTCCTGTTCTCCATGCTAAGTAAAATATCAGACTGATAAGTTATGAGGTTGGTTGCAGTTGACCTGCACTCTGAGAAGCAATGCTATTTTTGAGAAATGAGACCTTTGCACTGCCAATGCAATTGTTTGCTAACGAGACAGTCAAACAGTTTAAGTATAGCGTATAGCAGATTGGATACATATACTGCAATAGTTCTCCACATTTTTTTTTTAACGCTCTTGAATATTGGAACAATGTAACTAACTTTCCATTTGTCAGGAAATGTAGATAACTTCAAAGACGTATTATAAATAGTAAATGCAAAGGCAGCACAATGGTACTCACACATCCTTTCAATAGAAAATTTGGTATTCCATCAGGTCCGGAAGTAAATTTGTTTGGTAGTTTTCTAATCTCATTGAAGATATCAGCTTTTCAAAATTTAGGAATAATTAATATTTGTACTTAAGTTGTTATCATTAAAGTCTGAAGAAAGATCGGTGGAAGATGTGTTTTTCGTTTAAGCAGCTTGAAAGAATTCTTTGAAGAGATTGGCAATGTCCTGGCTATTATGAGCCGACTGAGCACTATAAGAAAAAGCACTGAGCACTGGGTAAACTATAACTTGACCACTTCCTTCAGTGTGAGATCGATACCCCTAATGTAAACATCAGAGCAGTGGTTTTTTTTCTTCTGTCTGTGATACTGCCACAGATACTGCGTATAATTGTTGTTATTTTTTTTCAATTTGTATAGATAGGATTAACAGTATATTTAAAATTTGTACAATAAGGATATCCTCTACTTTTTACAAAGAACCATAATCACTATGAATCAATTTACAATAGCTTTTTTTAACGTCAGCTCTCTTGATGCACATTTTGGGGACATAAAGCAATTGATATTGGGATAAAAATTCGATATATTTTGCATGTCGGAAACCTTATTGAGTAAAAGAATAAACAATGATATTATACAAATACCAGGATATCAACTAATACGGAAGGATAGAACTGCAATTGGTGAGAGAAATTTTTTAGGAAGAGGGGTGGGAATGTTTATAAAAAACGCAATAAAATATAACATCCTGGATTCGATATCTAATGAAAGTATCGAACAAATCTGGATTACCTTTAAATTGAATAAAGCAATCATATTGTATTGGCGTTTTGTATAGGTTACATGGGGGAGACTACTCGCGTTTCATTGACACTCTATCTCAGTTCTCAATTACGACAGACATATTAATCTGTGGTGGGGATGTTAATACCAACTTTCTCGATGTAGATAGCCTAAATACCCAAAAACTACTTACATGTCTCGAGATATACGAGTTAAATAAATAATTGACAAACCCACAAGGATCACAGCTACGACAAAAACACTGTTAGACTGGATACTGGTACCCAATAATTTAATTAATTGCAAGCAACTGGTTACAAAAATACATAGAGTATCAGATTACTGTCTGACATTCTGCAGTATACAAGAAAAAACTAAATGTGAACCCAATTACGTTACTTTTAAAAATCTCAAGAGAATCAATCAAGACATGCTAAGTAATTTGGTTCAACAAGCTCCATTTTTTGAAATTTTGTACTGTCAAAACTAAAACATCGACGAAAAGTTGGACATTTTAAATAACATTATCGTTTCAATATTTGACCTATTGGCCCCAGTGAAAACAGTCTTAATAAAAAAACAAAAGCCTCCGTGGCTAACCAATAATATCATAAAAATGATTAAACTCGAATAAAAAGCATATAATAGATTCAAACACTCAGGAACAGAGCGCCACTGGCAATATTACAAGCTACTGCGTAATACAACAAACATAGCCATCCAAAACGAAAAGAAAAGCTACCTTGAATATTGCACTCGTGGATCGGACAAAAACTACTATGGAAGCGTCTGAAACAATTAGACATCGTTAATAACGCCAGCACTGTCACAACCTTGCCTGAAGTACTTAACAATCCACAAGAAATTAATAAATTTTTCCTTCAATTTACAACATAGATCTAGAGCTATTAAACGTCTACACACGAAATACAAAAACTAACTTCATGGAGACTTTCTGCTTTAAAACAGTAGCTGTTGAAGATGTGAAAGACTGTTTGTATAGCCTCAAATCTCAAGCAACTGGATCGGATACAATTAATCTACAAATGGTGCTTATGTGCTGCCCTATGATTTTGCCGTTCTTAACAAATAGTATCAATTCATGTCTGCTTGATAATACTTTTCCGACAACCTGGAAGATTGCAAAGGTCAAACCCATACCAAAAAAAAGCAACGTTCATAAATACAATTATCTGCGTCCCATTAGTATTCTTCCATGTTTATGTATAGTTCTAGAAAAGGTGTTGGACAAGCAAATACGTGAACACCTCGAAAAATTTCAAATTCTGCCGCCACACCAATCAGGCTTTAGACCAGGCTACAGTTGTACTACTGCCCTCGCACACGTAACAGATGATATTTTCCAGCAAACAGACACTGGCAAAACAAGAGCACTAATTCTTTTGGACTATTCGAAGGCTTTCGACAGGGTGAATCATCAATTATTCTTAGGAATACTCCACTTCATAGATTTCTCAAGTGACTCGATTGGCTTAATGCATAGTTATCCGGACAGACGATACCAAAACACAACCATGGACAATCAGACAAGAAACATATAAGCAGCGGAATCCCGCAGGGAGCAATTTTGGCACCAATCATGTTCTCTATTTATACCTGTCACTTAACCTCGTGTCTGAAAAACTGTAAAGGTCACCAATATGCAGATGATAATCAAGTATATCTCTCATTCTATCCGAAAGACTGGCAACAAGCAAAAACTCTGCTAGAAGAAGATCTACACCAATTCGTTACCATCTTTGAAAAACACAATTTAAAAATTAATCCTAACAAGGTCAGTTGTCATGCTATTTGGAAAAGAAAGAAACACAATGAAAACTACATTCAAAGTGAATATTTCTGGAAATGAGCTTGCTTGAGACTGTGCGAGAAATTTTGGTTTAATGTTGGACACCGATCTTCGATTACGAAAGCATATAAACGAAAACATAAAGAAGGCATATCTTTTACTGAAATTATTATACCCTCACCGTCACCTTCTTAGTTTATAACAAAAAATCCAGCTCACGGAAACTTTAGTCCTACGTCATTTTAATTTCGGAGACTTAGTTTATGGACCATGCTTGGATCAAAATGATACAATCGGAATATGTTTCCATAAAATCATTGGGCAGTCATTATAGAGAATTAAAAGTCGAAGGACAAATTAATGGAGAATTTAAAACCATCATTTTTGATACGGGTGCTGAGGTTTCTATAATTAATAAAAACATCAGTCAAGTCCAAGTCAAGTCTCGGGCAACCCATCCGCTCACTAGAAACCTGTCACTACGAACAGTCACGGGCGAATCGGCACCAGTTCAAGGAGAAGCTATGGTTGGTTGAGCTTACTTTTGAATCTACCACCACCAGAATATTAGTCGCCGATATAGAGGATGATTTTATTTTGGGAATGGATTTGATCGGCCAACAGGGTTTCTCTTTCGATCCTTTCATGAACATCCTTAAATTTGGTAATGAAGAATTTGTCCTAACTACACAAGAAGAATCTCAAGCCGTTAAGATCCTAGCCACAAACCCGGTGAGGATGCCTGGAAGTACTGAAAAGATCATTTACGGAAAATTGGAAACAAACCCTGGGTGCTGCGTTGAACTAACACATACTTTTATTGGAGATGAACCAGAAAAATTTTTCGTTGGAAAGACTCTAGTAAGAACAAATGGAGACATTATGATACGAATTGCCAATGTTTCTTCTGAAACAGTGAAAATAGAGAAAGATATTATTGGAATTCTCGAACCAGCTAAGCAAATATCGACTGTGACCTACCAGATAAACGACATTTTGTAAAATCGAAATTATATACAGACACATTGATGCAACTTCTTGTGGTATTACATTCCAAAATTATTGAAGAGTCACATAGTCCATGGTCTGCACCAGTAGTATCGGTTAAGAAGAAATATGGAAGCCTTAGATTTTGTGTGGATTACCGTAAGCTTAATGACGTCACCAAGAAGGACAGCTCCCCTCTCCCGAGGATAGACGATTCATTAACAACTCTATCGGGCTCCAAATGGGTTTCCACCTTGGATCTTAAGAGTGGATACTGACAAGTGGCAATACACAAAGATGACAAAGAGAAAACTACCTTTAGTACCGGAAGCGGGTTATACCAGTTTCACGTAATGGCTTTTGGATTGTGTAATGCTCCCGCTACATTTAAGCGACTGATGCATCTAGTTTTGCGAGGCCTTACATGAAGAACTTGTCTGGTATATTTAGATGATGTCATGATCATGGCAAATTCAAATTCAAATTCAAATTCAAATTCAAATTCAAAATTAGCTTTATTGTCATCAAAAATAAACATTTGTAGACAAAGCCTTAACATAAAAAGATAAAAAAAAAAAAAAAAAGTAAATACAAATGCATGTCATGTTATAAATAAAAAGCAGAAAACATTAAAGTTCATAGAAAAATTTTAGAATTAAATTAAAAAAAAAACACTAAAAATAGCAAATAAAAGTAGAATACAATACAGCTGAAAGTCGGAAAGAAACAGTGTTCCCACATAAAAATTTAATAAAAATGTATAAAATTAAGATTTCAAGAAGATCTCAATAACCTGAAAGAAGTTTTTGACTGCTTCCGGAATGCCATCTTAAAACTCAATACAAATTAGTGTTTTCTATTTGAAAAGAAAATGGAATTCTTAGGTCACGTGGTATCTGAAGATGGCATACAAATTATGGAAGGAAAAATAGATGGTGTCAGGGATTGGTCAAAACCATGCAACAAACATGAACTAAGTAGTTTTTTAGGATTATGTTCTTATTATCCATAGATCATAGAGGAACACCTGGCAAAAGTGGTCGCAAAGAACCAGCCAGATTGCGACGAACACTTGCCTCTATTTTTAATGGCTTACAGAGCAGCTGTCCACGAGTCAACAAGTGAAAGTCCAGCTAGAATCGTTTTTTGGAGGGAACTTAGGTTTGGAATACCGAAAGAAGAACGAAAAGAAATTCCAGATTATGCCGACGAAGTAAGGGCGCGACATCTAGGGATAGACGATTTAGCTCGGGAGCATATTCAGCTGGCCAGTGACCAAGTATGGCTTGAAAGCCAATTCAGCCGGATTTCAAGAAGGTGATTTAGTGTGGCTGCATAATCCAGCAAGAAAGAAAGGAGTGTCGCCAAAATTGTCTTCAGCATGAGAAGAATGCTAAAGAATAATCAAGAGGATTATTGATTTGGTTTATAGAGTTCAGTGCAACATCAGGAGTAAGATGAAAGGTGTACATTTGGACAGACTGACAAAATGTCATGGGCGCAAATTTGATCGGAACAATCAACCTTAAGAGGAGTGCTGTGTCTTGAAAATCTGGCCGAAGCGCCAGGATGTACAGATTTGAACCGCTGATTCTAAATTTTACAGTGCTATTCGGGAAAACGGGCTATCGCGTTTATCCTGGATTTCACAGGAATTGATTATGGATATATAAAGGCCGATATTAGTTAGTAGTTTTTAGTGCATGTGGAATAAATTATTGTTGTTCTAATTGGACTTTGATTTTGAAATAAGTGGACCCAAGACGCACCCCAAAGCCGTGACAATAATAATAATAAAATAATAATGTTTGCTTCAACCCCATTTTCAGTATTCATATACTTGTTCTCATACTCATACTTACATGGTTTGCCAAACACAATCTATATAGACAATCGCACCACATCGAGTACATCTCGCCCTTTTTCCTTGTGTGTTGCAATTTTTGCTTGAAAACTTGATATCTTTCGGCCTTTTCCATTTCAGGGGTAACAGTTGGAGGTGGGCCAAGTGACGAAGGATCTTCCGGCACGTCTAACTTTGCGGAACCACCATTCCTGAATACTTCCAGTATCACATCGAGAATTTTTGTGTTGACTTTCCAAGGCACCGTTGCTAGCTGGTTGAGTGCATCAAAATTCGGATAGAGTTGAGCTGGCTCGGCATCGGACATTCGTTTCTTTTGGGTGGACGCTTGAAATGGTAACCTGTGAAATCACAATCAATTACATTATGCACGTTACTACTCGCGTTACTACTAAAATTTTATTTACCTAACGACATCAGTTGGAGCTATAATGTAACCTCCGTTATCAATGGCAGTCCAAGGTACTGGCGGACAAGACATAGGAACTTCATTAACTGGAAATGTAAGAGTTTCAGGCCGTGAAGACTTATACAGTTTTGATAATACTGGATGCGGTTTGATTTCCTCTTTTACAATACGGCCTTGGCTTCGGAAAATCGTGTAAAAAGCTGGCAACAAATTTTGATGTTTGCAGTTAGGCCTCAAGCTGTTGACGTCGATTTTAAAGTCGTGCATAATTATGTGGTACAGAAATTTGCCTATAGATGTTAAGGTGGAGGGTACCCAAGGTAGGTGGCCCATTTTTAAGGTTGCGCCCTCGTGACAGTGAGAGTGTTCTAGTAACTGCCACTGGATTCTTGGGTTGGTTAGATTTTCTCTGGTTGGTACCTTTTCCATTTCTGTGTGGGTGGCCGAGTAGTTTTGGCAATATTTCGAATGGATTGTTAAAACCTGTAAGAAAAAAATATTTAGATTTATCTTTCTTTAAGCAATACTTATACCTACTTTTTTCGTAACGCCAGTTTTCTGTTTCTTCAAAACCATATATCTAGTATAAACCTTCATCCCTAACATCTTATACAAAATAACCACTTCAGGACTATAACTTTCAGATCCCTGAGCCATTTTTGTAGATTCTTGCACCATTATCTCAACAAAATCCTTAACCGGAATAGAACGGAAATACGGTTCCATATTGAAAGCGTTCCTTTGGGCTGTGAGGGTAGCCAAGTCGCGGTGGAAAGCTTGGTGAGCTGCTTCAGCCCACATTTTATAGTGGTCACTCAATGCAGAGCGAAAATGGATGATGTCTTTCGATGGAGGATCATTGTTGAATATGCTTTTAATCTAAATTTATACATTAATTAATTTTATTAACAATACCATTTCAACTTACTTACAGTGATGTAACCTTTTTCTTCCAATTCTACTTGTTTTTGAACTAAATCCTCCATTGCACTCTGTGTAATTAATTCTCCGTAACCCTTAGATTCGGCAATTTCAAATGTCTGTTGAGATTCATTATTTAAATGATTCAATAAACAATTGTTATACCAAATTGTTGGTTTATTATAAGTGGGTGTGTAATCAGGATCGTAGGCGTTCAAGGCTTGTAGAACGTGTTCTCTTTCGTCATTTAAAAAAATCCCTTTGTTCATTATATCATCAAAACTAATGCCCTGGTTTAGGGCTTGTTTAATATAAATCCTAATGTCTTTCAAATAAAAATTGTCCACATTTATTCTGCCTAAACACTCAAGTATGGCAACATAACAATTTAAATTTAATCGAATCTTTTCTGCTTCCATTATGTCTAATACGTGCTGTATTTTATAATAGTCACCCTTATCGGCAAAGCCCTAAAAATAATACGTACAAAGGCTGTTATGTATAATTTGGAAAAATTTACCTTCAACAAAGTGTAATAGACGGATAAAGATTTCATGCTAGAAACTCGATTTTGAACTTCCTTTCTTGACCTGTTCTGGTGAAAATACAAAGCAGTTAAGCCCTTCTGGGGGCGCCTCAAATGGTTGCATACTTCAATGTAGGCTCCTAAAGTTTTTGCAGCTATCATATTTCTATGTTTTAGATGTTGAATAGATTTTGAGGGTTGCTTTTCTATTTCTTCTGTCAAATTCAAATTCTCTTCGATTTCTTCGGGCTGCAAAGAGTTTTTGACAATGGCCAAGCTTTGAGCTTCCAAATCGCGTTCGTATTCAAATTCTTCACAAATGTCAACATTTTCAATTTGTCTTAGCTTAGGTTTATTTACATTACTAATAATTTTAGGGCTACTACTATCACTGGGTAAAGGAACCAATTCGCAATTGAATTTCACACCTTCAATGGCCAAATTGCTGAGGAAATAATGTTTTAGATAAAGGACCCCGCACACATCTTATGGGTTTTTGGTTTTCTGTCAAACTCACTGAAATTTTGATATGTGTTAGACCTTGACTTCCTGATAAAAAGTTCTCATGGGCCCGAATCAATCCTATGATTAGTTTTTGAGATACAGGTACTTTTATGTCCAAGAAATGTATACATTTTATATGTATATTCACATCTACCTGTCACCTAATAATAGGTCTGTTTCTGCAAAAATCACAAACTTGTCAGAGGGAATTTGATTGGTCGAAAACAGTCAAAAACAGTCAGAAAACTAGTTACAACCAATGAAATTCACTCTGACAGACCTAATAATAGGTGACAGATAGATGTGAATGCATATAAAATGTGTACATTTCTTGAACATTAAACCACCTATATTTCGGAAACTAATCATAGTATCAGGTTGGGCCCATGAGAACTTTTTATCAGTAAGTGAAGATATACCACATATCAAAATTTCATTGAGTTTGACAGAAAACCAAAAACCCATAAGATGTGTGCGGGGTCCTTTATAATAAATATAATTTCTTACCTATAGGTTTGAGGTGAAAAGCCTCCCACATTTGCAATAACATTTTTAATTTTATATAATTCGTTTAAACTAACATCCGTTGAAGTTAGAACATTTAAATCGGAAGGAGTCAGTCTTGTTATGTTGGCCTTTTTTATACAAGAGGAGGCTTTTGTCACTAAAATACAAATTCAATACCATACCATATAAATAAAATACAAAATTTGATTTCTCACCTATAACTATATCAGAGTATGTTTTGCTAGTGTTCTTTTTCGTTTTTTTTCTTTTCTGCTTTTTTGTATTAACTTTTGGTGCCCACGATGACTGGTTCCTAAATTGAACTAAAGACAAATACTTATTAATTTGATTGTTGAAGAATTATAAGTTCACATAAAATGAACCTCTAGGAGGTAATTTTGCGTTTTTGAAAAAAAAAAAACAATGAGTAACTTGCTTTGGAGGTACAAGCATTATTTCTATAAGTCATAGAAGGTTTGATCCAAAACAAGTTTATACAATTAACACTTTATTATTTTGTAGCAATATGGAGATCGTTTTTTTTTTGAAACATTGAGTTGTAAGGCAAGTTTCCCAGCCTTTGAGAGCTGGGGGTTTCACAGATGGTCGTTATATGACTGGTTTTCAACCCCAGCAAAGAAATATTGAGGGATAATCGGTTTGCATCAAACCATTCTTTCAACAAAAATACATCTTCTTGAATAATCTTAGAAAGCCTGTCAACTTCCTGATCATGCCATAGAATTGTCTGATCATCCGCTGTAAATCTTCCCCTTATTGGAAGACGAGATATGTCATTGATAAAAATCAAGAGTGTTCCAAGAATTGAGCCCTGAGGTACGCTGATACAGATTCCGCTGAAGAGCATTCCCCAATGAAAACAACTGACTGAGTCCTACCACTCCAAAGCCAAACCTCTAAGTTTACCCAGTAGTATTCCATGATCTACACAATCAAATCCCTTGGACATATCACAGAACACCACAAGGCCTTTTTTCCTGAGTTCAAGTGTATGTATAGATGCTCCAAAAAGTTCAAAATCGCATCACTTGTGCTTTTCTCCGCTTTGTGTGACACTAAGAAGTTTATGCTTTGTTAGAAAAGATGTTAGTTCAACTTGAATTAGTTTTTCTACTATCAGAGAGGGTGCAATGGGTCGAAAATTAGAAGGTAGGTTGCTATCTCCACCCTTGGACAATGGAACAATCAAGGCTCTTCTAAGACAATTTGGAAATTTTCCGGTTGCAAAGAAATCATTGATAGCTCTAGCCAGTGCATCCAATACCAAGTCTGGAATTGCCTCGACTACCCTTAGCGAAATTTTATCCCATCCTGAAGATTTCTTTTTTTTTAAATCTTTTAAAGATATCTTTGATTTTCACAGATGTTGCTGAATAGAGGGAAAACTTCTGAGATGCAGATATATTGCTTAGTCTTAGATAGTCTGATGGTTCTTTATAGCTAGGATGTAATAGAAGCGATATGAAGGATGTAGATAATATGTGTAATATTGGGACTGCCGAAATTGAAAGACTGCTAAGTACAAAGATAAGATGAAAAAAGTGATGATCAAATAAATGTAAACTACCTTCTTGTTTTTTATTTTTTATATATGTTTATAAGTGAAAGTTGTGCCTGTATTATTTCAAGGATATAGAAACCATCTATTATTACTGTATTAAATATTGTCTTTTTTTTTAAATTTTATTATTTAGTCTAGTTGTAAGCACTCTTACATGACGTAGTTACCTTTGGTGTTTGTGAGAAGTACCTTTAAAATAACAAATAAAAATAAAGTAATTTTACCAGATAAATCATGAACTACAGTAAAAAAAATCCAAATCATTTGCTCTGAGATATGAGGAAACCATAAACGAATTTCAACCTCTAAATTTATTCACAAATTTCCATGATTCTCTATTTTTATTTCAAGCCTGTTCAATTTGATTCCCATAGTACAACCTTTTTGCCACGTTAACCACCTTTCTGTAAGTTTTACGGTATATTTTATATTAATTGATAAAAGTTTGATTATAGAACTTTTTGATATATCGCATAGATCTTAAGTTAGCAGCCGATGTTCTCAGACCCCTTGTGTACGATTGAGCCTCTTATGCTTTATCTTGACAATAGGAAAATAAATGTTAAAGTTATTGCTTGAAAGCAGATGAAAGTGCTCCAAAGGGTCTTCAATTGAAAATATTCTATTCCAGTCCGTTTGATTTCATAGCAACCCAAACTTTCTAAAATTTTCCTCAGTGAAAAGTCTGTCTTGTTTAAAGATTTTTCTCGATTTAGTAAATGTGATGGTTGCATTGTGTATGTGAAGCAAGATCTATTTATGGGCCAACAGCTCTTAAATGAAGGAGATCTCAATGTTAAGTCACCCTTCAAAAGAACAATGTGTTAGTGGATATCCTAGCGACATACAAAGTCTTCGGATTGACAAAGGAGATATTTACCCAATACCAAAACGTCATAGTACAGAGAGCAAGTAACTGATCAGAATCGAGTATGCATTTTTACAGGGTATATAAATATCGACCTAATTAAAACGGATGAAGATATTACGAATAATTATTTAACTATGATGCAGAGTCATGATTTTGTCAGACTAATAAATAAGCCAACAAGAAAAATAGGTACAGGAAACTCCTGCTTGGACCTTGGACCACTATTTTGTTAAATGTGAGAGTGAAATTTTCGGGGATAATACCACGAGAGCTTCAAAATTACCGATAATTTTTCACGATTGCGTGTTCTCTATAATTTCACGAGTCCGTAGGACGAGTGAAATTTGCAGAGAAAACACGCATGAGTGAAAAATTATCTGGTTCATTTTAAAGCTCAAGTGGTATTTAGAGGATTATTTCACGTATGAGAATGCACAAAACATGGAAATAAATATGTATTAAACGATTTGAATATCTTAACAATCAATACAAATAAATGGTTGCTCTCAGAAACTGTTTGTTTGTATCAAAAATTAGCATGACAACCATGTATACAATAACATCGGAGAATTGTCGCTGTAATTCTCTATAGTTAAACAAATGGAAAAGAGAATTTTCGCTGGAATTCTGAAAATCGTCACTTGTCTTATGGGATTTCTAACACATGAGTGGAATAATCAAACAAATTTATAACGTTATCATCATCATCATCCTCATCATCAATAAGCCTATTGTAAAATCCATTGCTGAACATAGGCCTCCCGCTAATTTTGCCACTCTTCCCTATTCTGTATCCAGTTTGTCCTTATTCTCTTTATGTCATCCGTCCATCTTGTTGGGGGTCGCCCTCTACTTCGATATGCCTCTTGTCTTGGCCTCCACTCAATAATCCTTTTAGTCCATCGTTCATCTTTCATTCTCGCAACGTGCCCCGTCCAGTTCCATTTTAAAGAAGTTACCCTCTTTACTGCATCTGTAACTCCTGTCCTTCGCCGTATTTCTCTATTAGGTATCCTATCTCTAAGCGAAATTCCCAGCATTGATCTTTCCATTGCTGCTTGTGTTGTTCTTATTTTATTAATAGACTTTTTGCTTAGTGTTCGGGTTTCGGCTCCGTACGTCATGACAGGCAGGCAGGACACATTGGTTATAAAGCTTACGCTTCAGACATATAGGAACATCAGACCTAAATGAGTCTCTGAGATTGCCAAATGCTGCCCATGCCAAGCCTAATCTCCTGCAAATTTCACAGGTCTGGTTATCTCGACCTATGCGAATTTCGCGGCCTAAGTATTTATAGCTTGTTGTATTTCATGGCGTTTCCGATTGGTAAATTCAGTGCGCACCGAGTTAATTTGCACCCTTTTAATCAACCTGTAGAAGAAAAAGACAGAAATAGAAAAAATTGCACTAGTTCCGCACTAAATCTACCAATCGGAACCGCCATCAGTGTCACCTAAAGGTATGTTTTTAGATACTACTAGATTTGTCATAAATTGGGTCTTTAATATGTTAATTTTTAGCCCAATTTGACCTGATGCTTGGTAAAGTCTCTCAAGAGATGTTGTGTACAGTACGGTCTGAAATTAAAACTATATCATCGGCGAATCTGAGGTGGCTGAGATTTTCGCCATTGACATTTACACCCATATTATCCCAATCTGTCCGTTTGCACATATACTGTAGCAATGTAGTAAATAATTTAGGGAAAATTGTATAGCCCTGTCGGATTCCACGATTTATATTAAATTTGTCGGTGTCGGCATGTAGTCAACATGGGGGTGGCAGTGTCGTAAATGTTTTTTTTCTACAAACGTGTTAAAAATGCAATTTTTAACACCCCCTCGAAGCATTAAAAATGTTACTTTATTGCACTAGTGTTAAAAGTCTTTAAGGCACTAGTGTTAAAAATGAAACATCAAAATTTGAAAGCAAACGTCAAAAAAAGTTTGTATTTTTAATTATTTACATTAATATTATTGGTAAAATTTGAACAACTGAGGAAGCTCCATCGGCCGCCTCCTCTATATTTTTCAAGGGATTGATGCAACCCTCTTTTTCTTGTGTATTTTGTTGCATTTTTAGCAAAAAGCTTACTGACCACGATAGACCATACGACAGACTTTCAAGAAACTGACGAGACATTTCATTACCTGTAAAACAAGGTGCTGGTTGTTTGAATTTTTTGACAAATATCAAATTCAATAATTTTACGTAGGAAAGATGCTTCCAATTTATTATTCATTTAAAAATCCAATTTGTCACTGGTTATTGCTTGTTATTGCCGTTTGTAGAAAAAATATTGTATGATATTTGTGTTAAAAGTATTTTTAAGGCACTTATGTGAATTGCAGAATTCGCTTCGCTCATTCTGCAAACTTTCACATGCGTGCCTTAAAAATGTACTTTTAACACCTGTATCATAAATAACTATTATGAGTGTTATGTTATGTAACGATGATTGATACAACAGTCCGCTAGAGCCAGTAGTAGTAGCTTGTGCTGGTCCACATTATCGAACGCCTTTTCATAGTCTACAAAGATCCAGTACTAGTGGTCTGTTGTATTCTACACATTTTTCTATTACGGATTTTATCACCTGTAGGTGATCGGTCTGGCTACGGCACTAAAATCACCTAGGAGGATTGTATATTTTTCCTGGTCTTGTTATATTGCTTTAGAGATATCTTCGTAAAAGGTTTCGACTTCATCGTCATTGTGTATTGATGTTGGGGCATATGCTTGGATAAGTTTCTGTTTCTCTTATTGATTTTTAGTAAGTACTAGGTATATGACTCTTGTTGAAATACTTTGGATTTTTCTTACATTGTTCTTATGTGTTTTATTTATGAACCTGGCTAATGAAATAAGCCGGCACCTAAGTAATTTAGAATTATTATTTCATGTAATTTTTATTTTGGGGGAAAACGGGAGTTTTGTTCAAGTGCGCGGGAGGCGGGAGGTTTAGTAAAAAAGCGGGAGCCTCAAGCCTAAATCGGGAGGGTTGGCAACCCTAAGTAGCCAAACCGTTGAACTTATGGAAAAATGTTCTGTATTAAAAGTTTTAGCATTTCATCTCGGCTATAACCCAAAATTATATCCAAGTATACAGGGTGTCTGAAAAAAGAGTAATCACAAGTTTTATGTTTTTTTTTTAAATGGAATACCGTATGTTTTAATCTGGCAAATAAAGCCTCTATGTGCTCTGTATTCAACTTTAAAATCGTATTTGGGCGAATGCAGCGTTGCCAAGTTATGATTTTTCGAAGAAAAAAAATAGACCAAAACATACTTACTTTTTTAAAATTGTCATATCTCCGCCACTGTATGTACAGGGTGTCCGAATTTGGATGGTTTTAATAGGAAACATCAATTTCTGAGCAAGATACAAAAAAATGAACCCCCCACTCCGAGGCTCAAATTTCATGAATTTTTGATAGATGCAAACCGCATTTTGATATCTTCAACCGTTTAGCCGCTAGAGGGCGATTCTCGATTTTGAGCAATAATGTGAAACCATCATAACCGATCATAACTTTTTTGTTTATGAAAATTATTGATTTCCGTAAAAACTTTCTAAAAGCACTTTTTCAAGCAGAATTCAGTGACGTTCTCAGTTTTTTTCTAGTTGGTCCCAACTCCGAGATATTGACCAAACTCTGGTTTTTTTCAATAGGACACTCTATATATTAATAGCTCATTAGAAAGCTCGGCTTTTTCTGATTTCAATGATATAAAGTTCGAAAGGTTTATCTCTAATAGTTTTCGAGAAAAAAAATTATTTCGATTTTTGTCATAAGAAGTAATCTGTAAGAAAAGGACTTTATATCTATAAGGAAACTGAGAAAGGTCTCTTTCTAACTCATTGTTTCTTATGACAAAAGCCGAAATATTTTTTTTTCTCGAAAACTGTTAGAGATAAACCTATCGAAATTTTTATCATTGAAATCAGCAAAAGCAGAGCTTTCTAATGAGCTATTAATATATAGGGTGTCCCATTGGAAAAAATCGGATTTTGGTCAAAATCTTGAAATCGAGGCCCAATAGAAAAAAACTGAAAACGTTACTGAATTCTGCTTGAAAAAGTGCTTCTAGGAAGTTTTTACAGAAATCAGTTATTTTTATAAACAAAAAAGTGATGAAGATTTCACAGTATTGCTCAAAATCGAGAATCGCCCTCTAGCGGCTAAACGGTTGAAGATATCAAAATGCGGTTTGCACCAATCAAAATTTCAAGAAATTTGAGCCTCGGAGTGGGGGGTTCATTTTTTTGTATCTCGCTCAGAAATTGACGTTTCCTATTAAAACCATCCAAATTCGGACAACCTGTACATACATTAATTTCCCTTCAAAATTTACATGTTATCTAATGTTAGCCTGGTTATTATTATTATTATTATAAAGTATTTATTGCAAAAATTCCAAACTACCATCAATATATAAACATAATTAAAAATAGGAACTACAACAAATACATTCACCCACAATAGTAGTCTCGCACGTGGGTTTAAGTATCTATCTACATTCACATATTTTATACATATTATGCATATTAAAAACACCTATAATTATAATTGTTAACAAATGCCCATCACCATAATACTACACATAAAGTTCTTGTTACTCACACATCAGAAAAAAAGAAGAAGAAATTAGTAAGATTATGTTATGCAGGTTGCTCCTACATTATCTTCATTTTTCTATTTAAGTATACAGGGTGTCCAAAATATTTGTCCAAACGCATCAATTTTAAATTCAATTTTAATTAGAATAGAATGTTTATTTCCAAAATGTACAACATAGTATACAAAAAAAAAAGCTTGCAAAAGCTATATGGAAAAAAGTTTAAATCCAATTTTTATCATACAATAAAAATTATTAAATTGAGTTTGGCTTTACATAAAGTAAGCAACAAGTTTACAGTAGGTACAAAGAAATGTAAAATACAAGTCAAATTGACAACACACAAACACTTTTTAAAAAAATTAACAATAAGGAAATATACAGTAGGTAGCCAGTAATAAATATAAACATTTTGGCAGTAGATGAAATTTCTAAACTAAAATGGTTAGGGGTTCATTAATGCAAAATTTAGAATGTATGGTTAAAAAATTCGTCTATATTATAAAAAGTGTGAGTATGTAGCAGATCTTTAAGCTGATTTTTGTAAATATTTTCATTAGGACTGTTAAGCAACTCACGAGGTAAGTTGTTTAAAATTTTTATGCCCATGTAACTGGGACATCTTCTATTTACTTCTAAAGTAAAGTTTGGCGGCAGAAAAGCATCATTACCTCTTGTGGAGTAGGTGTGAATGTCTGGGTGCATTGTCAAGTTTTCCCTTTCATTAAACATTAAAATTGTAGTCCTGTAGATGTAAAGGTTTGTCAAAGTGAAAATTTTGTTATCTTTAAAATAGGGTCTACAAGATTGCAACCTTCCAAGAGAAAATATGGCACGAATGGCTCGTTTTTGGAGAAGAAAGGTGTCTTTTGCCCCAACAGAAATGCCCCAGAATTCTACTCCATATTGTAAAATGCTGTAAAAATATGCATAGTAGACAGTCATTGCTACTTCCCTGCCAATATTCTGTTTTGCAGTTCTAATAGTGTAGATTGCACTACTCAAAGATTTGTTCAGTGAGGAGGTATGGTTTTTTCAGTTCAGTGCGTTATCCATGTATACTCCAAGAAATTTAAGATGTTGTTGAGAAGTGAATTGAGTTTTTCAAATATGCTGTGATAACCATAACATTATGGCACACACAATTAATTCATTATAAGCACTTATTTAACTTCTCAACTTGTCTGTTGAAGGCGGCTCTACAAGATTGGGACCTGAAAGTTTGGATTTTTTTTATTCGCTTTCGGAGTGTCATCATCAACTTTCTATTTTTGAATACTGACTTAGGATTTTTATTTGATTTCTCAATTGAAAAAAAAAAAAAAACATGTAAATGATGTTTATTCAAAAAAGGGTGAGGTGGAACGCCGAGTCTGTTTTTAGGCGCAATTTTTCCAATAGGGCGGCTTGAGCAGGAAATATACGAGGAGGAAATTAAAAATTTGGAACGAACACGTCTAACCTATAAAATTTTTCAAACATCCGAAAAACTTTCCAGGTAAAACTACCAAATTACTTTACTTTTCACCATTTTTTGTGCAAAGTTAAGGGAAAATCTTAATATCTCAAAATATTAATCAGATAGATACGGCAAATATGATATTTTCTGAAAGAGGACATTTTCAACTTTTCGATAGGAAAATAATATATTGTATTGTATTTGAAAAACTTAATTGAAATGGAATTTAACTCGGAATTTAAAATTGACATGTTTAGACAAATACTTTGGACACCCTGTATACTTAAATCGAAAAATGAAGATAGTTTAGGAGCAACTAAGGTAACATTAGATTACATGTAAATTTTGAAGAGAAATTAATTTACAGTGGCGGAGGAGAAATTAATTTACAGTGGCGGAGATATGACAATTTTAAAAAAGTTTGTTTTGTTCTTTTTTTTCTTCAAAAAATCATAACTTGGCAACGCTAAATTCAAGGCAAATACGATTTTAAAGTTGAAGACACAGCTCATAGAGGCTTCATTTGCCACATAAAAACATACAGTATTCCATTTGAAATAAACATAAAATTTGTGATTACTCTTTCTTGAGACACCTTGTATACTTGAAAATAATTTTGGGTTATAGCAGAGATGAAACGCTAAAACTTTTATACAGAACATTTTTCCATAAGTTGCACGGTTTGGCTACTATTGACCGAGGCGCGCTTGTTGGTGTGATGCAAATTTGCTTTGTTTTAATGTAAATAAAACCAGCATTGAATGATGAAACTGTTGAAAATAAACTCCTTACAACATTTTTAGGTCTGATCATAGACAATAAACTTAAATTTGAGGACCATATAAGGGCACTAAGTAAAAGGTTGTCTGCTGGTTGCTTTGCAACGAATAGTTTCCAACGAGCTTAGTTGTTCTACCGCAAAAAATGGTTTATCACTCACTATTTGAATCTCTTGTAAGATATGGTAGGTATAGCTTTTTGGGGATTTACAGGCAATAGTTTATCTCGGTATTTGTTTTACAAAAAACGGCAATTCGTTATTTGTGTAAAGTTGCAGGGTCGTGAACATTGTCAACCGTTATTTATTAGGGAAAAAATTTTAACTGTACAATGTCTATTTGTTTTAAAAACTGTGTGTCTTGTGCACAAGAAATATTCACGTTCGGAAACTCGGGATATTGGGTACAACATTAGAGTAAGTTCAAACACTAATATAGGCTTATCTATACCAAAGTCTGCTTTAGCCAAACACTCAATATTCCATGAGAGCAAAAAAATTTTTAACCATCTAAGTAAGGAACTTAAAACCATCAGAAACTACAAACTATTTTATATAAGTGTTGAGGATATTTTGTTGTAAAGGGCTTACTACAGCTTGGAGGACTTCTATAGTGACACTGTATGACTATACAGCCTTTTTTGTTTTTGAGTACTTTTGTGTTTTATCAATCAACGCTTTTATTTACATTTTATCATTTTAGTATAGTTTTAAGTATTTGTTATATTGCTTTGGATCACTGTCCTATTTGTCAAATTGTTTATAACTTGTTTGTATTTACACATTGTTGTACTATTGGTGATTTATTATTTTTCTGTTTTACTTTTAGGTTAATGCTTTGTCAATAGAATATTTTTTCTTGGATAATAAAGTATGATTGACTATGACTATCAGAATAAGGGTTGGTGTTCTGTTTGCCGATGATCCTGCTATAATTGTCTGGGGGGGGGGGGGGGTAACTGGGAGAATACCAAGAGAAAAGCAGAATGTGTGCTATAAAAAATAAAGGCATGGCTGGATGACAGTCTACTCTCACTAAATGTTGAGAAAACAAAATTTCTTGTCTTTTCACTCTCCTCACAAACATCGCCTACTTATCAAAGTATAAAACTACATGAAAATGGATGTATCTTGAATCACAACTGTACATAGCATTGTAGCATTATGCTTTTTAAGAACAAAAGATGATGAAGGTACCCCTCTCGGTAACCCTTAACTAAACATACTATATGTCAGTTTCACATATACTGGTTAGGTCCAAAGCTTTTCAATAATCTCCCTATTAATATTGGAGATAGACCTAGACCATATTAATAGATGTAAGAAAGAAATAAACTTGGAAATAAGGCTGTGGATACTCCAGCCAGAACAATAATAGATCTTATTATACTATTTGAAAAATTACCAACTAGGTGGGAAAATTAAACAGAGAAAAATATAATAGAGAATAGTTTCAAACATTATCTAACTTATTCTTATATTCTTATTGGTATATTTACAGAACTGCCTGAATCATGATTTTTTTTGTTTTTGCTATTATTGTTTTTTTATTTTAGTTTTTTGTTATTCTGCTATAGGCTCAGTTAGAATTTATAATGAAAGAGATAGACCCTGAGATAGGGCCTGTTTAGTGGAGTCATTTTTTTTTTGTCTGGCATTTTGAGGGATGAATGTGACTAGTTAGCTCGAGAGTTAGCTGATGAGAATATAAGTGGTTTTAATGCCTGGCTCCTGTTCGAAATGTCCACAGAAAGTTTCGCCAGAAAACTCGATTTCGAACTGTGATTACCATCTGGCGATTTTTCAGTGATATTTTCACAACAAAACCTTTCATTCTTTCGATTGCCAGACAAAAAGTAAATGCCGAAGGTTCTGTTCTTTTCTCTTGGAAGTTGACACTCATCCCCATTGTTTCAGCTATTGAAAAGCATCTGATATTTTTCATGGGTGAATTATTTATCAATGTCAATCTTTTATTTAAAAGCCAGAAAATTTCGGATCATTAAAAAAAAATTCTTCATGTAAATCAATTTTTTTCTTCTGCAAATTTTCGAACGGGAGGCCGGCATTAAAATCACCCATATTCTCATCAGCTTAGTAGCCACATTCAGCCCCCAAAATGCCAGACAAAAAAAAATGACTCCACTAAACAGCCCCTATCTCACAGTCTAAGAGTGCACAGAGAGAACTTGAAGTATCATTGTGCACTTAGGTAGCATCTCAACTTGTATACTTTTGTTACTATTAGTGTCAGATTATTAGAAATTTATTGGTCACAAAATAAGGTGTCCCTGAAGTATTCTATGCCCTGAAGGTTGATATCAGTTACACATACATGTGGTGCAAATGGCATCTTGCGACCAATAGGCGGCATTGTTTATGTTTCAAAGTTGACAATATCCTTATCTATCTTGGGAAAAAATAAACTGTACATTTTATTGGAGATTTTATTGAATGATGTAAAAAAATTTGCATCTTGCATCTTTCTGATCCGGAGTTTTACAGGGATTGAAGCTCATTTTCATTTACTTATAGAAGTGTACACTTTGTTTCACGAGGGTTTTTACTTTCAACATACTTTGCCTTCCTCTTTTAACAAAAATTGAATGCGTCATATATGAATTATTCTATGACAACCCGGTCACTTTTTTTTTTTCAAGTTATGACATTTTCGATGTATAGGCATTTGGGAAATGCATTTTTTCTTCTATAAAATGAAAAAAAAAACTCTATTTTCAGAAGTTCTGTTATTTATCCCCCCCAAGGTTGCTGGCTTTTGTGTTTTGTACAGTTTGTTGGAGCTTGATAGTCCCATTTAAATACATTTTTAAAACTACTGATTTGCACAACTTAATACTAAACAAAGCTTATAAACTAGAGGTTCACTTACTAGTAGAATTATTATTCAAAAGTTTACATAAGAGGCACGTTTTATCAGTCAGATTCAATCTCTCATTTTGGCTTAAACTACGGAATGACAATGGCCAGTTTTTTTCTAGAGACGGACTACCGCGTCGAAATAGCTGAAACATTATGGTTTTAGTCACTAATAATCGTTTTTTCTTATATTTTTTCGAAAAATTGTTTTAGGTTTGTTTTGATTTGATTTGACGCCATGTTGTTTTGAAAAACCTAACCTCAATTTTGCTGCTTCTTCTTTTTTTCAGCATATCCGAATTGGCTGAACAACACAACGATGATGGAATCAATAGGGCAATCCAAACAAAATGGCGGTCAATGCCAAAAAATTGGCGCCATAAATTTAATTTTAAACAAGCATGACATTTTTCATCAAAAAAACTGTTTTTCGTGTATTTTGTGATGTTTTAAGATGATTTTCAAGTGCTTAGAAGGATAATTTTCGTATTTTAAGATGCAAAGTTCTTAGTTTAAGAAATTATTAGTGGAAAACCCGGATGTTTGCAAATGCAAAAATTATGTTTTCTCTGTGACAAACCTTCACCTATTAAACATGTATTTAATATGCAACTCAATAAAACGTATTGTTCGTCGATTTTTATCTAACACGTTCCGTATGAGGAGCGAGGAGGTGAAGTATATGGCAAAAACAAGTGTGATGTCAGGTGACCATTGGCGTTCTAATGTAGGGTGTCACCAGCTCACATTCCTTCCGAGTATCAGATTAAAATCGACGGACTTTAGGTACTATCCAGGATTTGTTTCCTGTTTAGTTTTTTCTCAACCAAATCCTGATGTTTATTTTATTTGTCTGCTATTCAAGGTATCGACACAGGACACAAGTTGACAAGCGTCTGCGGATCACACGGAGGCAACGCCACGAATATGGTTGGAAGTGTACGAACGAAAATTTAAAATTTGGCACGAAGCGACAAACGGCGGTTCACTAGCATTTTTGTTTACCTTCTCTTTATTTATTTGACACAAAATTATTATTTATAATTCGATAGTTTGTCTTATTATCAATGACATGAGAGGGAGTTTCGAGAAAGTCTCACCTCCCCAAGAATTTAACATTTAATAATAAGGAAGACTTTAATGAGTAGAAAAGAAAATTAGAGCAAGATACCATCAGAGCACAGTTTATAAAATATAGAACTGTTAAGAGGAAAAATGGTACAATAATTATTTATTTTATTTATCGTCGAGATGGAAATTGACATAAACGCATTAAAACATTACGTAGGTATCACCGTATCACGCTCACATAAACAGGCTTTATTGAATATTGACTTATTATTTAATAGCCTCGCTCGCAAGCTCGCTCGGTCATAAAATTATTCGTACAATAAAGCCTTTCTTTATTGTACTTGATTTTAAATGCTATTTATATAAATAGCTATTATTCAACAATCTAGATTAAATACTGTCTTTCAAAATCTTACAAAAACAGCTTGGTTGTGATACAGCCTACAAATCAACTGTGAAGGGCGAAGGCGAAGGGCCATGTATACTTATCAATTATTTTTTTGTACCCGGGTCCCGCTTGATACCCCATCCCGAAAAAATTAATTCTCATTAGTCTTTCTAAAATTTTTAGTTAAATATCGATATTTCACGAAATGGAAATTGCAAAATAATCGTAGAATATAACAATAATATTCATCAGGAATCAGGATTCAGGACAAGGAGGCGGAGGCGTCAAAAAACAAGCAGCAAAAACGTTATGGGCGCTGTATTCGTGGCGTTGCCTCCCTGTGATCCGCAGACGCTTGTCACAAGTTGATGTGGCAGTGTTGCCAATTAGCGTGTAATTACACGAAATGCGTGTATTTTGATTAGCTTGCGTGTATTTTTCGAACATAAACAAAAAGCGTGTATTTTGCGTGTAATTTGAAAATTTTGACATTCTCTTTATTTTTGTTCTGTTTCACGGCTTTCAAATCTAAAGCCACCGCCCCATTGTGACATAGATAGGACTTGACGTTTCCTCTTCCAATGGCTCCTTGCATTCCCCACCATTATTTTTTGTTTGTAAAATGATCTGTCAAGTGACTACTCTTATGGCTAAGCTCAAAACCAAAGTCGTTTTCTCGCATCCACTTTTTTCAAAACAGGTTTGAACCAATGTCAAAAAAGTGGACGCGAGAAAACGGCTCAAGATTTCAGGAAACTAAAATACACACTACTTAGGATTGCTTATCGGCCTCGTTTATGGAAATGGGTTGCCTGGATAACTCTATGACGTCATCTGGGGTGCCCTAACATAATGCAAATGTTCATAAGGCATCCCAGATTCGGCATCAAGTTACCCATTACCAGAAAACCTTGGGAACCTCGTCAAGACGAGAAACGACACGGTGCCTACGTCATCACTGGTGTTTTGCTATGGTAGGAGCTCGGATTTGAACTACACAGGCCTTATGAGGATAGCCTATCCTGTAGTAGTAGTGTGTATGATCCTTGCAGGAAACTGAGGTCCGAAAGTATCCAGTTCTCCAGAAACCAAAGTAAAATAATTAGTAATTTGATTACTTTAGGGTCGCGTTTTTGTCGTTGCCACATCTTTATTTTTGGTTAAGAAGCTATAAGCTATGATCAGGAGCATTAACCCTCAGATTTGACTAGATTTGACCCATTTCCCAAAATCATTATTCACAAAAAAAATTATACTTGCTTCTTGATTTTGCAAAATAGGTACCAAAGTCGTGTGTAAAAATCGTGTAATTGTGAGACTGAAAGCGTGTAAAAACGTGTAATTTGACCAGCATATCGTGTAATTTCAAAAAATCAGATTGGCAAAACTGTGATGTGGAGGATAATAAATGGCTTGGATCCATACACCATACACCGTTTATGTAGAGAGAGACTTTTTGGTTTTTTAATATGGATTTCTTCAAATTTTTTCTCTTTTGCTACAATCCATGTCCCATGAAACGCTAAGCTAACAAAGTACAGACAAATCGTTTTTCTCCATTAAAAACCTGGGTTTTGTCTGTCCAGGAACGGCATGAAACGAGACTTTCTCGCGATTAGAACGGCTCCCACTAAGTACAATACATAACGTATGCATTTTCCAAAAAATTAACACTTTACAGACTTTAGACAAATTAAAAATCGCAATAAAACGGCATTTTTTTTTAAATAAAAAGGCATTGGCCTTCATTTTGAATTTCTTTTTGACAGGTCGTTGCTTGCCCTCTTTGGTAGCTAATGCCACGAAACTGAAAAAAGTGAAAAACAACACGTATATGACGTGCGTCATATTTAATTTAATAATTATTTAGATTTTTTTAAATAATACAAAACTCGGGTGAAACTCTTTTTTTTCTCCTTTAATTACGATGGTCGTTAGTGAAAAACCTTCAAAAAATGAAGTCGAAGCACCTAAAAACGAGCCCATCCCATTGGCACCCATCACCTTAGAAAGTGAGTACTCATTTTTAACACCCATCTGTTTACATACAAACTCCATATACCCCATTTTCAGTATTGAAATTGATAAAAGACGCCCAACAACAGCACGGTTTGAGGCACAGCGACTACCAGAGGTACAGGGGCTACTGCTCCAGGCGTATCGGTAGGCTAAGAAAAGTTTTAAAAATCCCCCAAGGGGACAGGAGGCACTTCAAGAAACGAGATGTGACCGAGAGTCACGTTTTGAGCCCCAAGGCTGACGAGAGGTACCTCCAACTGCCTCTGATGTTGGCCGAAAGGTGTTGGTCTTATGCTATGCAATTGAGGCAGGAATCTAATACTGAGCCTAGGAAGAAGTTTCACTTGGTTCAGAAGTTGAGGAAGGCTTGCGTGTATGCTTTGCAATTAGATGAACTTTGCAAGGTAAAGAATCAAAATAACTACAGTAGACTCTTGATTATCTGAGCTAGCGTGAGCTGTACTGTAGCTTGGATAATCCTGATTTTTTACATGTATTTAATATGCAACTCATTTAAACATACAAACACAAATACATATGTGTACGTATGCAGATAGAAATATAATATCACAGTTTGTGCTTTCCCCTACAGTGGCGGCTCGTCAGAGGAGGCAGGGGATTTAGTTTAGTTTAGTTTAGTTTATTTTATTGACATACTATGCCATTTACATGCTGGCCGTAAATCGCCGCTGGACTTCTCAGAGACTCGATCTTACATTTTTGAATAGCAGTGCCTCTGCTGTGGATGTTGTCGGTTGTAGGATAAACTTTAATTCTTTTGTCGTTTATTTAATACTTGTGTATATCCCACCACACAGTGCAGCTGATTTGGAGGAATTTGTGGACTGCATACTGACTGTAAATGATTTGTTTGATAGCAATTTAATTATTTTGGGAGATTTTAACATACCTAATTATGTGAGCAATAATAATATCGATCCCAAATGTAACAAAATTTATAATTTGGCAAATATTTTGAATGTGAAACAAGCAAATAGTGTTACTAATGTAAATAATCGATTGCTGGATTTAGTATTTTCAAATATAGCTTGCGACATAGTACGTTACGGTGATGCACCTTTAGTCTATGAGGACACTCATCATCCATCTCTTTTCATAACTTTCAATGCTAGGCATCCATCGATTAATAATTTTCCTATTAATAAAAATAGTCCTAGGGAGTTCAACTTCAGGAAAGCCGATATTCGGCGTTTATATAACTTGATGCTGGAAACTGACTGGTTACCAGTACTTGAATGTACAGATGTCAACACTTGCTGTGTAACACTTAACCAAATAATTGGGAACATATTTGAATCTTGCGTTCCGTCAAAGGTCAAACGCCGCCGTCGCTTCCCGCCTTGGTTCTCGAGCGATTTAATAAAAAAATATATACAAAAAAGAGAAAGCACATAAAAATTATAAACAACATAAAACGCAGTTTTACTACCAAAGACTTTGTGCGCTTAGACGTCTTATTCATACTCAAAGTGACCTTGCATACAGAGAGTATATAAGAAACACTGAAATGAACCTCTGACCCTTCAGCCTTTTGGACGTTTATAAAAAGTAAAAAGGGACATACTGGCATTCCTGGTAACTTGAGGGACGACAACAGTGAGTATGCGGATCCTCAGAGCATTGTTGATGCGTTTGCAAATTATTTTAGAGGCGTATACATTAATTCTTCTCCTAACAATGAGACTGAATCCGCCATGCTAAACTCGAATATAATAAATATACATTCAATAACTTTTCAGGACATTATAGCTGCCAGTAAAAGGCTGAAGGATAAGTTGACATCCGGTGTTGATGGAATACCCAGCTTCATAGTGAAAGACTGCATTGGTGTCCTTTCTGCTCCACTTATGCATGTTTTCAACTTAATTGTTGTTATAGGTATTTTTCCAGATACCTGGAAAACGGCAAAAATTATACCTGTTTTCAAGAAGGGCGACAACACAATAATAAAAAATTATAGACCCATCTCAATCCTTTGTAACTTTTCTAAGGTATTTGAGATTATTATTTACAACAAACTGTATCCTAAGGTTAGAAAAGAAAAAGAAAGATTATGTAATTCTGGTAGCGGGTGTGAACAATCTGGATGTAAGATGCAGAGATTACGTCGTGCTTGCAAATAAATGCTTTCAAACCAATTTACTTTTATGCTCTATTCCGTTAAAAAGCGATCTATCAAGTAAAGTAAATATTTTGTCTCATATAAACAAAAAAATCCAGTACGTAGCGGAACGATTGAAACAATATTCTGCCAATATAGACATATTAGTAGATCACTCCAGTGATTATCTCGTTGGCGATTTCACTGAGCAGGGAATATATCTGAGTAGATATGGTCTTGATAGATTTTCAAGTAGAATAAAAGAAGGAATAGATAATTTTGGTCTTCATAGGAATACAAATTTGAAATTTATAGAGTTTAATAATGAAGAACCTGAAGTAACTATAAATTTGACTACTTGTGGGACCGATCAGCAGTCTGAGCGGGCTTTTTTATAGATAGATTTGCACGACCAATTTTGCGTCCTTGTCCCAGGTCGCCTGTGAGACACTGGACTTTAGGGGTCAATTGGATGTCATTTATACAGACTTCCAGAAGGCTTTTGATCAAATTGACCTTTATATACTGCTTCGTAAACTCTAGAACTTTGGCGTGTCGCAATCACTCTTACTAATGTTAAAATCTTATCTATTTGGACGCACTCAGTTTGTTGAATATGAGCATTTCCGGTCATCGCCATATGTCGTCTCTTCGGGAGTGCCACCGGGATCCAATTTGGGACCCCTGCTTTTCCTAATCTTCATAGACGATCTTCTCGATGCTATTAAGTGTCCGAGGCTGGCATATGCCGATGATTTGAAATTGTTTAAGAGAATTGATGCCACATCAGACTGTGACTATCTTCAACAGGATTTGTCTTTATTATATGGATGGTGTCTTAATAACAGACTTGTACTAAATGTATCAAAATGTTTTGTTGTTAGTTTTGGTCGCAAGAATAATCCATTGATTTATGAGTATGCTTTGGATGGTGAGGCGTTGGGAAGGCCTGAGGATGCCATTCGAGACCTGGGCATTTTGTTCGACTGTAAACTTACATTTATACCTCAAATTGCTAAGCTTATCCCAGTTTGCTCTGGGTCACTTGGTTTTCTCATTAGAAACTGTAAATATTTTTCGGACATACCCACTGCCACTATCATATTATTGTATAGCGCGTTCATTAGATTGAGGCTGGAATATGCCGCGGTAATTTGGAACCCTATTTATAACTGCCATATACAGGCCATTGAGTAGTTGCAAAGACGTTTTTTGAAGTACCTAGCTTTTAAAGAGGATGGTGTGTACCCCCCGAGAGGTTGCGATCACAGACTGCTCCTACAAAGATTCAATTTGCCATCTTTAATGACAAGAAGGAAAAGTCAGAGCCTCAAATTATTGTATGGTCTCACTCATAATACAACCGATTGCCCGTTTCTTCTTGGGGAGTTGCCATTCCGTGTTCCTCGCCCCGAGTCTCGGCATGCTTCAGCTTTCTATCTCAGCGCAGCAAGATCCAATATCCTTATGCAGTGTCCGATATATTTCATGTGTACAGTCTTCGATTCACTGTCTCATCAATGTGGTATACATGCTGACACGCTGAATAGTATTATTGAGTCTCTCTTACGTGTAGAGTGATTGATTTTTTGGTTCTGTTGATGTTATTATTGCTAATGGTGCTGCTGCTTATATTATTTTGGTCGTATTGTTAGTATTCCCAATGACGCTTTTACTGATATTGCTATTGTTATAATTAGTGTTTTAATTTATTATAATTGAAGACCCTGATGCAAGAAGGGGATAAGTAACAATATGTTAATTTTCCAGGAGAAGCAAAAAAAGTTTTTTTTTCAAAATTAAATTTTATGTTGATCATAAAGAATGGCCAAACTAGTACAACAGCTATATATGATTTAAACAGCATTTGACAGCCAAATAAGAATGCTATTAAGCAAAAAAAAGTTGTGGTGCAATAATGGGATAAGTTTAAAACTTTTTATAATGTAATTTACAGCAAGTGCAAGAAGGGGATAAGTTACATTTAAACCATTTGCAGCAAAAAAGTAATTATTATTCAATGTGTATCAACCTCAGATGAATAAAAACTGAAGTAATATGCTAATAATTTTAACATAAAGTCAAATGTTTCTTATGAGAATAGCCAACTATCTCAAAAATACATAGTTTTAAAGAAATAAAAATAGTGTGATCAATCAATCAGACTCAAAATCACCAGAGATATTAGTGTCTTGTGACATTTCCTACCTCTGCTAGAACTTGAAGGCAGGAACTCACTGCCGGAACTTTGAAATGGTTCATTCTCTTTACTGAACTCATAATAATGTCCTATGATATTTCAAATAATAAAAAATAACGCAATATTTTAATGCACCGCACCCTTACTTAGGTATCAGGTTAACTTATTTTTACTGTCCAGAAAGTTGTCTCTGGTTCAACGGTTTTTTGGTGACTACCTGACTGAGGTCGTATGCACACATACCTTACCTGCTCATGCAAACAAAATAGCCGGTGCATTAATGGGACAAAATTTCCCACATAAAAATAATACTAAATTTGGTGCAAGAACGGGATATGTTACACAAATCTTATCCCATTATTGCACCAGACCCTGGGGGATATGTGGTTTGCTATCATAATTCAGTATCTGTTAAGCATACGTATCCCATACTTGCACCAGGCAAGAAGAGCAACTTTTTAAACCTAAATATGCAGCTATCTCAATTTTGCAGATTTATGCACTTATCCCCTTCTTGCACCAGAGTCTTCAATTGTAATTAGTATTTTGCCATTATTGCATTATCACTTTTTTTTCTCATTCTTTTTTATTATTTTATTTTATTTTTATTTTTATTTTTTCTTAAAATTAACTTCAATTTGTAATTACTGTTTATGTTATTTACTACCAATTTATTTATTATTTATATTTATAGTATTTCCTCTAAGTGGGTTTAAGTACCTGTTGGAAATAAAGACTATTTATTTATTTATTTATTATTATTTATTTATTTACAAAATTCAATTACAAACAATTTCTTAAATGTAAATCTTAATAATTAATTATCATTATAAATCAATTAATATTATAATCTAGAATCTAGGGATAGACAAACGCAGAAACTTATAAAATATTATACAACTAAGATAACAGATTTTTCAATTTATTTATTTATATTTTTTTTATTTTTTTTTATTTTATTGTTTACAATTATGTTGAAGGTATTTTTTTCTTTTTTAGTTTTAACATTTACAATTATGTTGACAGTATTATCACATAAAAACTATACACACAATATCCTATCAGTTAGATTTCCAATAGGACATTGATAGAATAAACGCTAGGTCATATGTTATCAAGATTTTTTTTAAGAAGATTTTTAAAGCTATTAACGCTAATGTTGAAAATATCAACATCAAAATTTTCTAAAAACACATTAGCACACCTGCATGATCTGTCCATTGCTGAATTATATCCATAGTTAGTTCTGTGATATCTAACTGCAAATAGATTATTTTGTCTAGTATTCCTGACAGGTATATGAAAATTTATTCTACTCAGAAGCTTTGGAGACTCTATAATGTTGTTAATTATCTTAAATAATATGCACAAGTCGTAGTATTTTCTACGATTTTCAAGCTTTGTTAAATTGAGTAATGAATACAGCTGGTCATAATCGACAGAGTCTGCAGGAATGCTTAACTTATACGCTATAAAACGAAGAAACTTCTTCTGTACACGTTCAAGTCTATTTTTATGTATTTCATAGAATGGGGACCATATTGTACAGCCATACTCTAAAATTGATCTTACAATTGCAATATAAGCATTTCTCAATGCAAAAATGTTGGAAAAGTCTTTTAATAATCTTATAATAAAACCAAGCAGTTTCATGGCTCTGTTTGCTATAAACTCAATATGGTCCGTGAATGTTACTTCCCCATCTATGTAAACACCCAAATCTTTAATTATTGTCGGTCTCTACAGTTGAACATTGTCCAGCAAATAATCAAATAAAATTACATTCTTATTACGAGTGAAGGTTAAATTTTTACATTTGTTCACATTCAATAATAAGTTGTTAGATTTACACCAGTTGGAAAATTTATTAATTTGCCCTTGCAAGACGTGGCAATCTTCCAAGTTATGAATAACTCTAAAAAAATTTAAGTCGTCGGCCAGAAGAACGAACATACATGAATCCAATATTAAGGCAATGTCATTAATAAAGATTTTAAACAATAAAGGAGATAAGTGTCCTCCTTGTGGTACACCTGATGGGACAGAGAATTCGGTAGAGACAGAATTTTCAATTTTAATGGCTTGCCTTCTTCCAGTAAAATTACTCTGCAACCAAGAAAGCATAGACCCGTGTACACCCATACCTTCAAGCTAAGCCTCCCCAAAAAAATTGAAAATTAAATCTCAATATTTTATCCCTAATTCCTATTTAATATGTATTATAATTCACAAATTACACTTTCCAAAATTCGATATTTTAATATAATTTGGAACAATCTGACATTATTTCAAACAATTCCGCGCCTCCATAACAAAAATCTGTTCCTTGCCCGCAATTTTACCATTAGAAGTCGACCGGAGGCTTGACTCTCATATGCTTCCCTGAAATCTAGCATTCAAATGGACCGCGAATCTCAGCGACCAATAGAAATGCCGGAAACATGTCGAACCATTCCTGGCGTTCAGGCACCATCGGATCGCGGAGCGGCTAGCCGCAACCTTTGATTGCAAGGTTGGAAACAATGGAAACTGCCATCGTTGCTTTTTTATCTCTTTTTTATGCATTCGGAGTTCCATGTCACTTTTCTATTCGGAAGTCGTAGATTATTGATTGATATTTTTTGTCGTCAGATGCATTTCATATTATTGTGCAATTGTGTATCTTTCTTGGATTTTATATGTAGGTACCTATGTATTTTTTATTTTTCGTCAAAATTAATTTTTTAGCGTTAAAACGAATTAAAACTTACTCTCGAAGTACCATGTCCCAAAACAGACTAACTAACGTATCTTTTGTTTCAATTGAAAAAGAATTTGTATCCAAAAATGTGCGAAGATGGCCAGTTTTATGAAGAAGTACCTAATAGATTATTTAGCGAATAAAAAAAAACGACGAATTCCGCTCATTTTTAAAATTCAATAAACTACATTGATCACAACGAAAAAGGAACACTTCAGTAATTTATTATAATTTATTTATTGCATTATAAAGAAAAATTTCTGTTTTTCCAGCAGACACGCAATTCCATATGAAACCAATAAAGGCCCCCACACACTACGATGAAACATGACGGTTTTCATCGCCGCGATGAAACACGTCGTTCCAGAACTGAAGTGTGTGGTAGAAAACCGTCGTGTTTTTCTACCACACACTTCATTATTTATCCAATCTACATCAAAATTTGGGGAATATTTCGGAAAATATAATCTATTGACGAAGAAGGGTTCTTTAGTTTATCAGATAGTCTTAGAGCAGCAGATAGTCCTGAAGAAATTGATAGTTCACCTCTCAGGTTAATTACTCAGCATGCGAATACGGAAAATATATACTTATGATGTTTCTTTTCTTGAGCATTTATGGTTTTTATTGAATTTCAGATAAATTCTTGAGGACGTAGACACTCAAAAAAAAATTGCCTGCTGCCAGTGGTTACCGTAGTTCATTATTATTTTTAGCCTCCTCACTTGAAATAGTCACGAGCCGCCACTGACCAGAACAATATTTGATACACCGTTGATCTAAAAATACAATGACTGTTTCCATGTTTTAGTACAAATTTGAAAAGAACATTTCAATGCCCAAACTCCTAATCCTAATATTGTCTCAACATGGCAGAAAACCTTACAATTTACCAAAACGATCTTTTTGGTTGAATTTGCAGTCTCTTGTTCAATACAATATGTTAATTTTCTTTGTATAGGTACATATTTACTAGGTATTTCTTTTGTTACACCTTTATCAATCAAACATCAGTTTCTTATTCTATGGTCAGTTTTTCGTGACAATAAAAATTTCACATTACCTGGAAAATAATTCCAATGTTTTGCAATGTGTTAGCTCTCCAACGATATTGCTGAGTAATATTCGAAGGTAATATTGAAATGAGTGACATAGTGACGTCTTGGAATCCCTAAAACATCAAAATACTGGCAAAGCCGTCGGGCCCGATGGTGTTCCATCATTTATATTTAAAGGCATCCAAGAAATAATGTCTGAGCCTTCAAACTTACACATTTCCAGATGAATGGAATAGCTAAAGTGTGCTCAATTTTTAAAAAAGGAGATAAATCAGATTTCTTCAACTATCATCCAATCATAGCATCCAATTGTCGTGCTGTCAACGCCTGCGTCAAGATATTCGAATCAATTACTTATAACTTCAGGGTTTTTCGGAAAAGTGGGATCAAACTTCTAGGATAAAAGTTTCAACAAAATCGGATTTTCGAAAGAATATTTTAAACACACTCCTAAAATAATTTAAGAATCGCAGACAGGATGCTGATAGGTCTGTAGTTTGTTACATCATTCTTGCTGCCTGACTTGTAAATAGGACTAATGAGGACAACCATGAGCGAGCTTCCACATTTCTGGAAAAAAAAAACAGAAGTTGAGGATTTGGTAAACATAATAAATAGAGGGAGATACAAAGTGTTACAAGATTTTAGTACTTTGTTACGAATACCATCAGGTCTTGCAGACTTGTTGATGTCCACTTGTGTTAAAGCCTTCTTAATTCTGCTGTGTCTATGACAATGCTTGAAACATTCTCAAATCGATCAGCAATCAGAAACATTTCCTTAGGAATAGTAAGTACCCTGATTGAATTGAGATAAAGTTCCAGAAAACCTTCACATTAGTGCCTATTTTTTACAATGTGTTAGCTCTCCAAGGATATTGCTGAGTAATATTGAAATGAGTGATGGAAAGCTGTCGGGCCTGATGGTATTCCATTATTTATATTTAAAGGCCTCCAGGAAATAATGTTTGAACCTTGAAACTAACACATTTCCAGATGAATGGAAAAGCTAAACTGTGTCCAATTTTTAAAAAAAGATCAGATATCTCCAACCGAGTCTCTAACTATAATCCAATTGCCGTGCTGTCAACGCCTGCTAAGATGTTCGAATCAATTACTTATAAATATATTTATCCATCATTGCATTGCAGCATACCATATCAATGATTCTTAATGTTTTTTTTTTTTTTTTCATTCAGTTGGAAAGGTGTGATGCTAGAACCCAACTAGAATCGCAAGCCTACGTAGCTTGGATCCATGGTTCTTTACAGTTTGAGCTTGAGCTGTGGGTCAAGGCCACTGAGAACTTAAAAAAGGCCCAAGTAAGCATTTAATTTTAAAAAAAAAAACACACACACAATGTCAATGATTGAAATCTATCTTCTTGAAGGTTATTTATGAAAAACTTGCTTCAACCCTTTCCGAAGACGAACAATTACCCTACCGACAAAGGGTAGAAGAAATAGCTCCCAGCCTGCGTTATTGTGCTTACAATATTGGAGATGAGAAAGCTGTTAATTTATTAGAGCTACGAAGTCAAGGTAGAAAACCTACACACAATAATTTATTTACTAATAATTTTTTGCAGGTGTTTTAGAAACGTTTGATGCTTTAGTCTCGCAAACAAAAGAAAAAACTGCCGCAGTTTTACACGAAGTCACTTGGTTCGGCTTGAACGTTCCCATAAAAATCGAAAAAGTGCGTCTATTTTTGCTCAGCATCGAAGCCCTAGATGATTCATTGAAAAATGCCGAAGACAATCAAGCCAAAATAAAAATACTCGAAAATCTGTTTATCGATTTGCGCGACGTGATCACTTTGACTAGGGAAAGTGCCCGTACCGACAAGCAGGATCAGCTGCTATTGGCCTATTTGTTGTCTATTAGAATCGAGCGCACTTCGCAAAGGAATTTGTTGCTGTTGCAGCAAACTAAAAAGTCACAAGACTGTGTCAGGTAAAAATAAACTAATCAAATCAAAAATAGATAATCTTGATTTTTTTTTCTTAGATTACTGGACATAAACATCCAACAAACAAGCGAGTTGTCTCAAAACGAGTCAATCAAAAACAACAAAGTGGCTCAAAAGCATTTCGAAAATCACTTGTTAGCCTACAAGGCCATAAGGTCCTATTACCTAGCGAAAACTCACGCAGCTGCAAAACGTTGGAAGGAAGCTGCAATTTTATTCGACTGCGCACATGAAGCTGTTAAAAACCTTAAAATCGACAACTACATAGCGGAACTGGCCCAATATTTGACAACAGTCAAGCAAACAGCCGAAATTGAAGTTGTCAATTCCAAAGCCAACTATATTTTAGACAGTCAAGAAGACCAAACCATCATTGTGCCGCAGAAAGTGGTGAAATCCAAGAAGCCGCTCATTGAGAGGCTGGACGAGTTCAGAGAAGAACCACAACTCTTGTCCAAAAATCCCAATTTGGTATCGTTGCCGCCTAGTATGGAACCGGTGCCAGCTAAGCCGCTGTTCTTCGATTTGGCTAATAATCTAATCGAATTTCCGGATCTTACTGAAAAGCTGGAAGGCCAAACCAAGACCAAACAGGCCGCCGGGATTTCTGGATTCGTTAAAGGCTTATGGGGATGGGGGTCCAAGAAATAGATTTTGTTTTTTTGAATTTATAAGATAGGAGGGGGTTGTTTTTTTTTATTATTATTATGTATCAAATTGCTCATAATATAATATATTAGACAAATTCTGTGTTTGTTTTACCCGTTTGCTTTGATAAAGAGATGTTATAATTCTTATATCAATAAAGCTATTTTTGACTTTGACTTTAAGTGTACAAAAATAGTATATTTCCTAATTATTGCGAAAAGTGCCACTTTTCCGCACACGATTTCAATTGGCCAGGCAAACAAGATAGGAAAAAAGACTTTCCAAGCCAGCAGTTTCACGTCAAATAGTCGTTTTATAAAAACTTAGCGATTGTACCTGTTATCCGATACCCGGAGCTGTCAGATACCTACTTCAAGAAAAATATTCTAAATTGTGCTTGAAGTTATTATAAGTACTTGAAGTATTTTTGAAATTAGGTAAAGTACAGTGGATAAACGGTACCTATACTTGGTACTTGAACTATTTTTAGCAATTTACAATCATTTTACTTGATCTCATCAAGTACATGGACTTGAAATATATTGGAAAGTACTTCAAACACATATAAGTACATACTTGTGTACATCAGAAGTACTACAAAAACAATGAAAGTATTGCAAGTACTTCAAAAGTGTACTTGAAGTACTTTATTTTTTTTAATATTAAAAGCAGGTAACACGCACATTAGAGGGTTGTTGGTTAATTTTTGACTAGGTTCCAAGAAAAATAATAAATGAAAAAATTGTCATGTTCTATATATTTATAAAAAAGACCTATTACCTATAATGTATTTGATGTATGTACAAGTACTTGAAATACTTTAAGTTAAGAAATCTGAAAACTTCCAGTACTTTTAATAAGTACTATGTAGTTGGAGTTCATTTGAGAAAAATATGTATTTTGTACTTCAATTACTTCTATAAAACTTGAATACTTATTTGTTGTACCCCGTACCCCAAGTACTATAGTAATGTACACTTGTAGTGACAGGTGACAGCTCTGCCGATACCTTCTTTGAATTCGATACGAGTAAAAGTATCGTAATGTTGGTATCAATACTAAGATACTTGATATCGAAACCAGAATATCGATAGTCTCCCATATCCTTATTTACCCCTCGTTTTTTGTCTAACGTGACTTCACCGATGAGTTAGCTATCTTTGCTTAGTGAATGGAAAATGACAATGACGGACATAGAATGGTGGATCCAATGAAGGTGGATCCTTCGGTTAAATTTGATGAGAAAAAACGCCGGTGTCGGATTCTATTTACGAGTCGATTCGAAATTCGTATCGAATTGTCAAAATAGCGATTTTATTTTTCGATACGTATTTACACGGTACGTCCGGAGCTGTCGTATTCGATATCGAGTGTGATCAAGGATGGAGTGTGATAACGGACAATTCGATTCGACTCGTAATTCTTTAGGCGATTTCGGCAAGCTTTGGTACCCTGTTTGGTCTGTCAAATGCATACCAACCAATTTCGGATACGAAAATGATATCGTCACCTTGACTTTAGTTGAGTTCGGAACAGTGGCGGTTCGTCTATATGGGCAAGGTGGGCACCGCCACCCTGGAGAGAAAATGCTTCGGAGTAGGATTATCTTTGCTTTAATACAATATTTGAAAAGGCCACGACCTTGAAAATCTAAACAAAAATGCCCATGGCTGTTTTTTTATTTTTGTCGCCCACCCCTACTTGGACACCACGAGCCGCCACTGGTTCGGAATGGGATTTTCGTGCAGTGTTAGTGCGGTGTTCGTGTAGTGCAGTGTTATATCACGTGATGAAGGTGTAATCGGCGGTGTACACCGAATACACTATCATTTTGTACCGAGTAAACGGTGTCCCACCATCTTCACACCATTATCGGACACCAAACTATTTCCAAACGCAAAAAAAGTGTACACCAAACACTCCTGTCAGTTAAAAACGCTATAGTGTCAATAATGTAAAAAGTGTCGACACTTTCTACCATTCTGAACTCACCTGTAGGTATCCTTTTTGGTCTGTCAAATAATAGGATACCGTGGTCAGCAGCACGGTTCTTCTCATTTAGTATAGTGCTATCTACGTCTATTTTCGTTTTGTCTTGCTCTGGGAAATGTAAATAAATGGAATATTGATTAGAATTTGAATAATTTGAAATTTTTAACAAATATGTCTGTTTTTTCGCCTTCATCTTCCCGTTTTCTCGTATTTTCTGACTGCCAAATATTGTTTAACAATCATTTGAAAAATAGCTTTGAACGACAGATATAGGGGTAACTTTTTTGCTGAATGAATTATGGAATAAGCTTTACATTTACAGAAAACGCTGAGTTAAGCCGCTTTCCAGCTGACGCTTTTGAGCACGAAATCGAGCTTTTGCGCGCGCAAATGCTTCAAGCGCGTGTTCGTGTTCCAGCCGTACTGCGCTTCGAAAGCTGCTAACTTTTGCGTTTCAAACACAGAACACTGTGCTGCACCGTGCTTGAAGCACACAGCTGGAAAGCGGCTTTAGCTAATAGGTTACTCAAAGGTACCATCGTCACCAAAAGTAACTGGGACAGCATCACATTAGCTCTTGTCTTATTATATGAACTTTGTTTGAAAGTTTTTTCAGGTAATGACCAACGTGCAAATCAGGGACGAGAGTCCCTGTTTGGGAATCGACCCACTGAGTAGTGGACCCCGCATTCCCGTGCCAATCCTTGACGCGTTTCGTCCTTGTTAGGACTCATCAGAAGGACATAGGCTGAAGCTCCCTGTTCAAGCAAAATTGAACTTCGTTGACCAATCAGAAACAACTACTCCGAGGGCAAATACCCCTCCCGGCATTGAACTACACTGATTGGTCTGAGCTTTCGTTGGCAATGAAAATTGTTTGAAAGTTTTTTCAGGTAATGACCAACGTGCAAATCAGGGACGAAAGTCAATATTGCTTGAACAGGGAGCTTCAGCCTATGTCCTTCTGATGAGTCCTAACAAGGACGAAACGCGTCAAGGATTGGCACGGGAATGCGGGGTCCACTACTCAGTGGGTCGATTCCCAAACAGGGACTCTCGTCCCTGATTTGCACGTTGGTCATTACCTGAAAATACTTTCAAACAATTTTCATTGCCAACGAAAGCTCAGACCAATCAGTGTAGTTCAATGCCGGGAGGGGTATTTGGCCTCGGAGTAGTTGTTCCTGATTGGTCAACGAAGTTCTATATGAATTTTATTGTCAAATATTTGTCAAACTATGCATTAAATGCATTGAAATGAATGACAGTAGAATTAGTCCAGGAGATTATTATGCATTATTTGTGTCCCAGATACTTTTGGTGACGATGGTACTGTCTGGACAGTGCTGATTCGTGATTATAGATTTTAGTCAGTGCAGTCACTCCCAAAACTCGAAGAACAACAAAAAGTTAGGTTAGGGCTCGTCTAGTTGTTTCTTCCTCTCTCTCATGACCATTAACGAATTCGGAACAAAATGGTGTCTTGCGTCTTTTCTATGACGTTGCAGGTACCAATTGGTTAACCAAACGGTATACCAACCAAAGCTTGCCGAAATCGCCTTTTTTTTTGACATCGACGTCAAATGGTGGTTTCGTATCGATAATCGATATGCATCTTTATTGAGAGCGTATCGATGTGCCCGTGTACCCTCCTCTCTAATCTAAAATCTAGTAGGCGGTAGGCGTATCGGATGCGCATATGTGTACAATATAAATATGTATATTTTATATTGTTGTTTATTTCATTATTTGTTGAACAATACATAATATAACTATTTAATTATCGTGTTTTAAGATTTAAACAATTTCTATAATTGCAATCAATGTGTTTAAAATGAGTGCCAGCATGCAGCATAGCAGAAATCGATCAAGGTAAACCAACCCCTCTATTTATGATGCTCCATCCCACAACAATGTATTTTGCTAGTTATGCATACTATGAGAAGTAATATTTTCCATAGGTGGAATACAAAAATCAACTTTCCCTGTAATATTGATATTACTATCATAATTATTGTCCCAGTCCCAGTAGGCGATTTTTACGAATGAAAATGCTGTTGCACATGCACAAGTTTAAATTTGAGTTTTTTGTTTGTTTGTTATCGTAGGTAGAAAAATTTTGGTTTAATCGTTCAGGCAGGCACTACTTTGGCAGTCATTACTCTGCTCATCATTATTTGTCAGCAACACAATCACACACTTATGTGCCGGTATCCCAGTTCTGCAAGCAGATAGCAAGCCAGTGTGGTAAAGGTAAATAATCTGTACACACTTTCACAAATAGTGAACCAAAGTGGTACTTAATATTCTGCAGGTCCTCGTCTACTTTGTTTTTGAAAACATTTATGGAGGAGGTGGTAACAGTTTCCTCTCTTGGCGAGTTCCACCAAAGGATTAGATATGAAGTTTCTTCTGGGAATTTCAGTACACTTCTCCTTTGACAATTTAAAACTATGGCCACGGCCACACAAGTTTGCATTGTCTCTGATCTGATAAATGTTAAGGTCATGTGCCTAGTACCCATTTAAGCTTTTAAAAGTCTCTATAAGGTCCCCTATCAGTCTTCTTTCTTTCAACTTTGGAAAATTGGATATTTGCAATGTTCTTCATATGGCAAGTGTTTAGTTTCTGGGATAGGACTTTTATAGCTCGTCTTTGATTTCTTTCAAAAAGCTTTATATTCTTTGTGAGATAGGTGGGGTTCCACATGTTATGCACATATTTAAGGATTGGTCTCACATGGGACTTATGGTCGTTTCCACCAACTATACTCCTGGACAAAATTATCACACCACTGCTTATGGTGGTGCTTATGTGCAGTGGTACGATAATTTTGTCCAGGAGTATATTTTAGGGGAGCCTTAACGATAAGTTTTCCTTAAAATGACACTCTCTCTGCCATGGAAAATGTCAGTTTAGGACATACTTATCGTTAAGGCTTCCATGCTAGACAGGCTCCACACAGCGATAAGCATAGCAGATAAAAACTATACACCCCTCAACCTATTCCAAACAACACATCCAATAGACATATACAATGACACGCAATTGCAACAGGGGAAAATGAACACCTGGTCAGAAAAGATTCTGCATGGACAGCACAGATATCACATGAAACAAGATTATATTGATCAAAAATCATCAAACACGGTTAGAGGATGGTCAGCTCTTTCCCGAAATGGGAGGATTTCTGCTCGCGATTTAAGATATGGTCATAGCGACCAGAAATTATCAGAAATATATTATCAAAGACCTGGCTACAGCAGATGATACATGCAGGAAATGTCACCTCCAAAAGGAAACAATTGAGCATTTTACAAGTGGTTGCAAGTCCCTACCTGGCTCAGAATACACAGCAAGACATAGCACAGCAGCAAAAGTAATCCACACTGGCCACAGCATTCAAACTAATAGAAAACACAGAGCCCACAAATACACTCCATCGTCTATACTCGAAAGCAAGGATTTCAAATTATACTGGGATATCAATATTCAGACAGATAATACAATATCTGCCAATAGACCAGATATCACCTTTCAGTTGAAAAGAGCAAAAATCACATACCTTATAGCTATTCCCAGTGATAAAAACGTCCAGACAAAGTACAATGAAAAAATCTGTAAATACACAGACCTAGCCATCAAAATGAAGAAACTCTGGAAGCAGGAAAAAGTTACTATTATCGCCCTCCCCTGATTATGTCAGTAACAGGCCTCACACCCAAAACATTCAAATCACACCTGAAACAGCTAGGACTCAACACTAACATACACAAAAACTTTCAGAAATCAGTCATCTTAAAAACATGCCAGTTTGTCAGATCATTGTTCAATTCAATTTAATAATAATAGTATTTGCAGTGACTTGGCATAGCCCGTCACAGCAACATTAAAGCACAATTCTGTTAGAAAATTTCAATTTCAATAATAATAATAATAATAATAATTTACTCAATATCTAAAACATCTGCAGCTAGATACAATCATACATGAGTCATGAGTACATACCGAAAGCCATAATACAAAAAACATGCAATATAGCCCGAACTTTCTTCAAGTAAGTAGTAATTTCACTAGGTACCCACCGGCCTGCCTAGGGAGAAACCGGTTGAATCCGAGAAAACATTTGAATAATGATAATAATAATATTGTCACGTTTAGGTGTTTTATGGTCAGCAATGCCACCACTTTATCTACACGTGCCTGCATCGGCTAAAGGTTTATCCTGAAAAGAGGTTATGGGCGGAAAGGAAAGATTTCACCACTAGTAGTTAATACATCTATTGTTACACCTTAACTTATATAGGAGATGATTAAATAGGGTTTACCAAAAGTAGATAGCAGTAAATGTTCTTCCCTCTGGATGGCCATCATATAACATTCCTCTGGAATGCCCGTTTTTAGGCAAAGCTCTACTCTGTCAATAGTACTCAAATAGCCCTATGAAACTGTAGCAAGTCACACTCAACTTGGTGAGAAAGTTTTTTGGCCTGTACCCTCGAGGAGCCCAAGGCTGTAGAGACTACTAACCTCTGCCTGTCTGCATTGCAGTGCGCGTAATTTATACAAGAATTATTGCTACTGTCAGTTAATTTTCTGTAGTACAAGTGCCAAATTTATTTTATCTTTATAGTCTGTGGGCTTGTAGATATTTATGAGTTGACATTCGCCCCCCCCCCCCCACCCCTGTGAAAGCATTGTTCCCGATGCCAGTCAAAGAACATCATATGCTTACAATTTAAAAAACTTGAAAATTCTTAAAACTACAGCTTCTTCTTCATTCGGCTTCGTCGACTGGTTTGGTCTGTTGTGGTATGTAAATTACTGGATTCTGTGTGTGTCTACTTGCTTGTGGGCAATAATGACTTGTTGGAAGTGGTAGTACTTTATTGGCTGTCCCACTGGATTGTGGGTAGTTGTGGTGACTTGTAGACTGTTCTATTGGTTTTATGGGCTGTCCCGCTGGTTCGTGAACAGTCCCATGGTTTGTTGAATTGTCCCACTGGCTTGTGGACAGTCGTATGGCTTAAAGACATAGTGGCCTATGAGTTGTCCCACTGGTTGGTGAGCAGTCCTATAGTTTGTTCAATTGTCTCACTGGCTTGTGGACAATCGTCGTGGCATGTCTACATAGTGTCCTACTGGTTTATGAACTGTCACAAAAATAAAATAAAACAGAAATTTTATTTACGCCATCAGCAATTTACAATAATAATAATAACAACAATAATATTCACCAGTAAAGTTCTCTATCACTATTTAGTATTTACTATAAAATAAAAAAGCTATTAGTGATCAGGTAACCTAGCTCAGTTTACAAATACAAAACAAGGATACTAAAATGGCGACAAACATACACTCAGCTTACAAAAATTTAAAATTAACAATCAAAAATTTAAATGGACAAATAGTCACAAAATATACACAGCAATTTAAAATCTATTAAAGTGTGTTTTTTTTTAAGATAAAGGTCAAAATGACATTATGTTGGCAATACAATGTAAAATTGTCAACGCTTCCAAATTTTTTATGCAGAAAAGGCTTGTGGTGCCAACATGGTTACTAAATTTTTGACTTGGGGAATTATCTTTAAAAAAAAAACAGACTTTAGGTATATCACAATTGTAACCATAAAGTAAATATATTAATTATCACAGTCGCAAAAGTACATATCATCATTTTAAAATTAGGAACATTTGGAACATTTAAAATTTAAAATTGGCTAGACAATGATTATGATAGGTTTGTTAACTCAGTCCGTTTTTAAAATTAGGTTAACATTTCCTATTAAAATTAGATATACAACATATGACAGTTGAAAATTGTGAATAAAGGTGACTAAACATATAATACTTTTTTTGTCTTGACACTTAACTCAGCATGGGAATCATGAAATATATCTAAGATCCGTTTCTCGATGGTTCATACTTGTGACCGATCAGGCATGACAAGCGAAGGCTTAACGCAGGGAGGGGTCAAGAATGGACTTTCTTGCTGTGTTCTTAGTACACCATTCAACAATGTGGAACAGGTTTTTGTTATGGTGTCTTTTGGACATCGTAGAATTCTGATTGGAAACGCATATATTCCTGGTGTTTCAAATGTAAATGTTTATGAGAATTTCTGTCTATCTGTGATGCATTTGGTTGACGAGACTGACTTCACAGATATTTTCTTGTGGGGTGATTTCAATTTTCCTAAAATCTCGTGGATTAATAATGGGAATGGGACAACGCCATATAGAGTTCTGACACCTATTCACAAAATACCCATCCAAGCCAAGCTTACTAGATGCGACACTACTGTCCAAGAATGTCTCGATTCACAATATGATATCGTAGTCTTCAACAGACAAATTGCACATCAGAATCTGAAGCTTTGATTTCAGACCTGTCACATTTTGATAGTAAAAACTTAGTGATTTGTCTCCACTATCTGCGGATTGTGAAAATTTCCCCCATTATTCCTATTCTGTGGCACATTTTTCCTTGTTCTATTACGGTTGGTAAATGGCCTAAAAATCACATTCTTCCTTGTTCTATTACGGTTGGTAAATGGCCTAAAAATCACATTCTTCGGCCTAAAATCGTAAATAGTGTCATACAAGCTCTCACATATCCCAACCTTGAAGCATTTAGAGTTGGCTAGCTTTTTGGTAACTCTTCAAATGCTAGCAATTTGTCATCTGAAATATTAGCAGTGCTTTTGATATGGTCATAGACAGCCTGCCTCATTGCCTCAATAATGACACGTCCCAAAAAGAGCCATGCGAACCCCGTCTTCTGCATATTAGTATTTGCAATGTTGTTAAAACTGCGCTTAATATCATTCTCAGGACTACTTTCTATATATTTTGGTAAATACTCTGCAATATCGCCCCATTAACTGCACTTCGCATCTGAGAATTTGTGATAACTTGCTTGTTTGTGTTTGCCTGTGAGTTCAGTTCTTTACATACTTTAGTGGTTGTCCACATACATTTAATTCTATTTATTTTATTTTAGTTTTTTATTTTATTATTCTTGAGTAGTTTTATATGCATCTTAATTTGTGACTGTGCTGACACAAATATAACTATTATATTATAGGACTCCAGATGACTATTCCAGAAGAAGTTTATTGAGTAAAGTAGACAGAAGACACCTCCAAAGATTGCGCGTCGCAATCAAAAGGTCTGGCTTGGGCCCAGAAGGACCTGGGTTACCCTTGGAACGAGAAATTGAAGACTACAAACAAATAAGTTTACTTGTCCACGTTCGAAGAGGTCCAGGTCCGCAGCCTAGGGTGCCAATTTTCAGTGGCAACATAAAGGTCAATCAAGACCTTTGCGAGGACAGAACTGTTTTTACGCACGATAGAAACAAAAGGAGGTCTAGATCTAGAAGTAGGAGCAGAAGCTACAATGATAATAGACGTAGCAGAAGCAAGGATAGGTATAGGAGGAGAAGTAAGGAAAGAGCTAGGGATAGAAGCAGAAGTCGGTAAGAGTTTGTTCAATTATTACCTAATTTATTTTTCTAAAAAAAACTTTCATAGGTCTAGACGCAAAAGTAAGAGCAGCGACAGATCCAAAAGATACAGAGATAGAGATTATTCGCCTGAAAAATCAAGAAGATCTAGATCTAGATCTAGATCTAGAAGGTCTAGAACTAAAAGACCCACTCAGCATAAAGAAAGATCTTTAACTCCATTGAGGCCTGGAGAATATCGTCCCGGCCATCCAGATTTGGCTTTGAGGAAGCGGAAAAAACTGTCTAGGTCTCGGTCCAGGTCTAGAAGTAGAAGTACAACTAGAAGTAGAAGCAGAAGTAGAAGTCCCAAATATTCTACTAGCAGAGAAAGAAGCACAAAACATAAGTAAAAATAAAACGCAAAAGAGTGATAGTTTTTGAATAAATAATTTTTTTATAGGTCTTCAACAGCGCCAGTACCAATTATGGAATATGATTATTATGGGGTAAAATATAAAAATCAAATTTTTTTTTTTTTTCAAATTAAAATATTTTTTTTATTAGAATTATGGTCCTATGCCTATGAATCCTATGGCACCATACAGACAAGTAACTCCAGGTTGCTATCCTCCGATGTATGCTCCGCCAATGATGATGCAGCGTATGCCGATGCCAGGTTATCCTCATCCGCGAATGCCGATGTTCAGACAGCGTCTTCCCATTTACAACAGCAGGAAATCGACTAATGTCACGATTACCACTCAAGAAGTGGAAAAAGCGAGTGAGGGTATTGTGGAAGAGGTCAGTGAAAAACCTAAAGGGGCAAATTCCATGGAAATCACTTCTAGTAATCAGCAATGCGAATCTGATGCGGGAGCTTCAGGTAACTGTGCTTCTGATGCTGTTAGGGTGTGACATGTTTTTGTTTTTTATTGAACTGGAGTAATCTGTCTTCACTCTTTATAAAAAATATATTTTTTTATAAAATAAGACATGTTTTACTCCAGCTCATTAACTATTTTCTTCCCTGTGCGATATGGAATATTATTTTTCATTTTTGTTGTGTAAGTTTATTAGGATTTCTATAGTTTAGTTTACTCTGTAAATAGTTTATTGAATATTATATTTGATTTATGCCTTTTGCCTAGACCCTGAAAGCTCTTCAGAGTTTTCTTTAAGAAAAAAATCTTTGTTTCTTTAATTTTTTTTTTTAAGAGAAGAAAATAATTTTTCTTTTAAATTTTTGACTCTTATTAATTTGTTTCTTGAGAAATACAATATTTATTTAGATGCGTTCATTTTCATTTAGAGACTCTCCCAATTTTTTAATTAGGTAATTTATTTGTAGCAATTTTGTACCAAACACTCCTGGAAAATTGAAGGACCCCCCCACATTTCTTACGGAAAAGTGATTTATGTGGAATTTTGCTGAATTTTTGATATTGTGTATATGGAGTCGTCCTTAACAAAAGTTATTATTGCGCTAATGTTTAATACCGAACAGTTTTTAAGATATCAATTAAAAAGTTTTTTAATGTAATACACTTGGCCAATCATAAAACTGGTATGCATTGCCCTATTGTGTTGTATTGTGTAAATCGACCTTTTTTATCATCTCAAAAATGACAAAAAGAGTAGGCCTTTTCGGAAACACTGATCCGATTAACTCAATCACCAGCTGTTTGTCTTTCATCTTCCTTCATTGAATATGAATGAAAAAAGAAAAAGAATATCAGCGATCAGCGTTTCCGAAAAGGCCTTATCAGTGGCAGTGTCATATTTGAACCAAACATAGGCCGAGTTCGTTTTTGTCATCTTTTTCGCCGATTTGCTCTGAAACTTTGACAGGCACGTGATTTGTAAACTGAAACTGTCTTATCCAGTCACGTGCCTGTCAAAATTTCGGAGCATATCGATGAAAAAGATGACAAAAACGAACTCGGTCATATTAACATAAAAACATGTTGGATTTACTTTTGTTCAGCTTTGACATTGACAAAAACTGTCTGACCTAAGATTTCAGCACTTTTTGTTGTTAAGCCTGACTCACACCTCACACTAGGCAAATTTTAAAATATATATTGCCTGTACCTGTACCAGTTTTATGTTTGGCCAAGTGTTCTCTTCAGTATGACGTCACCAGTATGCTCACAGCACCGGAAATTATCACTATCTTTTCTACTTTTGACTTTGACTATGACTATACTCTTCGCTTATGTTCCGATATCAACTGTCAGTACTGAATTTACTGGACGCCGATATTATTTTCAGTACCTACACTGGATCCAGTCGATTTAGTACTGAATGACCACAAGAGTACGCTGTTGAAATCGGAACGGCAAATGACAGTAAAATCAGCACAGTAAATTCAGTACTGGCAGTTGATATCGGACCATAGACTTTTCTCCTCTTAACTTAACATCAACATCTTTGTCAGTATCAATGAACTATAACCAAAAACTGGAATGCTAACACATAAGGACGAACTTGAAGCCTAGTGCGGCTGCTGCGGAGGGCATACCTGTTTTTGTCGCACTCATTATGTTAAATGGCGAAAAATGCTTCCAACACGTATTCCAATTGATGAAACCTGTGAAGGGAGATATGACAAAACTTTCGAAAACGTCATAGGTCAGTGAGCAACAGAAAAAAACAACATTCCCCTTTGTGGCATCTGTCTTTCATGGCTACATTTTTTTGGCAGATATGGCAATGTGTGCGCATTCCAGTTTTTAGCTATAGTTCATTGGTCAGTATTATGGAAATAACAATAAATTCAATATGGCGTCGCGGCCAAGCAAGTTTATTTTGAATATGTTTTTATGCGTATTTTAAATTATTTTGCTTAGAGTTTTGCTTGAAACTTTGACTTTGAAACTTGAAACCGGCAAGTTGTAAACAAAAACAGGTTCCTAAAGTTAATAGGTTGTCTGGTAATGGTAAACAGATGACGTCACCAAGATGATTTAATGGAAATTGGCATTATGTTTAGGCATCCAGATAACGTCATAAAAGTTATCAGGCAACCTACCTTTTTCAAACAACCTTGCAACAAACCAACATATGATTTTACATAACCTAAAAAAAGTTTGGGGAATCCCAAGGAGGAATTCGAGCCCATTAGTTGTATTCCTTTCACACCTAGGAGGAGCTCCGGAACAGCACCGGGGCTTTACGCACTTATTCCTTTCGTAAAAGTGTTTGTTGCACCTGAGGTGCTCAAGCCCGAATCAAACCATTTATACTAATGCATCCGTTCCTTTCAAATCGGGGTCGACTAACACCGGAGCGAGTAGCTCTAGTTTTCTAAACTCTTGAAAGGAATGCAACTATTGTAGTGTGCGTGTTTGACAGCACCAGAAAAATTCTCATGCGCACTGAAACGACAAATGGAAAACGAGAGTGTAAAGCCGAATTAAATGAAAAATATCTTCATCTTTTTTTTTCTTTAACTGAAGGCACATGAAAGAATTTGCAAAGTTTTTCGATATCATTAACCCTTTTCACGTGGCTCCGGTTTAACAAACCTCATCATACCGCTCAAATTCGAGTGGAAGGTATCCATCACGTCCCTTTGTAACCGGGTTAGGAAACGGTATGTCATTTCTCTAACCGTTTTGTAACCCAGTTAGTTTAAACTGGAGCCACGTGGAAGGAGCTAGTGTAAATATAATATTTTTTTTATTGCTAACATAATAATAATGCCATTTTGACTTTTATCTTAAAAAAAAAAACAGATTTTACGTAAAGTTCATAGGTTGCCTGGTAATGAGTAACCTGAGCCGCTTTCGGGTGCAGAGTGCAAAGCTCCTGGAACACTTCACACCTGTCATTCTCCATGCGTTTTGCACTCGAACGCTTGATACCGAACGGGTCAAACTGTTGCTGGAGTACTTCTGAGTAACTCGGGAGCGCTCAAAAAGTGGCACCCGAAAGCAGCTCTGATAACGCGTGGGTGCCTTATGGAGATTTACATTATGCTGAGGCAGCTTGGCTTGGATGACGTCATAAAAGGTCCCCCTTACGCAGAGCTGGGCAGGGCTTGAGTGCTTTGTGCTTGCGAAAGTGCTTGAAGCACTTTGAGGACTTGAAAGCCCTGTGCTTCAAGCCCTTTTATAGATTTGTAATAGGGCTTGCAAAGTCAATTACTTTAGAAAAGTGCTTGGTAATTTGTAATTGAAAAAAGTAATTCAAGCCCTTTCAATGAGCTTCAATTACTTTTAGAGGGCTTGAAGCACTTTTGGGAGCTTGAAGCCCTTTGAAAGGGCTTGAAGCACTTTAAGAGGGCTTGAAGCACTTTTGGGAGCTTGAAACACTTTGAAAAGGCTTGAAGCACTTTAAAAGGGCTTGAAGCACTTTGAAAGGAATTTGAATTGACCATCATTCAACCTATCCCCCACTTAAAAATTTTCGATCGTATTTTGTCCTTTAATTTTCTTTTCTATTATTTGAACTTGAACCGTCTTATGTCTTTTCTCTCTTAACAATGGAGGTTTTGGGTTTGAGCTTAGAATGGAATTAAAAAAAAAAATGAACGAACTTATTATTCAAATAAATAATTAATTTATATTGGTATCCTATTTCACTTTATCACTGGATTTTTTTTCACTTTTCCCCAGTGAAAATTTTGAAAACCTTAAAATTGAATTACCATGTAGTATCCCAACTACCCCAAGTACCCCAAAACTACATCTCAAAAAAAAAACATACTACTGCTACTCTGTGAAATGTAAAGTTCGTCTCTACTATACCAATTCTGTGTGATGAGTGTACGCGGTAGCTTATGCCACTTTGAGAATTTTATTACAAATTCAAAGTGCTTTAGGCACATTCAAAGAGCTTCAAGCATATTTAAAGAGCTTGAAACACATTTAAAGAGCTTGAAGCCCTTTTCAAGGCACCCCAAGCACTTTTGATGTGCTTCAAGCACTTTTCAAATCACTTTGAGGGCTTTGTGCTTGTCAAGCCCAAAGCACTTTGAGGGCTTTGTGCTTGTGAAGCACTTTTGAAAATAAAAAGGAATTTGTGCTTGAAATTGAAGCACTTTGATAGAGGGCTAGGGCTTAGTGCTTCAAGCCCTTTTACTGAGGGCTTTGCCCAGCTCTGCACGTAACCGAACCTATTTTCCATGATGAGACAAATAAACAATCAATTTTAACATTTTAATTATTAGCTGGATAGTTTTAGCTATTTTTAACATATTTTCCCAAGCGAACTTAGCAGCAATAGCAGTACACAAAAGAAAATGAGGCTGTTTGAAAAATATCGATAAGAATAAAAAAGAAACTAGAAATCTCTGGTGGAAAGGCGGACCGGCGGACTACTGAACATATCCTTAAAAATTAAACAATAATCAGCTGATCCCTCAACCCATTTTGCACGAGTTAATTCGGCTTGACACGGTGTACTTTCTATGACGTCACGTTACTCCGTAATCGCTCCGCCGAGCGACAACCCAAACACGCCACTTGACGTGGGTAGAAAATTAATCTATCACTATCAGCTGTTTGATTTTTTTGAGCTACGTATATGTATTTTTAATGTTTGGTTTCCGTTCGGCTGTCCGCTGCGGGTGCCGGCTTTAGACCTCCCTTTTAGATCTCGTTTTCATTTTCCTTTTTGCCTATTATGTTAATCAAAATACACACCTACAAGGATTGCTTATCGGCCTCGTTTTTGGTAATCGCCGCCATATTGGTGTGTCACCGTTTCTGACGTAATAACTAAGTCGTCAGCTGTTTGCAGTAGTTTGCACTAGCGGTCCTATTTTGAAGGCCTGTGTGTAACAAATCCCCCGCTTGGCCAGACAACCACTTGTGACGTAAACAACATGGCGTTTCTCGCCTTGACGTACGCTGTTTAAACAGCTGACGACTTAGTTATGACGTCGGCAATGGTTGAAAACCAATATGGCGGCGATTACCAAAAACGAAGCCGATAAGCACTCCTTGTGAGTGTGTATTCTCCTTGCGAATTTATAGTCGTTCCTTGAATCTTTCTTGGAGGTCGTGAGTTTAGAATGGATACTTGTTCCTATTTGACAAGGTGGTCATATCAATTCTAAATGTTCAAGGCTTCCTTAAGGTCTGAGGAAACCTCAAGGAGGGACTGTAAATTCGGCCCTTAGAATGTTAATTAGTTGTAAGACCGTATGCAAGAAGCAAAAGCTCGCGGAATCATAAGGCAATTTTTCGCGGGGATAATCAAGCCTAATCTGATTATTGACGTCACCTGCAGACCTCGATACTTCCGATTCAGGCTTTGTTAGTGAGTTAATTTTTTTGTCGATTTTAATCATTGAGATAGTATATATAGTACCTCACTGATTTTAATATAGAAAAGGTGATTTTTGGTGTGTTCTGCTCACAGAATAAAGGTTAACGCACACCTAACATGGGATTTTTGGGCTCTATGGATTTTGCCCATTTTTTGATATGTTGTAGAGGATTTAATTCTGAACAACCTTAAATGGGACAAAATCTTGTAGGTATTACGGTCTTTGAGATATGAGCGTTTAAAGATTAACTTTTTTCCAACTTTTTGTGTGGAGAGTATACGAAAAACTGGTGTTTATCAGTCAAAATTTTGATAGGTCGACATATTTCAAGTCACTAACAAATGTCAACGTAGGCTAAGGCCAGGACCGCACTGGCGCCAACATTCACCCTAGTGCGGTCCCGGCCTTAACCTACGTTGACATCAATTTTTAAATGACGTAAAATATGTGAACCTGTCAATATTTTGACTGATAAAGACCAGTAGCACCAGTATCTCGCATACTCTCCACACAAAAAATCGCGAAAAAGTTCATCTTTCAACGCTCATATTTCAAAGACCGTAATACCTACAAGATTTCGTCCCATTTAAAGGTTGTTAAGAATTAAATCCTCTACAACATATCAAAAAATGGGCAAAATCCATAGAGCCCAAAAATCCCATGGTGTGCGTTATCCTTTAACTGTTCTCCCCCCCTACCCCCTTCAAGCCGCCATTCAACCAGTTGTGACGTAGGCAACATGGCGCTTCTCGCCTTGACGTAGGCTGTTTAAACAACTGACGACTTAGTTATGACGTCGGCAATGGTTGAAAACAGTTGAAAACCAATATGGCGGCGATAACCAAAAACAAGGCCGATAAGCACTCCTTAGAGTCCCTTAGAGTGTGTATTTTCCTTGGTGCAAACCACTGATCTCAAAAATAAATGGATAAACAAAGAACGCTTTTAATGCTGCTAATTTACTAGATCAAAATCTCAACAAAAACAACTGACTGGGACAGCTGTGAGCGTGCGCAGTAGATACATGTATTGTGTGTGCACTAAATCTGGCCAATGAAAATGAAGGAATTTCAAAATTTAGAACAGTTGTTCGAAAGATAAGACACTGCGCAGGCGTTAGGCTGTTCCGTTGCTCAACTGTTCGTAGAATATTGACCCCAAATGTTCGCACAAATTTTGCCAATCAAGCCGTATGAATTGCTTATCCATTTATTTTTTAGATCAGTGGTGCAAACAGCCAACGCCAAGGCGCGAAAGGACATGTTGCATACGTCACCATGGGTGATTTGTCGTGGTGGAGAGCTTCAGATTTGTTCCACACGGGCCTTATGAGGATAGGCTATCCTGTAGTAGAAGTGTTTGCAGCTGACGACTTAGTTATGACGTCGGAAATGGTGACACACCAGTCACCAATATGGCGGCGATTTCCAAAGCAATCCTTAGTAGTGTGTATTATCCTTGTCGATAGCTATAAATAATATAAATATCAATAAGCCCTTCTCTAATCTGAACGTCACAGTTCAAGACACAACAGATCAAGTAGAATACACACTCTAAGGAGTGCTTATCGGCCTCGTTTTTGGTAATCACCGCCATATTGGTTTTCAACCATTGCTGACGTCTTAACTAAGTCGTCAGCTGTTTAAGCAACCTACGTCAAGACGAGAAACGTCATGCTGCTTACGTCACAACTGGTTGTTTGGCTAAGGGGGAATTTGTTACACACAGGCCTTATGAGCATAGGCCATCCTGTAGTAGTAGTGTAAATCATCCTTGACAACAGATAACGATGGGGGATGTTCGTATTTTTAGTCCAGCAGCTGCACTACCCGAAGCGTAGACAGTGCAGGGAATAATTAAATAATTAAAAATAAAAGCGTTTTTACCCTGCGAAATACTATATGAGTCCGAACACTGGAACTGAATTGGTAGTTCTGGGCACGGATTCCGAACCCACGATTGGATAATATCGTCTATCGTCACTCGTGCAAAAGGTATACCCTGACGATAGACGATACTAGCGAATCGTGGGTTGGGAATCCGGGCCCTGAAATCGTCCGAGAATAGTTCTGAATTCAACTCGATCCCAAATGACTTATCGATTCGACAATAGTTCGACTGTTGTTTTTAACAGAGCATACTCCGAAAGGTTCTAGAAGAGCGTCTTGTATTATAAAGTCTGTTTTTTTTTTAAAGATAATTCCCCAAGTCAAAAATTTAGTAACGATAATCGAATTTTCGCGACGAACTACTTCCATGATTTCATGAACCCAAACGCTTGAGCGAGAAACTCATAGCTGCTTTCGGGTGCTACCCTTTGAGCGCTCCCGAGTCACTCCCAAGTACTCCGGCTACAGTTTGACCCGTTATGACGTCATATTGAACGTAGTGCGTCCGAAGCATGGATGCAGCTTATTGCCAGCGTTCAAACTCATGACGTCACAAGACGAACTATGGTTCGTCCTTAGATGAACTACATTCGTCGCGAAAGTTCGGTTTATATTGGCAACATAAGCCTTTTCTACATAAAAATTTGAAAGCGACTATTTTGCGACTTTTATCTTTTAAAAAAAAACAGACATTGTTTGTCCGCAGTTGGCATGTTGACAACACTAGCTTTGTTTCTGTTTCACTCCAGAACTAGTTCGGAATCATTCTGCACATGCGTATATTATAAAACGCGTTCTCGTTTTTTCAGAATCGTAATCGAACTGTGTTGACACTGTTTTGGTTTATCTAGAACTAACTAAAGTGTTTTTTTTTAAGATAAAAGTCAAAATGACATTATGTTGGCAATACAATCCTTGCGTTTCTTAAAGAGCAGAGCGTGCTGAACGGAGCCGTGATAACGTGACCAGCGAGCGACCAGAGCAGTTGAACGCTGTAACGGAGTGCCCGAAGGATAACGCACACCTAAAGCCTAGTACTCAAAACTGCGAAATTCGCATTTTTTTGACATTGCTTCGACAATTTGACGTTTGATACACGCATAAAACGTCAAATTGTCAACGCAATGTCAAAAAAATGCGAATTTCGCAGTTATGAGTACTAGGCTTTAGGTGTGCGTTATCCTTCGGGCACTCCGTTACAGCGTTGGCTTAACATGGGATTTTTGGGCTCTATGGATTTTTCCCATTTTTTGATATGTTGTAGAGGATTTAATTCTGAACAACCTTTAAATAGGTCGAAATCTTGTAGGTATTACGTCCTTTGAGATATGAGCGTTGAAAGATTAACTTTTTTGCAACTTTTTGTGTAGAGAGTATACAAGATACTGGTGCTACTGGTGTTTATCAGTCAAAATATTGACAGGTTCACATATTTTACGTCACTTAAAAATTATTGTCAACATAGGTTAAGGCCGGGACCGCACTAGGGTCAATGTTGGCGCCACTGCGGTCCCGGCCTTAGCTTATGTTGACATTTGTTAGTGACGTAAAATATGTCGACCTGTCAAAATTTTGACTGATAAACACCAGTTTTTCGTATACTCTCCACACAAAAAGTTGCCAAAAAGTTCATCTTTCAACGCTCATATCTCAGAGACCGTAATACCTACAATATTTCGTCCCATTTAAAGGTTGTTAAGAATTAAATCCTCTACAACATATCAAAAAATGGGCAAAATCCATAGAACCCAAAAATCCCATGTTAGGTGTGCGCTATCCTTTTAAAGCGTTTTCTTGCGAGGCGAATGGTTCGAACTACGATTTAGGACGGGTATTATAAAACTACTTTGAGAATTAACTTAAAGTTAACTTCGGGAATTACATGTAATTCAAAAAGTTAACTTCAAGTTAACTGTCAAAGCAGTTTTATAATACCCGCCCTTAAACTAATTTATGGATGACGCCATCACTAGTGAACACGAGAAAATGGAAGGTTTGAACCACATTCTTATGAGAGAGAACGAGCCAGAAGTCAGGTTCAATGTGACGTCACTGGTTCAACGCAAGAGTGTGCCGCTTCAAACCTATTTGGAACGGATCGAACCAGCTCCATCAGCTCAAATCTGTGCTACAAATTGCTCAAAAATCGGTTCCGAACTCGTTTACTGTCAAATGAAACCTTGAACTAGATCACAAAATCTTAATGTAAGTGCCCTGGAACACATCAAATTTACTCTTTTTTATTTGTAGTTCATTTAGAACCGGTTCTAGATCGACTCTGAACTGATTCTAATTTGACTGGCTTGTTCAAACTTAGTTCAGAATCAGTTCTGAATTGAACTGTGCTTACGCATTTGTTCATATTGAACATACATTCTGAACAAATCCATTATTGTTACGATGTTCCGAACACATTGAATTGTTCGCAGTTTCTTTAGAGCCAGTTCATATAATTTTTGAACTGGTTCTCAGAGTTCCGAGTAGTTCGATTGCTGTTCTAAACTAGAGAAAATCACGAACAAAAAAAAATAGTTTATTATTATACGGAGACGGTGCACGAGAATCCTAAATTAGTGTCCTGGATCACATTAACAATTCATTCCGACTGCTACAATTGCTGTTCCCAATTCGAAATAAACTACACTGAATTGTAATAGAGCACACCGATTGTTCGTAATTCAATTAAAACCGGTTCCAAATAGATTTTGAAGTCTTGAACTGGTTCACAATCGAGCAATCTTTAATTAGGTGTTCTAGATCATTGTTCATGGCGCAACTAGAATCACTTCCAAACAGGGGCGGATGGGCTCAGGCGGGACTCCGGGACCATTCCCGGTGGCATTTTTGTATCGAGCGCCCAGTATACCGCATTCGGACATTTTTGAATTATTGTGTTAGCCATTCTTCCAATGACATTATCATCTGTATACTTTTTTCTCCAAAAAAAACACCTATTTTTTGAAATATGTTAGAACGATTTAAAAATCGAATTTTTAAAGCAGATAAAAATTAACAAGATTTTTGCTATTTACTTAGGGATTTGTATACCTGCAATCGTTATTTGACAAATGCGGAGATTAGATTCAGGCAGATGTAAATAATTATTTATGATGCTGTCTCTAAGTAACAAAACTAACCAAAACTAACCCAAATTGGAGCTGAGCAAAAGGTTAAGGTAAGGACAGCCTTAGGGTTAGTTTGGGATAGTTTGTTAGAGACAGCATCAAATAACTAGGCAAATAGCAAAATCTTATTAATCTTTAAGTTTTTTGCTACTTTCCATTCCACTTAGTGAACTACTAGAATTAAAATTGCTTTACGATTTGACTACCAGAACCAAAATTAAACTAATACATATTATCAAGTAGCTTAATGGTGAGGAGCCAGGAAAACTCAAAAAGATATTCGAGACTGTAGTCGCGAGTATCGAGCATACGGTAGTCCGAGTGATTTTCGTACTACCGTGCGCTTGATACGTGCCGAGGTCGGGTACCCCGAATGCGGGTTGCTGGACGCTCGATACAAAAATGCTTCCCGGTGGGCTGGAGAGCCAAGTGGGCCGGTTTAGGAAAAAATAATATTATTATTTTTTCCTAAACCGGCCCAATATACGATAACAAACAATGCTTGATTGAAAGAAAATCACTCAAGGCGCAGAAAGCGGTTTTGGCTTTTTACCATTTTGCACAAGGCGTAGAGCTGCCATCTAATATTGGAAAATATTTTCAGTAAAATTTACACTTTTTCTGTAAACACACTTTCTCTGTTTAATCAGACATTACCTGGGAGTCTTCCAAATTCACCGATAGTAACCCGTTAAGTACGAAATTTTAATCAGACATAATCAAACTTATCAATAATAACTCGGTTAGTTTGTGTTAGTTTGGAATTGTAATCAGACACATTACCGATAATAACCCGGTTAGTTTGCAATTTTACTAAGATATTTTCAAACTTACCAATACTAACCGCGGTTAGTATGGGTTAGTTTGCAATTGTAATCAAACGTACCGATAAATAACCCGATTAGTTTGGGCAACTTTGCAATTTTGATCGAACATAACCATCATGTTTTCAAAATTTGTGTTAGTTTGCAATTTATTGTAATCAAACATTACCAAACTCAAACTTACCAAGAATAACCCGGTTAATTTGGGTTAATTTCGAATTTTAATCAGACATTACCAAACTTAAAAATAATAATCCGGTTAGTTTGGGCATGGTTCAAGTTCAAAATTATTGATTTTCCAAAGAAGTTATTGAAAGTCAATATTTTCCAAATGGTTGATTTTCGAAATGAAAGCATTCGGAAAAAAATCGAAATTTTTGTTTTCGGAAAATGAACATAGACCTGTACCTTATGTCTGAATAAAATTGCGAACCAACCCCAATTGCGGTAAATATGGTAATGTCTGATTATAAACAGAAAAAGTGTAAACTTTAACATATTGAATAGTTATTTACCTAACAAATGCGGAAAGTGATACTTTACCGCACGCAACGGCAGTTGACCGAACGACGCGGAGCGGAGTTCGGTCAAGCCGTTAAGGGTAAAATATTTTACAATATCTGTATGGCTATACGCTATACGCTTTCGTATTTTTGAGTAATAAAGGTAGGTTTTTTATTTCTATAAAAATAGATTATTTAATACCCTATTTTTAAACACTTTTTTGCAAAGGAAAAATGTTTGGGTATATTCGCCTCCAGCGTTACACATCCCCCCACGGGGCTGCTTCAGCAAAAACTGTCCCGGGCTGAATTAAAGTTGCCCATCCGCCCCTGCTTCCAAATCACTTTTATTTGTTCTTAAGCCCAAAAACCTGTTCCGAACTCGTTTGCCTTTTTACTCTTCAATATTCGAACTCACTCTATTTACTTCAAAGAAGTAAAAAAATATAATCCCAAACGATTTGCTTACTCAGAGCACTCGAATTATGGTAAATAGGGTAATTATGTTTATGTTTGAGTATAGGGAGGAAAATGAATACAACAAACCTACTCTATTTACTCTAAAACAGTAGTACGAGTAAACAGAGTTATATTTAGTGCACTAAATCGAGAATCTCGGACCAAATGGAGTAACTGCTAACGTTACCCTATTAGTTTCGAACATAAAAAAACCTACACTGGATCCAGAGTTCTCTATCAATCAAAGGTACAGGTTCGAATCGGATTGAACAAGTTCCACCGCGAAAAAACATCTTTAATGAACGAACGCAAATGAGCCTGCACCGAGTACACTTTTCAAATAAACAAACGGTAAATTCAACCTCGGAGAACTCAGAGCAAAACACCGAACGCACGGAATGTAAAATAGTCGCTTTCAAATTTATTATGTTGAAAAGGCTTGTGTTGCCAACATAGCTACTAAATTTTTGACTTTGGGAATTATCTTTAAAAAAACAGACTTTAAGAACAATTATGGGATTGTTCTAGAACGGTTCTCTAAGTACTCGCTCTGAAGGAAGAACTGTTTCAGAATAATTTTGTGATTTGCGGCGTGTTTTGTTCCGAATCGCTTCAGAACTAGTATTAGAACAGTCCTCTATTATTTTTTGTCCGCAATCCCAGAACCGTTTCAAATTTCGAACCAAAACACAGCTATATGACTCACAGCGATTTCCATTTGTAGAATAAGTGGTGCAAAAGAAATATATCCCTATCCTTATATGTTACATGCTTTTAGAAAAAGACACGGATACACTCAGTGCGCACTGATTGACAAATTAAAATCGCCAACAGTAAACTAACCTCAAAAAATAAAAAATACCGTTTGTTATCCAAAGGTCTATGATTGTTGTCAACGATTTTTTGTTTGTTTGGTTTGATAGCTTTTCGAAATTTCGAAATTTGAAATTTTTCTCAAAGTCAAGCTTAACATCGCAATGAATAAAGAGAAGGTTAAGAAAACGTTGGTAAGAAACCCAGAGCGACCAAAGACCAGTACTGTCAGTGCTCCCCAACTAACAAATTTGGCCAATGGAGAAGTTGTAGAACCGGAAACAGTATCAACTAAAACTGAACCGGATCCAAATCCCAGATTCGATGCGCCCGAAATGCACAGTACTTTGAAACTATCGAAGAAAATCGACGAAATCGTTAAACCGTCGATCAGACAAACAAAAAGCTTGACCGATATGGATAAAATGAAATTGGCTGGAAGCGACAGAGTAATTCACTCAATAATATCCAATAATAGTTTAATAAAATATTATTTTAATTTAAGATTGCAAGACAAGTCAACTTTCGCCATGACCAAACAGTATTTAAAGATCTCATTCCATTAGGCGATAAAAACGAATTTGAAACTGAGCTCATTACTGATACAATAGACGAAGACTCGGAAGAGGAAGAACTTGACCCCGAACCAAATTTTGCAGATTTTGCTGTCCGTGATGAAAAAGTAAACGAAAAAATCTATCTTTGCATGCCAGAAGCTACCGTGAGTGGCTGGGAACAGAATTATGAAGATTGTAATCCAATTGATGGACTGAGATTGTATAAGATAATGCAGGGTTGGTATCGTGCAAGCCTCGATCCAAACTCAAACTACAGAAGTGGGTTAGTCAAGAAAAAATTAAATATTACTCAATAAAAAATTAAAGCTGTAAATAGTAACTACACCAAAATATATTATAACATACAAACAGCAAAAAATGGTTTGACTCATTAGTACTTTGCTGAAGTTTTTTCACAACAGCCTCCGGATTCTGTTTTGCTAGTCAAGTTGAATCCAACAGCTCCAGGCCTACCGTGTCAAACGTATCGAAAAATAAAATCGCTATTCTGATAATTCAATGTGAATTTCGACTCGACTTGTAAAATAGAATCCCGCCCCAGGTTCATCAGATTTTGAAAAGGTTTGAAGTAAAACACTGAAATTTCAAATTAATCCAACATAAAGGTAGTATAATAATTAAATCATCAAAATTGTAATTTAAATCTTATTGAAAGCAGCAACATCAACAGACTGAACGACATCTTCAAAATCTTGAATTTTTTCAGTCAACTCGTCTACTGAAACTTTGGCATCTTCAATGACGCACATAATTTGCAATTTTTGAATACCATAGCCCACAGGGACGAATTTCGAGGCTCCCCACAAAAGCCCCTCCATTACAATAGATCTAACTTGCTTTTCCATTTCTTTCATATCGGTTTCGTCGTCCCAAGGTTTAACGTCTAACACTATGCTGGATTTAGCAATGAGTTCTGGTTTCTTGGATTTCTTTTCAGCGTAAGCCTTAAGACGTTCTTCCCGGATTCTGGCTGCATCTTCATCTTCTTCGTCAGAAGCGAAAAGATCGACGTCGTCGTCATCGGCAGCAGCTGCTGGAGCCGTAGTGGTGCTCCCAGCTTTCAATGGGGACGCCCCAAAGTTTTTGAGCTCGTCGGCACTGAAAGATTTGATGTGGTTGTACCAACGTAGGGCGTGGGGCTGACCTACTGCTGGGGCTTTGGCTAGCTGGTTCAACGCATCAACATCGGCTTGGGACGGTTGGAATCTATATTTTAAAGATAGAACATGTTGGAATTCTAACCTATATGTGGCAAGATTGGTGAAATCGATGGGAAATGGTGCTTACCCTTTGATGTAACTTTTGTCTTCTAGGAACTTGTTGAGTTCGTTAACTCCTTTGTCGGTTTTGAGGTCTCCAAAAGCCATTTTTAGTTGATATTTCGACAAAAATTACCTGCACCACTTCAACAGCTGCGAAAATGCCAATAAAAAGATAGTTGGCTGTTGGCTTTGACACTTTTATATATTTGACGTTAAAAATGACACACGAGTTGGATAATTGTTCGGAGTTAACTGTTCTAGAACCGGTGGTGCGTACAATAGGGAACTTGCACTTTTTTTTTTTATTTCAAAAATGTGTTGTACTACACTAAAGACATAGTCTTGCAAAATATCAAGCATTAAAAATCAGCCGTTAATTTTTTATAAATATTTGAAGTTACGCTCGAAACATCGCCGCATTTGAAACGACCGATTAGTGTGACGTCACTCAGCAACAAAATTCCGTTCACAGTCCTTGGTTGAGAGTGACCTGCGAGCAGGTAGATTTAGATTATGGTTATGTTGTTATGTATGCCGTTTATGATAGATTTGACATTGACAACACCAGCAGCACATGGCGTGAAAGCGGTGCGACCCGATTATTACTGCCCTTTGACGTCAGGACCCATAGAAATACGTTTTTGATCTCGTCAAAAATTTCGAATTATTTGGTATTTTCAATTGAAGATTTTGAAAACCAGAAATAAGATATTATATCCTTTTCCTAATTGCATCATTTATTAGGATGATTGTTATTGTATTTTATTATTTATTTCATATTTAAAATAATGTGCAAGTTCCGTATTTGTCTGAACCGGTTAGCGTTAGTGCAGTGCAGTTATTTGCAATTTTTATTCAGGTGATCGCAGATTAGAAAAGTGTTGAAATTTCGGTTGAGTATAAAAAGTTGGAAACCATCTAAACTACACCGGGAATATGGAACGCTAAACGGTACGAATGGTGTAAAAAGTGTGACATTAATGACGTGTCAAGGTAAAAAGTGTCGGTAGTTGGACTTATCGTACGCACCACGGGCGGGATGTGCAGTGTGTACTGTGATCCTGTTCGTTTTAGCTCTCCCTGAGTTTTGTCTTTTGCGTTGGGTTCATGACCGCGTATGACGTCACGACATCCATGCTCATAGCATACCTTTCCACTCCACTCCGTGAGCTAGGTTCGGCTATTCAGCACGGAGTTGGAGTGGAGTAAGAACAGATTTTTGTCACGTGATCCAGGAGTGATTAGAGTGAAAAATAGTGACAAAAATGTCAAACAGCTGATTCGTTCTGTTCCAAAATAACAGTCAACCGCCGTGAACTTAAAATCTGTTTTTTTTTAAAGATAATTCCCAAGTCAAAAATTTAGTAACTATGTTGGCAACACAAGCCTTTTCTACATAAAAATTTTGAAAGCCTTGACTATTTTACATTGTATTGCCAACATAATGTCATTTTGACTTTTATCTTTAAAAAAAAACGCACTTTACAACATTCCATTTCCAATTTTTTTTTCTCTTTTGTCTTTGGTCTTTCGTGTACTATAAATTAACTTCAATTCCTCCACAATAATGAATAATTACTGTATAGAGAGATATCGGTAACCCAAATAGTGTGTTGCAGTATTAGCGCCTACGTTATTTTGACAAACCTATGCGTGATTCGATTTTTAACACTACGTACCAAAATAACGTTACCGCATAACGTAATTTACCCAGCATTTACGTTAAGCGCTATCTCGAATAACGCCTAGAAATAACGCAGTGGAATAATATAGGTTATGTTATATTTATTGTTTTTGTTTATTTTATTATTTTTGTTGTGTTCAAGTGAATATGGATTGTTCAAAAAATAGTAAAAAAGCAAATCCTCTCTCCCTGACCATAAACAACAGACAACACAAATCAAATCACAACAAGCTACAAATAGGCTACGGTTATAAAATAACGGATCCGAACAGGCAAATTTTACGTTAAACTGTTTTCCGATAACTGTAATTTAAAAGTATAATACCGCTACACGTAAAAAAAATAACTCCTGACGTTATTACCGTCCATACGCGGTATCTGATTCACCAATATCTCCTAATTTCTTTTACCCGTTGAGCTACTCGGAGCTGCTCAATCAGCTCAATGTCAAATGAACGTTCCTTTTAAAAGTGCGTTAAGCACTCGAGTCGCTCATTGACGATCATAGTCCACCCCCGTTCCCCCTGATGCACCAAATTTGCGGGGGGTGCAAGAAGCTCTTTTAGGTAATGACGGTAATGTTAATGGAGAGATATTGCTCGACAAAAAACGTCATGCGCTAATAACGCTTACGGTATTTTGACGTTTATTGGATGCGCGATTCGCTTTTTTACGTGTCTTCCGCTATTAGGGTTAGCGCTTCGGGTTATTTATGCTTACGTACCGTTGGGCGCTATTCAAAATACCGCACAATATTGACATGACAACTGACAACTCCTACTTCGATTTTTCTCTGGAGAGGTTAGGATTTTTGTTTATTATTTATTTCTTTGTGTTATGGGTTAGGGTTTTGGGTGCCAACTCAAGTTCTCACTTCTGAGTTTGTGTTTTGTGGCAGCTTGTTTGGTTTGTATGTATTATTTTAAACAAAATGTCCCTTGGAACTGGTGTTGGTGTTCCCTCGGTGGGTCCAATAAAGCCAAAAGACGGACCGAAGAGGTTAGAGATAGAGATATTGAGTTCCAGCCCTGGAATCTTGAAATGAATAACACTAACCTCTAACAGAATTACGGGTTGAAGTATGAATTGCTTGAGGGATTCTTAGAGCTTCTGCCAATCTATAGATATCTTGCCTCTCAAATCGAAAATTATTTTTCACATCTTCTTCCTGCATATTATCCAAATCAAATTCAATATTAATATTAGGGTTTTGAAGGACTTCTCCTTGGTTTTGCTCCACTCCTAGTATATGGTGCAAAATCACATACTCAATAGCATTCTCGTTAGCCCCAGCTAAGATCACCGCCTCAAGATCTTCCTCCATCATAAGGTATGTAGGTACCTCTATCACAGTTTTTCAATTAACTACTTTTTTTTGAAATCTGATTTCTGAATCAAAAATCAACAAACAAAATAAACAAAAAAGTCAGGTTATAGGTTGTATCGAAACATTTGACATTTTGACTTCTACATGAGCGCAGCGCTAATTATAGAAATAACGTGGCAATAAGTTTCATTTTCAGCTTTTATTTATAGCTTGACGTTATGTAATAGCGCGGCGTAAATATCGTAATGCATGCGGTATTGTGATTGGCAATATCTCTCTAATTTTAAAAAATAATAAAATCTAATTGAGTGTTTTGGAGTGACTCTGAGGAGCTCGTTCGGTGTAACTCGATGTATAAAAGGAATACAGTAAATATGATGCTTATGCCTCTGTTTAACTTTGTCAAGGAAACTTTCCCATCATAAATAAATTTTAAAATCAGATCGATTATTTTATTCGATGATACCAATTCTCGCATCCACATAAAGTCTAGTACTCATAATTGCGAAATTCGCATTTTTTGACATTGCTTCGACAATTTGACGTTTGTTTCACGCATAAAACGTCAATTTGTCGAAGCAATGTCAAAAAAGTGCGAATTTCGCAGTTATGAGTACTATGCTTAAAACAATTTTTAATTTTTTAAACAACCAACAACCACAAGTAACAACACAACAAGTTTGACAGTTTCCATATTGCGCTTCTGCGCATGCTTACTCTAAAAAATTCTCTTTCCGAGGTGGAACTTTTGGAGTAAACTCCATTTACTCCACTCCGTATAGTCGAACCACAGCTTGTCGAACGCTAATGGAGTCACCCCTTATACGCCAAAAAGCACTACCCGAACAGCTGGAGTGCGAATGGAGTCACTCGGAGTACACGGAGTGAGCAAGCCGAACCCACCTGTGAGTGTAAAGCCTAACGTCAATCAGAAAACAGATGTTTACGAAGTAAGGTTATGTCGTTTTAAAAAAATTCAAAAAAATATCCACATCAACATTTAACTTGTATTTGCGAATGCCAGCAACAAGGCCACCAAACCAAATCCAAGGGACAATGGCATCGGATAAGTTTATCGTTAAAATCAACAAAAATTAACAGACAACGTAGCACACATTCCAAAGGCCACCACAAAAAAATCCGTTTCATGGAGAACGCAAGATCAAATTTGTTAAATGAAGACGAAACGGACTGGAGAAAAGCGCTACGCTCTCAGCCAGCTTTTAGAATAGTTAACAAGACGATGAGGAACCAAACTCAATTTATCACTATTATAGGATTGACTGGGTTGTGCGTTTTAATAATTTTGTATTTGTATCCGAAAAAAGGTGGTGGTGGCCTGAAAAGTACATTCAGTGATAGTTTTAGTGCGTCCGGATATAATTATACATATCCTTTGACTAGGCCAATTAAAACTAGTTCATTACATACTTTTAAAATAGGTAAGTTTTTCACAATGATTTGTGATGTGGCAAAATTGTCATGAAATCCATTTTTTAGGTATCATAGCTGATTTAGATACGAAATCGAAAAGCCAAGATGAAAAAACTACTTGGTACTCATATTTAAAAAGAGGGTTTCTTAGTTACAATCCTACAACTCACAGTGTAGTGGTTACGTGGGACCGTTCGCAACCAGCCCAATTGAAAAACAGTTACTCGTTGAAAGACAGGGGCATGGAATTGTCTGAATTACTTGTGTACGATGGTAGATTGTTGACTTTTGATGATAGAACAGGAATTGTATTTGAGATACTTAACGAGGAAAAAGTGGTGCCCTGGATATTGTTAGGTGACGGAAATGGCAAGTAAGTTTTATTTAAACTTATTAGATATTTGCAGTGTACTTATTGCGCCTTTACATTCTCGAGAGCTATGGATGAGTTCCGAGTGGGGAATAGGCGGCTCTGGTACACTTTACGGACACACGAATTTTGCAAAATTTTAAATTTCATGAGAAAGAGGGTCTTCTATAGAGTATTAAAAAAAAAAAAAAATTGCGGATTATCCAGAAGTTTTTGAGAAATCAATTATTTCCGCTCTGTGTTGAGTTGATGCTTGTTCACGTTAAACTACCTAATGTCTGCCCAGCGAGTCTGTGTCTACGGGGCAACGGTAGGGGGAATGCAGTTGTAAAAAAAAATGACTGATTTCATTCATAAAATACCCAGCTGCGTGCGGAATTTTTTGGAAGTGTTATCGTAATGCAACTCGTACACGAAAATCAGCAATGACCAAATCTCCGCCACTGGATATTTCAATATAAATCGATATTCCAAGATGGGAGGATAAAATGACGTGAGCCCTGGCGAGACGTAAGGTGACGTTAGTTTATTGACAATCGTATGGTTCCTCATGACAACGGCGATCCTGCCAAAAACTCCACCAATCAGGTTCATCCAGGACGGATGCTTGCCAAATTGTCAAGAGCTGATGGTATCTTTAGAAAATGTTTATTTTTTACAATAGACCAAACTGAAGAAATCAGGATTAAAATAAGGATAGATCTAACAACCACGTTAAAATATTTAGAGTTTTATTATTGTTATCAATATTTTGGTAATAAAAACTGGATTTTCAAATTAACTATACTTCATCCCTAGCATTTTCGCTTTTTTATAATTAAACGTGGCAACATGGCACATTTACGTCCGAATTCCTTCCGTAGACTCAGATCCACTGGGCAAACAATATAGTCTTTGTATATTATTTTTGTGAAACAAGGAGCAATCTAAGAAAAAAAAAATTTTTAAATTTCAAGGTGTTTATTTAAAAAAGGGTTTTTCACGTTTTTGTAGATTTACGTTTCCGAGGATCTTTTTTTTTGGAGATTTGGCGAGAGGAGCGAGCAATGCAAGAAAAAATAAATAAATAAATTAAATTTCAAGGTGTTATATTTAAGGGTTTTCCCGTTTTTGGTGGATGGTGGATATACGTTTCCGAGGATCTTCTCTTTGAGACTTGGCGAGCGGAGCGAGCAATCCATGAAAAAAAAAACAAAAAAAAAATTAAATTTCAAGGCTATATTTACAAAAGGGTTTTTCACGTTTCCGAGGATCTTCTATTTGAGATTTGGTGAGTGAAGCGAGCAATGGAAAACTCATAAATTATTTAAATTTCAAGGTGTTATAAAGGTTCTGGTGCAGTATAATTACCTCAAAACTAGACATTTTTTCTTTATAGACAGTTAAATTTTATCTCAAAATAGTTTACGGGGACTAGCACACAGTACAAAGATGGGTTAGTTTGCATGTTTCTGATCCGTTTCAATACGGCACAGTATAGTTACTGTTGGTTAAAGTGTACAAATTTCAATAGTTAAATACGTATTATACGCTTTATCATTACTCAATAATGTTTTTTTCGAAAAATAGTTTGAACACTTAGCTCTTCTTTCAGTTCGAATATCTACCACATGATGCTTTTCATGTTTATTGAATTTTTATCTGCTAACCAGAGCGATTGTGATATTAGTCTGATAAGAATAGATATTATATATTGATCTGTGTCAAAGGTCGAGAAGAGGATTCACTCAATATTTATAAAATCCAATTTTTACCTAGTTATTTGCGCCAACATTTTTGATTATAAAATAATAATTTGGGATCAAACTATAAAGAAGAAGCATGATATTTGTGTGAAGGACTTTAACTAAACTGTTACCTTTTTTTCAAGTTTTTCTTTTTTCTTAGGGTTTTTTTCTTTCTAAATGATTATTGAGATGACAGGTTAGTTTCAGTTAGTTTGGATTTACTCTGTTTCGTTTAAAATGCCAACATACTAGCACTTATTACGAGCACGTGCCCAGCTGTTTGGTTTGGTTTGGGTTAGTTAGTTTTCAACAAAATAAAAAGTACATGATCCTAAGATTTTTGGCTTTGAAACTATAATATAAGTACACCACTCCTCACTTTTTGAATTTTGAAATTTTTGCAAATATCGAGGTACTTATAGTGCATCAGTCCCTATTTAAAAAAAGGGTTTTTCTGGTTTTTGGTGGTTTTACGTTTTCGAGGATATTCTCTTTGAGATCCGGCGAACGAAGCGACAGCATCGCGAATATCACATTTTCAACAATTTAATTTTTTTTTTAAATACTGGATAATCCGCATTTTTTATTTACGGTAATTCCCAAAATAACGGAAATCACAAGTTTTTGAAATTACGAAAATTACAACAACTTAGGGAAAATTAGAAAATTCCGAATTTTTTTGGAAATTAGGAAAATTGAAAATTAAAAAATTGAAAATATAATTACTGGAATTACGAAAACATCACGATGGGAAAAGCGCGAAAAATTGCGGGGATAACGAAAATTAACAAGTTTTCTAAAAATTGAAAAAAATAACGGGGAATTAGAAAATAACAAGAATTATCTGAAAAATGACAGGAATTAAAAAATTTCGAAAATCCCCAACAAAAAAAATACGGAAATTACCAACTTTCGAAAATTTCAAAAACTTAGGGGGAATTATAAAACTAACGGATTTTTTTTGAGAAATTACGGAAATTAAAAAATTACGAAAATAATGGGAATTACGAAGATTTCGAGTTTTTCGAAAATTGTAAAAACTAAGGGGATATTATGAAAATAACGAGAATGATCTGAGAAATGACAGGAATTACAAAATTTCGAAAATTCCCAAAATAAAATACGAAAATTAGATGTTTTCGGAATTATCAAAATAACGAAGTTTTCTGAGAAATTACAGGAATTAAAAAATTACGGAAATCTGAAAACTACAAGAATTATTCAAAAATTATGAAAAATACGAAAAAATCACGGGAATTAAAAAAATTGTGACAGTTTTCTAAAAATTACGAAAATAACAAGAATTACAAAAAGTTACGGGATTCACGAATTTTCCGAAAATTGCAAAAACTAAGGAGGAATTATGAAATTAACGAGATTTTTTTGAGAAATGACGGGAATTTGAGAATTCCAAGAAAAAAAAAATACGGGAATTACCAATTTTTGAGAATCACAACAAACTGGGGGCGAATTATAAAGATAACGGAGTTTTTTGGGAAATAGGTACGGGAATTGCAAAATTACGAAAATTTGAGGAACTACAGGAAATATAGAAATTGAAAGAGATAAGGAAAAATCACGGGAATTGCGAAAAAATTACGATAATTTTTGGAAAGTTACGGGATTTATGAAAAAGTTACGGGAATTACGAAAATTACGAGTTTTCCAAGAATTGCAATGACTAAGGAAGAATTATAGAAATAGGGAGAATTATCTGAGAAATTAGAAAATAATGAAAATTCACAAAAAAAAAAATTGAAAATTACGGGAATTACCAATTTTTGAAAGTAACAAAAACTTAGGGGGAATTATAAAATAAGTACCTAACTGAATATTTTGAGAAATTACAGAAATTAAAAAATTACGAAAATCTAAGAAACAACCGGAATTATTCAAAAATTACGGGAATTACAGAAAAATTACGATGAATTTTGGAAAGTTACGAAAAATTAAGGAAGGAAAAAGTTATGGGAATTACGAAAATTACGAGTTCTGCGAAAATTGCAAAAACTGAGGAAAAATTATAAAAATAACGAAATTTATTTGAGAAATAACGGCTTTCGACAATTTTTTTTTCGCAATTTCACCTTCACTTTTCCGCAATTTCAATGTCCAAACTCACTTTCTCGCAATTTTAACAAATTTTTCCGCGAATTTTGCCTCACTTTTCCGTTATTCTTGCCTCATTTTTCAATAAGTATAACCTCATTTTTCCGCGATTTTCGCCTCATATTTCCGCAATTTCAACCTAATTTTTACAAAATCTTTACTTTTGTTTTTCGTATTTATAACCTCATTTTTTCTCGATTTTAACCTTGCTTTTCCGCCATTTTTACTCAACTTTTTCGCAATTCCAACATTTCCAACCTCATTTTTCTGTAATTTTTACTTCTATTTTTCGTAATTCCAACGTCACTTTCCTGCGATTTTGACACTCACTTTTTCGCAATTTTTGAAAAGTTACGGAAAATTGCAGGAATTACGAAAAATTACTGGAATTATAAAAATAAAGAGAATTACAAAAATTATAGGAATTACGAAAATCGCGAATTTTTGAAATTATGAAAATTACAAAACTTGGGGGGAATTTAAAAATAACGAAGTTTTTTAAAAAATTAGGAGAATTAAAAATGGGTACAAAAAATTACGGGAATTACGAAAAAATTATGATTTTTAAAGTTATGGGAAAATTACGAAAAAGTTACGGGTGAATTAGAAAATTATGAGTTTTTCGAAAATGCAAAAATTAAGGAAAAATTGACTTTTTTAAGCAAAATTCATTTTCTTACATTTTATTTTTTTTCTAGAAAACTGGCAATAGGATAATGGGCTCTTTCACTAAAATTTAAATACGTAATTTAAGTATAAAATCTCAAAGGAGGGACTATTTTAGGCATATATACCAAAAAAAAAAAGTTCTACAAGGTTCAATAAGTTTTTCATAGGCAATCAAAAGTGCCTAAATTCAAACTATTTTAAAACGCGCCGATTTGCCGACGTCACATAAATATTCTTCATTTCGCTTATGTCGTTGCAAGGAGGAAGGGCTCGGCTGTGTTTGCGCTCTGTAAAGATACGTAAAGGTTCGAATGCGCTGTTGTCGGTTGTGACTAAATGTAGTGCAGCGTAAAATAAATAAATAAAACTAAACATAAAAAATTGCATTAAATTGTATTTAAGCATAATTTAAAAAAAAAATGTTATAAAATCTTGAATCTATAACTAATTAATTTAACTACTTTTCATGAGATTTTGCCAACATTTCAGAATTAAATCTATTACAAATTTTCAATGTTGACAATTAGTGGCAACACGGTCAAATTGCGAGATGCGACGTCATAGAAATAAATTCTGGGTTTTTATTTGGAGGTATTTCTTTGTTTTCTGTTTTCTCAAGAAGGACTTTGAATTTTTCAAAAGTAAAAATACAGAAAATTCTGTTTTTAGTTGCTTTATCCAAATATGCCAATTTCAAAAATTAGTGAAAGAGCCCAATGTGAAAATTTTCCAGAAAAAAGAGGAAAGTGACGATCTCATTAAAGCAAAATTTCAAACTTTTCCAGTGAAAAATCACTTCAGGAAAAATTCTGGAAAATTGACTTATTTAAGCAAAATTAAGGAAAATTCATCCTCTCACATTTCAATTTATTTCTGGGAAACTAATAAAGCAAAACTTGTGAAATTTTTCCAGGAGAAAGAAGAAAATGAGGAGCTCATTATATAAAAATTTCAAAATTTTCCAGTTTTCCAGAAAAAAGAGGAAAGTGAGGATCTCATTAAAGCAAAATTTCAAAATTTTTCAATAAAAAATCACTCAGGAAAAATTGTGGAAATTTGACATTTAAGCAAAATTAAGGAAAATTCATCCTCTTACATTTTAATTTTTTTCTGGAAAACTAGCAGAGGGAAAATTTTGAAAATTTTCCAGTGAAAAATGACTCAAGGAGAAATATTATTTATATATACTAGTCAAAACGAAATAAAGACCACTTTTAAAAACGCATTTATTTTTAATGAATTTTGAATCACCCTGGTAAAGTGATTATAGTTCCATTCACAATATAATTTTTTTGTGCAAACTTATTGCAAAAGGAAAAATCCACTTTACCAGGGTTATTCACCCCTCAAATTTGGAGCCTAGTTGCGCTTATGATCAAAGTCATGCCAGAGGATAGTGGTATTGTCTGCAAAAATTGTGAATCTACCCTATATAATAATTAGGTGCTAATTAGGGCTTCTAATTAAAAATCAGGTGCTCTTTTAGTTTTTGAGGACTGGTAGGTTTATAAAAGCATGCAGTCCCCTATAATGGAAAATATTTTGAAAATTTTTCTTTTGTGTCAGAATTAGGTGCTTTTAAGGTGCTCCTAGTCGAAGAAAAAATTGAATCGATTAATTATTAAATGAGTTATAATTTTTTTTTTTCATTATTAGGGGATGGCTGGCTTCGCGTTCACTTGATAATGTGTCAGAGGCTAGAATGTTTCTGGATAGGTGCTGTTTAAGTGCTCCTGAAAAGTCAAAGAAAACTTGTTAAGGAAAACCGCGGGTAACGGGCGGGCGCGGGTAATAGGCGGGCGCAAAATTTTAGGTAGAGAGCTGAAATTTCCAGTAAATCTTATCCTAGTAGAGGACTACAAACCCTGGAAATTTTAGCTCATTTGGACTTATAGTATAGTTGCCGAGAAAAAATCGTTTTATGGAAAACTGCAGGTAATGGGCGGAACCGAGGGCGGAATGAAAATTTTAGAGAGCTGAAATTTTCAGTAAATCTTATCCTAGTAGAGGTAGAGGACTACAAACCCTGAAAATGTTTTTGGAAATTAGATTTTTTCCCAAATAACGACACACATTTAGCTCAAATTTGAAGCTGATCAAATCCTCTACAAATTTTCAGAGCAAAAAAAAACAATTTTTTTTTTTTTAAACTTCTTAAATATGGCTGAAAGACTAAGTGTAAAAAAAAAATTGTACCTATTACCTATTAGCCTAAATATTAAATATTTCTGAGGAAATTGGGGTTTTTTAATTTTTCAAAATTCCTCTAAGATATTTTTCGTTTCAGTCGATTTCCTTTTCTAAAGCTTCGATCAGATTTCCCATGCTTTTTGGGAAGAAGTCTCAGAAATCTTATTAAAACTCTTCTTACTGCTCACCAGATTACGAGAATTTTAGATGTGTGAAATTTCTCAAAATGATTAAATTCATGAATTGAAGATCATCTAGGGCTTAATTCTTTATCAAATTTCATTTTTATTTATCTACTTCTAGGATCAAATTGGATTTCCTAATTTATAATTTCTCAATTATTACCAGGCATTGTTTAACTTTTAAAATTATTATTATTTATTTATTTATTTATTTATTTAATATAATACACAACAGAGGAAGCTCCAAAATCCCAACTAAATTAGATTTTCAAATATCAAAAATTATTCTTAAACAAAAAAAAATCTTCTCTCTAGATCTGCAAAAGGTTTCAAATCAGAATGGGCAACAGTTAAAAACGAAATCCTCTATGTTGGCTCGATGGGAAAAGAGTGGACCACAGACACCGGAGATTTCCAAAGCAACGACCCCCAATATGTTAAAGCGGTCACCGCAAAAGGCCAAGTCAGCCATTTGAACTGGATAAAGGAATACAACAGGTTGAGAGAAGCTTTGGGCATTTATTGGCCTGGATACATGATCCACGAAAGTGGCGTTTGGTCAGATGTACACAGAAAATGGTTTTTTTTGCCTCGAAGGTGCAGCAAGGATCAGTATAATGATTCTGCTGATGAAAGGAGAGGATGTAACGTACTATTATCGGCTGATAGCAATATGTATGATGTTAATGTTGTAGAGGTAAGAACTTTTTTTTTTATTGTCCTTTTCAAACAATTGATTTTTTTCTAGCTAAACAATATAAACACAAGAGGCTTTTCCAGTTTCAAATTCATTCCAACATCCAACGATAATGTAATAGTGGCATTGAAAACTGAAGAATTAGAAGGAAAAACGGCCACTTATATTACAGCTTTCACAATCAAAGGGGAAATACTTTTAGAGGATTCTTACGTCTCTGATCTTAAATATGAAGGAATTGAATTTATATAGCATCTCACTTTTTTTAAATTTATTTATTCTACACTTACATCAATGATGCTCAAAAATTGCCAAAAAAACGGGTTTTTAATTATTAAGCGCAAATATTTCAATGTAGATAGTTTCTGTACATATCTTACTTATTAAAAATAAAACACGAAGAGATTTTAAATAATATTGTAGATTATTTATCAGTATTTGAACATTTTTATTTATTATTGAGAAATTGATAGTGCAATTTTGAATAACAAGAAACTGGCATTTTAGCAATGAAAAATTATGAAGGTTGTTGAATGAATGATTATTCCTGTATGTCATAAATCTTATTTGTTAATAAATTTATAGTTTGAAAATGTTTTTCTATTTTGCATTTATTAAGTGATAGCTGGGTAGATTTCACATTTAGAGAGATATTGAGTTCTAATGCCGGTTTTCCACCAAACGGACTGTTGAGTTTGTGTTTTGAAACATGTTTTAAAACAAAAACAGAGAAAAACATACTCGAGTCTGTGTTTGAGTTTCATATTCACCGCTTGCGAATGGGACCCGAAAAACAAAACTCCAACTGTCGCAAAACACGCTAGTCTTGAAAATGTTTGGGAAAAGTAGAGTTTTGTTTTTGTTTTGTCGGTTTGGTGGAAAACCGGCATAAAAATTAAGCAAAATTTTTATAAATAACTTCAAAGTATTTTTTTCTAAAATATAGTCACAACTCTATCCTGTCGTGACGGGGTACGTAGTGTTGGGTCAGGAGAATAGAGACTGGCTTGGTATTTAGAGTAAAGGTTATAATATCTAGTAATTACCAAAGGATGGCCCTATGGTACATAGTGCCTCTTCTATAAGGGCACAGGGAAACTACCTGAAAAATACAAAGGTACGTTAGGTGTGATTCGTTGAAGTGAAGAGTTGTCCAGAGGGGCGTTCCCAAAGGAGCTAATTGCACTGGGTGGAGAAATGAGGCCAGAGGAGCTTTCCCAAAAGAGGTTATTGCGCTGGTTCAAGTCTGCCTGGACCATTTTGTAGTTTTTAAAGCATAGGCGCAACTAGGGGGGGTGCTAAGCACCCCTAAAGCAAAAATTAGCACTCTCATTCGGCATCCCACCATAGCACTACTTACAGTGGCACCACCTAACACTAATATAAAAAATTAATGCAACCAAATTATTTATTTTTCTTGCCCTTTTGTACTTACTTACGTCATCGATGACGTCATAATTTGTTTATTCTATATCTTGAGGTGACATTGAAATACCGGCCCTTTAAAAATCATTGGAGTCCCAAATATATAAATTAATTAACTGCGTATTATACAGGGTGTTCCTAAATATCATGTACAAACGGCAAAGGGTGATTATTTGTTTTTTTTTATGACTGAAATCTCAAATATGTTCTAAAAAATTGACTTATTTAAGCAAAATTAAAAAAAAATTCACCCTCTTACATTTTAATTTTTTTCTGGAAAACTGGCAAAGTTAAAATTTTGAAAATTTTCCAGGAATAAGAGGAAAATAAGGAGCCCATTTTACGAAAATTTCAAAATTTTCCAGTGAAAAATCACTCCAGGAAAAATTTTGAAAAACCACCTTTTTTAAGCAAAATTAAGGAGAATTCACCTTCTTACATTTTAATTTTTGTCTAGAAATCTGGCAAAGAGAAAATTGTGAAATTTTTCCAGAAGAAAGGGAAAAGTAAGGAGCTCATTATAGGAAAATTTCAAAATTTTCCAGTGAAAAATCACTCCAGGAAAAATTCTGAGAAATAGACTTCTAAGTAAAATTAGGGAAAATTCACCCTCTTACATTTTAATTTTTTTCTGGAAAACTGGCAAAGGGAAAATTTTGAAAATTTTCCAGGAATAAGAGGAAAATGAGGAGCTCATTTCACGAAAATTTCAAAATTTTCCAATGAAAAATCACTCCAGGAAAAATTTTGAAAAACTAACTGTTTTTAGCAAAATTAGGGAGAATTCACATTCTTACATTTTAATTTTTTTCTAGAAATCTACCAAAGAGAAAATTGTGAAATTTTTCCAGAAGAAACAAAAAAATGAGGAGCTCAATATAGGAAAATTTCAAAATTTTCCAGTGGAAAATTTCAAAATTTTCCAGTGGAAAATTACTCCAGGAAAAATTCTGGGAAATTGACTTTTTTAGGCAAAATTCATCTCTTAAGTTTTAATTTTTTTCTGGGAAACTGGCAAAAAAAAATTGTGAAAATTTTCCAGAAACAAGAGGTAAGTGAAAAGCTCATTATAGCAAAATTTTCCAATGAAAAATCACTTCACAAAAAATTCTGGAAAAATTGACTTATTTGAGTAAAATTAAGAAAAATTCACCTCTTACATTTTAATTTTTTTCTGGAACACTGGCAGAGGGAAAATCTTTGAACATTTTTCAGGAAAATGAGGAAAGTGAGGAGCTCATTATAAGAAAATTTCAAAATTTTCCAATGGAAAATCGCACCAGGAAAAATTCTAAACAAATTACTTTTTCAAGTAAAACTCATCCTCTTACATTTCAATTTATTTCTGGAAAACTAAAAAAGCAAAACTTGTGAAATTTTTCCAGGAGAAAGAAGAAAATGAGGAGCTTATTATAGGAAACTTTCAAAATTTTCTAGTGAAAAATCACTCCAAGGAAAGTCGCGAGGGAAATTCTGGAAAATTGACTTTTTTAAGCAAACTTAATCCTTTCACATTTCAATTTTTTTCTGGAAAACTGGCAAAGCAAAAATTGTGAAATTTTTCCAAAAGAAAAAGGAAAGTGAGGAGCTCATTATAGGATAATTTCAAAATTTTCCAGTGAAAAATCACTCCAAGAAAAATTTTGAAAAATTGACTTTTTCAAGTAAAATTAAGGAAAATTCACCTCTTACATTTTAATTTTTCTCTGGAAAACTGGCAAAGGGAAAATTTTCCAGGAATAAGAGGAAAATGAGGAGCTCATTTTACGAAAATTTCAAAATTTTCCAGTGAAAAATCACTCCAGGAAAAATGTTGAAAAACTAACTTTTTTAAGCAAAATTAGGGAGAATTCACCCTCTTACATTTTAATTTTTTTCTAGAAATCTACCAAAGAGAAAATTGTGAAATTTTTCCAGAAGAAACAGAAAAATGAGGAGCTCATTATAGAAAAATTTCAAAATTTTCCAGTGGAAAATTACTCCAGGAAAAATTCTGGGAAATTGACTTTTTTAGGTAAAATTCATCTCTTATGTTTTAATTTTTTTCTGGAAAACTGGCAAAAAGAAAATTGTGAAAATTTTCCAGAAAAAAGAGGAAAGTGAAGAGCTCATTATAGCAAAATTTTAAAATTTTCCAATGAAAAATCACTTCACAAAAAATTCTGGAAAATTGACTTATTCAAGTAAAATTAAGAAAAATTCACCTCTTACATTTTAATTTTTTTCTGGAACACTGGCAGAGGGAAATCTTTGAAAATTTTTCAGGAAAAAGAGGAAAGTGAGGAGCTCATTATAAGGAAATTTCGAAATTTCCAGTGAGAAATCACTCCAGGGAAAATTCTGGAAAATTTACTTTTTCAATTCAATTCAACCTCTCACATTTTAATTTTGTTCTGGAAAACTGGCAAAAGAGGAAGAAGAGGAAAGTCAGGAGTTCATTATAAGAAAATTTCAAAATTTTCCAATGGAAAATCGCTCCACGAAAAATTCTAAAAAAATGACTTTTTCAAGTAAAACTCATCCTCTTACATTTCAATTTATTTCTGGAAAACTAATAAAGCAAAACTTGTGAAATTTTTCCATGAGAAAGAAGAAAATGAGGAGCTCATTAGAGGAAAATTTCAAAATTTTCTAGTGAAAAATCACTCCAAGGAAAGTCGCGAGGGAAATTCTGGAAAATTGACTTTTTTAAGCAAAATTCATCCTTTCACATTTCAATTTTTTTCTGGAAAACTGGCAAAGGAAAAATTGTGGAATTTTTCCAGAAGAAAGAGGAACTCAATATAAGAAAATTTCAAAATTTTCTAGTAAAAAATGACTCCAGAAAAAATTGTGGAAAATTGAGTTATTGAAAAATTCACCCTTTCAGATTCAAATTTTTTTTTGTAAAACTGGCAAAGGGATAATTTTGAACATTTTCCAGGAAAAATAGAAAAGTGAGGAACTCATTATAGGGAAATTTCGAAATTTTCCAGTGAAAAATCATTCCAGGAAAAATTCAAAGAAAATTGACTTATTTAGGCAGAATTAAGGAAAATTCATCCTTTTACATTTTAACTTTTTTATGGAAAACTGGCAACGGGAAAATTTTAAAATTTTTATAGGAAAAAGAGGAAAGTGAGGAGCTGATTAGAGGAAAATTTCAAAATTTTCCAGTGAAAAATCACTTCAGGAGAAATTTATTTATATATTTTTGGATAACTCTAAGTTGAAAAATGTATCACAAAACAATAATTCCGAAGGTGCTCTATGAATTAATCTACGACTTAACTTTTTCTCCATATTGTTTGTTTGAAATTTCAGACATAAAAAAAAACCTATTTTTCTAAAAAAAGGCAAATGATGATGTAAGTACAAACCCTCGTGAAACTAACTTTTTTTACGTGTCTCATTTGCCTTCCATCAAACCCCATAAAAAAAAAAATGAAAAATAATTGGTGCTGCAGCACCCCTCAAATTTGGAGCCTAGTTCCGCTTATGTTTTGAAGCAATTTTGATCCAAAAATATGCCTACTAGTATAGGCTTTTTTTTGTATGAATTTCAATTTAGGTCGTAACAATAATGAAAAAAATAAATAAAAACTGGTGAACAATCAACAAAGGCTAAATAATAAAAAGACAAAAGTATTTACCAAAAAAACAAATATTTTATTTTCAACATCCTACATTTTCTCAGCCAATATTTTAGCGCCGGGAATAGTTTGCGACTTGAGCAATTTAACGTGAGGTTTCAATTTAGCTTTAAGGTTCTTCTGCGTAACGTCATTGTTATTCTCAAAAACTGTCACCAGCAAAAAGGAGCTCCTATTGATTTTCAGCCAGTGCTTCAGCTAGAAACAAAAATGCACAATAAAACCAATTTAAAAAAAATAAAATCAAATTACTAACCACTTCATTAGTAAGGGCTTCAACTAGCTGAGCCCCAAATGTAGCATTTCCTTTTTCCGTAGCCACTTTATCATGCTTTGCAAGTTTTTTCAAAGCCATATGAAGACCTGCGTGTTCGATGCCAGCAAATTTTTCTTCGCCTTCCTGAATATTCCAGTCAACATCGATAATGGTTTCTGCTATTTTGCCAAGTGCCTCGGATAAATTATCACCTGAACCAGCTTTTAATATGGCCACCATTTCCATGGCCAGAGAACTGGAGCTCAACCAAAAATTTGGTTCTTCAATAATTAAATTCAATAAAGTGTCAATGGAATAAGCTAAAATTTCTTGTCGTCTTGTTTCAATTGATTTTTTACTGTTAGAAAAATCTCTTCCTGTATCTAATTCTTTTATGAAGTAAGGATGGAAGATTGTTAAATCGGCTGGAGCTACCAGCCACAACAAAACCTTCCTGCCCCATTCAGTAACTGCCAAATCTTTGGCATTTTTTAAAATTTCAGATAAAATAACTTTGTGTAGTAACACAGTATCGTCCACAGAATCTACTAATGTTATAATTGTACGATGTCCAAATTCGTGCTTTGAAAGCTCTATAAGATGTTCTTTTAAGGATTTTATTATTATCTTTTTATCTTTAGCAGTTCCGTGCCAAATACAGTGCATAGCAGCTTTGCTTCCTTCTCTACTATTACTTATAACCACAATATGTGGGGCTAGCTCTGTAATTAATTCCGCTTTGTCTTCGTTTGAGCACTCTTGTAAAAATTGACTCAACACTGTCTGAACCAAACCGGAATCCAATAAGGATTTATTGAGGACTTTTTTGATGTTGCTTTTGCACGCTCCTAGCGTAGCTGCTTTCATATTTTCATTATTAAAATAGACATCTCTAATATGCTTTACTTTAGGATCTTTGGAATTTTTGTAGAGATCTCCATAAAACTCCTGCACCAATAATTGTTTTTGCTCGGGAGTTGCATAAGTAGAAAAGGCATATTCCAGCACGGGAGCACTTATAGTATGGCTAGCTAATTTAACTGCGTGTCCTTTCATTTGGTCAATAACTGCAGCCCTAACGTCATCTTCTCCACATTTTAGGATTCGTTTTACACAATGAATTCCGTACTTGGACTGTAACATGCCTACAGTGACCGGAATTAGTTCCTGCGATATTTGATGTACGAGAATTTTGCTTGAATATTTCAACAGCCACTGTACAATTCTTGCAGTGTCGTGGGCCACAACAAACTTTGAATAGTTGCCTTTTATCAAACCGTGCAATTGGTTTATAACTTTAATTCTGTCGGCTTCCTTAAGAGTTTTTAGTCTGACTTTCTCGCCCATTTTTTTTGCTTCTTGAATTCTATCAAAGTTATCTTTAGTTCTTGCCTTGATTCGTTTGACTCTCAATTCCTTTTTTTCTGCTTTATATTTCTTCCAGTCTTCGATTTTATCTGTGATTTTTATTTCTGGTTTGCCTTGGAATTTTTTGTGTTTGAAACCTTTGGCATTTATCGTGTCGCCTTGTTTGCTAGTTTTATTGAATTTACCTTCGCCTTTAGCCTTTTTAAACGATTTCATAGGTTTCTGTGTTTCATCAGATGGGGCGATTTCCGCCTGCGTTACTTCTTCTTCGGACTTTTTACGCTTCACCGACTTCACTTTTTTCTCGGAGGTTTCTGCAGCTTCCGCTGGTGCTGGGTTTTTCTTCGTTTTTGCCATTTTAGCTAAATTTAACGAAAAACGAAATACAAATTTGCGTCTGGGTTTACGAAAATGTGCCAAAGAAATAGGGTTATGTTTATTTGTCAAATAATTCAAATGTCAAGTGCCAATACCTTAACCCTTTTCACGTGGCTCCGGTTTAACAAACCGCTCAAATTCGAGTGGTATTAGGTATCCATCACGTCACTTTGTAACCGGGTTAGAGGGAATTTTTTAGACTAAGCATGCGCAGGCGTGAAATGTGGAAACTGCCAAGCTTGTTGTGTTATCACGTTGTGGTTGATAAAAAAATTAAAAATCGTTTATGTGTGGATGTAGGAATTGGTAAAATCACTGAGTAAAATAATTGATCTGATTTTAAAATTTATTAAACATAATGAAAAAATTTCCTTGACAAAGTTAAACATAGGCAAAAGCATCATATTATTCATTATTGTGGAGGAATTGAAGTTAATTTATAGTACACGAAAGACCAAAGACAAAAGTGAAAAAAAATTTGGAAAATAAAGACACGGTTGACTGTTGTTTTGAAACAAAACAAATCAACTATTTGACATTTTTGCTCCGACCGTTCCGGTCGTTCGTGTATTAATTTTTAACTCTAATCACTCCTAGATCACGTGACAAAAATCTATTCTTACTCCACTCCAAATCCGTGCTGAATAGCCGAACCCAGCTGCTGTATTAAAGCAAGGTTCCTAAAGTTAATAGGTTGTCTGGAAATGGATAACTTAATGACGCATCTGGGATGCCTGGAGATTTGCATTATGTTTAGGTACACAGATGACGTCATAAAAGTTATCAGACAACCTACCTCTCTCAAACAACCTTGGTATCAAAGTGCCAGAGAATTGGTAAATTTCAATAAACGAACGCGAATAAGCTTGCACCGAGTACACTTTTTAAATAAACGACCGGTAAATTCAAGCTCGGAGAACTCGGATCAAAATACCGAACGCACGGATAGTGGTTGTTTCAAGCGTTCTAGAACCAAAAACCGCTCTTCGGAGTATCAAATTTATCTGATTTTTTTTTGTTCCGTGTCTCCCAATCTGTCTCTATATTTACCAGTGTCTCCGGGTAAGCTTTGACGCACTCTTTACTCTAGAACAGGTGACAAAAACTGCTCCGACTTCACACTACTCTGGCCAATCTGACACAACCATAACCTCAATGTATCCAAACCAAAACAATGAAGAAACGAGTTCTTTGTGACTAAAAATTAAAAAAATTATTAATTGGTTTATTTTACTATCAATCAATAAATTATAGTTATTTCTAAATTACTGGTATGAGCTTCATTACAGTAGCGAGTGGGGAATATTGCTAGGAGATCGTAGACTGAGTCGAACCGTAAGTACCTGTAATATAATGGTATATTATTATAGTAAGTAGTAACTAGGTTATTACCGCACGCGAGAGAAATTGGGGCTCTGCTTGCAAACGTATCATGTTTCCTACTTGGGGCACCAGGGGGCACCCCATTGTATATACCCCTTACCTCGGCATGCGGAGCTCTGTCGGGGCGGACATTCATTCTCCAGCTACTCGTGGGACAAGCATAGACAAGAGTATGAACAAACATACAAAAACACGGAGACAATCCTCCGGAAACAACAAGGTGGAAGCTTCTTCCACCTCAAAGGAAACGGGCACCGACACCAAGGCAAAGCCTCGATTGAGGCTTCCGTTTCCTCTCCCAGAACTGGGAAAACCCGGAGGAAGAGACGATCCGCTGAGGCAAGGACTCAGCGGAGCAGGTTCCAGGAAATACCTACGACTTCTTCACGAGGGCATGGCACCTGAGGAAGCGAGGAGAAAAGTCCTAGGAGAAAAGAAGAAGAGAGACGAAGAAACTCCTTCAACGGCATCACCGAGAAAAAACCCCCAAGGCAAAAGAGTTAGTGAATTTATTTCACCCCCTCAAAGAACGGGAGGAAAAAAACTGAAAACTGGGAATGAAATGAACAAATCAAATCAAATCAAAATATGCTTTATTGTCGTAAAAAAATAAATCCATTGACAAAGCCAGTAATTCCTAAACCTAAACTTTCAAAATAAAAATAGCATAACATTAAACGAGGTAGGGATATATAGAGTTATACAGATGAAACCGAAAATGAATGAAATGAAATGAAAAAAAATGAACACCAGAAAACGAGTAGACCGGCGGGCATAGCAGGGCAAGTCACCAGCTACGCCCAAGCTGCGAAACTCAATAGAATCAGGATATTACCTAAGGAATACCCTCAGGTAATGCTTGGCCCCGAACAACTGATGGCGCTGGAGGAGGCCGCAGTTGCAGAAATGATGGGAAGCACAGCCAGGGGCTTGCGGTTCTCTGGTATACATTTCCGCTCGGGAATGGTATTGGTGGACTGCGAATCTGAGCAGACAGCCGAATGGCTGGTTCAGATGTCACCCAGACTGAAAGCATGGAAGGGGCCTGAACTTGTTGCACGGAGAGGAGACGACATCCCCAAGTCCCATACGATCAGTATCTTCCTCCCAAGGAGCAAAGGGCAAGACACCAAAGCTCTTCTGAGACTCATTGAAGTCCAGAACGCGGAACTCTCCACAAATACGTGGCGAGTTATGAACGCGGAAGAACAAGGCCACGGCCAAGTCCTTACAATTGGGATCGATACCAAAAGTAAGGAAGCTATCAAGGCCAAGGGACACTCCATCCACTACCGGTTTGGGCAAGTCCCGGTATCTGGCCTTAAGAAGCGAGAAGAAGAAAAGGAAGAGATAATAGACTTTGAACCAACAGCCTCGACCTCCTCTTCTCTGTTGGAGAACACCCTCACCGATGAGACTGCATCAAAGTAGAGATGTAAAAAATCGGTTTTTTTTTCAGATTTGAAAAAAAAAACCGTTTTTTTGTTTTTTTTTCTAAATGATTCAAATGTAAAAAAGCATTTTTTTTTCAGATTTGAAAAAAAAAACATGAAAAAAAAACAAGTTTTTGTTTTTTTTCAAAAAAATTCATTTTTAAACTTCGTGAGTATCTCCTCATCTTTAAGTAAAAAAAACGGACATTTGACGACCCTGGAGACGTAGTTACAGTCTGAAAATTCTTCATACAGCGAAAGTGTCTTATATCAGTGATGTTCTGTTCTAGTATGTATGTTGTATGAATATGATGAATGTGTGATCTGATATAATATGATAGTTCATACATGGATGTACCATGTACCTGACCTGAAAACATATTTCATTTACATAAGAATAGGTCTGTTTCTGCAGAAATCACAAACCAGTCAGAGTGAATTTCATTGGTTGAAATTAGTTTTCTGACTGTTTCTGACTGTTTTCAACCAATGAAATTCGCTCTGACTGGTTTGTGATTTCTGCAGAAACAGACCCAATATTAATCCTATGTGGTTTAAAGTCAACCCCTATTTTCTGAACCTTGTGTTCAAAAATTCCAAAAAAAATATATGTTTTATGGTTATCGATATACTTTAATCCATAATTTTTTTAAGTAAATTTGACTCGCCATTTTTGAGTTATATCGCAAAAACTGAAAAGTAGTTTTTCACCATTTATTTCAAAACGAATAGATGAAGTTTCCCATTATTTTTATTACGAACTACTATTGCAATTCTACGCGACATATATATTTTTCAAATTTTTTGAACGTGTAGTTTTCTCGCTACTGCAAAAATAGTTGGAAATACGCCCGTAGCTACACTGTTTAGAAAAAAATCCGACGGATGAATTTTCAAAATTATTTGCGTTGGTCGAAACTACAACCCTGTTTATGTAAAACAGAATAATACTTCGAATTTCCGCCAAAAAAAGAAAAAACGTTCCATCACATAATTTAACCAAATGCAGATTTCTATTTTTTTTTGACAGTCAAGTTAGGGCACACTATAGGGGCGACAGCATTGACATCTCGCGTTGCTGTAATAAACTATAGGCCTGACTTTAAACCTTAAACCAATTTTTTGTCCCAAGAAAAGTTTAATTGGCAAAAAAAGTAAAAAATGCGTATATGGTGCTGAGTTTAGAAAAAAAAACAAAATCTGAAAAAAAACCATTTTACATCACGTTACATCTCTACATCAAAGGGAATTGAGGGGCAAGAGACCGAGGGCTTAAGCCTCGAATCTCTTAAAGTCAACTCTTCTTCTGAGGATTAGGTCATCAGCAAGGAAGATGAAGAGAAGCTTCTGGCGGATCAGAGGAACAGCAGAGGGAAGGACAGGATAGTCCAAACAGACCACCTGCTGATCCCTCCTCCCATTACTAGAACATTCACCAGATTAGCGCAAATCAATCTGCAACACAAACGGGCATCCTCCGATGTGATTGTACGAATGTTCGCTAACCAAGATCTGGGACTAGTTATGATCCAAGAACCCTGGATCAATAGAGGGCGAATCAAAGGTTTGTCAAGCAAACTTGCAAAAGTAATATACGAGAACAGGCAGGAATCACCCAGAGCCTGTATTCTTATAAAAAATGACATGGGACTTGACACCCATTGTCTTACAACTCGACATTTGGGTCTGCAACCGCAACATAGTAATTACTTCAGCATACTTTCCTGGAGATGGGCTAACGACACCACCGCCGGAGGTACAAGAGCTGATCCAATATTGCAGAAGAGAGCGCCTGCCACTACTTTTAGGCTGCGACGCAAATGCACATCATGTTATCTGGGGAAGCACGGATATCAACTATAGAGGTGAGTGTTTACTTGAATTTCTTATGACTACCGACCTTGAGGTCTTGAATATTGGTACTATGCCTACATTCGTGACTAGAACAAGGTCGGAAGTATTAGATATAACTTTAGTCAGCTCCAGTATTAGAGACCTCATCAAAAACTGGAGAGTATCAACCGAACCATCCCTGTCAGATCACAGGATAATTGAGTTGAACCTAGAGAATGTAAAATACAATAGACCCATACGAAGGGTACCGAGAAAAAACAATTGGGAAGCCTACAAAACCAATTTACAGAACAACCTTCACTGCTTAAGTTCAGGTGGGAAAAGACACCACATGGAACTGGAGCAGAACACTAAGGAAGTCACAAAGGCAATTATGGAAGCCTTTGAGTCCAGTTGCCCAGTGACTACAGCGAGATAACCGAAGAAGGAGGACTGGGAAGCTGCAAAGAGGGTTTTTACTGCGGAACGGATGAAATGGGCAATAAGTACCTTTCAACCGTTTAAGTCACCAGGAGTGGACGGAATATTCCCTGCCCTTTTACAAAAACGGCAAAAGGAAATATTCCCTCACCTACTTAGAATAGCTAGGACTAGTTTAGCCCCGGGATATATACCTAGTATGTGGCGACGAGCTAAAGTAACCTTCATACCCAAAATAGGAAAAAAGGATGGGACAAACCCTAAATCTTTTCGACCTATTAGTCTGTAGATAACTACATCAGAAAGGAAATTTTGGAGAAGGCACCTCTACACCCTTAAGGAAAAAGAAACAGCCATATGTGCCTTCCTGGATATATCCGGGGCTTTTGATAACACATCCCATGGGGCGGTAAAAATTGCTCTGGAAAGGAGAGGAGTGAATAAAACCATAGTCCGGTGGGTCTGTGAAATGCTGACTACGAGAACAGCTGAGACAACTGTGGGTGAACAAACCACAAACATCAGAACCATTCGTGGTACACCTCAAGCGGGAGTAACCTCACCCCTGTTGTGGAGCCAGGTAGTTGATGAACTCCTGTCCAGATTGACAAATCAGGGTCTAACTTGTATAGGTTACGCCGATGATATTGTCATTATCGCCAAAGGCAAGTTTGAGGGCACACTATACGACCTCATACAAAAAGGCCTAAGAACTACCGAAGAAATGTGCACATCGGTGGGGCTGAGCATCAACTCAGCAAAAACCACTATTGTACCATTTACACGTAGAAGGAAAATTCAACTTACTAGGGAAATTCACCTAAGTGGAGAGGTTGTAAATCAAGCAAACGAAGTCAAATATCTGGGTGTAACACTGGATTGTAAACTTATATGGAAAAAACACCTAAAAGCCATTCTTAACAAAGCTACTGAAGCCATTATGGTGTGCAGAAACTTGGCGGGTAAAAACTGGGGATGTACACCAAAAATACTGCGGTGGATGTACATTATGATGGTGAAACCCATAATCACATATGGGGCAGCAGTTTGGTATGGCATAGCAGAACAAAGCACTACAAGGCGAGCACTTGATAAATTGCAAAGACTGGCAAGTGTATGTATTACAGGAGCCATGAGAACATGTCCAGCAGCAGCGTTGAACGTCATACTTGACCTCACACCTTTGCACTTGTCGGTGAAGGGAGCTGCAGGAAGGGCTATGTTTAGACTAGCTAGAAATAGGACTGAGGCTAAGGAAATCATCGATCAAGGAGCATGGTCATCCCAAACACGGTGTATTCCCTTATTCGATCTTCCTAAAGACGATATAACCAAAGAATACCACTTTGAAAGAAACTTCCTCACAAGGATTGATAATAAAAGCGACTGGGAAAGCGGCAAGATCACCGAATCTCTCAAAGAAAACACCATTAAATGGTACACAGACGGTTCCAAAACTGACAAAGGATCAGGAGCTGGAGTATTTGGGCCTCGCACCAAATTTTTTGAGTCACTGGGTAAATTCACCAGTGTCTTTCAGGCGGAAATACACGCCATTGACAGATGTGCTCAAATGATCCTGAACAGGAACTATCTCAAGCAGGATATTGCAATATTCACTTTTTCCAACTTTGACACCCTGGTATCTCGAAAACTAAGCATGTTTCTATTAACTTTTTTCTTATTTTAATGAGTACTTTTTATCCTGAAAATTTGATCCCACTATTCAGAAACACCCTGTTCAGAAACACATGTTTATAAGCAATGCACGGAATAACAACAAATCTATATATAGATAAATCCCACGAGGTATTTATCAGTTTTACAAAAATTGTTTGGTTTTGGTTAGTTAATCAACTGATAAAGGAACTATAAATTACTTATGTGATAAAGTAAAATATTAATAAATATTAGCCTTTCTTTTAGTGTGCCTACTAGGATATATCATTTAAAAATAAGAAAACATGGGAGATAACGGTGAAACAGCAAAAGATCACCCAGAACATCCTAGAAAATTAATTCCTCAATTATGCCAGCAGTTTTACAAGTTGGGATGGGTTACAGGAACAGGTAAAAATATTGTTTTATACAAGAGGTAATGCAAACAATTCCTCAAACTACCCGTAAATTCCTCACAAATTCCTCCAAATTCACTGAAAACTCCTTCAAACTGCAAATGCCTGTTACAAATTCCTTAAAATTGTTCGGGATAAGAAATGTATTTTTCTATTTTTATTACGCTCAGTGTTAAAACCAATAACTTCCACCAATTTCTCATACATTCCTCCAATTTCCCTTTGAAACCTATGTCAAGAAATGTTGTGTTAAATGAATGTATTTATTATTTTTGTAATTATTGCCTACAGTCATTTTAATTTGATTGATATTGTGACTTGCTGGCTTCTAGGTTTAGTTGTAAAATTTAATTTAAGTTAGGTTAGCTTTGTCAATAAGATTTTTGTATTCTTGGACAATAAAGCATATTTACTACTACTACTACTACATAAATTCTTTTGGATTTCTGACAAATACCTAAATTCCTCTAAATTCCCCACCGTTTTGGTAAAGAATTCCTAGGTGGCTTGCCCCTTGAATTTTTCCCTAAAAGATTTACATAGTAGCAGACTAATGCAATAAAGACTAAATATTAAGAAAATTGTAAACTTGCCTTAAATTAATGCTTTTATAACAATCAATAATTGTCTAAACAATTATTCATAAATTTATTGTAACAAACTAATTAACAATAAAAGAAAACATTGTGTTCTGAATATAGGCGGAGGTATCAGCATCAAAGACGGTCCCAAAATCTACATCGCACCGTCCGGAGTGCAAAAGGAGCGAATCAAACCTGAAGATTTATTCGTCCAAAACATAGAAGGAAAAGACTTGGAGCTGCCCCCGCCTGCCAAAAAACTGAAAAAGAGCCAATGCACGCCCCTATTTATGTGCGCCTACACGATGAGAAATGCAGGAGCCGTAATTCACACTCATTCGAAATACGCTTTGATGGTCACCATGTTATTTCCTGGCAAAGAATTCAAGTGCACCCACTTGGAAATGATTAAGGGTATCAAAAACCAGAAATTGGGCAGGAATTTTCGTTACGACGAAGAACTGGTTGTTCCTATAATCGAAAATACACCTTTTGAAGAAGATCTGACTGATAGATTGGAACAAGCAATCAAAGATTATCCCCACACTTGTGCAGTTTTAGTACGGAGGCACGGAGTAAGAATTTGGATTTTTATATGTCAAAATTGCATTGCTAATTGATTTTTTTTTATGTAGATTTATGTTTGGGGTGACACGTGGCAACAAGCTAAATGCATGACCGAATGCTACGACTATTTATTCGATATTATTTTACAATTCAAACAACACGGAATCGATCCCGCTCTTACTCCGGAACAATACGAGCTTAAGCATCAGGAAAATCTCAAAAAAATATTAGATAAGTAAATTTTTTATTCAAATAACAAAACAGCTACAATAAAGAAAGAAGAATGGAAAGTGGATTGTTGTATTTTTATTTTAGAAAATAAATATTTCAGGTGAATTTCCATATAACCAAGATACAGCGTAATGAAATGTGAGGAATGATTTATTGAGTGAATTGAATATAGTAACAGTAATTTAACTTTTAAAAGTTTTATATACTTAAGACATCAATGAATTTTTTTGATACTTTGTAAACTTTACAAAATAATGGAACATCTAGATAGTAACATTCATTAAAATAGAAAAGAGTTTTTTTTTTCAACATAAACCTGCAACAAGATGCATATTTACTCAATTTAATGAATACTATCTATTAACATTATAACAATATATCTATTTTGTTTAGAGCTCCAATAACTTTTCAAAAAAGCAAATCAATCAGTATATTTTCTAATCTATTGAAATGCTGTGTTCTAAATGCAATAAATCGAACTACAACCTTTTTGCTTATTCACATAAGTATATAGGAACCAAATAAAAAATCACCTGTAACTTTAAAACATGCCCATCGAAGTGGATTTTTCATAAAATAATAAATAGGCTGTACTTTGTAATACCTCGTCTACCGAAACTTCTTTTATTTCGATGTCCGATGTGTAAAACCACCTATGAAAAAAAGTTAAACAAAACTTAATATATGAAATCTGTAACTTACCGATTATTTTGATGGCCCCTTCGGTAAGTTATAAAATGGCCGGAATGTGCGTCACCAGTGTGAACCACAACGGCCGCCAATTGATATACGTTTCTGAGTTCATTGGTCATTTCGCTTAAAGAATTACCCGTCCAACATAAGGGGGTACTGCTAGAGAGAGGACTGCCACCTTCACTTGTACTTGTATAAGTCTTAAAAAGACAATAATATTTAGTGAAAAGTGCTTTTTAATTACTTTATATTTACCCCAGGTATTTTTCTTTGGTAATGAGCTTGAATAAAAGTATAAGCGGACATGGAAAGCCTCATCGGAAACTGTATATAATCTTGCCGTTTCGACATTCCACTGGGCGACCAAATGTTTCTCGATATGTGTAAACATAAACAAATTGGCAACTGAAAATAATGTTGTTTGAAAAAATTGGCAACGCACCCAAACACAATACTTACTTTGCCAAAATTAAGTATCTTTATCTGTCTAGATAAAATAGGCGCAGACGCTGGATCTCGGTCTCTATTACAGCCCTCGCATTGCACATCCTGGATCACTTCGGGTGTTACGAAATTCGTCAGGAGCTGGTGCAGTTTGTGTCTGCCCCAGCCCAAGTCACCGGCGCCACTTGGAAGGGGCAGCGAGAGACTATCGAACTTGTCGTATCTTACTGTGGACTGAAAAATAATTGCTGAATTGTTGGCAGTACAATAATCATTAATAATTTTTGTCTATTCCAGGCTCTTGAAACTCATACCTTTTCAACCCTGGTTAGAAACAATTCGAATTTTGAAATACAAAGATTCTAGGCAAGACTTTTTCAATAAACTTTTGATCATTATGTCCAAAATGCTCTTTATGCAATGATTTTTTTGTTGGTAATATTTATTTAAAATAAATAATGTTATCAAAATTCAAAATACCTTGTGACCACATTCACTGCAACGCAGTTGACTAGTTAGGGTGCCTGTAAAAGGCTGTCCTGCAGGCTGAGGCGGGGGTCCAGACATTTGCAAGGCTCTACAGGATCTATTTAAGACATTTATTAGTATTAAAATTTATTGGAAAAAAATATTAAATTCTACCTATTCTATAAATGCACTTGTTACATTGAAAAATCCTACCTAGAAATCCATCTGTTTCTCCTAATACCCGAACTCCTAAAACTCAAAGCCCCAGTAGACCGGCAAAGTTCGTTCAAAGACATCACGCTGCCCATCGAACTATATTCGGACTCGTTATCGTCGACATCGTCTATTTCGTTCATACCCAAAGCGTCCGACAGACAGCCAGCCTTCCTGCTCATTTTCTGGGTTTCCTCGTCCAAGGTAGTTAAAATTACGTTCAACAATTCGTGAGCGTCCTGTTCACCAGCTGGTATGACCCATCCCAACCGTTTTAGAGCGTTTATCACTGCGGCGGGAGCGAAACTGTCCTGTACTGATTTGTTTGTGCCATTCACAACTGTAATAATAGAATTATAAATCAGATAGGTAATGGTTGATGTGGATAGAGTTTTACTCTATATTGTTTTTAATAAACGCTGTAATTTCTACTTTAGCGTATTTTTATTAATAATTCTCGAAATAGTTCTTGAACAGAACTACTTGACAATCTTATACTTTCAACGCCTTGTCCCAATAATTATAAAAAAATAAATAAATTAAATTCCTGCATTACAAAATAAACACAATTGTTTGGTCCATATCGCTGGTTGTGTCTTTCAATGAAATTTACCATTGGAGTCATTGCACTTTTCATGTTAAATCTTTCTAGAATCGTATCAGTAATTTTCTTGATCAAGTGTCGTCCAATTTTCATCTTTTATATCCAGAAAAGTTTTTACATTGTCAAATTTCAAAGTTTGTTTTCAATTTATTTAACAATCTATCTGTTTCTACTTTATTTTTGTTATAGGTCCAGCATCATCTACATAGATGGCCAAAAACAGTGTACCACTCTTGTTTTCAAATACCTATACACACCGGAAACTTTTTTTTATATAGTAGAGATTGGAAATGCGTTATGCACCCCTAGAGCATTGGCGATCGGGCGCCCTAGGGAGTGAGACTCGCACCAACTAAAACCCTTCCCCTACTCTTCACAGGATACCTTCTTCCAGAATCAACATTTGGCATTACTTCAGAAGGAGCTGCGGTATTCTGATTCATCTGTGTCTATTTTATGTTAGTTTCTTTGTTTTTTATTTTCTTCCTCGCTTGTCACTCTTGTCAGTGTGTTTTCGTCCTCTTGCAGGATTGATCTGGCAAGTAAATTCACAGCATTCCAGTTTTCCAGGCTGCTGACCATTTTTGCAGTTATATTCTCTGGGGTCATTGTCAACGTTTGTGCTGTGCATGTCATGCGTTGTGTTTTCCAATTTTTGCAATTAGAAGGTATGTTCGGCATTATACAGGGTGGGCCACTGAAAACTTACAATGGCTATAATTTTTGAACCAAAAAAGATATCAAAAAAATAAAAAATACGGTTTTTATAAAATCAAGGCGGAATACACATGACATATTTTTCAAACCACCCCGACCTACCCTTAGGCGCTACCCCTACTCGCTTCAAAATCTTTAATGGCAACACCGCACTTGTGGCACCTTTTTGGAAAGCTCATGAAAAATGCTAAACGATGGTCATAAAATTTTTAGGGTGACCTTGGAAAACTACCCGTCAAATGAAAAAAATTGATAGAAATAAATTTTACAAAAAAAAAGAATTTTTAGCATGAAATTAGAGATAGGAAATTGAAGCGACCCAATTCAAATTACGTATTTTTCAAACCACTGCGACCCACCCCTAGGAGCCACCCTCACTCATTTGAAATTCTAAGATTGCGGTACCCCACTTGTGGCACCTCTATGGAAAGCTATTTGAAAATGCTAAACGATGGTCATAAGGATTTTAACCTAAGAAAATTACGGCTAAGTAGAGATTAAGAAATGTAGGTGTGACATTTTGAAAAATAGGAACCAAATTAAAAATGATCTAGATAATTTATTTTAACAATTGCTCAAAATGGCAGCCGTTTTGTTCCATACAAAAATACAAACGACTTTCAAATTCTTCTCTCACTTTCTGGAACATCTCTCTCGGATTGTTTCGACATGCCTCAATTATCCTCTGCCGCAATTCTTGCAACGAAGCTGGTTTTGTCTTGTAGACTATGGATTTAATGTAACCCCACAAAAAGAAGTCTAAAGGAGTGAGGTCAGGTGACCTTGGCAGCTACTCGATTGGACCCCTTCTGCCAATCCATTGCCTTGGATAAAATCTATCTAACCACCGCCTTGTGACAATAGCATAATGCGGAGGGGCTCCATCTTGAAGAAAGTGTATGATGTCTTCATCATTATTTTATCGCCCAGTATTCCGCACCAAACATTGAGCTTTTGGGGATTTTGGGTATGTCCTTCAACAACAATATGGGGATTCTCATCGCTCCAGTATCTGCAGTTCTGTTTATTCACATTTCCATTTAGCAAAAACGAGCACTCATCACTAAAACAAACAATTTTAGTGAGTGAAGGTTGCCTTCGAATTTCCTCCGTCATTAGTTCGCAGAACTGAATCCTTCTATCTGGATCATCGTCGCCAAGTTCCTGCAGAATTTTCATTTTGTAGGGGTGGAATTTGTGCATTGTTAATACTCTTCTGACAGATGTTCGGGGTATGCCTGTTATTGATGCCAACTGGCGCGTTGATGCTTCTGGATTGACCGACACCTGACCAATAACTTCGATTTGCATTTCTTCATTCAGTACCCTGGGCCCTACCCTTTTTTGATTTTTGACCGATCCCGTTCGTTGAAACTTTTGGATCAAATCCCTAACATAAACGTGACTAACGTTTCTGTCCGGATTTCTCTCATTGAAAGCACGGGCTGTTCTCAAATAGCACCTACCTTCAGCACCATAAAGAAAAACTATTTCAATTCTTTCTTCCACACTATAAACCATTTTTCGAAGTTTTAACTAAGTAAATTAAATAAAGGTAGAAACTATCGTCACTAAATTTGCAAAATAATGACTTGAAAAATGATAGAAGACTGTGGGTCGGGTTGCTATAGAAAAGTAAACAAATAGCTGATAAGGAAGAATTTGCGTTACCGCAACTTCTTATTTGTGGATTGGTGGAAAATGTTAAAATAAATTATCCAGATCATTTTTAATTTGGTTCCTATTTTTCATAATGTCACACCTACATTTCTTAATCACTACTTAGCCGTAATTTAATTTAGGTTGAAATCCTTGTGACCATCGTTTAGCATTTTCAATTAGCTTTCCATAGAGGTGCCACAAGTAGGGTACCGCAATCTTAGAATATGAAATGAGTGGGGGTGGCGCCTAGGGGTGGGTCGCAGTGATTTGAAAAATACGTAATTTGAATTTAGCTGGGTCGCTTCAATTTCCTATCTCAAATTGCATGCTAAAAATTCTTTTTTTTTGTAAAATTTATTTCTACCAATTTTTTTCATTTGACGGGTAGTTTTCCAATGTCACCCTAAAAATTTTATGACCATCGTTTAGCATTTTTCATGAGCTTTCGAAAAAGGTGCCACAAGTGGGGTGTTGCCATTAAAGAGTTTGAAGCGAGTAGGGGTGGCGCCTAAGGGGTAGGTCGGGGTGGTTTGAAAAATATGTCATATGTATTCCGCCTTGATTTTATAAAAACCGTATTTTTTATTTTTTTGATATCTTTTTTGGTTCAAAAATTATAGCCATTGTAAGTTTTCAGTGGCCCACCCTGTATATAGTGATACGTGTTGCCGTGTCGTCTGTTTATCCACTCTGAGATGTTTGGGATTACTCTGAACGTCCACCTTCCTTTCCCGCTATTTTCCCATCTGTTCTGTGGTGCTTAATATAGTTGATAGTTGGATCGCTTGGGCTTCCAGAAGGTCGATTGGTGGTGTTTCAACTATCACCAGGATGGCATCTGTCGATGCTGTGCAATAACCGCTACGTATTCTTAGCGCAGCTTGTCTCTGTATGTTTTCCAGCATGCCTCGGTATTTTCTGTGCCTTATAACTTCTCCCCAGACTGGGGCCGCGTATAGCAGAATAATAATAATAATAATAATAAATCCTTTATTTCAAAAATTGCTTACATAGTAATACAAAGTGAAACGTCGTCACACAAAAAATAAATTATATCTAGCTTATATTATATCCCCATTATAAAATTCCAATAAATTATAAAGCTCCAAGTCTGTTAAAAGTTTTCTCACTTTTTTCTTAAAGAGTTTCTGTTGTTCAATTCTCTTAAAACTATCGGGAAGCCCTTTACCTATACAATCTAAGGCACATGTGGTGTGGACATTTTTCTGTTTAAGGTAATCTATGTATAGGATATCTAACATCTAAATTTCGAGTGTTATAACCGTGACTAATGTGGTCTGAAAACAGTTCTCTATTTTTAAAATAAAACATTAAACTCGACATTAAACATTCGTATACAGGGTCCCAACTATTTCATAGGGACAGTATTGCTATCTCGGGATCGGTTAAAGTTACGAGAGCGTTTAAATTAGAAAAAAGTTGTCATTTTTGAAGAATATTAGAAAAATATTTTCGTTGTTGCCAAATTTCTATTAGTTTCGCCAGAACAGGGTGATTTGTGAAAATTTGCAAAAACAATTTTATCAAATATTTTAAAATCTATGGATTTTAGAGACATAGTTCAAATGCAATATACAGCGTATACAGTCATTAAACCTAAATCCCATGAATACACCCCTACAACACTGTAAATATTTAATTCTTTTAATAATTCTAACCACACGTTTCTGAGCGACAAAAGCATCCTGTATCCCAATATCCCCTCCCCAAAACATAATACCCTATTTTAACACTGCCTCAAAGTTGGCAAAATATATTATTCTTAGTGTATTTTCATTCATGTATTTGGCAACAGCTCTTATTCCAAAGCTCACTGAGTTTAGTTTTTTTATTAAAATGTCTAAATGCCTTGACCAATCCAAAAACTCATTGATATTGACACCTAAAAACATTGTGCTTTCAGAAATATTTAAATTTTTGTCATCAGTTTGTAACTGGCTTGGTTTAATTATGTTCGATCTTTTTGTTCTAAACATTATTATATTAGTTTTCTCTTGATTAAGAATTAACCTGTTTTGATGAAACCAATTTGTGAAAGGAAATCTTTTGCTTCCAAAATCAAGTCATCAATTTTTTTACAGCCAATTAAAAGGTTTGTGTCATCTGCATAATTTATGATATTGGTATTTCGCATTAATTGAGATATGTCGTTTAAAAATATAATGAAAAGGATGGGACCCAGAATGCTTCCTTGCGTTATCCCTATATTATTCTCTAACACTTCCGACCTACTGGTTTTGCCTGCTTTTGTAAAAGTTACAATTTGTTTTCTGTTGGTTAAATATGATTTAATCCACTTATTGGCATTACCTTTAACCCCATACATTTCTAATTTGTTTATAAGAATCTCCCTATCTAAGCACCAGATACTCCAATATTAGGCGAATGAAATTGAAAATTGCTGTTTGTGTTGATTTTCCTTTAACAAATCCATGCTGTGAGTCATCAAAAATATCACATTCATTAAAAAACTCCTTCAGTCTGATACTCATTGCACTTTCAAAAATCTTAGAGAAACTGGGCAGCAAGCTGATCAGTCTGTAGTTATCGAGTTTTTCAGGGTCTCCTTTCTTATATAAAGGTTTCATAAATGCTATCTAGGCTCCTTGCATCAAATTTTTTTATTGCTGATTTCGATAGCCCATGGAAAATAAGTCAACACGTATTTTTTCTTTTGCTTCTTAGTCAAAAATTGACGGAGATACAACACTATGAAATCTGCCTATGACGTCACTTATCTAATAAATAAGTGACGTTGCACATGCTCAGTATATCTATATATACAAAACTTAATATTTGAATAACTTCCGGAATAATCATATTTGGGCGAAATAAAAAAAAGTAACGATTTTTTTTCGATTTCCTACAGTTTGCAATAAACAATAATCAATTTAATTTTCCATGCAAGTACCCTATTATCAACTTAACCATACTTGTTGGAATATCGTCTACACCACAACTATGTTTTTGAATTTTTTTGAAATTTCACATATTTCTGCAGGTGTAACTGGCTTCAAAAACATAGATCTTATGTTCTGACTTATGCTAGATTTAAAAGGAATATTAACTAATTTTCTTAACAAATCGGGCACTGTAGATAATAAATATTCATTGTACCTACATGCAATTTGATCAGCACTTCCCTCAACCTGGATAACTGACGACTTATTTTTTCCATTAATTTCTTTTCTACATATTGCCCACATACATTTTGTCTTATCTGCATTTTTTACGCGATTTTCATATGACTGAGTTCGCAGATAGGCTAACAATCTGTAATCTGTCATATTTTCTTTTTTCATTATTATATGTTTCTTTGTAATTTTGGTAATATCTGGAAAGTTGTCCATTTATTCAAATTGGAACATTTAATCTTATATTTTCACCACACTGTACATATTAGAATTAATTAATTATAAGCAACCTACTTTTATTATTGCAAATGACGATAATCGATGTGTGCAAAATCAGCATTTGTTGTATATCAATTGGTGATCAATTTCATTGATAAAATCAAATTCAAACTTATTGTTGTTTCTCTTACCTAAATTGTGCCCAAGTCACCATTGGCCTAGCAACGCTAGTAGAGTCGTGAGACTGCGCTCTAACAATTACTTTGCTTTAGCCTTATTGTAGCAGGTGCTCTGTCTGGTTACATTAGGCCCTTCTTTAAACCCGTAGCAAGTGCTTTGTCTGGTTACAGGTTTAATTTAACCCTTATAGCAAGTGCTTTGTCTGGCTGGGGTCTTCTTTCCAACTTACAACAAGTGCTTTAGTCTGGTTGTAAGTTACCTATCTTACGCCCTAGTGCAAGTGCCGTGACTTTAAGTCCTGTCTGGTACTAAGGCGCTTCTGCTCTTCTATCCTAACCTAAATCATCAGGGTCAAGCAGAAAATACCATCCAGAGAACTATAGTCTCCTGGAGCGTACAAAAGTGTTGTAGCCTTTGATTTGGAATAATTGCCGTTTCTTTTTTGAGGGAAATCCTGATCAAAATAATGCTTGAAAACTTGCATAAAGGTGTCCCATTGTTTATGTTTATGTACATCGCTTTTGTCAATGCTATATACTTCAGCCCACTTTTCAGATTTCAGGTGGCCCAGAAAATTTTGCTTGTTTTCCTTTGAGAAAATTCGTGCATATTTAATATGCTTCTCTTGGTTAGGGTTGATTTGCAACACAATCTTCTGTGCCCTATGATCCGATATAAAATGTTCACAGGTGAATGCCCCAATACACTCTGTGTTGGTAAAAATATTGTCTATACAGCTAGCAGAATTTTTTGATACCCTAGTATTTTTCGCAATAGTTGGGGTCAGATTAAATGATGATTAGTTTTTGCATTGTTTTCCACAATCATTTCTATGTTAAAGTCTCCTACAATCAAAAGTAACTTATTATCAGGAAAAATACTTACTAGTATGAGTTCGATTTTATTTAAAAAGGTATCAATATCACCGGAGGGTGGTCTATAAACACTAACATTAATAATTGCTTTCTGATTACCCAACCTACACTCTACAGCCGCGCATTCCACAACACCACTAACAGACAAAGTGTTTATATTTTCGCGTGGTTTACAGTTTGTACCTTCTTTACAATATACCGCCGCTCCTCCATGCTTTCCTTCCTCCCGACAAAACATGGATATTAATTTAAAATTAAAGATAGCCTGTTTCTTTAATTGATCTTCAGATTTCCAATGCTCTGTAACACATAATGATGATAAACATTCTTCATGTGTAGTTAACATGTCGTTTATCAGGTCTACCGAGTTTCCCAGTGATTGCACATTTTGGTGTATAATACTTCTGATATTCTCTTCTTGGCGCGTTGGTGTATTCTTTATAAAAAATCTGATGAACTCGCTGTATAGTTTATATTGTTCTGGTACTGAAGTAACCTTCTTTCAAGTACTGAGCACTGATTGTCCCGTGCCTGTGCAGAGTGATGACATAAATTTTCCTCATGTTTCATTTTGGTACAATTAGGGCATATTAGTTTTTCCGTGCTACAGTCAGTACTATGATGTTCACCACCACATTTATGACAACATTGTCCAGCCAGACTCTAAGGAGTAGGTTTCTTTGAGGTAAGTATAATTACTTCCGTCTAGCCATTCTTGTATGGGCGTCATTGCTCCTCCTATTTTGTTTTCCACTATTTTCAGGTCTTTTCCGGTTACAACCATGGCCACGTATCCAATGAAGGTTACTCCTTTTGGCATCTTTGAGTTCAGCAGTCCATCGTACATGATGTTCCATAGTGTTGGGCCTAGGACAGATCCTTGTGGAACACCTCAGGACATATCGAAGGATTCGTTCTTAAGTTCCGCTTCTACTATAACAGATCTGTCTGTAAGGTAGCTCTTTATAAGGTTCATCAGGTAGGGGGCAGTATTTCTCCTTGCAAGTTCCTCTATAATCATCTGCCACGACGCCGAGTTAAACGCGTTTTTGATGTCGAGGGTGACGATTGCTCCTATATGTCTGTGCCTGTGGCGAACACAATACAATATATACATACATATGGCACCCTTTTCTCAATTACTTTCCCTTAAATCATATATCGGCGCTGCAACTCATTTTCTCAGAGAGCCGAGATCCACACTGCTGTACTTGAAGTTACTGAAATGCCTGTGATCTATGGTCGTTAAAGGTTTGCTAATATTGATTTCAGTTTATTTTTGAATGTAATTAATTGGGGTGCAATTGAAATCAAAATTCGCTGGAATATGTATGTTGAAGAGATGCATGATGCGATTCATGACACTATTTTTACCAACATCACTCCGGCTTCTATTGCTTGAAAACATGCCATTTAAACGCGTATCGCGAGAAGGTACACGACGACCAAACTATGCAGCAATACTCGAAGTGACTTCGCACCAATGAAAAATACAGAGACTTCAGTACCTCGATGTTAGAAAACTCCCAACACCTACGCATTATAAAGCCTGCCATTTTGAAGGCTTTTGCCAAGATAAAATTTATATGATTGTTAAATCCTAATTTAGTGTCAAAAAGTATTCCCAAAACGTTAATTAGATCTACTCTTGGCAGAATGGAACATGCAATAAAGTAGGAGTACAGGATGGGCGCTTTTTTTCGAGAAAATTAGATTATCTTGCATTTGGAAGTATTTAGTTCAGTTCCATTTAACACAAACCACTCTGATATCTTATCGATCTCCAACGTGCTGGCAAGGTCATTAATGAAAACAAGAAACAAAATAGGGCCCAAATGTGACCCCTGGGGTACACCAGATGTGACTGAAAATTCTCTAGATATGGCTCCGTTAATTCTAACAAGCTATGTTCGGTTTTGGAGGTAACTTGAAACCCAAGATAAAAGAGGGCCTGTTTATTGAGGAGCATGACATGATCTACTCTGTCGAAGTGTCGAAGGCCTTCTTAAAATCAAAATAGATGGAATCAACCTGACCCCCAGAGTCGATAAAAGTAGACAAGTAATGGGAATAAACACCTAAGTTCGTCTGTCATGAACGCCCTGGCAGGAAGCCATGCTGGTGTTCTGAAAGACTGTTGTAGAGATTTGACAGAAGCTCGTCAACGACAATAGATTCCAGAACCTTGGATATACAATCAAGGCCAGATATGGGGCGATATTTGGATATGTCTCCCCTGACACCCCCCTTAAATACTGCAGTCACATAGGCAGATTTCCAGAGGTTCGGGAACTGACCCGAATCGAGAGATAGCCAATACAGGTAACTAACTGGTGACATCAAAGTTGGACAGCAGTTCTTCACAAAAATTGGAGGAATATCATCTGGTCCTGCTCCCTTTTTTCGTCCAGTCCGATAAGTTTCTAAAGTACAATATCACTGTTCTAATCTATGTTAGAAAGGACTATATTGTTGATAGAACATGGAAATAGGTTTTTAGTGACGGCAGGGTCGGGTACAGTAAATACAGACTGGAAGAAATTTGAAAAAAAATCTGCGATGATCTTAGGATCGCTTGAATTAACATTGTTAAAACTCATTTTCACAGGATAGCTAGCTGTATTACGTTGAGTTCTTATGTAAGACCAGAATGCTTTAGTGTTGTGCAAGATATTATTTTGTACAGTCTGAACGAAAACATCATAGTCTTTCTTAATGGAAGCCTTTGACCATGACGTAAGTATTTATGTCTATCAACTTAGCGAGACAACTTCGAAAAATCGATTTTCCATTATGCCAAGAATTTGCCGCTTTTTTGCCGCTAATTAAATGTGGAATTAAAAAATTTGCCGCTCTTTTGGTTTTTTCTTAATTACGTGTTTTGCTAACTTGACGTCAAGATAGCGAGACAACATCACTAAATATGTCAGCACTAAAAAACTAGGTACGTGAAAATTTGCCGTTTTTTTGCCGCTAATTAGTTGTGAAAATCAAAAATTTGCCGGTTATTTTTTTTTCATAAAAAATAAAGTCTGAAAGAAAAAATCATTTGTTTCGCTAACTTGACGTCAAGTTAGCGAGACATTATCACCAAAAATGTCGGTAGTGAAAAATTGAGTGAATGGGAATTTGCCGTTTTTTTGCCGCTAATTAGTTGTGAAAACCAAAAATTTGCCGCTTTTTTTTACAAAAAATCAAGTTTGAAAAAAAAAATCATGTGTTTCGCTAACTTGACGTCAAGTTAGCGAGACAATATCACTAAAAATGTCGGTAGTGATGAGTTGAGTGAATGGAAATTTGCCGTTTTTTTGCCGCTAATTAGATGTGAAAACTAAAAATATGCCGCTACCTTTCTTTTCATAAGAAAATCGTGTTCGAAAATAAAATAGTGTTTTGCTAATTTAACGTAAAGTTAGCGAGATCACTAAAAATGTCGGTAGTGATAGATTGAGTGAGCGGAAATTTGCCGCTAGTTATCTCTTTTTCTACAAGAAAATATCGCGTTTGAAAAAAAATATCATGTATTTCGCTAACTTGACATCAAGTTAGCAAAACAGTAAACAGTATCAATAAAAATGTCGGTAGAAAATTTTATTCATCTGTCAAAACTGGTATTCGAACCATAAACTGGGCTCTGTGTCATTTGCGCGACAGTCGTTTGCGCGAGGGAGAAAAGCGCGATACTAAACACGCGAGGGACAAAAGCGCGACGGAACAAAAACGCGACTGCATAAAAGCGCGAGAAACAAAGGCGCGAGCGAGAAAAGCGCGAGAAACAAAAGCGCGAGGGACAAAAGCGCGACGGAACAAAAACGCGAGGGAAAAAACGCGACGGAACAAAAACGCGACTGGAGTAAAGCACGATTGGACAACAACGCGAGGTATCTAACTATCTACGAGGACTGTAAGCAAAAGAGGGACACATCAAATTGTATCAATAATATTCAGAAAAATGCAGCCTTACTCAAACTAACCCATACTAACCTGTTGCCCTAGTGCGATCTAGTCTTCGTTAAATAGAATTTTATTTGAAAAACAAGGCGCGGTCAAGGGACCCTACGCTATAAATAAATTGACTGTTTTTTTGGATAAAATGCTAACTTATGAGTACTAGATCGCACTAGGCGGACGGGTTATTTTGGGTTAGTTTGAGCAAGTCTCTATTTGCTTTATTATTATTGGTTCAAATTGATGTCGCAATACAGACTTACTAAAACTAACCCAAAATAACCCGTCCACCTAGTACGATCTAGTCCTCGTAAGCATTTTATTTAAAAAAACAAAGTTAATTCACTGATTGATTGCTCAGGGTCTCTTGAGAGCGCAGTGCTTTTTAAATAAAATGCTAACTCACGAGGACGAGATTGCCCTAGACGGACGGGTTAGTTTGAGTAAGTCTACATAATTTTGATTAATATTGGAAGAATTTGATGTTTCCCTCTTTTGCTTAGAGGTCGTCGTTGTAAATGTCGCTCTTTTAATTTGTCACTGTTCTAAATCTCGTTGTTTACATATGTCGCTCTTTTGATATGTTGCTGTTTTTTTTAGATGTCGCCATTTTGAATATCGCTGTTCCAAATGTCGCTATTTTGATATATCGCTTTAACAATATGTCGCCTTTTTGATGTTGCTATTTTAAATATCGTTCTTTTGAACCGGAGCCACCAAAAATATCTTGTATTTTGGAAAACGATCTCCAGTTCTCGTAGTAAGGCACTTCGCGTTCTTGGCCAATCGGGCTTTATCCAGTCGCGATTTTGTTCTGTCGCGCTTTTTTTCCCTCGCGCTTTTGCTTCTAGCGCTTTTATCCAGTCGCGTTTTTGCGCAGCCGTGCGCTTTTGTCCCTCGCGCTTTTGTTTCTCGCGCCTCTATCCAGTCGCGTTTTTGTCCATCGCGCACTTGTCCTGTCGCGTTTTTGTTCCGTCGTTATTTTGTCCCTCGCGCTTTTCGTATCGCGCAAACGGTTGTCGCGCAAATGACACAGATCCCATGCATAAACTGGCATTTTTTAATTGTTGATTTCAACCAATCAGATTACGATTACGTGATAATTTGTACTAGTGCAGGATTATCGGATTGGATAATTGCTTACTAACGGGTGGCATTTGACATTTTTTCTGATTGCTGACATTTTATACTTACGAGGATATACTAAAAATTTAAATTTTTGATTCATGAAATTCTCTCATAAAATACAACTTGAGCAATGGAAATATATCTATAATTTTTGAGAAATTTGCTCTCATGCATTTTTAACTTGAAAAGGCACTCGTCCCTCGTGCTTTTTTTCAACTAAAAATGCATTGGGGAAAATTTGCCAAAAATTATCGATAATTTCCATTTTATCCCAATTTGATTTTATTTCTAATTTTATTTGATTTTCTGTATAAATGAGCACACGATATTTCGCTTTCTGATTTTTGAAACCTATAAGGCTTCAATAGAGTTTTCCTAAGCTAAAGAAAAAAAAATGTAAAACTATTCTCAAAAAATTTAGAAATAAATATTTGCTCCAACAAATGTTGAGTTTCACTAATTAAAATATACTTACAGGCTGCATAAAAATCAAGGGTGGGAGATCATTTACTTTTACTCACCTAATTTTATACTGCCCTTCGTTTTTTGTGTTGATGTCGGTCTAACTTAACGGCAAGCTTGCGAAACACAAGTTTTTCTCAAACACGATTTTTTCATGGAGAAAAAGAGCGGCAAATTTTTGGGTTTTCACATTTAATTAGCGGCAAAAAGCGGCAAATTTCCACAGCTTTTCTCTACCACTAAATTTTTCTCTACCGACATTTTTAATGATACTGTTTTGCTCACTTGATGTCAATTGAACAATGATATTTTTTTTCAAACCCGATATTTTGCACTTACTCAATTTATCACTACCGACATTTTTAGTGATCTCGCTAACTTTACGTTAAATTAGCAAAACATTATTTTATTTTCGAACACGATTTTCTTATGAAAAGAAAGGTAGCGGCAAATTTTTAGTTTCCACATCTAATTAGCGGCAGAAAAACAGTAAATTTCCATTCACTCAACTTATCACTACCGACATTTTTAGTGATATTGTCTCGCTAACTTGACGTCAAGTTAGCGAAACACATGATTTTTTTTTCAAACTTGATTAATTATGGAAAAAAAAAACCGGCAAATTTTTGGTTTACACAACTAATTAGCGGCAAAAAAACGGCAAATTTTCATCTACCTAATTTTTTACTGCTGACATATTTGATGATGTTGTCTCGCTATCTTGACGTCAAGTTAGCAAAACACGTAATTAAGAAAAAACCAAAAGAGCGGCAAAATTTTTAATTCCACATTTAATTAGCGGCAAAAAAGCGGCAAATTCTTGGCATAACGGAAAATCGATTTTCCGAAGTTGTCTCGCTAAGTTGATAGACATTAAGTATTTTGTATTGACACTCATCATACGTTAATCAAGTGTATTTATATTTCTTGAAGGCTTTGTTTTTCTTATTAATCAGAGCAATCGTTCCTTTTGAAAAATAATTAGGGGATTTTTGAGACTTAGTCTTTCACTCCAATTTGCATCTCACTAGTCCTATGCGCAGTTCCGTCTTCTCATGCGTCTATGCCTCTAATGTATACCACTTCATTACGTTTGTTTGTGTTTGGTCCCACTATCCTTAGGGTCGCCTCTTTGTTTGATTTCTTGATTTTTTCTTCTAGTATTTTTATCTCATCATCGTCTCTGTCCGTTGTTATGATTAACTTTCTATCCTTTGTCTGTCGCATGGAGTTGATAATGTTGCTTTTGTTTGTGTTTTTGATCCCCGTCTTGACATTTCCTAGCATCTTCTTGAAGTCCTCGCCCTTTTGATCTACTATTAAGGCATATGTCGGTCTTTTCTTTTTCAGGTTTTCTGTCATTTTTATACACATCGGAAACTGTTAAAATTTACAGTTACTTCGAAATCAATTTTTTCTCATACATCCTCTTGATTTCGATGTATTTTTCACAGAATGTAGCTTGATTCTTCACGAATACATCTGACGTATTACCGCCATTGAATGATTCGTCTTTATATCACATACAGGGATGGAAGGAAAGTCAGTAATTTTCAGACTTTTTTGAGACACCCTGTAGAGTGAATTACTGAAAATTGAGATCTGTTTTCAACACCAAATTGTAGCCTGATTTTGATTGAAACTCTGTATTTTCAATAATAATGAAAATATCAGAGTGAATAATGTAAATTTTCGGAAAAGATCATGCCACAATTGGGTGTTGAAAACTGTTCTCAATTTCCAGTAGTTCACTCCAAAGGGTGTCTCAAAATACTTGGAAAATTACTGACTTTCTATCCAGCCCTTTACCTATCTTATTATGATTTAGATTTTTGAAAACTCTGAAAATTCAAAGCTCTGTTTCTATTATTCTTACGATTTAGAATTTTGAAAACTTTGGAAATTCATAGCTTATTTTTTATTATAGATAGAAAGCTGAAAATTGCAGCAATTCTCATCCTTGTGGAGTACTACAATCTTTGAGAATTCCAGCTCATTTGGAAAAATTGATTATTCTGAGGATGAATCATGGGGATATGTCAAATACCTACATTCGTGTAGAATCAAGCAATTATGCTAGAATCTGTGAAAAATAAAATACTAATAAGAGTGGTTTGTTACAATAGGGTTTAAAAAGGCGCAATACAGCACCAAAACGTCCCAAAGAATAATTAGCCTTTTCTTGCCTATCACATAACCCACGAAACAGTAAACAATATTATCGTTAATACTTTCATAATATCAATAATAGTCGTCAACTCTTACCAGATAGTACTGTAGCCAAAGTGTTTCTTAAGCTTGTCTCTCTGGCAGGATCCTTTTCCAACCACTGTACAAAGTGCGGACAAGCAGCCAAAGCGTGAAGGATAGCGTTTAAAAAACAGGTCCTGCCTAAATTTACCAAACCGGCAAGGCGACCACGTCGGCTCCCCGAACCAGTCGAAGGGCCCCAAAATACAAACGCCCCGACGACTGCGGCCGCAGTCAGACCTGCAGCCACTAGAATTCGCTCAGATTCCATAACTGAAAATGCACTTTTACTTAAAAAGAACTTTCCAAGGGAATTCAATTTCCATATTATTTAAGGCTTCATTGGGTTTTTTATTTAAATGAATTTTCACTGTTTTTGTAATTGTTTTGAGATTGAATAAATTGCTTACCTCTATTGTGGTGGATTATATATTGCTAAGAATTCGTTCATTTTCTAAGGGGTTTTTTGGTAAGCGGACTAAAATAGTTTTTTAATAAATAAAATACCTTATTTTTGTTTTTGTTTAAAAATATTGTTGCTAAACTAATGTTGTTTACCACAGCTGTTTATGACGTATGACGTCACTACTGATAACATTACAGTCTTCTGTCACAGAGCCGCTTGGTGCAGGGCCGAGTTCAGAAATAACGCACAGTGTGCGAGTGCGATTTTATGGGTGTGCCTGAACTGACAATTGGCCATTGGGCCCATAGCACCGTCTAGTATTTTTGAACAGCTAGGGCGTCGCACCGGTGTCACACTCACACTGGGTGCGTCATTCCTGAACTCGCCCCAGAGTGCGAAGCTCCTATAGAACACTTCACCCCTGTCGAATGGTGCGTACGACATATCTCTGGTCTGAACCGGTTAGCGGTACGAATGGTGTAAAAAGTGCGACACTAATGACGGGTCAAGGTAAAAAGTGTCAGTAGTTGGACTTATCGTACGCACCTATACTCTATAGTTCTTTTCACGTGGCTCCGGTTTAACTAACCAGGTTACAAAACGGTTAGAGAAATGACATACCGTTTTCTAGCCAGGTCGAGGATTCTAAAATCACGATTCGACATACGACTCGACAGCGAGACTATTTTCCCGACGATTCTAGGTTAGAAATCTCATTGGAATTATACCTTTCGAGACGACAAGGCCGGTATCGTTGTCGAGTCGTGTGTCGAATCGTGATTTTAGAATCTCGGCCCTGGTTACAAAGTGACGTGATGGATACCTACCACTCGAATTTGAGCGGTATGTTGCGGTTTGTTAAACCGGAGCCACGTGAAAAAAGTTTATGCTTTTTGCACTCGAACGCTTGAAACAGAACGAGTCAAACTGTAACTGGAGTACTTCGGAGTAACTCGGGAGCGCCCAAAGGGTGGAAACCTGAAAGCAACTCAGACCTATTACAGATTTCTGCAATTTTCAGGAGAGTTTTCGAATGTCAAAATAAATCAAAAAAAATAAACAAATCGTATAATGTAACCTCAGATTTTTCTTTTTCAAAGTCCACGTTTATTTGAACAACAAATCCTCTAAATTTCCCATAAAATGGCCAAAAGTATCCGTAGCAAGTGGCGTAGAAAGTGCAGGGCAGTGAAAAGAGTCCGTTATGGCGAAAAAGAATTGGAAAGATTGAAAAAAACGCTTACCAATGACCCGCTAAATAAAGTCAAGACTGAGGCTGTTATGTCCGAAATCCAAGAAGTTGCAAACGTTATTACTATTGAAGACATCGAAGCTGAGACTGTAGCGACACCAGCACCAGCCGCTGCTGGACCAAGCGATGTAATGGATATGGAAGAAATCAGAAAAGAGTTTAACCCCAGGACTTTACGGGACAAACACGGAGCCTATCCTGTTTGGGTGCATCCGAGGAAATTAAAGTCGACCAAAAAAAATAAAAAGAATAACAAGAACAAAAAAAAACTGAAGAGGAATAACAAGAAGTAATTTATTAGGCTTAAGGGATTTGTGTTGTTGTTGGAAGAATAAATGTAAATAATAAAATAAAGGGCATAATTATTTCTCAAAAAAACAAATATTTTATTTTTACTTATTCGGGTCTTTTCAATAATAATATCCGATTTAAGGGCCAAATTATGGACTGACTGGTAAACGTCTGGTTGTTACCTAGCAGGTACTTTCTATGCTCTCTAAGGGCCAAATTATGGACCGAATGGTAACGTTATTGGCACCTGTATCCTGCTGGTAAAGCTAAAAATTGCATTCAATTATTAGATTTACTAGCAGGGTAAATCTGCCAGAGACATTACCAGTAGGTCCATAATATGGCTCTAAATAAAAGAAAGTACCTGTTAGACACTTACCAGTTGGTCCATAATTTGGCCTTAAAACATTACTCATTCCATTGAGATAAGAAAGTCAAAAATTACCTTAAGCTGTTTAAATTGCAAGTCAAGAAAAGATAATTTTTCTGCGATTGACAAGAAATGTCAGCATTTTCGACTGGTTGACAGGTCGCAAAACTCAATATTCTGGTATTTCAATAGTTGCTAAGAAATCAATGAATAACAATACAGGAAACACTTTTCCGGCCTAGGCCGGGAAAGTGATTCTCGTACTGCTGAATATTTGTAACCAAAAGACAAACATTTAACAGGTATTTAAACGATCGCAGAAAAAATAGTATGTGTATTTCGGTGGAAAAGCACATTCTCGGCCTTGTGAGAATGTGTCACTTTTCCACCTAAATACACAATATACTATTTTAAGTAATTTATAACACTTTATAAGGTCTGTTTCTGCAGAAATCACAAATCGGTCAAAGCGAATTTCATTGGTTGAAAACAGTCAGAAAACTAGTTTCAACCAATGAAATTCTCTCTGACTGGTTTGTGGTTTCTGCAGAAACAGACCTATAATTAAGATGACGCTCAAATTCGGCTAAGCAGAGATTGATAAAAAAAAAACAACAATTTTTTAGATCTCGTTTGCATCTTCCCATTTGCCTATCATGTTAATCAAACAAAATTAAATGATATTTTTCATCAAAAATTTAAATTTTAAACAACGTCCGCTGGCGTCTGGCGCAAAGCGCAAACCGCTGAGGTCGGTAGTCGGTTTGAACCTTTGTTTGAACAAATCCTCCCTACCCCTACCCGTTAGTTCTTTTCACGTGGCTCCGGTTTAACTAACCGGGTTACAAAACGGTTAGAGAAATGACATACCGTTTTCTAACCCGGTTAAAAAGTGACGTGTGGATTGTGGATACCTACCACTCGAATGTTGCGGTTTGTTAAACCGGAGCCACGTGAAAAGGGTTATTCCATTCCTTACCAAATCACCAGTTGTGACGTAGAGAGCATCTCCTTTCTCGGATGGACGTAGGCTGTTCTGTTTGCACTGAATGATGATACATACTACTACTACAGGATAGCCTATCCTTATAAAGCCTGTGTGAAACAAATTCCCCCTTTACACCTAATCACCATTTGTGACTAGGCAGCATGTAATTACTCGCTTTGACGTAGGCTGTTTAAACAGCTGACGAATTAGTTATGACGTCGGAAATAGTGACACACCAATATGGCGGCGATAACCAATAAGCAATCCTGGTCGGGGATTCTAAAATCACGATTCGACATACGATTCGACAACGAGACGATTTTTCCGACGATTCTAGGTTAGAAATCTCATTGGAATTATAGCTTTCGACACGACAAGGCCGGTATCGTTGTCGAGTCGTGTGTCGAATCGTGATTTTAGAATCTCGGCCCTGTAAGTGTGTATCATCCTTGCAATCCAACGACCTGTCAAAAAGAATTAAAAATGGAGGCCAATGCCATATACACTACGTTTTATTGCGATTTTTTGATTTGTGTGAAGTCTGTAAAGTAGTAAAGTGTCGATTTTTTGGTAAATGCATACGTTATGTATTATACTTAGCTGAGGGAGCTGTTCTAAATTCTAATCGCGAGAAAGTCTCGTTTCATGCCGTTCCTGCAGCGACAAAACACAGGTTTTTAACGAAAAAAAAACGATTTGTCTATACTTTGTAGGGCTTTATGGATTGTAGCAAAAGAGTAAAAACCTGACAAAATCCATATTGAAACACCAAAAAGTCCCTCCACATAAACGGGGTGTATGTGTCTTGGTGGAAACCCCGCTTAATATGTTCTATTGGCGCACACGCGCAGAACATTGATTGGCCCATCACGACGGACCAGCTGATGAGCCTGTCTGCGACTGCCGAACTAGAGATTGCCGTATAATTTATGTATCCCCAACAGTATCGTTGTAAACCAATAAATATCGTACCAAAGGACTAAAAGAAGCTGAAGTTTTATTTAAGGGCTTCAGGACATTACAGGATCCAAGCCATTTACTATCCTCAACTCGTGTAGATGCCTTGAATTGCAGACAAATAAAATAAACATCAGAGCCGTTTTCTCGCGTCTACTTAAAAAAATGGACGCGATAAAACGGCTCAGTTATGGGAAAAACTAAGCAGGAAACAAATCCTGAGTCGCTTCTAGTGATGCACTTAAGGCACTCCCGCTGCTTTATAGCGTTTTCCATTTGTCGAATCAGGGCAAAAAAAATGTACCTATCCTTGTCCTTACATGTTACATGCTTTTAGAAAAAGATGCGGATACACTCAGTGCGGCACTGGGTTGGGATTCTGTACGAATAGCGATATTTTCGCTATCTTTATTGAAGTCCCCTCTCTATTGATTTCGAAAAGAGAGAAGAAGACAGCAAGTGCCATAGCGATATCGATAACGATCTTTATCCGTTACAGAATTCCGCCTCAGATGACAAATGGAAATCGCCATTAGAGCGACACGGGCTGTTTATAGGCGTTCCAGTGCATTAGAGTTTCGCTGAACTATTCGTTTTTCCTCTCTGTGCCTTCTCAAGCACCTGCATTTTTGTAGGTGCATCAAAAGATCTGTTCCAACCGACATGAGAACCGTTCTAGAACGGTAATTTCCAGACGGTCAATTCATTTGTCACTTAGGAGAAAAAACGTAGGGTAGAGTGGGGCAGGTTCGGACGGATTTGGTTAAGGTGATACCGAACTTTTATTTTAGCTAAACTAAATGTTCTAAAAATGGAAACATATTGCTTCATATGTTTTTGAGCCAATACCATAGCAATTTCAAAAAAAACTTGTACCGTTTTTTGTGAAAATTAAAAAGAAAAAAAGTTGTCATTTGTCCGAAGGTGCCCCACGGTGGGGCAGTTTTGGACACGCATTGGGTAATTCCGGACATATACTTTATAAACGGTTTATTTTTTGATAGCTATATTTTAAATAATTCAGCATCTATCTAAAGATCAAAACTTATAGTCCTTGAAAAAACCGAGGAAATAAAAGTTACTCTCAAAAGTCTTGTCTACAAACCACTGTCAACGGCTGTCAACCATTGTTTTCATGCTTTTTTGATGTCTGACAGTTTGACTAATGCCACTTATTGGCCGCTATTGTAAAACTGATGTCAACCTGCAGAAACACCTCATTTTGCGACCAATCAGGGTCAAGCGTTAAGCCTAGTCTCCATAGACGCGAAATCGCGGAAAGCGAATTTTTTAAGTGTCATTTTTTGGTGGCTATTTCCGAGCAAATTATTCCCATGTCTCCATAAGCGCGAAATTCGCGTTTTATTTAACAGGTTAAGGTTACCTATGTGTTGTTGTTTGTAATCAATTTGAATTCGATTTAAATGCTTTGAATTTCAAACACTAATCTTTGAAAACCATGAAAGTGATTACTAAAAAACAAAAAAAAATATGTGTCTTGGTGTTGTCTTAATTACATTTAAGGCCCTATTATAATCTTCCTCATCAACCAGCAAGCTGTAATTTATGTCTGTTTTCGGGTCTACAATATTCAATTCTTTGGCAGTATCCATTCTTTATTAGGTATCTACAAGTACAAAACACATCAACGACTCACAGAGAACAGAGCACATACCGACAAAAACATAAACAAAACTAAACTGAAAGTAACACCACATAACCTCATTTTTTTTTAGCGAAATTTCGCGGAAAGTTAAAAAATAGTTAACTTTTTTGCGACGCCACAAGAAGTTAAAAAATTCGCGAATTTTTCCCGCCATAAAAAAATCAAATTTTAAATGTCAAATTTCAACCAATCGGAAAATATCCGCAAAAAAAAATTCGCGATTTCGCGTCCATGGAGACTAGGCTTTATTGTTTATGTTTCAAAGTTTTCAATGTCAAAATCTATCTTGGGAAAAAATAAAGTATAGAACGGTTCGCATGTCGGGGCTTAAAGTAGGGTGCGTTCCACTGACACAACAGTTGTTTGGAGCACCAGAATGTGAACATTGAGTGTGAAGCTAATGGCGTTTCCGATTGGTAGATTTAGTGCGGAACTAGTGCAATTTTTTCTATTTCTGTCTTTTTCTTCTACGGGTCAATTAAAAGGATGCGAATACACTCAATGTGCACTGAATCTACCAATCGGAAACGCCATAAGGGTGTGGAGCACCTTCAAATTTGTCACTCTGGAAAGCGGCTCTTGCCATATACCCATATGCCCACCTTTTAACCAAGGATAATACATACTACTACACAGGTTTGCTTATCGTCAGCTATTTGCGCTCGAGGATATAACACTCTACTGAATTGCTTATCAGACTCGTTTTTGGTAATCGCCGCCATATTGGTGTATAACCATTGCCGACGTCATTAACTAAGTCGTCAGCGACGCAGCTGTTTTACACGTTGTTCGGTGACGCAGCCGAGTGCAGAAAAACATTTTCCGCAAGCGTTAGGTACAATAGTTTTTCTACAGACATGCGGAAATCCGAAATAAGTATAGCTACATAATTTGTGTTTATTTTTTTTTTGATGGCCGTGCGGTGAAATTTTTCCGCACTAGTATTAATAAAAACGCACTACTAACTTACGTAGAAAATCGATTATTTCGCACAGCGTGCGAAAAGTACTTTTTACAGGCTCCGACCGTGCGAAAATTACTTTTCACACGCTCCCATTAACTTTAACTAATAATTTTCCAGCAGAAAAATAAGTAAATAAATCTCAATGTAAATATAGTTGAAATTATTTCGCAGTCGTAGAAAAAGTATAGTGTATAACGTGTGTGAAAAGTGCCATTTTCATCACTTGTTGCAAAATATACTAATATTCCACGGCTGTAGAAAAAGTATTATTCAATTTTAATTAACATATTAGGCAAATAGAAAGATGCAAACAAGATGTGAAAAATAGTTGTTTAAAATGTTAATTATTAATGTAGTAAAACCAAGTATGCATAAAGCAAAAGCCCGCGGAATCATAACCTGTGGACGGTGCAAACAACGTACGTCAAGGCAAGAAACGACATGCTGCCAACGTCACAACTGGTGATTTGGCGTAGTGAGGTGCTTCAGATTTATTCTAGACAGGCCTTATGAGAATAGGCTATCCTGTAGTAGTAGTAGCAGTAGTGTGTATTATCCTTGGTTTGCGCCAACGGTTGTAGTTTAGAATAGATTTTCGCGAGGATAACCAAGCATAATCATCTTTTGCTGGGTTATTTGATGCGTCAATTGTGTCATACTCACCTCCTAATTCCCCCACCATCAAACTCTGGGATACTCGAGGATCAAGAACACTAAATTTCTTCTGTGAGAACAGACCGAAAATCACCTCTTCTACATTTGAAATTCACGAAAAAATTAACTCACTAGCACAGCCTGAATCGCAAGCAATCAATCGAGGTCTGCGGGTGACATCATCACTATGAGCTGCTGATAGTGACGCCACTCGCAGGCCCATAATTTGATGGAGATGGAGTTATATAGCCCAGCATAGTCAGATTAAGCTTGGTTATCCTCGCCAAAGACTGCCTAATAATATACATTATGATGAAAAATATTATTTAATTTTGATTAACCTAATAGGCAAAAAGAAAGATCTTGTTTAAAAGCGTTGTTTATTGTTTTGGAGTGTTAAATAATGTACTTACTTAAGCCAAGTACTTATGCATAAGCAAAAACTCGCGGAATCACAACCTATTGTGCAAACGCTTCAAGGATAATAACACACAACTACTGCTTATCGGCCTCGTTTTTGGCAATCGAGGCGATATGTGTATCAACATTGGCGACGTCATTTACTAAGTCGTCAGCTGCTTGCTCCAATGGTCCTAGTTTACAATTCAAATTTATGTTGAAAAATATCATTTAATTTTAATAGTAGTAGTGTGGGTATTATCCTTGCAAACGCCCGAGGTCAAGGCGAGTAACGACACGCTGCCTACGTCATCACTGTTTCTTTGGTGCGGTGAGGAGCTTGAGATTTGATCTACACAGACCTTATGAAGATAAGCTATCCTGTAGTAGCAGTGTGTATTATCCTCGGATTCAAACCACAAATACCAGAATTCAATATGGCGGCAATGCTTATGAAATTCGTATTGGAAATTTATGGAAGCAGGCTGAAGTCGACTGTACCCTGTACTCGAATGAGCGTTACATATAGCTGAGACTGACGGCTCAGCAACTTCATAAGCTGGGTTCGGCTATTCAGCGTGGAGTTGGAGTGGAGTGAACAGAGCTAATGGAGTCACCTCTAATACGGTAAAACGCAATACCCGAACCGTAACCCGAGCGGCTGGAGTGCGAATGGAGTAACTCGGAGTGAGCAAGCCGAACCCACCTATAGTAGCCACAAAAAGAGTGCTTGCTGAACGCGCCTAAAGAAGCTTTCACTTCAAAAATCATTGCTTTTGTCCAAGATGTTAGAGTTCATCCAAAAACTGTCCTTTTACTATACCGTTGGCGGTAATGCGCTTCTGCTGAAAAATCGTTGATGAGAATCGGATGCTCCTTTCACACTCCAAACTTCAAGAAACCTCCTAGCATCATTCAAATCCAAGCAAAACCACCCTTTATTGAACTTTTATAACTTGATACCCTCAATATACATATACATATGCATTCAAATTCCGAATTTTGGGTACAGAACAATTCTTTGTTCGCAGTTCAACTAGAATCTGTTCTAAATCCATTCTTAACTTGTTCAAGTTCTGATGGATCTAAGAACCAAAAGTTTGAGACTACGCTGTTTTTGGGGCTATATTGTTCCTTGTTCCGTTTCTGGTTTCAGAGGGCGTGTTTGGGTTGACGCTCGGCGGAGCGAGCAGAGCGATTACCGAGTAACGTGACGTCATAGGGGGTACACCGTGTCAAGCCAAATAAACCCGTGCAAAAGTGCTGAGTTGAGCGATCAGCTGATTATTGTTTATTTTTTTATGATATATTTTTTGGAGTCCGAGCCCGCACTCCGCATTCGCACCAGAGTTTTCTCGTTTATTTTTTATTTTAGTCGATAATTTTCAAACAGCCCCATTTTCTTTTGTGTTCTGCTAAAAATATCGTGCTACATAAACAATAAAATGGACCTAAACACTCTGAGGCTGCCAAGTTCCCTTGGAAAAATATGTTCAATAATGCCAGTAATGATGACTACCGAGAAAATTCAATTAAAAGTAAACACATTTGATCTGCGCATGCACGCTCCAGCTGCCCACTCCACAAACTCGGAGTTTATCGAGCTCGCTCGGAGCGCTCAAAATATGTCAAACCAAACACAATCGAGCGTTGTCGGAGCTTCAAAAATAACGGAAGAAAGACAAAAGTGCACGTTCTGAGTGCACCGATCGTCAACTCAAACGCGCCCAGAATAGTTCACGGTAAAATGTGATTTGAACTGATTCATAAATACAGGCATGGTTCGGAATGTATTTCGGGAACAAAGCTATTATTGTTTTCACATATCGATATTCCAAAATTATCGATATATCCTAATCTTTCCTAAACTTAGCTTAAATACAGATGATTTTGATGTTGGCAACACTGATTTTCTATACCAAATTCGAAATCCCTACTACAAAAATCCCCAAATATTGTGAAATAATTAATAATTATGCGTTAAAAACCTATTTGATTTGAATAATTAATACGATGATGAGTAAACAACTAATTTAATTTAACCCACCTACTGAGATTTGATTCGCTTTTGTGTGTTTTTATAATATACAAATCACAAAGATGCCTTCGTTAACACAACAAATACCAAATTTGAATGTAAAAGTAAGTAAATCAATTTATTGTTTATTAAATGTTTAATGCCATTTTTCCAGATAATATTTTTAATACATTTTGTATTTATATCCCTGAGTTGTATGGGATTTTGGGCAACCAATGCCTACCTATTCTACAACAGTATTTTGATATTCCTCTTATTATGGAGCATATTTCATGGACAACTACAAGAACCTTTACAATTGGTAAGAAACCTCTGGATCCTGGATTAAAACAGTTATTTATTATTGGTTAATTTCTAGGCGATTGTAGTTAACGGTTCCTCAATAATTCTCGATATATTGCTCTTAATTATGAACTTTCCATATTCCCTCAATGGTAAGCTAATTGCCTACAAAACATCAGTCAGTCAGTATTGATACTTATTTATTTAGGGGCAGCAGCAAAGTTTTCTGCGGCGATGGCAGTCTTGCATTTGATTATAAGGCCATTCACCACCTTTGTGCTGATTAAAAATTTAGAGGAAAGAGGCGGCAACACAGGTAAGTAACCCTATATATTATCCGAATATCGAATTTCATTTGAATATTTGCTTTCAGCAAATATTCCTAATATGTTCGCTGGTACTCGAACTGAATCGTACGAAGACATCGACAGGACGGCCACTGCGGCACCACAACATTCCGGGCAAAGTGGCGGCTATAATTTTGCAACGGCTCAGCCAATATAGGAATTTAATATTTATAATTCTCATTTGATAATAGGAAATCTCTTTTTTGGTCTGCAATTGATTATGTACTGATTTAAGTGTTTAGATATTGGAATTCATGATTTATTAGTTTTTACATTACATGTTGTAAATAAATTGTGGCATTATTTGTTATTTTGTGTGAACTGAAGGCTTATCTATCAAGGGGTGGTTTATTTGAGATTTTCACATAGTATATAAAGATGCTGTATTTTTTTAGGTTTTATCGATACGATATTTTCGGTGTATCAAAACCTTTTCCATATCGATATTAATATGAAACTCGATGCTTTCAATCATTCTTTCAATACGATAGTAAAGTACGATACTATTTCTGTGCCAATAGGACTTTGCAAGAACATCGATACATATTAATAATTTCGATATGACAAATTCGTATCGATAAATCGATATGCTTCATCATTTCTTCTATCATATGACTTCATTCATTTTTGACATTTGACTTTAATCCTCCCACACTTATAAATAAACACACACAAATCACATTTAAAATGTTAAAATACAAATGATAACTTTTCCATATTATAATGCTTATTGTGTTGTTCTAAAGATCTCGTTTCCGGTTCGTAATTACTTCACAAAGTTAGTGTAAAGTAAAAATCCCACAGCAAAAATGTCTATAGAAGTACGGAATCCTCTGAAACTCTACGATTTGTGCTTGCATGCTGCTCTATGGTATCTAAAGGACATAAAATGTTTATGTGAGAGGTGTGGCACAGCCACTCGTTCCTTACCAAATACCACCCTAGTGGCGTTTTACGAAAAGGTGAGCATATTGAGTTTCCTAAGAAGAAATAAAGTATTTCAGGTGGGTTTATGTGGGTCTCATTTACTTATTCTCTGGTCATGTTTGACTTTAAAAGATGTATAGTGTAGTTTACCTGTTTTTGATATCTGGACTCTGGAGCAAGTTCTGTTTTCTAAATTCAAGACCTGTCAGTCGGGTCTCCCACTTTTTAATGCTCATGACTACATTTAAGAAATAATGCAAAGTTGTTCAACAAAACTCGCAACCATGAATCAAATCTAGAATGGAACAACATTTTGCAATTTACCTATATATTAGCGAAGTTTTCAATAAGCTGAGAGCTGAGTACATCCGGCGAGACATCCGGGGTATAACCAAAGGTCCAGGACCAGATGGAATACCTCCAACATTCTTAAGAATTGCCCACTGGCCCTAGGCCCTTGTGGCTACTATCTGTTGGAGACTTCCCTCAATATTGGAAACTATCTTTAATACGTCCGATTTTTAAAAATTTATTTATTTATTTATTTATTATACGGGATAACCCCATTAACAGCAAAATTACAACAAAAAATAATAAATTGGTTAGGTATATACATTATAAAACCTGCAGCAAGTAAGCGTTAACACTAAGAGAAAAACAAGAAGCAACAAAATTTAAACTTAACGAAAAACAATCTAAGCTACCCAGAAAAGAAAAAAAAATATATACACATACGTAATACTGCTCCACACCATTATTTTCATAACAAAACTGCCCTTTTAAAAATCCCTATCGATACATTAAAGACATCAATATCATGACAATTAATTAAAGACATATACCTATGTAAAGGGCTGTTAACCCCATATATTGTCCTATGGAAAGGAATATGGAACACATTCTGGCAACAAGGAGGATGTTGAAAATTACCGCCCTATAACACTATTGTCTCATTTTCCAAAGATATTTGAATCACTGGTAAATGATTTTTTTACTAAAAAAATTAAAAATTAATCATTCCAGAACAGTATGGCGTTACCAGTAGCTAATCCAAGGGCGTACCCAGCGAGGGGCAGGGGGGGCAGCTGCCCCCCCCCCTAAATTTTTTTATAAATTATAAAAAGGCTCCGCTAAGTGCAGAAAATAAAAAAATCAAAATAAACCACTATGGTTTTACTAAAAAAAATACAAACCCGAAAAATATACTACTAAATACTACTAAAATATATTCATATACCTACGTAAGTCAAACGCAGCGCACTGCACAGCCTACTAGATTTGCAATTAGCGGAGTTAGCAAAGAAATATGAATTTTCTATTACGATCCTGGCCCCTGCGAATTTGTTGTATTGTGTTGTTTTTCTAACGGAATTCGATTATTTTCATTTGTTATTCAATGTTAATTTGTTTGTGCAAGTACTGCAAGTAAACTTAATTTACTTAGTTGTTGATAAACGTCTATGCTATGTTGTTAGCAGTTACGTTACACTAGTAAACATTGTCAGAAATTTATATTAGATTGTACTGTAACGAAAATTACCCTGAGTCCGCCTCTGACTCTTCCCGGCCGCGTGGAGAATTCTCGAGACGCAGCGCGAAGCTTCGTAGGTGCTGCGGAGAGAATCTTCGAGAAGCAGGCGCTTCGGATATAAAAGGAACAATGTCACATAAACTAGTTAGTGTGTTTAGTTAAATTAATCAGAGTGAATTTTAGTTAAGTGTTAATAAAAGTACAGTTTTAATTAATTGGCAGCTTTTATCACATCGTAGTCGAACAAGTTCACGCTAAAAACGTTACAGTACTTATTGGAAAATCTGCTGAATCTACCTATTTCGGGCATCTCGGTATCTCCACACTGATACATGGATATCAGGAAATTTTTTCAAACAGGTAAGTTACAGTTAGTAAGTTACATTCGACGACATTTGTGTAATATCTGTAAATTCCAATTAAAAAAAACAAAATGTTTTTTTCCATGTTACATGTTAAACAAAACACTAACATGGATATCACTCACACTGTATAAAATACTAATAGCAGCATTATTGTGTTTTGCAGCTACTAAAACTCTCAAGAGGAAAAAAGAACATGACAGTAGCAGCGGGAGCGATGATAACAATGATCAAATTTCATCGCCAAGCCCATCTAAAAATTCATCTGAGCAACCGCTAAATTCTTTGAGATCTAAGAAAGTCACTGCTCCTAATTTAGAATCTTTACCGTCAACATCTGGCTCTGTAGTCAATCCCGAAATTGAAGAGAATGATGGTTGCCACGAAAATGACTTGGGTCTTGGGTCGTTATGTAGGACAAACATTTCACCTGACGATGGAAAGAAAAAAAGAGTTGTTAAAAAATCCGTGGGTTCCACCCAAGAATTACGATTTTGCAGCCGATGCCAGTCATTTGCGAAGAAAATTTAATTATGCTTGGTTAGATCAATACACACCATGGTTAGTGTATTCCAAGCGACTAAAGGGTGCTCTGTGTAAGCACTGTGTTTTATTTCCTCCTTCTACTGGCACAGTAAGGGGAGTGTTAGGTTCATTTATGATCAGACCATTTACGAAGTTTAGGAATATGCACGAAGATTGTCGTAAACATGCCACCAATAACTTTCACAAATCTGCATCTGCTGCTGCAAAGGCCTTTCTCGAAAATATACCTGTGGACATTCAAGTTCAAAGTTTCCACCAAAAAACAATCGAAGAGAACAAGCAAATATTGGCCTCTATTATTTCCTGTGTAGTATTCTGTGGCACACACGATATGCCTCTACGAGGAAAAGAAGCAGATGAGGGAGTTTTTTTCGATCTAATGAATTTGCGAGTTGAGTCGGGCGACATCAAATTAAAGAATCACCTGGAAAAGTGTCGTAGAAATGCTGTTTATACGTCACCAAAAATACAAAACCAACTCATATATTTATGTGGCGAAGTTATTAGGGAGAGTGTGATAAATGATGCAAAGAAAGCCATGTTCTACACAGTTTTAGCCGACGAGACAGCCGACGTTTCAGGAAAGGAGCAGCTATCCATTGGCTTGCGTTTCTATGATGAAAGTAAAAAAAAAGTCCGAGAAGAATTTGTGGGTTTTGTGGAGCTGACAGCACAGGATGCCCCAGCAATTGCCAATGCAATAGACAATTTTTTAGTTAGCTATAATTTTTCACCGCATAGTTGTGTAGGACTTGGTTTTGATGGCTGCGCTACGATGGCGGGCAAAGAGGGTGGCGTACAAGCGATTTTAAGGAAAAAGTACACACGAGCATTATTTTTTAATTGCTCAAACCATAAAATAAATCTTGTTGTCAATGATGCAAATAATGTTCCGGAAATTAGAAACACTATTGGCACCGTAAAGGATGTTATAACCTTTTTCAGGGAATCCACCACTCGCAGAAGTTCCGCTCCTAATCTATCACGACTGTGTGAGACTAGATGGTCTGAAAAATACAAAAGTATTCGCTTATTTGCACAAAATTTCCTCGAAATTGTGAAATCACTTGAAAAACTATCTATCGAAGGAAACTACGCCACGAGAAAATCTGCGTACCAGTTGCATGCCGCCGTTACCAAACCCTCACTAATTGTTGCCCTAACTATAATTGCAAAATATTCAGCTTTACTGGAGCCGGTTGTTAATGCCTTGCAAGCAAAAACTATGGATTTAATTAAGTTGCAAGAACATCTGAACGTAATCCTTAACGTTCTGAAGAAAAACCGTGAAGATGCCGACCTAGTTATTGATGAAGTACTTAAAAAAGCACAAGACTTTGCATTGGAATTGGAAATAGAAATTTCTATCCCTCGAATTACCAAGAGGCAAATACATAGAAACAATCCTCCATCAGACTGTGATAGTGACTACTGGAAGCGTTCGTTAATTATACCGTATCTGGATTCAATTATAGCCTCTTTAAATATTCGCTTTTCTCAAGAACATACTCCAGCGTTTGCCTTAACAAAAATACATCCATTATATATGCTCGACATGGAAACCAATCAAGTAGAACAAAATGCACAATATTTTACCCAGTTTTATAAATTGGACGATATTACTGCGGAAATGGACCTATGGTATAATTTTTGGAAGGAAAAAAAGTCAACTGAGGACCAGCTAAAAGACGTCGAAATAACTGACCTTCTCGACGAGACCGATGTTTTTTATCCCATCCTAAAACAGGCACTTTTGATTTTAATCACAATTCCATGCACCACGGCCACTGTAGAACGATCCTTCAGTACTCTTCGAAGAGTGAAGACTTGGTTGAGAAGTACCATGGGAGAGGAAAGGTTAACAGGATTATGTCTCATGAGTGTGCATCGTGATTTAATTAAATCAAATCGAGAGCAATTTGAAAATCAAGTTTTAAATAAATTTGCGACAAATCCAAGAAAATTGTTATTGAAGGAAAAATTAAGCGAGTTACGTCAAAATTTAGTAATTAAAAAGGGAAATGCAAAATCCATTGTTTTTTTTTTTTGGTCAGCCCCCCCCCTATTTCAGATCCTGGGTACGCCCTTGAGCTAATCTATATTATCAAATTTGTTAATGTATGAAGCAGCCATATTTTTATTGAGGGCCTTGTAGATTCTGTCTATACCTACTTATGCAAAGCCTTCAATAGGGTAAGTCATACACTGTTAATAGACAATCTTTCTAAATATGGTGAATGCGGCTCACTTCATCAATGGCTGTACTCTTATCTTGTAGGCAGGAGTCAGGTTGTAAGGTCAAGTATTTTCAGTCTGAAGTTAGTCACACCAGGTGCCTCAGGGAGTCATCTTTCACCAGTCCTGTCTTGCTCCAGGTATAGGTACCTATTTATTGTTGATGGTGAAGTTCTTGGGTTAGAGGACAGGATAAAAAAGAAACTACCTCCTGTCCATTTAAACAAAAGACACGAAATCGTTATTATTTATTAATGTCATAGGTGTTATGTATGTTGTTTAAGAAGTATGAGGCATCAAACAAACATAGAAGGTTCATAACTTTAATAACAGATTAGAAAATACATCAAAGGCATCCACAGACTGCGTTTTTGTTGGACGGTTTTGTTTGGCGAGCAAATCTGGTCGAGCAAAAACGACGGATCAGATTTGCACACAGACCTCGGTTTAGTTTGGCGAATCATCTTTGTTGGACTTACTGCTGGTAACTGACAAAAAAATGATCTCAAATATTGAACATCACCCACAGCTGGGGGCTGGGGCTGAGCGACCATGCAGTAATCACGGCCATGGTACAGTTGAGACTTGGACAACGGCCAACTAGGAAAGTACTAAAACGTAACTTCTGGAAAGCAGACTATGACAGCATTAATGTCTGTCTATATTAATAACAGGTTTGCAGGCATAAATACTGACAATATGGAATTCAGTGAATTTGTGGGCATAGTGAAGGAAACCATTGAAACCTATATTCCACTTAAACCTAAGCTTGTGAATCATAAAAAACCATATTGATAAATGCAATATTTAGAGCAATCGAGAGAAAACGAACACTTTGGCATAAATACGTGAAGAACAAAACAGCAGATAATTACAATTTGTACAGAACTCAAAATAACAGCTTAAAGAATGATGCGTCTCTTTCCATTTGTCATTATTATCTCTGTCTTGTGTGTAGCCGTTGTGATGCCCATTTCCTTTAGTGCGAGCTTTAGTGTGTCCGCGATCCTGCTGACTGCATAGAGCGCCTTGTTCTCTAGACTTACTAAGTCCCTTGCCGTTACCAAAATTGCCAGACCGTCTACGTATGTGATAAACTTAACACCCTTCTCGCATTCCTGACTCAATATCTTGTTATAGAAGATATTCCACAGGGTCGGTCCAAGGACCGAGCCCTGCGGAACTCCACATGTCATCTCTATTTCTCTTGTTGTGATGATCCTGCGCTTGTTGTGATGATCCTTCTTCCAGACAAATACTCTTTGATCATCTTGATACTGTATTTTGACTTGAGGAGTTCCCTTCTTTCATGGCCTGGATAATTTTTTCCCATGGTGCTGAATTGAACGCGTTTTCAACATCCAAAAGTAACATTATGGCTATTTCCCTATTTTTATAGGCCCTTTGTTTAATCTTTTCTGTCTCTTCTTTTATCCTGCTTATTGCATCTATCGTCGATCTTCCCTTAGTGAAGCCATATTGATCTGCGTGTACCTGTCCTTTGTTTACCATCTCTTCCCATATTCTGTTTTTAATGATTCTCTCTAGAAGTTTTCCTGCCATATCACTCAGGCAGAGAGGTCTGTACGCACTTTGCCGGGTTTTGTCCTTTTTTGGTTTTTTAACTAGTATGAGTTTGGCCTTTTTTCAGGGGCAGGGGAACACTCTATTCCTGACACAGCTTTCCATGATACTTGCAGTTATTCTACTATTTTGTTTGACCCATATTTTTAGAATTTCAGGTGTGATTTGATGGGGTCTCGGCGCCCTTTTCATTTTGGTTTCGTCCGTAGCCTTTATCACCTCGTCCTCTGTCACCGTTAGTATATCTGTTTCTTCTATCTCCTCCATCTCCTAGGTATCTTTTCCCGTTTTGGAAAGAGTTTATTTACCTGCCCCTCTATGGTCTCTTCATCCGGGACTGTTCTGTTTCTTAATTTCAACCTATTTGTTACTATCTTATATGCCTTTCCCCACACGTCATCATTCAGTTCCCTACACAATTCGTCCCACTTTTCAATTTTAGTCTTTCTGAGTTCCTTTTTGAGTATTGTTTTTGTCTCTCTATATTGTTGTTGCAGATTCCGTATTTCTTCGTCAGGGGAGTTCTTTCTTCTTGCTCTTGTAATTTTTCTTCTGTGACCAACACATGTCTTTCTGCAGCGTGCTATATCGCCATTCCACCAATATACCGGTTTTTTCCTTCCCTGTTCGTTGCTTCTCTTACTAAGGTATTTGTCGCATTTTCTTGATATTTCTTCAACCATTTCCTTGGAGTTTAGTTTTAGATGTTCCTGTTTAATCTTGCAGTTCCGCTCAGATTTTCACTAGTTGTTCGCCATCCCCGTTTTTTAATTATGTCGTTTCCGCTTGTCTTTCCCATGTTCAAATCTATCTCAAATCTGATGTCATAGTGATCACTAAAATTTTCATTTTCGTCCTCCAGTTTTTAACTTTTTTTGATAGTTGTTCTGTTACCACTGTGAAGTCTATTGTGAACGTTCCGTTTGTATTCGAGAAGGTAGGTTTATCCCCTTCGTTCAGTACCACCAAGCCATTTGATAATATGAACTTCTCAAGGATTCTGCCCCTGTGGTTTTCCTGTCGGGATCCTACGATTGGTATCTTGGCGTTTAAGTCTCTCCCCATGACTACCCTTTTCTTATTTCCTTTGTTCCTCTTAAACTCGGTCTCAATGTTTTGTATCAGTTCCTCGAACTGCTCTATTTGTCTGTTTGGCGAAAAGTAGCATGAAATGTTCGGAATCTCCACGCTCACATATCCCTTCCCTCTCACTTTCTTGGTCACCTGTATGCTTCCCTCTATATGCACAAAACAGTCCAGGTCTTCGTCGCAATGGCATAGTTTCTTTGCTCTGTCCTTGTTTGGTTTCTGTCCTATTATCACATCTCTACTCTTCTCTTCCATTCTCTTGATTAGTAGGTCATGTGCATTCCTTCCCCTGTTTAGGTTTATCTGAATGATCCTGATACACTTTGGATCTTTTGGGTTCTTGAACATTATCTAGAGCTACTGCCATTGTTTCTTACCTGACCAACCTGAACAACTTTCTTTACTAGTGAGAAAGCTATTCCCAGCCTGAATACAGACAAGAATATACTAGTCCTGTCTGCGGATAAAGGAAACACAACGGTAATCATGAACGTGACAGACTATGAATCAAACATTTCCGAACTCCTAGACGCCTCCACCTACAGAAAGCTGAAGCGCAATCCCACTGCTTCTATATTGCGAAAAACCAATCAACTCGTCCGAGCACTACCGTTAGACCCCGAAAACGTAAGGAAACTCATCAAATCTGAGGCCTTACCACCTAGAATATATGGGCTTCCTAAGATTCACAAAACAGGCAAAGTTTTTATTTTATGGCATTTTCTTCGGTGTCCTGTCAAAATATATTTTTGCAGGTATTTGACAAATATATTTGAAGAAAATGCCATAAAATAAAAACTTTGAGGACGTCTGACCCCCTTTTTGCAACGAACTAGACGTCTGACGATTTACATACGTTATCTGTGACCTTCAAACAGATAATGTGCAAAATTTCTATAAATTTTGAGCTTTGAGAAAACAGTTTAGATGCTTCTTAAAATTACAACTTTGCCCGCGTCCCAGAGCCAGCTGTCCCGGAACTGTGAGTGCTGACTGTAAAGTCCATTCCAAAATAATTCGTTGACTCTTCAAGTATCAATAAAATGTTGATGATACCCTCAACCACAAACTTCGACTACCTGTGAGCAGGTCCAGGTTGATTTTATTTATTATACCTGCCTAGGTGAGATGTACATGTAAATGTGGGTGAATGTTTTAGTTAAATTATTTAGTCTTTGTGCAGAACTAGAGCTGTTATATTGACAAAAAAAATGTGGCGTCCATGGGCAAATGATGGTAGTATTGCAACCGGAAGTGGTATTTCAAAAAAAAAACATTTATCGCTAGATGCCAAGGAAATTGTGAGGAACGTTTATTTAACCCTTCTGCAGAGAGGCTATAATCATAATCAAAGTGTGAGTGAATCATCCGTTTTAACCAAAACTCCATTATCTACGGTTAAAGATATCGTAGCCAAACGCATCCAGCCAAGGAAGCAACGGTGTGACAGCGGCAAGTCAAGAAAGGTTGAAGAAGCGGATAAAGAGTTGATTCGTAGGAAAATTTATGATTTGTACAGTAAACAAATAATACCTACAATAGATTCTCTAAAAAAGGTACTTATAGAAGACGAAACTGATATATTATGTAGCAGAACAAGCCTTTGGAGAATTGTGAAAGCAATGGGTTTCAAATATCAAACCATTAATAAGAGGCAAGTGCTAATGGAATCCCAGCGATTACAAGCATGGCGTCGAGAATATTTAAGTTCCATAAAACAATATAGGGCAGAAAATCGTCCGATAATATATCTTGACGAAACATGGTTTGATACCCATGACACTCCCAAAAGAGGATGGAGCGACTCAACCTCCAAATGTCAAACCAAAGCACCCTCAAATAAAGGCCAGAGGATTACAATTTTGCATGCCGGATCAGAAAATGTTTTTGTTCCAAACTCTTTGCTGCTATCCGCAAAAAAAATAGCCAATTCATCATTAGATTATCCTCAAGATACCGATGCAAAATTATTTGAAGAATGGTTTCAGAATCGCCTTCTTCCGAACATACCAGAAAACAGTATAATTGTGATGGACAACGCTAGTTACCACAGCCGTCAAAAAAATAAAGTGCCCAATGCAAGTAATACAAAAGTAGAACTTCAAAAATATATGATGGAAAATGATATGTATTTCGAAGAAAATTATACAAAGAAAGATCTTTTAAACGTTTTGAAATCATATAATGTTAAAAAAGAATATATTTGTGACGATCTTGCTAGCGCTTGTGGTCATACAGTTTTGCGTCTTCCTCCATATTATTGTATTTTCAATCCAATAGAACATATCTGGCATGAATTGAAGGCAATGGTTAGGAGAGGAAACACCTCTCCTACACTTAGTACTGCTGTAATAGATTTAATTAGAAAATGTGTAGATAATATTCCAGTTCAAAGCTGGAAAAATTCTGTCAATCACGTTATAAAAGTTGAAGAAACCTATAATTCAATAGGTATTAATGTTAAGCCATTAATAATTAGTTTAGGCATAGATGAAGATGACAGTGACAGTGAAACGGAACTAAATATAGATTAGGTTTGGTTGAATTGTGTATTGTATTATATTGTATTAGATATTAAGTTTTGGTAATTATTAAGATAGTATAAGATTATAACATAAATAAATAATATTATGAAACGCCTTTTTCGTTTTCATTATAATGGGCACAAAATCCGTACCTGTAAACCTTTGAGTGGGTATTAAGGAACCCGGTACCTACATAAAAGAACCTGGTACCTACACAATAGAGGCTAATAGCTATCTAATTTATGGTAGGGTTTTATAGCCGTGAAGTCAACGAAATATTTTGGAATGGACTTTACACTAGCATTCTAGCACTAAAGTACGACCTATTTTGAAAATATCCGCCTTGCGAAAACTCTTGCATGTTTTTGGCGCCACCTCCTGGACTATTACTTTTGGACCTCGATTTCCTGAAATCTGGTTAACCAAATGTCAAAATAGTTACCGGCCATCAGATGTCGGTTCTATTGGTTTTTATCCGTAATTTCTGTCAATTATTTTTCATTTCATATTCGCGTTCCCCAAGTAACCAGAATTTTCAGTAACCATCTGTCAACCGCTGGGTTACTTTTTACTTTAGTTAACGTTTGGTTATATTCGGACCATAGCCTAAGGCTGTGGTCCGAATATAACCAGGGTTCTGGTTTTGTGTTCCGAAAGTAATCAAATTACTCTGGTTCCTGGAAAAGTGGTTACTTTTGGACTTCGGTTTCCTGAAATCTGGTTAACCAAATGTCAAAATAGTTACCGGCCATCGGATGTCGGTTCTGTTGATTTTATCTGTAATTTCTGTCAATTATTTTTTATTTCCCATTTGCGTTCCCCAAGTAACCGGAATTTTCAGTAACCATCTGTCAAGCGATTCGGTTGCTTTGGTTAACGTTTGGTTATATTCGGACCATAGCCTAAGCAGTTCATCTACAAGCCCACAAGAACAATTCTGAAAAGTCAGTGTCACCAATATATAGGTGACGTGGCTTGGCCCCCGAGGAAGTTTTCCCTATATGACCATGGCACGCAATGTGATAATGCCACACCCTACGAGGTAGTGAAGAAGGGGCTGAGGGTAAAACAAACAAACTTCGAGCTGAAATCAATTTGTGGTTTGATTTGCCCAAAGGTGCAAACACATAGATCTTGTAAGGATCGGGATTAGTTATAAAGTAAATTGGCCTGTTGAGAAACGGAATCGGAAATACTTGTGGAGGCCATGTGGAATGGCAAATGCTTCAGCAATCCTTCTAGCATGAGTCGTTTTGTTTGAGAACTTAAGCCACTATGAGTTATGAACATTAAAATCTCCCAAAAATATAATCTCGGAGTTCGGATGGATCTCCCGGATAGAATCAAATGAATTTGCCAGATTTTCAAATAGAAGTTCATACCTGGAGTATGATTTAATAATTAAACACAGAGGAGAGGTGACAAAAGTTATGGACTGTGCTGGCCTAAATAGTAAATAGTAATTTGCCAAGTTAGCAAAGTTCGTTGGTTAGCAATTTGATGTTTACTTTTAACAGCAATGCATTAGAAAACATGGTGGAAGCTCATTAATTTCAAATTTTATTTGCAAATTTGCACAACCCTTTCCTAAACTTTTTTACTTCTTGAATGCCGCCTATAATTAAATATGTATTCAATTAATAGTTTTCAAAGGACTATTCTCTGAGATATGGACTCCTAGTTGACTCTTAATCGATTTTTGGAAGTTACAAAGTCGTAACCTACTCTGGTAGTTCAGATATGTCAAATGCTTGAGAAGATATAGTCTGTGAAGTATTTTGCTATACATATGATTTCATCATAACACAATGGTACTTATATCTTTTAGCGTCTCTAATATTTTCTGTGAAATTCTTCATCTGAGGAAGTCATCTGATTCTAAATGACGTCAGAAATGCTTTAGGGTGCGTTCACTTTGGGTTTATGATCAGACGAAAATGTGAATAATTGCATTCAGCCTATTGCAATTGGAAGGTCAGCTTCGACAAGACCTTGAGATAAAACGGCGCCAATTGCATAGTTTATCGCATCTGTTGTCAACAAAAAAGGTCAGGTTGTTGCAACATGGGGTCATTTATTAATAAGTTTTTACTAGTTTTAAAACTATTAATAAATTCTGCATTGGATATAGTTTTTTTTTTTTTTTTTTTTAAACAAGAGATAAGTTTTGTCAATTTTGCAAAATTTCTTATGAATTTTCGGTGATAACCTACTAATCCTACAATTGCCATTATTTTCTTTGGATTTGGTTTAATTCCATTTTTCGTTTTATATGTGAAAAATTGAACTGTTTTAGTCTTTCAAATTTTGTACGTGTTCTTGAAGAGAAGTGTAAGAAATTATTACATCATCCATGTATACTAGATTAATTCTATTCTGTAATCTTAGTGATACATTGTCCATTACTCTTTGGAATGTGTCTGGTGTGTTCCTTAGTCCAAAGGGCATTCTGTTTAATTAGTAATGTCCATTTTTATCATTAAATATGGGTTTTCCATTTGATGAAACCCAACAAAGGCTAAATCTAGCATCGTAAAATAATTACTACGACCAAGTTCGTCTAATTCATCCGTATAATATTAGAAAATGGGTATCTATCATCGATTGTCTTCTCTTCTCTTCTCGTTTATTTTTCGCTGATCTACGACCATTTACCATTTTTGAATGCCTGCGGCACCTTGTTTTCATGTTTGACTTGATTTGTAAATGTCAATTTATCATTTGGTTTATAGAAGATTTCAGGAAAAGCTTTAAAGTGTTTTAAAGCACAATCTCTGCCAAGTTAATATGTAATACGAGCGTATAATAGGCTTATTCATTAAGTTGTGTATTTTTACAGATACTATTTTATTCATGACTAGTGTTGTTGATTTGTTGAGGAAATATAATATGTTCCATTGTTTATTATGCGGAGTAAGAATCACAACACCGTCAGCTATATTTGTATTGAAATAACATACTTGGATCGAGTTACTTGGTATCTAGAAATTCTGATTCTCGGAATCGGTTCTATGTTGAAATGAAATTGTTGTTTAATTTTTAGAAGGAATACTATAATTTTGTAAAATTGGGACAATTATCAACAAGAAGACCCTCGATCTGAAATCTTATAAAATAATTATTGAAAATTGCTTGCTTTTTTACATGATAGAATATGCAATGGTTTTATGCTTTGTTTTGTAAAAATACCTAATTTCTTTCTAGCTTTTCCTAGCCAAACGTTTGTGTTTACTCGCCCAAGAATACAAGGATCTAGAAACGTTCAACAGACTCCTAACTGTAAAATCCAGAAGGCCTTTTATGATAAGCAGCTTCCAATGGATATTAAATCACGACGAAGATCTCATTAGCACGCTGCTGCATCAATTTGAACACTACCTCTGTTCATGTAACACAAGAAAATCTGACTTGAATATGATTGAAATGGGCCTAAGGATAGGCAGTTTTCTTAATGACGGTGGATGGTATGAGTTTAGTATAAAGTTTCTGGAAATTGCGGAACTGGTTCTATGGAAAAAATATGATGCTTGCGTACTGGCCAGGGATAAAAATATTTTACTTCAGTTTACGGAATGTTACAGATTGTAAGTGGGGTGTTTATAATTTATTCTATAAAAAAAAACTTGTTATTTCAGAAAATTGTATGCACAGTCCATGTATTGTCAATTTCCCAGAGCTATGACAACATTTGAACAGGCTCAAGCATTTTTAAAATTAATCGAAGCAGAAACTGATTGTAATTCCTTATTGACGGGAATGTATTGTTGTTTTTCCGTCTATTATTTTGCCATGAGCAATTTCAATGAGGTAATAGTTTTTTCTATGTGATTAATCCAATTAATTTTATGATTTCAGTCTTACAAATGGGCTATAAAAGCATTGGAACTACTACCCAAAGGCGTAACAAACAAAACAATGTTGGATGTATTGAGGCAAGCTTCCAAAGCTTGCGTAGCAAAACAGAGACTCTTGCAAGCCCGCTTATTAATTAGACAAGCGATGAATTTAGGGAAAAAAATAAATTCGCCGACTCTCCCCGATGTTCTAGCGGACTATGGATTTTTCCTGCTGAATTCCGATTTGGTCCCAGAAAGTGTAATAGTATATCATAAAGTTTTGTGCGAACGCAAACGTGTTTTTGAAAGCAACAATATCCACATTGCTTTAGCTCATGAAGATTTGGCATACTCATTATATGTTAGAGAATACAGCTCTGGTGATTTTAATAAGGCTAAAGACCATGCTGAAATTTCAATTAAAATAATGGAAAAAGTCCTACCAAAAGAGCATTTACTTCTAGCATCTGTCAAACGTGTTAAAGCGTTGATTTTAGAAGAAATTGCCTTAGACGAAAACGGTAATGATGAAGGAAGTCACAATCGATGGTTAGATGTTGCTGAAGAATTGCACATAACTGCATGGAGATTGAGTCAATCAGCTTTTGGTGAAAAAAATGTACAAACTGCCAAACATTATGGAAATTTGGGACGTTTATATCAAAGCATGAATCGGCTTGAAGAAGCGGAAAAAATGCATTTAAAAGCTATAGAAATAAAAGAAGAGCTTCTAGGTCCAAATGATTACGAAGTGGGTTTGAGCATAGGCCATTTAGCATCCTTATACAACTATCACATGAAAAAATATTCTGCAGCCGAAGACCTCTATCTTAGGTCTATTGAAATTAATTTAAAAATATTTGGGCCTTCATATTCAGGCTTAGAATATGACTATAGAGGCCTACTTCATATATACGAAAAACTAGCTAAACCATTGAAGTTTCACTATTGGAGTACCAAATTGAGAGAATGGAAGGTTCTTAGAGAAAAAAGGAAATGTTTAGACGTCGATTTAATATTAGAAGATAATCCTCCGGACAAAATCGATTTATTGGAACCGAAGGAAATTTTGAAGAATTTTCACGAGTTTGAGGAACAACAGCAACAATTGAAGGAAAATGGAGCCAAACTGGCTAATGAATTTCCGCCCTATACATTAATAGATTCAGATGAATTGGACTGAAGATGATGTAAAATGTACATATATTATTTTTTTATAAATGATACAGCATCAATTAGAATATGGAGCAATTTAGGTAGATAGCTATTTTCATGCCAGAAAAATGAAGAAGATACCTAACAGTGTAACGTTGAGCTTTAGTTTGTATAGAGAGATAATAATTAATGTTGAATAAAAAAAAGCCTGCAAAGTTTAAAGTGCTTTTATTTTGTCCTAACAATGCAAGCAAACTAAAGTATTCCAAAGTGTTCCCTACAACCGTGATATGGTATTATTTTCAGTAAAAATACTCATTGTTGGGTACCTGTCGTTTAGCCGAGATTGCCTTACCTGTTTGATATCTATTTTTTTGTGAGATTCTATGTATTTTTACAGTGGTTGTTGTATTTTTGTAGATATTGTACGATGTTAGTATAGTCTATCCTACATTCTTTCAAGGCCCTTAAGATTGGGCTCATTTCGACCGTATCAAAGACTTTTTGGAAATGTACAAATATCAATTGTAGTGGTCTATTTTATTCAATGGTCTTCTCAATGAGTGTCTTAAGGCATTATAATTGGTCCATTTGTCCCATATCCGGAAGCCAGTCTGGTCTATTGTTGGATAAAAATCGAGCTTCGCTTCTAATCTTGAAGTTATTACGGGTGTACAGTTTATAGATTTGATTTAAGAGGCTGATATAGGTCTATAATTGTTAAGCTGCGTTATGTCCCATTTTTTGTCGAGGATAGTAATTGCATTGCTTCATTTAGATGGGATCTCTTGGTTGAGTAGACATAGGTCAAAAAGCTTTTGTATCTTTTCTATTAACACAGATCCTTCTTTATATTTTTAGCTTCTGCCACTATATACTTTGTCTTCCGCAGGCGCTTTGTTGTTTTTTTCATTTTCTTCAGGGCATAGTTAATTTAATTTCCTCTATGTGATATCGGTAATGTCTTCTGATCCATCTTTCGTTTTGTATTTTGTGTAGATTATGACTTCTTAGGTCGGCCTATTTTTATTTGTGAACAGTTCTTTGTAAAATTCTTCTATGATCTTTATTATTTGTTCTCTATTTAATGGTATGTTTTCTTCCTTGTCTTTGAGTTGGAAAATTTCTTTTTTACCGTTTGCTAGTTGTCTTCTCAATACTTTTAAGCTTTTGTTCTATTGTTTGTAGTACTTTGTCATGTCTGTATTTCCTGATGTGTTTGCCTTTGATATGTCTTTGTTAATTTCTCTCAGTTTTTGTTGGTCTAAATTTGATTTTCCCTTAAGTGCTCTACGTTCTTCCATTTTTGTTTGGGTTTCTGGGCTGATTTTTTCTTATTTAGAGTTTTTTGGGCAGTACTTGTCTCGTGCATCCATCAGTGTTTCAATTATGTTTTCATTTAATAATCATCTATACTTTGTGTTATTGCTTTATTTTTCAAGGAGTTTTCGATATTATGTTTTTGGAAATTTCTGATTTCCTCTGGGTGCGTCCATATGTTGTGGGAGTGTTTTTCTTGATCAGTCTGGTTCGTTCATTTTCGAGGTATTTTCGGAGAGTGGCTTTTAATACGATGCGGTGGCCACTTTCAGTAGCAAATCTGTGTATAACTGACACGTCTTTGAAAATCTGTTCTTTATCTGTCACAACTGAGGAGAGAATCGACTCCTCCTACCCACCGTTTTTACGTCAGTGTTTGTATTATAGCTCCCTGATGCCTTTGTTCTCGTTTTCCTATGCTCTTTCCGACTTCTCCAATGTCCTTCTGTTTCACGTTGTATCTATCTCTATACTTGTCTGGCTGTATACCTCCAGGTCCTCTGCTTTGAGATTTGCCAGTTAGGTCGGCCTTCCTACTGCTCCTTGGATTTGTTTGTGCGATAGTGACCTTTTTTCCATTGGAATTTTATTCCTGTTCCATTGTCGATATATTCCTCTGTATAGGTACCAGGTAAAGGTACGTAATTAAGACAGTAGGTAAATAAAGCCGATCACAGACGCTACGTATGTTTGGCGAATAGGCGAATCTTCGTCATACGCATGAATATTCGCCTGGTCTTCCACACCGCGTGATGGTATGGCGAAGGTTTGGCTTGAAAATTGTTCGGCGAAGCAAAAATCAACTTAGTGTAGCACCGCTACTGACAAAACACTATGCATATACCCCCTTTTTAATCTCGAAGCGCCTGGGAGCAGTGCGAAGTCACACGTAGTGGAGTTCGCCTCTACTTCGTCTTCCTTTGCTTCGCGTCAGTTTACCGACAGTTGGCGGGAAAATGACGAAGGACGAATATTCGCCAAAGTTACCTTCCCATATGCTACGCGAATAAGTCCGAATGTTCGCCGAATACACGTAACGTCTGGGACTGGCTTCAGGCTTGATAATCTAGGTACAAAGAATTATACACTTTCAGCAAAAATTGAAATGGACAGAAAAGGAGCTCGGTAAGCAAGAATACTATAGGGAAAGACTGAAGAGATTACAAGGGTCTTTCAAACGAGGCGTTTCAGGAAAAAAGTTACCAATTTACTCTACCAGTCTACAGCTACCAATTTACGCTACATCTATACAAAGTAGTACCTACAAGATTTACGGAAACTTTGTTTCAACACAGCAGGAAACCGTACAATGTACTGTCATGATTCTGCGCAAAGCCTGAAATTTGTGCCTAGAAGCTTAGCATCCGAAATTCGTATACAGAGTGGTTTCCAAACTGTTCACAGGATGGGTTTGACGTATATTGGAAAAGACCTATAGTAAATCTATGACCGCAAACTAATTCCACCCACACTTACGATTACGAAGGAAATCCACGCCTATAAGAAAATTCTGCACCTACAAAGAAACCGCATCATTAACGTTCCACCTACAAAGTTGCGCTACAGCTGTACCGGGTATCCCACCCGAAACCGAATCGATTTATATGTAAGTGAGACACTCTGTAAATGATTTCATATATTTGGATTTTACCTAAAATTCTGAGCAGATTTTAATGTGATATTGGTACAGGGTTATTGGTTATAAATGTCACCCCCCTCTATCTTTTTTATTTGACATTTTAGAAAAAAGTGTCTCAAATAAAAAATATATGGTTGAAATTAAATTTTTTGAAAAACTCACTTTCGCATATACAGGATGTTTCAGAAAAGCTGGTCGGGCTCCAAATTTCTTATTTCAAATGGAATACCCTATATATTATTGGATATTCGAATTCCACGTAAAATTCTGAGCAGATTTTATGTGATATACCCTATGCCCTATACCTAAGTTCAACCGTTTCGGAAATATTGACAATTGAAAATTGACTTTTTTGCAAATTTGACAGGCTGTAAGTCCTAAACGGTTTATTCTAGAGCAAAACCGATTTTACATTTTTGTCTTATATATTTTCATAAATTATCAGTTGATACCAATCTTTGACACCAACTTTGAAATTAATCCATGATTGGAAATTCCAATTAAATTTAATCTCCGGTTAAATTCAAAGTTGGTGTCAAATGATAACTTCTGAAAATCTTAGAAAAAAAATGTAAGATCGGTTTTGCTCAAAAGTTAACTGTTTAGGTTTCACAGCCTGTCAAATTTGCAAAAAAGTCAATTTTCAACTGTCAATATTTCCAAAACAGTTGAACTTAGGTATAGGGTATATCCCATAAAATCTGTTCAGAATTTGACGTAGAATTCGAATATCCAATAATATACAGGGTATTTCATTTTAAATAAGAAATTTGGAGCTTGATCAGCTTTTCTGAAACACCCTGTATATGCGAAAGTGAGTTGTTCAAAAAATTTAATTTCAACCATAAAACTTATATTTGAGACACTTTTTTCTAAAATGTCAGATAAAAAAGATAGAGGGTGGTGACATTTATAACCAATAACCTTGTACCCTTTACCTAAGTTCAACTGTTTTAGAAATATTGATATATCTGTTAACCCAAGAGAATTTAATTGGAATTTTTAATCACGGATTAAATTCAAAGTTGGTGTCAAATGATAGTTTATGAAAATCTAAGACAGGAATGCATAATCGGTTTTTCTCTAAAATTAACCGTTTAGGCTTTACAGCCTGTCAAAGTTGCAAAAAGTCACTGTCAATATTTCGAAAACTGTTGAACTTAGGTATGAGGTATATCACATGATATCTGCTCAGATTTTTACGTAGAATCCAAATATGCAATCATATACAGGGTGTCTCATTTAAAATAAAAAGTTGACGTCTACTTCCGGTATAGCCGTGTAGTGCCACCATCTTGAAAATATTTTAGCCGAGTTGCCCTCATAGGCAATCCAAACCACGTGACACTCAAGATGGCGTGGCGGCCACACATGGGCCAAAAAACGCAAAAAAAATATCTAGTTTTTGCCTGATTTAATAGTTCAGGTGCCTAGTCAACAAATCTTTTGTTAAATAATCAAAGTTGCAAGCAAAACTCTAAGTAAAATAATTTAAAATACGCATAAAAACATATTCAAAACAAACTGGCTTGGCCACCACGCCATATTGTATTTTTCTTTTCGACAGATGGATTGGATTGCCTTAAGTGACATTCTAGCCTAAACTGTGTTTTTTTTTAAAGATAAAAGTCAAAATGACATTATGTTGGCAATACAATGTAAAATTGTCAATGTTTTCAATTGACCTTTTGTTTGGACGCCATATTGCGATGCGCGAACATAGTTGCCAACAGTAGAAAAAAAAATTACTAGCGTTCTGTCAACTTTAAAATCCAAAGTTAGTATATAAATTACATTTAAAATTTAAATTTGCCGCCTATTACGAATGTTTTTGGAAAGAAACGCCATCAATTTTAGCTTGTATTGGGCAGAATAGAAATAATAAAATATCTAGTTGACAGCCCGCTAGTAATTTTTGGTTTTCTTGTTTTGGCAACTATGTTCGCGCACCGCAATATGGCGTCGAAACAAATGGTCGATTTTTTTATGTAGAAAAGGCTTGTGTTGCCAACATAGTTACTAAATTTTTGACTTGGGGAATTATCTTTAAAAAAAAAACAGACTTTACTAAAGTCTGTTTTTTTTTTTAAAGATAAAAGTCAAAATGACATTATGCTGGCAAGACAATTTTATTTCTCGAAACGTTTAGAACTGCTCCTGTAGTGCAAACAAAATTTGAATATCCTTAAAATTAACAAAGTTAGAGGAGTAGAAAGACTAATATGTGACGTCATTCAGTAGTATTGCCATAAACCAATGTGAGTAAGACAGAGAGGGCAACATCATTTTTAAAAATTTATAAAGATTGTATTTTTGAATAGATTCGAAAAATTAGGGAATCCAAATCACGTGACTTTTGCCCAAGGACGATACACACTACTTGACTACTACTAGTAGGTACTACTACAGGATGAGTCGATGGGATGGCCTATCCCACCCTATCCTCATAAGACCTGTGTGTAACAAATTCCCCCCCAACGCGTCGCTTCCAGCGCCAAATTTTAGGGGCGCCAAAAATTTCAAAATTTAGGTCACTGATTATTTCGTTAATTAATTTTAAAAGTTATATAAATATACAAAGTGTCTCACGACGTTCTACCCAGGTGATTACTTCGGGACGCGTAATTTATTGTAATTGAACTTTCAAAGATCTGGACTCGATCTGGGTAACTTTTTGTGCCGTCGCTGCGCCCGCTTCTACATGTGTCATCCAATTTTACCACTTTCGCTTCAGTTTCGGTCAAGTCAAGTGACGACAACTTTAGAATCTTAACACGTTGAAAGACAATAAATATTTCTGTAGGATACCAATTTCTGCGGTCTGGTCTGGGAATGTAAATAAATTTCAAATGTGACACTACGGCGCTGATATTCGAATGTATTGTGACAGTGGCGATTGGAGTCACAATCTGCGTGTGGCTAAATTCAGCTGGTGTAGGCACCGTGGTGGAATGGTGGAACAAGCAGTGTTGTTAAATTAAACAGGGTTTGACAAGCTGTGGTTTGGCATTGGCATTAGTGAATTTTAATCACCGCATCCGTGGCGGTGCACCATTTTGGTGAATTTAGCAACACGCGGGTTAAGTATATAGTTGTATGGCAGATACAAACGCTGAACGGCGTCTTGTCCAATCCATCTGAAAACGCATATCAGCGTTGTGTCATATCACAACTTCAGGAAATGACTCTGATTTGCGTCTCTGTCCTTATATTATAGTATATAATGGCATTTTACGTTGGAAAATTAAATTACCAAATCGGCAATGCCATATTTGTTAAGGCTTTGTTAAAGAAAATCACACAAAATTACAAAGTGGAGCAGAACATTCGATGACGCGTTCCGAAGTTATCACCTGGGTAAAACCTTGTGGGACACCCTGTATATTTCGACAATTTGGTGAACGTTAACTAACTCGTTTTTTGCAGTTTTTTGTTTTTCGATGAGAAAAGTCTTTTTTTTTCAATAGGTATAGGTACGTGAAATCACTCAAATATGATTAGTTTGGCGAAGGGCTATTCCAACCTTCTTACTACTTTATTGCGTAGGCAGCATGATTGGCAGCATGTTACTGACGCTGACGACTTTAATTATGACGTCGGAAATGGTAACACACCAATATGGCGGCGATTATTAAAAACGAAGCCGTTAAGCATTCCCTGCTGTAGATTGGGTGTGTATCATCCTTGACTTTCGCCAACCAGCCGACATTTTGAAATTTTTATGAGGTTAGAATACGGGTTTTTGAAGGGGTTTTACATGTCAACAATCTCAGAAAAGTATCAATCGTTCTTATGAGAACGCTGGTCCCTGAGGTCGGGGATTCTAAAATCACGATTCGACATACGACTCGATAGCGAGACGATTTTTCCGACGATTCTAGGTTAGAAATCTCATTGGAATTATACCTTTCGACACGACAAGGCCGGTATCGTTGTCGAGTCGTGTGTCGAATCGTGATTTTAGAATCTCGGCCCTCTGGTTTCAAGAATTAGACTATCCAAAACACGTGACACAAATATGGCCGACAAGAGGCATACAAACATTTGACACAAACGCAAACCATAACGTCATTAGGTTATGTCAATAATGATGATAATAAGTACTCATTTTCTATTGTGTGCGTCTCAATTTTTGGCCGTTTCTACCCAATTACTGAATCCCTATTGTTTGGGCAAGATTGCTCTACCTACATTTCACTTGGACACCCAGGAGTGGATGGTGCAGGTGAACTTCCTTGATAGACATAAATTGCTTTCTCTGTCTCTGTTTCAGCAGTCAAAAAACACTGATGATACCATATTTCATCTCCTGGATGAGCTGTATTAGAAGATAAATGACGAAGAAGTGGCCGCGGTAGTTTTTTGTGACCTGAAAAAAGCTTTCGATTGTGTCTGTCATGAAGTACTGCTTCTAGGGGTTCAGTACTTCAGAGGGGTTGGATATCACTGCAGAAGTGACCTAGGGATCTGTTCTATTTCTAACATTAATAAAAATACGAGTAAAAAGAACGAGTATCAAAACACAAATGAACAATGAGCACTATTTTTTTGAAAAAAATTTCATGACACATTGAATGACACATAAAAAAAGGGTTTGTGTGCCTCTTGGCGGCCATTTTAATTCAAGTTTGACAGCATCTTGGATAGTTCAATAAGTAGTCTGAAGATGCATAAACCGGGCCTAATCTTATAAATTATTGTTATTTCATTAAAGTTCCCGATTCAAACTTACAGCTACAAAATTACCTTTACTTTACAGCTACGAAATTACTCTACAGTCACAAAGTTACCCTACACTACAGTGGCTAAATAAACCTTTACATACAGTGGCGACAATAGAGGTCCCGCCGCCATCTTGTTCCCAACCTCTTGTTACTTTTAAATATTGATATATAAGATTTCAATGAACATCTTATCGTAAAAAATTGAAATTGGACGTATTTGATGACCATTATTAGGTCCATCAAATACGTTTTTTCCATGATTTATGATGGATGTTCACCTAAATCCCATATATTCATATTTAAAAGTAACAAGAGGTTGGGAACAAGATGGCGGCGTTTTCAATATAAATATATGGGATTTTAGAACCAATCAGAAATGAGACAGCAATTGTCGCCACTGTGGGTAATAGAGTCACTGTACCCTACACAACCACAAACTGTGCAACCTCAAAGTTACTCTACAGCCACAAAGTTACTCTACAGACAAAAAGTTACTCTAGAGTAGAACATTCACTCTAGAGAGGAACATTAACTCTACAGTGAAAAATTAGCTCTAGTGGAAAAGTAACTCTATATCCGCAAAGAAATTCTATATCACACTTTGTACAAAGGAATAAGGAATTTCAAACCTAACATGGCAACTCTCTCTTTTTATCTCCATTCGTTCAAAATCTATAAAATAAGGTTGGCAACACCGAAAAGTACAGTGGCTAAATAAACCTTTACATACAGTGGCGACAATAGAGGTCCCGCCGCCATCTTGTTCCCAACCTCTTGTTACTTTTAAATATTAATATATAGGATTTAAATGGACATCTATCATGAAAAATTGAAATCCACGTATTTGATGACCATTATTAGGTCCATAAAATACGTTGTTTTCCATGATTTATGATGGATGTTCACCTAAATCCCATATATTCATATTTAAAAGTAACAAGGGGTTGGGAACAAGATGGCGGTGTTCTCAATATAAATATATGGGATTTTAGAACCAATCAAAAATGAGACAGCAATTGTCGCCACTGTGGCTTATAGAGTCACTGTACCGAAAAGGACAGGCAAAAATGCAACAATGAACACACCTTTCATTTGAAACTAAAAATAAACAAACGGGACGTCATCTCGAGTCTCACAGACCTTAAATTATTTATCATTTTTTTATTTTAATCAGTACCCCAGTAAGTACCGCTATTTTAGCTTTTCACCGTATTTACGCTGCTTTAGAACTTTGGACTTTGGTTTCTCTTTCTGTTTTTAATCTTCCACAAGTCGATTAGGGAGTGAGTTTAGTCCATCGCGGAGCTTACAAACCGAAAAGTTTAATTTATAAATTTTAATTTTGGTAAACAAACAGGGTCTTCATTTTATCAATAATGATTAATACAGGGTAAGTGAAACTACCGTATTTTTTTCTTTGAATACTTATTTAATACAAATGAATGAGTACTTAGGTATTTCTAATATTTTTGAGTAACCAGAACCACTTTATGATTATAGCAAAATACTAAAAAGGTACTAATTCTAACAGCAACTAGATCAAAAGACATCAAAGATTGATGGAATTTTCTTAAAATCTACCCTTAAGTCATTTAACGCTTAAGTTAAAGGGCATAGTTTCCCTATACCTATATTGGTCACAAATAAAACCGTGAAAAATAGATGACCTGGCAAGAATTCTCAAAGATTAATTATCACTTAACTCAGCAATTTCAGTCAAAGTTATACGATATAATATTTTGAGATTATAGAATGTATAAAACGGGCCCAAAGTAGGTTTCTATAAAGCTTCAAGTAAATATTTTCAGAAAAAAAAAGTCGAAACAGTGAATTTTGTTGTTGAGTACTGAGTTGCTAAATTGCCTATAATTTGATTGTTTTCCCTCTTTTCAGTGACAACAACAAACATTTAAATTCTTTAATTAATGTGCAAAGTTTGAAATCACTGATTAGACTTTGAACGTTGCACAATAATAATAATGAATAATTGTTTAAAATTTCATATAAAAACAAAATTGCAAATTGCCATTTGAATATTATGGTATAAAATTATCAGATTAGTAAAAAAGTGTAAAATAAATCGAATTCTTTATTATTTATGTTATTATATTTTTAGAAATGTTTACTTAAGTAGGTATGTCCTCTGGTAGGTCAAAACATAAAAAAAGCAGATAAAACCATGCAAATACAAAATACAATCAGAATGATTAAAAAAAAAGGTTATTTGCATAAAATGAATTATTTATATTTAGGAATTTCTTTAATTCTACTATATAAAACTTAAATATTTGTATAATACCTCTGTACCTTTGGGTGACATCAATCTTTCTCATTTTAATATACCAATCTCATCAATTTATGAAAGATTATCAAGTTTGGATATAAATAAAGGACCTGGTCTGGATGGTCTCCCAGCAAACCTTATCAAATATTGTAGTTTCAGCTTTTCAAGACCACTTCATATTATCTTCAATCTTTCCCTAAAGTCTGGAATTTTTCCAACCTACTGGAGAATAAGCTTCATTACCCCTATACTAAAATCAGGTGACAATTCTCAGGTCAATAATTACAGGCCTATCAGTATTTTGAGTTGTATTCCAAAATAATCAACCATCCTAGGACCTTTGATTTTCACTTGTGTAAACACTGTACTGTGTATTTTTAAGCACCAATAAACAATTCTATTCTATTCTATTCTATTCCTTTTTTTTCAGTTATACATGTAAACCCCATGTAAACCCCAACTTTCTCCTCTATGACTTTTCTCGGAAATGGCACGTATGCGCGCAGGCGACTCGCAAACATGTCGATCTGACATAGCTATGTTTCCTGATACATGTAAATCTAATTTTACGAATAATGTTTGATTTATATGTGTAATTCACGGAAATCAACTTAGCGGACAAAAATAATGGTAAATTGGAGGAGTCCGATACCCCCAAAATGTCGATCTGACGAGGTTATGTTTCCTGATACATACATATATGTCGGACAAAAGTAAGTCTTGATCAAATAATGTTTTCTGAATGCTAAATAAGTCTTGTCCGACAAGTCCGACAGGAAATAAAGTTAAGACTAGAAGAAGAAGAATTTGGAATAACTGACTGATAATAGATCGATGGGAAAAAGAAAGCGCCTTATATATTATATAATGATCACGTTATATTGCATGCTCATGCTGATTTGAATGACAATTTTTGAAGTTTCAGGATATGATGAACACAAATTCAAATTCTGGTAACTAGAGAGAGTGACCCATGCTTAAACCAATGTCTTGAAACTTGACGTCATCATTTCTGATTTGAAAATGTTAATACAAAAGGAGTCAAGATTTGTTTCTGACTTGAAAAGGAACTTCTTATTTGTAATTTGTACATGAAATTGACGTATTAGCAATCGACGTTCGTTTTTGTTGGTAATTTTTTGTTTCATCTGATTCGTAATTGATAAATAAGGATGGAATTACATATTCTAAATGGGTATTAAAAATACTATAGCTTAGGTATAAATTATTATTAGGTAAAGAATTTTATTTTTAATAATTTTAAAACTTTTCAATATTTTTCATAAGTTAAAGTAGTCTATAGTACATTAATTACCGATTACAATAAAATGTATCTTTGCTGTAAATATTTTTTCGATTATGTATTATTTTTTGAAGTTTTTGCCATTTTTTTTGTCGGACACACATTTATTTACAATGGCCGAGTTCGTTTTTGTCATCTTTTTCGTCGATTTCCTCCGAAATTTTGACAGGCACGTAACTAGATAAGACAGTTTCAAGTTACAAATCACGTCCCTGTCAAAATTTCGGAGGAAATCGACGAAAAAGATGACAAAAACGAACTTGGCCAATATAGAGCTAATTAAAGATAGAATTTTTTTTTAATGAGACTTACATGTATCAGGAAACTGACCTCGTCAGAGCGACATTTTGGAGGTATCGGACTCCCCCAATTCGCCATTATTTTTGTCGGCCACGTTGATTTCCGTGATTTAGACATAAAAATCAAACATTATTCGTAAAATTACATTTACATGTATCAAGAAACATGACCTCGTCAGATCGACATTTTGGGGGTGTCGGACTCCCCCAATTTGCCATTATTTTTGTCGGCCAAGTTGATTTCCGTGATTTACACATATAAATCGAATAGCCTCGCATAGAGGTAAGTAACACCCTGTTTAGCATTTGGCAATCCGTTCGACAACGGTTCGGTTTTTTAAATGTAACACCCGTGGTTGCATGGTTGTGCGCTTTATCGGGTGTTACTTACCCTCGGTATTAGATAAGCCTATTTACTATTACCATCTTGTAAATAATTATTTTAGGGCATTGAAATTTTAAAACATGAGTATATAAGTGCAAAATATAATTAATATTGTTATATTGATATAAATTATACTATGCGTTCGTAATTTAGCAGATAAAAACAATAAAACAGTGAATATTTCTCGAAAAACCTCAGACACTAATTTTAATTTAGGAGAACGTCTTTTTCACTATTTGTATAGTTGTGGTAGATCGAAAAATTCAAAAAGAAGGGCAGGTTCACATTTTTAAATAACACACTGTATATGACTTTTTTTTATTTGTTTTTTTTTTTTTTGTAAAATAACAAGGAATTTAATAATATATAGGGTGGGCTCAAAAAAAACGGAATTTTATTTTTGATCTGTAATTTTTGTTGTTGTTGACCAATTTCCTATTGTTTTGGCCTGTTTGGAAAAGAATCTAACAGAGCATAACAGAATAGACTACAAAAGATTCAGAACAATTGTGTACGATAGGTATATATTGAACCACAGATTGAACATAAATAGACGAGAACATGTTACTCCATAAGCCGCGTCCACAGTAGTAAAAATTTACGTTGTGCGTGGCATTCGGCACAAATTTGTGTGTGCGATACAAATTCATACGAGTGTGGATCTGTTCGCCACATACGGACGCATGCAAAAATTTTCGCGGCATTCACCGCACGCGATCCGCGGCTTGTCGGTTTTTTTCAAGACATCAAAGAGATTTGCGGCAACATCGTTCTAGTGTGGACGCATTTTTTCGCGAACGAAACAAATAACCAAAAACACGCAACGCGCACACTGAAATAAAACAGGCACACACGCGTTGAGCAAGAACGGACGCGCACAACACAAATATTTATGTCAGTCAAGATGTCAAATTTGCGTCGCAAAAATTTGTGGCGAATCCCGAATTCAACGCAACGCATTTATTCACTAATCTGGACGCAGCTTCACATTACTAACAGTGAAATGCTCAAGATGAAAGAAAGAAGATTTTTCTCTTCTCTTACTTGGGCCTACATGTGTACATGATACCAAAAGGAAATACAAAAAGTAGGGCCTATAAGCAAGAATTAACGAGCAAATTAATAAAATACAGAAAGTTTGAAACATAAAAAACTAGTAGATATATCTATACTACTATGTATCTAATAAAGGCATTACTTTTAAACATTATGTGAATGCAAATCTGTCCAGGGTAAGTAACACCTGATAGAGAAAATCTCCGTTGCGATATCAGGTGTTACATTCAAACTTGCGAACGGGAGCCAAATGGGTGTTACTTACCTCCATGCGTCCGGGAGGCAGTGAAATTTTTTAGCACTTATTTTCCCAGTTGGTGTCTATTAAATAGTTTGTTCTCTTGGTGATACAAAACAAGAATATTTGAGTTTCGCAAAAATTTTCGGATGGGTTCACTAGATCAATGAAAAATACAAGTAAACTTATTTTCCCAGTCATAAATATATCACATCCACTTCAGTAGAACATAAAGTATATGAACATAGCAATTTGGCTTATCTCAGATAGTGGAAAGTTAGTCTGGTTGAAGTTTTTCGGATCTTCAATTTTCCACTTGCCAGACATATCCATACTCACAGATTAGCTGGACTATTTTTTTAAGTAACTTCAGTATACTTCGTGTTAGTTGACTTAGTTTTATCACTGAAAGAAAAAGGGCTGTGCATTCGTAAGCTCTAACGCATTTTGCGCCTCAACCCATCGGAAAACCCCCCCTAAAAATATATGAATTTTGCTTAGAATTACTAACCCTACAATTCTATCCATGTTTCGTGATTGGGAAAATAAGTACCGAAAATCGTCACTGCCTCCTAGACTAGAACATTATTCGTAAAATTAGATTTACATGTGTTAGGAAACATAGCTACGTCAGATCGACATGTTTGCGAATCGCCTGCGCGCATGCGTGTCATTTCCGAGAAAAGTTGTAGAGAAAAAAGTTGTCGGACGGTAAGCAAGCCACTCTCAAAGTATGGGGTTTATATGTATAAGTGAAAAAAAGGTCCTTGGATGGTTGATTAAAAGCTTTTGAAGACGTCTGTGACTATTTGTCTGCTGGTCTGAAGGATTGCTTCATCAACCAGCAATTTGGATTTCTCCCCCACTGCTCCACTGAGTTAAACTTGCTCACATTAACAGATTTTTCTCTTGAACTCGTTGGACTTCATGAAAGCCTTTGGCAGAGTAAACCATAAAATCCTAATCAATAAATTGAAATACATTGATATTCAGGCAGAGCTTTTTGAATGGTTAACATAATACCTAACAGCTAGAACACAAATTGTACGTATCCACAACTTTCAGTCTACCGAAATTAAAGTTCCATCAGGTATTCCGCAGGGGTCACGGACCCTTACTCTTCAATGTTTACGAAAATGATATGGGATCCTGTTTCACATTTGCATTTTTTTTACTATTTGCTGATGATCTAAAATTCTACATGAAAATTCAAAATCAGAATGACTGTGACCAACTTCAATCTGATTTAGATCGTTTATCTCAGTGGTGCGATCTTAATGGAATGGAACTAAAAATTAATAAATGCCAATTATTGATCTTCAGCCGTGGAAGTAATCCCATCCATCAAGATTATAATAAGGCTCGCCCTTATTGCTGGCTTCTCAAATAAGAGATTAGGGAGTGTTTCCACACTGCAAAAGCATACTCCAATTTAGGCCTGATGTAGTTTTTGTGAAGTTTTGTAACCATTTCTACCGAGTGATCGTTAAAACCATGTTCGATGAGATAGATTAATGAGTTCGCTTTCTTGACAATTTTGTTGATGTGACTTTCTCATATAGGTAACATTTGATGTCACCGTAACTCCGAGATCATTTTGCTTTGGTTTGTTGAAAGAACTTGTTTATGTAGCATATACTCAATATTTTTTTCCCATCATCTGCAAAGTTCTTCATTGATGTTTCTATGAGATCGACGAGATCAAAAAGGTATGATGTGAAAAGCAATGGTCCTATTACAGACCCCTGAACAACGCCACTACTAACTCGATGTTTATCCGACAACGTACCATTGATGGCATGTAATATTGACAGTTGAGTTGAAGAGGGCGCTTCTGTACTTGGATCTCTTTAAATTTTGGCGCGTAAAAATTCGATTGTAATTCTAACCTCAAAACTGAAGTTTGATGTGTGGTTTCAAGACAAGCTGACGCTGACACTTTTAAAAATATTCTCTAAGGGCCACTGAACGCTTATGAAGATATTTAAACTTATCCATTGTCCATTGTTCATATGTAGTCATCTTTCTCTCTACTCAGTTTAATCCAATGTTTAATCAGTTTTAAACTATTGACATTTACCGCCAAAATTTAAAACACTCCAAGTTCACTCGCGCCCTCTACAAAATTTTGCGGAACTTAACTGGATATTTGCTGCCATTCATACTTGACCTTGAAACTTAAAAAAAAAGGGTTGTCGTAGATTGATTCATATGACACATTCAATTTTTTGACAAATTAAAATGAATGACTTCTGGTTTAAGAACCGACGAACATTTTTGACGTCATTGATTTGTTTCAGTGAATTTTTATTTGTTAAACAAGGAAGGCAAATGCTGGTGGCAAGTACAAACCCTGGCGAAACAAACTTTACGTATTTCAAAATATTATCCCTTCACAATCGGATGTCCACAGGTAGGTACAGGTAAAATCACCTTTCAATGCTATTTGATAGGAAAAGGTGATACATTTACCTGCACCTGTGGACATCGGAGGCTAAAAGGGCCACTAGCTGACATGCTTAATAACATAGCAAGAACAGGGGAATTCCCTGCAGCATGGAAAAAAGCAGCGGTGATGCCTATTTATAAAAAAGAAAATAAACACAAACAGCATGCAAACTATCGACCTATAAGTTTAACGAGTACACTGTGCAAATGTATGGAGAAAATAATCGCAAAAGAGCTCACCCAATTTTTTATGGACACACGAGACAGCACGGCTTCCTTCTCGGGAAATCGACAATTACAAATCTCCTAACAAGACTCAACCACTGGACACTGTCAGATGACAACCACGAACTAATATGTAGATGTGATTTATCTTGACTTCCAAAGAGCGTTTGACAAAATAGCAACACAGCTCCTAATCCATAAAGTCAAACACGTCGGAGTTAGGGGCAATTTACTCCAGTTGATCGAAGGTTTCGTCCTCGTATTCCTCATAGGAAGAACTTTTCAGGTGCGTGTGGGTGCAACACTTTCAAAAGAGCACAGAGTGCATAGTGGAGTACCACAGGCATCAGTTCTCGATCCTCTACTCTTTATTGCCTATTTATGTGATCTATATCTAGAGCTGGAAACAAGAAATGCATCTTTTGCCGATGATGGAAACATTTATGGAAATCCACTTTCGCAACATGCTGCTATTCAGAGAGACCTAAACAATATCAAAGAATGGACACAGCTATGGAAAATGCCCTTGAATGATTCCAAATGCACAGTCCTACATATTGGCCAGAACAACCCTAAATTGAATTATTTTTTTTGAACAGTTTCAAATAACACCAGTCATACACAGAGCTGGGATCGTTACTTGAAAAAAGTAACGCGTTACTTTACAGTTACTTTTGCTTAAAAATAACTCGTTACTTAAAATTTACAGTTACTTTCGAATAATGATAACTTTATTTTCGTTACTTAGGGGAAAGTAACGCATTACTGTAACTTCTTTACTTTGAAAGTAACTTCTTTACTTCGTTACTTTTAAAGTAACGCGTTACTTCAAAAATAACTATTTACGTCGAACATTGCGTTATTCCTTAATTAGACTCACCAACACAGCAGTCCAAACAATCAAATAAGACCTATACGAAATGCCAATATGTTTTTAGTTTGTGAGTCCGACTATGTGGAAGAGTATTCTTGCAAAATTCAAACGGATTAAGGATTAAGCGACTGAATAGAGCACTTGGTTTTGGAGAAACCTCTCTTTGAAGCGTCCCAGTGTCTGCATATAGTGTCTTTAGAGCAGAGGCGGCGCGTGGCACGCCCAAAAACGATTATTTTCAGCTTCCAAAACAAACTTTCTGTACTACCAACATTTTATTTGACATACAAAGTTTTTGGATTACTTATTTTCCTTTTCCTCACTCGTCAATTATTTGTAAAGAAGATAAACAAATTGAGAGAACGAGTTACTTTCATAGTAACTAGTAACGCGTTACTTCCAGCGTTACTTCAGGAAAGTAACGTCGTTACAGTTACTTATCAATTAATCTGAAAAGTAACGAAGTTACCAAGTAGCGCGTTACTTTCAGTAACTCGTTAAAGTAAAGTAACTTTTTTTTGTCGTTATTCCCAACTCTGGTCATACAACAAAGATATCTAGGAATCACTGTAACCCAGTACTTGAAATGGGAAACTCACATCACGGAAATCACCAAAAAAGCCTATTCAATGATTTACCTCATACAAAAATCATTTAAAGACCTCTCCAAAGATATGATACTAAAGCCACATAAATCATATGTCAGGCCAAGAGTGGAATATGCACAAACTATTTGGAATCCTTGCTATGCTAAAGACATAGAGCAAGCATTGAGAGAGTACAACGAAGAATAACTAAGCTGCCTCCAGACCTTCATGAACTGCCCTATGAGGAACGATTAACCCAGCTAGACCTAACCACCCTAAAAGATAGAAGAATGAGGGGAGATCTCATTGAAACTTTTAAAATAATGAATGGGCACTATGCATGCGACTTACCACCTCAACCAAAACACCAATCTCAGAGGACACAATCTAAAGCTTTCCGAGGAGAAATGTAACAAGCTAATGAGAAGAAACTTTCTAACAAACAGGGTGGTTTATCTTTGGAACAGTCTTGGTAACAACACTGTCACGTTCAAAAACCGTTTAGACCAAGAAATGAAGAACCAAAGCACAACGTTCTTTGTGCACTATACCGTATGAGGCAACTAAGTTTCAGGAGGACTATTAAGACCGCAGAGACTCTTTTGACAAGAGCAATGCATGACTTCCCAAAAATCTCTAATCTTTAAACAACAACTCAAATAGATTCAGCAGTTACATCGGATTTATTCTGTCTACTGCAGATACCCGTAATAATAATAAGTAGAGTAGAATCCTAGAAGCAAGTAGTAACATTGAACATCTGTTTGTACAGATCGTTGTAAACAGTACCGACTTCATTTTGGCAATTGCTCTTTTCCCACCTCTCAGTGACTTTGAAAAGTATGTATGTACAGTTTGCTAAAAGCCTGGAAATACTCACGGAAGTATACCCAGATAGTAAAGTGTGCGTTTTGGGGGATTTTAATCTTCCAAATGGACAATGGTTAAAAGTTGATTTGGCCTGTGTGGCTATTCCTGTGCCAACGGCTTCTCCAAATAAAGTTGAGTCCCTCCAAGTACTATCATTTTGATGCTCAAACCATAACCGATATCAGGTAAACTCTTGGATCTGGTGATATTGCAGGACAAGGAAGCTACAACTCTCTATGCAGACGAAAGTCTGTTACCTTTGGATAACCACCACCCACCACTAATTTTTAGTATTAAGTGTGAACATCACCATTTTAACAATCATGGAATCACAGGTGATGGTGTCTATAGAAACTTCCATGCCATGGTCATTGCGTGACTTTTTCTCCTGTTTCAATTGGGACACTTTGTTCATAAATAAATCCCTGGACTATATGATCAATGTATTTTATGATGTTTTGTACTTAACTGTCGACCTTTTTGTTCCTTTAAGCCATCCATAAGGTCATTCAGACATATACCGATTTTTCGCGACGAACTACGAACTAAATCCATGATTTCATGAACACAAACGCTTTCGCGAGAAACTCATGACGTCATATTGAACGTAGTTCGCCGGAAGCATTGACGCAACTTCTAGCTATGTCCTTTGATGAACTATTGATAAACTACATTTGTCGTGAAAATTCGGTTTTATTCAAAACCCATCCTATTAACTTACAGCAAAAGGCCTTTTAGAGAAACGCAAAATGCCTATAAGATTCAAATAATTTCTACATGTCATACAATTGTTCAAACATTGTAGGTATGTACTTACTTACTAAAACTAATTAATTAATAGTGATGAGCTTATTGGATGTAGAACACCAAATAAAAATGTAAACCGTGTTCATGTTTTTATAAATGTTTTTTTTTTTCAATTATCACACTAATGAGGTTATTTTTAAACTATATATGATACAAGTTACAAAGTTTAAAATTCTGTTTGTTTAGGAAATTGGCCGGACAAACTCTATTCATCACCGGAGCCAGTAGAGGTATCGGCAAGGCTATAGCTCTCAAGGCAGCTAAAGATGGTGCTAATGTTGTAATTGCTGCTAAGACTGCGACTGCACATCCCAAACTACCCGGAACAATTTATACTGCTGCTGAAGAAGGTAATTGAATTTTAAATGATATGAAAGGAAGTATTTATGTAACTTGGTTATTTTGCTTTTTGTAACATAAAATATGCTCTTTCTTGTATTTGGAATTGTATTTATCTGGTTTAAATTGAAAAAAGCCATACAATGAGACAAACACGTCGCTTGTTTAATGAGAAAACCAAGCGGACCGGCACCATATTCATCATTTGACCAGAATGTGTCAGGGAGGTTAAAGTCACCACACACCAGAATATCACAATTATTAACCGACATCGCATCCTGTAGAATCAGTGACACAGCTTTGGCAAACGCTTCATATACTTCCAATGGAGAAGCAGGTGGAATGTATGCATTCCCAATAAGTAGCTTTTTAGATCCTAGACTTATCGAAACAAATACATGTTCAACGTTGGTTGCATGTGATATTATTTGCATTACGGGGAAGTTCCTTTTCACTGCTATTAATGAGCCCCCGCCTCTAGTACATGAACTGGTAGATTCAGATCGATTATACCTAAAAACTGTATAGTTTATTAGACCAAGTTCAGCATCACCAATAAATTCGTCCAAGAATGTTTCAGTGAAAAGAAGAATTTCATAGTTCTCAATTGCTGTGGAACACATTAATGCGTTTAATTTGGTTCTTAAGCCCCACACATTCTGGTAATAGGCACTTATCGCTGATTCTGGACATGGTTTCGAGGATTGTTCCGGGTCTGATTTCTTCTTTGGAAAAAATTTCTGTTGTTAAATTAAATGATCTAGAGGTCCTTGGCCTCTCGATGAAAACAAAGGGTTTCACTGTTGTATCTTCAGGCCATAACTCTGGTGTCAATATTGATGAATCATATGTAGGCTCTACAGAGAGCTTAAAGGAAGCAATGTGTTCATTTTAAGATTGAAGTTTCTCAGTAACCTGAGTTGCGATGTTATTGGATTCCAAGTGCGCCTGCTGTGGTGTCACCACTTAGATTTCCCACATAGAACCAGGATTGCTTAATCCGAGCTACCCTTATTAGAGCCTTTGATACATTTTTCAGCACCCAACAGCTTGAAAGTTTTTTGGGTAATATTGGTGTTATTAGCCTATTAGCCATGACTGCCTTGTTGACTGCTTCACTTGGGTGGTTCCAATTTTATGCAGCTCAAGGTTGGCAACTTCATTCTGGGTAAAAAATCTAACCAACTCTTGACCAAACGTGTCAGCTTCAAATAAAGGTAATCAATGCAACTGCTGAAAACTCCTACATCCGTGCAACATAGTTACATAAATACTTCTATTAAAATTCATCTATATCATCAAACATTTTCTTTTTAGTTGAAAAAGCCGGTGGCAAAAGTCTACCATGCGTAGTCGACATCAGGGACGAAACTCAAGTGAAAAAAGCTGTAGAAGAAGCAGTGAAAAAATTCGGCGGAATCGACATTGTGGTCAACAATGCCTCCGCCATTTCCTTGACCGGAACAGCCGAGACTGACATGAAACGTTACGACCTCATGCACCACATCAACACCAGAGGCACTTTCCTGGTATCCAAAGAATGTCTTCCGTATTTGAAAAAAAGCAAAAACCCACACATTTTAATGATGTCGCCTCCATTAAATATGCAACCTCATTGGTTTAAGAATCACGTCGCTTATACTATGGCCAAGTACGGTATGTCGATGTGTGTTTTGGGCATGCACGAAGAATTTAGACCTTTAGGAATTGCTGTAAATGCTCTCTGGCCTAGAACAGGTATTAAAACGGCAGCAATGGATATGTTGAGCGGCGGAGATTCGAGCCGACAATGTAGGAAACCTGAAATTTGTGCTGACGCTGCTTATGCAATTTTAACTAAAGACTCCAAAACAACCACAGGAAACTTTTTCATCGACGACGAAGTTTTAAAAGCAGCAGGAATAACAGACATGGTTCAGTACGCTTGTGATCCATCAAACGCTGACAATTTAATGCCCGATTTCTTCGTTGATTCAAATGAACCAGCTCCGTCTCCATTAACTGAAGCCTCTCAAGGCAAAAAGGCACCAGTGGGTGACGTTGCGAAACTTTTCCAAGCTATCGAAGGCAGCTTGTCAGCAGAAACTGTCAGCAAAACTCAAGCAGTTTTTGCATTTGTAGTTACTGGAGACGAAGCTGGAAAATGGTACATTGATTTGAAGAGTGGCAAAGGGGCCTGCGGCCAAGGTGAACCACCAGTCACTGCGGATGCCACATTGACTATGGACAGTAAAAATTTCTTCAACATGTTTTCTGGTAAACTCAAGCCCGCGACTGCTTATATGATGGGAAAATTGAAAATCAAAGGTAACTTGCAACAAGCTATGAAACTCGAGAAGCTCATGTCAAGTCTTAAATCTAAGTTATAAATTGTTAAGACTTATTTATTTGTAAGTTTTTTAAGCCTTAAAAGATAAAAATTTTATATAATACATATACGTAAAGCAATTAGTTAATTATACAATGATTATATTAATTATTATTAAAGGTATGGTGCAAGTCTATTTTTTATTGTTAAAATTGTTTGTTAACTAGGATGCAATTTTTTTGTGCGAATTAAACTATTTTTAGTAAATCTTTTTTGTTGAATTTATCCCTAGATACTGTGCGATTATTGTATCAATCTCCAATGCGCTCCTACACCACTTATCCGATTACGATGAAACTTTGGTAGGTTGTTATGGCCATCCCAATTCCCAAGAAAGGTTTGTGGATAGGTTACGCATCTCGAAAAACATGAAACAACGTTGCCACATTTCATTTATTAAGGCTTGCGCATTCAACCGACGTAACTTTATTATTTTTTGACTTCCAGAACGGCTAGACCGATCTTGAATTTAATACCAAGTATCTATATAAGCCGAATTCGATTGACCTAGATTAGATCGATTTGGGTTAAGTTCGATCATTTGTTTGTTGATGAGGGTACACTGATTCAACCTCAATCGAACACAGTGTGGTTCACTTAAATTGAACCAGATCGATCTAATCCGATCAATCGACTTCGGCTATAGAGGGGAGTGATATAAATAGGCTATTTTGTATCCCGAAAAAAAAGTTCAGTTGCTCGAAACTCTGATACACTGTAACGCCTATAAACAGCTCGGGGCGCTCTAGAGCAGCTCTGGAGTGCTTAAAAAGCGTCACTGAACTCACTGGCAAGCGACTCTGGTTTGACCTGAATTTAATTCAGCTACTAGATACGTTTACACAACATTTATTAGATATTTAATAATTCAGTCAGAGGCGGTACAAAGTTCGCCGGGTCAGCTAGTTAATAATAAAGTCCTCAAATAATTAGGTTTTTGATTATTTTAGTAGTGCAGTAACGCAAAACTAATCGAACACACTTCAGATTTATTTTTTTCTGATGTTGGCAACACTGATTACTGATGTTTTTGGTTGTCAATAATGTCAAAAAAGTAATGTCAGTGTCAGATTGTTGTTTTTTGTTTTTGAATATTGAAAAAAATGCGGTGAAATTTTATTTTCCTTAAATCACTCAAACTCAACGTTGATTGTAAATATTACAATGAAAAAAATAATAATATATTTGCTAACATGTTTATTAGTATTTTTACTATACTTGACGGGGTTGGTATTCTTTTTGACAGACCATGAACCCGGCGACAAGTGTGAAATGACCTACATGTTTGAATACCCCCAATATGTGGTAAGTACCTTTTACCCCCTTTTATTTTTGGGATTTCCTGAGTCAGAACTATTAATATAATAACTAGAGCTTAGGCTACGTGGCCTTATATTTGTAGTATTTAATAAAATGAGGCAATTGCCAAAAATATTTAAATTTTTGCATACTTGCCAAAACAATGAATATGATCTAATTCTGGCTGTTTTTAAGGCTTACAAATTTCAAAAAAAATTAAGATGACAATTATTTTATTTACAGAGAGTATCTCAAGATGTAGACCTGAAATATCCAAAGTATGGATTGTATGCTTACGGAGAAGGAAGAATGACCAAGAAAGCCAGGAATATGTATTTTGATGGCGTTCCCGTTCTTTTTATTCCAGGCAATGCTGGCTCACATCAACAAGGTAATAATCTACTGACCTTTAAGTATTTAAAATTTAAAGGCCTCAACTAGCAACTAGAAAATAGTAGAGGGTAGAGGTGCCAAAAGCTGGTAGTCTATTGAACAGGAATAAGATTCTGATGGTACCAATTTATTTACATATTATTTAGCTACTGAAGTTTTTGTTTTGTTATCAACTAGGGATCGTCCGATACCGATATTTATATCTGCTATATCGGCCTCATTGGCCGATTATCGGTATCGGCCGATATCAGGAAGCCGATAAGGACAAAAACAATTACAAGAGAAATACATTTATTTTTATTGACAATAAAATATATATAGCTACGCAAAATAAAGTGGAAATTATTAGCTTTTTTTCTGACAGCTTTTTTTAAAAAATTTATTTTTCTCCAAACGTCAAAAAAACGTCACTTTGTTAACGCCTGTCAAGGTGTCAGAAACTTCTGCTAGGCAAAAGAAAATGTCTAATGCTAAGGAGGAGTGCTGCAAATTTAAAGAAAAAGTGGAAGAACTGAAACTACTAAACACGGAAATGCTAACCTCTATCAAGGTACTAGAGTCTGAAAAACAAATGTACAGAGAGGAAATATTTAGTTTAGAAAAACAAGTTTCACATATGGTTGGGGAAAAGCCGAAGTATGGGGGCAATCAAAAGAAGAGGGTTGATACCCCAAAAAATCAAATTCTTATTTTGGGTGATGGTTTGGCCCAGAACTTTGGGAGTATTTTGGACCGATACCTCAACTCAAACTTTGTCATCTCCGCATTGGTTAAACCGAATGCACTGCTTGATGAAGTAGTGTGCAGTATTATACAATTAACTAGAACTTTTACGAAGAATGATTATGTGGTAGTAATGGGAGGAATGGCGAATCTACTGAATGGCATCAGAGTCAAAGAAGAATCTATTCAGAAACTAGAAGAAGTCTGTATTAATACAAATTTGGTAATTTTTTCTGTCCCACTGTGGGAAAATAATTTGCTTCTAAATAAATTTATTAATGAACACAATAAAATGATCTATCAAAGGGTAGGCATAAGGAATTCTGTGAATTTTTTGCACTTCAATGCAATTGTTACTTCCTGGTATTTTGTATTTAAAAATGGTTTGCATATTAAATATGCTGGGAAAGTGATGATAGCAAAAGCGTTAAAAAACATAATTTATAGGAATATAGATCATACTGTAACTTTAGGATATAGAAACGATAGTGGCACTTTGAAGGACAGTTATGATAAGGACCAGGAAGAAAATATTAGGGAGAATGATTTTTTATGACTGACTCAATTATTTTAATAAATGTGCAAAGTCTTGTCTCCAAATTTGAAGAAATAGATCATTTTGTGTTAAGAAAGAAGCCACTTATTGTATGCTTAACAGAGACAAGATTAACAGTTGAAATTGAAAATTTTGAGATTGATATTTTAGGTTATCATATTGTTAGAGTTGATAGTGAAAGTCGCCACACAGGAGGTGTAGTAGTTTACTTGAGGGAAAACATTAATATTTTGGAAACAAAAAGGTATCAGTTTCAAAAAAATTACTGGTTTTTGGTAGTAAAAATTTCATTTAACAATAGGATTTATGTTCTAGGAAATCTGTATCATTCCCCTAGTGCTAGTGACGCAGATTTTTTGAATTTTTTCGAGCAATGGTGTGTTGGGATAACAGACACGAACTGTAATATAATAATAATGGGAGACTTTAATATTAACTGGTTGGCAAGCTCTACATATCCAAATAAACTTAAAAAAATTGTAAGCGATGCAGGCTTGTATCAGGTGGTGGGGACGGTGACACATCCTAGTATTAATGACAATGATGGAAGCATTATTGATTTGGTCTTAACAAACAGAAGGCATATTTTGCAATGTAAGGTTATTGAAACTCCTCGAATAAGTGATCATTTCATTGTAAGTACAAACATAGGACAATCAGCTGGCTTTAACCAGGATAGTTTAACTATTCAAACCCGCGGTAGGATAGATTATAATGCGATAAATAATAAATTATCCAATATTGTATGGGATTATCGATGTACTGATATTGATATTAAACATTGTTTGTTTTACAATCATATGAAGGCAATTTTAGATGAAGTTGCCCCACGAGTTGAAAAAGTAATAAAGCCAAAGTTTAAGGAATGGTTTAATGATAGAGTTAAAAAAGCAATTGAGAACAGGGATAATAGTTACAAAAAGTTAAAGGCAAATAAAAATCTAGATAATAGGGTTAATTATAAAAAATGTAGAAATACAGTAGTAACAGTCATTAGGGTAGAAAGGGAAAAGTATTATCAAAATAAAATCGATCTAGCAAAAAATAATCCAAAACAAATGTGGAATACACTTAGCCAATTAATTTCTGGGAAAAAGAAAACTAATATCAGTAAGCTCAAAGTTAATGATAGTGTTTTGGTTGATACAAAAGAAATCGCGGATAATCTAAACTCGTATTTTGTTGAGAGTATTGACGATATAAAAAAGAAAATTGACAAACATAACTTAGTGGGTGAGTGGAAACAGAGTGCAAGTGACGCTATAGAACAAAATTATATAGATACGTTTGATCTAATTGATTATAATTACCTTAAAGAAATCGTATTTTCATTACCTAACAAGGGAAGCCCGGATGATATAACGTCAGAGTTTCTAAAGAATACCTACATTAACATTGAAAAGCCACTCTTGAACCTAATAAATACGTCACTGGAAATTGGACAGGTACCCTCTTTATTAAAAGTATCTACAGTAATACCGATTCAAAAGGTAAAAGGTACAATTAGTGCCGAGGAGTTTAGGCCAATTAATATGTTAGTAACTATTGAAAAGATATTGGAAAAAATAGTATATAAGCAACTAATGCAATTTATCTCAGCAAATAACATCTTAATTGTAAATCAATCAGGGTTTAGAAAGAACCACAGTTGCGAATCCGCCATTCAAAATATACTTTATGAGTGGAAAGATCTTTTAGATGAAAACTATGTGATAGGGGCAGTGTTTCTGGATTTGCAGAGGGCTTTTGAAACAATAGATAGAGAAACATTGATAATGAAATTAAAACAAATTGGCATAAATAATAGAGCACTGGACTGGCTTAGTGATTACATGAATAATAGAAAGCAGGTAACAAAAATAAATAACCATATATCTTCAGAACTATCAAATACCAGCGGCGTACCACAGGGAAGTACATTGGGCCCATTGTTATTCTTAATTTATATTAATGATGCAGTTAAAGAGATTAATAATTGTTCAATACATATGTTCGCAGATGACACATTGTTATGTTTCAGTTCCAAAGATTTGAATCATTTAACTGAAACTATTAATTTGGAGCTTGCACAACTACACAAGTGGTTTAATAGCATGTCATTAAAGTTAAACATACAAAAAACAAAATTTATGCTTATAGGGAGTGATACATTTCAAAAACAATTTAAATTGAGTAACTTGAGTATAAAAGTGGAAAACACTACTTTAGAGGTAGTAGAAAAAACTAAATATCTTGGTTTTATTGTGGATAATCATCTGACTTTTAAGGATCATGCATTGTATATAATTGACAAAATAACCAAAAACGTTAATTTTTTGTCGCGAGTGTCGCCGTTCCTGTCACGATGGTCGAAGGTGGCTGTCTTCAATACATTGGTCCTGCCACATCTTGTTTTTAGTTCATCTATACTCTATCTTGCCAATAAGAATGAACTGAATAGGTTACAAAAACTTCAAAATAGGAGTATGCGAATTATATTAGCTGCAAAAAGGGATACACCCATAAAAAATATGCAAAGGGAACTAAACTGGCTATCTGTGGAAGTATTTTTACAATATCAGATATTAATACTTGTCTATAAAATAAAAAATCGTTTAACTCCCAACTACTTATCTGAGAAACTTGTTACAAATGAAACTGTACATACATACCCAACAAGAAGCAAACACAATTTTTATGTAACAAAAAAGAATAGAGCAAGTACTGAGAAAGCGGTATTCCACAAGGGCTTGATTGTGTTTAATTCTTTACCTGATCATATCAAGAATATTTCAAAATTAAATGTATTCAAAACAAAATTGAAAAAACACCTAATAGGGGAATGATAAGAAATGTATTGGCATAAGGTTGAATATTTAATTTAGGTCAGTTAAATAGTTGTAGCATACAGAGCAAATTTGTATAACACTTGTTTCTTTATTTTATTTTTAGTTTTAAGTTTTTTTTTTTTTTTTATTAGTCTTTTTTGTGAAATTGTAAAATAATGTATATTAGCCAAGTGCTAAATAAAGGAAATTAATAATAATAATAAAAAAAATCCAGCAGGTTAGCACCTGTCGAGGTGGTAGAGATTTAATTTCTATGCTGCTAGGCAACCGCACCGACAGTAGAAGTACTTTTAGTGCCGCTGGAGCGGCAGCAAAAGTACTTTTAGTGCCGCTCGTACTTTTACTGTCGCTTAACCATCCAGTTACCCCCGAGCTTACTCCATTCGCTTGGAGAAAAAATAGCGTGTTGCATACGGAGTAGAAGCACTTTTTTGTGCTTCAGACCGGTAGCTGTCAAAAAATTCCGGTAAAAGTTAGGTGTAAGTCCGGTTACAAAATTTTTCTGGTGCATTTTGGAAAGCTTTGGTATGAAAGTTTGGTTGTGTTGCTTGCTGTTTGGAATTTGGAATGTACGGTGGTTTGATGTGGGATGCACTGCGGGTGCAGTAAAATTGGATGGAATGTATTTTTATTATAACAACATTTTTTGATTCTGTAATCTGCAAGAAACAATTTAACGAACGACTGTCAATAGTGCACATTCCAGGGCGAGTTCTCATGAGCGTAAGTTGACATTTCTGGTGTAATCACGTGCTAATATGGTGTAATTTGATTGGTGAAATATCCAGCATGGTGAATATTTTACCAATAAAACCCATACATTTTATTATGTGATTACGCCAGAAATGTCAACTTACGCTCATGAGAACTCGCCCTCAAAGCAAGTAATTTTAATGTGTGTCAAAAAATCTCTAACCGAAAAAACCGACAAAAATTCCTGGCGGAGCTGATCATTCTGGTCAATTTTGGATCGAACGATCGGGTTCAACTCGTAAAAAGTCGGCACATTTTGGAACGATCTGGTGAGTACTGAGTATTTGAGAAACTATTAAACCGCTATCGCACCGGTTCAGAAACGGGTGAATTTTGGAAATCAAAATTTAAACTTGCAGAAACACGCTCGTCACGCTCCGACAATTGCGCAACATTGGCCGATATATCAGTCTTTGAAATATTGGTATCGGCCGATTATCGGTATCGGCTGAAATTTCTATATTGGTCGATCCCTATTATCAACAAATATCCACACCTTACCTTTTTACTAATGATACGACGGTTTATCAAGAGAATACCATTCTCACCCAATTAATCGAAAACGGTTAGAAATGGGAGACTTATATATCACCACTTATCTATATCAGGAGTGGAAAAGATACCCTGATGCTGATGATTGTTTTTATCAAAATTTGAGAACGGAATCATCTACTTTCCAATACATTTTAGGACCAGGCAATGACTGGGTGTACACCACCCTTGCCAGTTGGTTCCTGCTCGCAGAAAAAATGATAAAATTCATTCTAGAGTGCTAGAAGCGGTCATCTCCAGCTATACTCACTGCCACAATGTGCACGCTCACATTTAAACCAATGATATACCTAATTCTAAGCATTTATGATAGCTTGCATCTATCATCCAGGCTATAAGTAGTTATCACAGCTCCAGTATGCACATATAATAATAATAATAAATAATAAATAAATATATTACGTAATTGAGTTACATATTACAATTAACAAACGAAAGAATATTAATCTAGATATGTAGGTACTCGATATTATGTAGATATATTTGGGGTTATGCGTCTAAAGATATATCCAAGAGTATTCTAGAACACATGTTAAGTCCCTGCTAAAAAAATATGGTATTGGTACCCTATCCAAAATTAGGAGGAAAAGGATAAATGTCACCCAAGTTATCTGGGAAAAGAGAGAGATTTGTGGAAATCGCTAAAACATGTCAAATAATTTATTAAGGGGGAACGTTTTTTTCGTAAAACTGGACTTTTCCCTCCAAAACAGCAAAATGTACAGATTTAACAGAACTCACTCGACCTACTGTCTCATTTAAAAATTTTGGGGTGGTAACCCTGGGGATTAGGAGATTGAAGGGGCAAAATCCAGTTTTACGTAAAAAACGTTCCACCTCAATAAATTTTTTGACATGTTTTGGCGATTTCCACTTCCCACAAATCTGACTCTCTATGCTCTCTACCTTAGAGCAGGTAAAGGTAAAGGAGTAGTAACCTGGATTTGGAAAATGAAGCCGTTTTTTTCCAGGTATCTTGGCCCACAAAAAATGGCGGTTATGGCCACAGAACATATCACCTATAGAAAAATATCTCAAATGGAAGAATCGCGACAAAGGTTTTTAGTTAGGTTTTCATTCAACGATGGCGACACTGTCGGGAGATAAGAGAAATTTACAGGTATCTGTGGTGTGGACAGTGATTTGTGTTGGTTGGTTTTGTCATTTATTTTGTCATTTTAAAAGTCAAAATTTGAATTTTTAAATTGTGTTGTTGTACCCCACGGCACAGAATGGTTTCCACGCGCGTTAAAGTGAAAATTCAAAAAGTTTTGGTTGAAAAAAAACCTAATTTTTGTTCGTATTTTTTTGTATTTATTCGTTTGTTTCGTTTCGTTCGTATTTGTATTTATTATTCGTATTTACTTTGCGATCTACCGATAACTGCGTGTCTCTTGCTAACTTACTAACTCTTTTTGCACGATGTTCGACATCGGAAACTTCCTGCCAGTCATAGTTTTTAAAAAAATGAGGCGAAAAGAGCTAAGAGGAGTCAGCAAGCCAAATGCAGTTGAACATTAAAAATTATACAAAAATAATAAAAATATATGAAAAAAATCAATTCGCCTTTTTGTCAAGAATACTCGATTAGTTGGGTTTTCAGTCAACGAGGGCGCCGTAATTCATAACCGGTACATACCATTGCAGATACTTTTCTAGAGGTGATATGTTCTGTGGTTATGGCAATTCAATGCTCTACCTGTATTTTGGTGCCAAACACCTGCCAAAAACTTGGCTTCACTTTAGTTTCATGAGCAGAATGGCGCGTTCCTACTCCTTATGTCCGTAGGACAGCGCTTTACCTGCTCTAAGCTCTCTACCCAGATAATGTGGGTGGCAAGTTTTGAAATGAAATCCCTGTATACAATAGCATTTAACAACAGTGGCGTAGCCAGTAGGGGGGCAGGGGGGGCGACGGCCCCCCCGCCCCTGCATGTACGGCGCCCCTACCGCTCTTAAAAAAAGAAATTATAAAATTATGCTATTTCTTATTTATTTTATTGACCTCTTCACCCTTTATTCATATCGTTAGTCGTCATTGTCCGCAAATGCCTGGTAGTTATTTATTTTCATTTCAGTGTCTGATCTGTTCTATTACATTATAATTTCTGAAAAACAAAATCGAAAAACAATTATTATGAATTTCAATTTATTTGTTTATTAAACTAGGGGTTTCGGATAAATCGGATAATGGATTGGGTCGGGCTGTCATTTGTCAGAATTTCCCTGGATTTCTTATAGTTTTTAAAGCGTCCGGAGACGTCCGGGAGGATTTTTTGAAGTTATTCGTGTTCAACGGCATGTCCACACAATTATTGGCACCCGAAAAAAAATTGTTTCCAAAGGTTCAAAATAAGCTTATCTGGGCGTGGCACCCGGGTGCATTTTTCGCCTCCGGCGGGCTTTTCGTGTCTAATAATACCGATATATAACATCTATTATTTTATATGTTATCTATTCCCTGTTAGCGTATCCTAACAGATTTGTGTTAAGTTTAACGTAAACGTTCAATCCTAGGACCCATTATCCCCCAATAAGCAGATATTCCAAAAGCAAACAAACGATATAGAGTTTCGCAAAATTATCTTATTCATGTGTTACCTCCCCAAAAGAAAAAAAATTATCGACGACCTTGCATAAACCATAAACCAAACATCTTTGTTATTTGAATGAATTGAATTTATTTAAATTATATGAGTATAAAGTGTTATAAAAGTGCCGCTAAATGGATTTGTGTGTTTAATTAGTTATTAACTACTTATGAAAATAAAAGCAAAACTTTTAACATCATAGTATTCTCCCGTATTCACCCAGGAATTCGCAAAAAAAACACCGTGATTCTAAAGTGTTGCCAAGGCCAGCCTACGGTGTGTATACCATGATCGAAAACATTGTGAAGGGGAGAGCGGAGTAATGGAGTGCTACAAATGTCATGAATTAAAATCGAAGGACATTTTCAACTGTGATGGCTGTAAGGAAAAAATATGCAAGCAGTGCGGAGGGCTTTCCTCTTCCGAAGTCAAGGTGCTAGAATTACGTAGTAGAATAATGAAATTCTACTGCCCAAGCTGCACAAATTTCGAAACTTTTAAATTACTACAAAATGTCATTGAAAGTAAAAATGAAAATATTGAAGCCAAAAACGAAATCATAAGCTTACTTAAAAAACAGCTTGAAGAAGTAAAGAACATCAAACCTCATTTTCCAGAAATTTCATATGCTGGTATTGTCAGGGAACCAACTCTGAAGACTAGGGCATGCGCCCCTGATTTAATTATTCGGCCGAAGCAGAGGCAGCAGGAACAAAAAACAAGGGATGAAATTTTGAAAAATATTAATCCTACAGAATTAAATATAGGCATAAAAAACATAAGAATGACAGGAAATGGCAACATGGTCATAAAATGTCCCACCAAACAAGAAGTAGAAGAACTTAAACGAGCAGCTGAAAATGCGCTAGAAAATAGATACGAAATAACTACAACCAAGATGATGAAACCAAAAGTAAAGATTCCAGGATATGAAGGTAGCAAACCAATGGAAGATATTGAAGAATGTATAAGAAAACAAAACAACTGGATTTTGGAGAGTGATGAACTAAGAATAACATATGTAAAAAAAAAGCGGAACTCAGCAGCAACAATTCTGGCAGAGTGTTCAGCAAGTCTTTTTCACAAATTTATGGAACGTAAGAAGATTCATATTGAATGGAGCAGATGCCCTGTCTATGAGGACCTGACAGTGACAAGATGTTACAATTGTCAGGAATTTTATCACAAAAACAATAAGTGCACCAAGAAAATAGTCTGCGAATACTGCGCGGAGGAACATACGGCTGAAATGTGTCAAAAAAATATAAAAAAGTGCAATAATTGTCTTCAGACAAATAATAAATTTAATACAAATTACAAGGTAACACATGCAACAACCGACCCAGATTGTCCAAGCTACAAATATCATATAGAATTACTTAAAAATAAAATAGAATATAATATATAATGTTTAAAACACCCCATGATGAAATACTAGCTCAATTGGACAATAAGGGGAACGGGGCGCATGAATCTTTTGTTGATGCAGCTTCACTTACCGAACAGATTAAATTAGAAAACAAAGTTCTAAATATTTTACATCTTAACATTAGAAGTGTAAATAGAAACTTTGATCAGTTACTCCTATTCATGGAACTTTACCACCTAACATATTGCGATATTATCATTTTAAGTGAATGCTTTCAGCAAGAGTCTGTTGATATGTATAACCTCCCAGGTTATACAACATATTATAACGGTGGAGACTTTAATAAGAATGACGGTTTATTGATTTTTGTGAGGGACATATTGAATGCAACTGTGAGCCATATAAAATTGGCCTTATCACACGTTACTATGAGTAGAATCACTTTTGTGCATTGTAAGTTGTCTTTTGGAATTTCGGCTATATATAAACCACCTCCTATAGCGGATAATTTATTTATTGATGCCTTGAAGAAATTTTTCCAAGGCACTTTGACTCAAAGTATCGAAATAATTACTGGTGATATCAATATAAACATCCTAAATCAAAATCAATGCAATGCTACAGTAAATGAGTACTTGTCTTTGATGGGACTGAATGGCTTCGTTTCTCATATAAATCTGCCTACTAGAGTAACCTCAGAATCATCTTCTTGTATAGATCACTTGTTTGTTAGACAAAAACTAAAATTGAATAACCTTAGGCTTCACTCATTCATAATGGATACAGACGTGACAGACCACTATCCTATAATGCTTAACATTAATCTTGACTCAAGCGACAAAATTACAACAAACGAATATGATCAGAACTCTGACTACTACAACCATATTGACTACTCTAATTTTAAGAAAATGATGTTAGGCCAGGATTGGTCCGATGTCTATGGTTCAAATGATTCAGAGCATGCAACACGGTGTTTCTTCAATACCTTTAAACATTTGTTAGATCAAGCGACATCCAAACGATTACGAAATAATTCAAAATTTAAAAAAATTAGGGAATGGATAACAGTTGGGCTAATAACATCAATAAAACAGAGATTCTCTCAAGAAGAGATTACGAAAGAACCACAGTGATGAGCTCAAAGCAGAATACATTCATTACAGAAATGAATTGAATAAATTAATAAAAAAACAGAAGTACAACTACTATAGAGAAAAGATTGAAAGCAATAAAAGTAATATAAAAAACATGTTTAAAATAATAGCAGACGCTACAAACGGTAAGGGGAAAAATTCTAAAACTAATTACACATTTGTTGATGAAAATAATATTAAATTTGATAATAACATAGACATGGCCAATGCTTGTAACAAATACTTTGCTGACATTGGCACGGAAATGGGAGAAAAAATAAATACTCCACTAAACCCTCTTGTTGTAAATGAAAGCCTTCAGTCGTCATTATTCCTAAGCCCTATCACAGAAAACGAAATCATAATACAAATATCAGCGGTAAAAAATAACAGCGCACCAGGTAAGGATGGTATATGCTCAAAGCTAATAAAATTTGTACATTTGGAGATAACAAAACCCTTAACTTACATTATGAATCTAATTTTTAAAACAGGTAAAGTGCCCAGTCAATTTAAGGAATCCATAATTACTCCAATATACAAAAGTGGTGAAAAGAATAAAATACAAAACTATCGCCCTATTAGTCTAATAAACAACTTTGCAAAAATTTTTGAATTGTGTTTGAAGGAACGTCTTATTGCATTTTTTAAAAAACACAACGTTCTATCCGAAAATCAATTTGGATTCTCGAAGGGCTTAAGCACAACTGACGCAATGTATTCTTTAACCACGGATGTTACTAGTAATTTGAATGAAAGCAAAAAAACAATAGCTGTTTTTCTTGACCTTGCAAAGGCTTTTGATACAGTGCCACACCTGAAGCTTTTGGAAGTGCTATCCCAGTGTGGTGTCCGAGGCAGGGTATTGAAACTATTTGAAAGTTATTTATGTGACAGAGACCAATATCTTAAGTTGAATAACACACTCAGCCAAGCCTTAAAAATTAAAATAGGGATACCACAAGGCACAATTTTGGGACCAATACTATTCATAACTTATATAAATTCGTTACTTAAATTGAATGTTAATGGAAAAATAATATCTTACGCAGACGATACAGTTGTGGTTTTTTCGGGTGCTACATGGGAAGAAACAAGAGAAAAGGTGATCAGAGGTTTGAGGATTGTAAAACTGTGGCTTGAATCTTTCAGATTATCTCTGAATTTATCTAAAACTAATTATATAGCATTTTCATTAACTAACGCAAACAGACCAAATTTTGAAACCATTGAGATGGGCGTTGAGGGGGAGGATGCCGTTCAGTCAGTCTCAAAGACAAAGTATCTAGGGATAATCATTGATCAACACTTAAAGTGGACAGAACACATATTTTATCTTACAAAGAAAATTCGTTGTCTAATCCCAAAATTTTATGTACTGAGAGAATTTCTGTGTTCCAAACTAACTACAATGGTTTACAGGTCACTCGTCGAATCTTTGATTCGCTATGGTCTGGTGATATGGGGTGGCACATACAGGAGCAACTTGCAACCTTTAAAAATTATTCAAAACTACATTTTAAAAGTAACATTCAAAAGGAAAAAATTATATCCAACCAGATTATTGTATCGCGTGGATGTTTGCAATATAGAATGCTTATTTATTCATTCTGTTTGTACATACATTCACAAAAATAAAACACTGAAAAGAACTATAGACCACTATCATCAGACTAGAGCCAATATGGACAATCATCTAATCATCCCAATTAACAGGAAGACTGTGAATCTAAAATTTGTAGATTATCTTGGCCCAAAATTTTATAATCAACTACCTAATAATATAAAGGCTATTAATAGAATTAAGTCATTTAATAGTGAGAGCAAAACTTTTATTGTAAATAATTCTAAAATATTTCTAAGAATAATGATATGAGACACACATAGAACAACACTTGGTTTACTGAGCGCATTATCTATATTTACTTGTATTTATATTTGTATTTGAATTTATATTTGTAAAAGAGGAGTCTATTTTTACAAGGATTAAACTATTTTAAGCAAGTTGCAATTTAAGGGAAACATACAGATGTGCAAACATCTAGGTGACCAATTAACTTTTCATAAATACCTATTAAGTATTGTTATTGAATGTAATTAGTGAATGAATCCTGTGAAAATTGTATATGCAAATAAAATGTATATGCAAATTTAATTAAAATGCCTCAAAATATAAATTTAATTATACTGTATTTTTAATAATTATTATGCACCCCCTTATATGTTTGACCCCCCCCGCCCCGCGAAGCTGGCTACGCCACTGTTTAACATCATAATTAGTTAATCGAAAAACATAAAGTAACCTTGAAAGTCATGGATGACTGAGGGCCTTCGAATCAGATTTTAATTGAAGTTTTAACTTAAATCAACAGTAATTTCTAAAAAACATAAATAAGAATATACAATAAGTAAGATGTAGGTACCTACCTAAAAAAGAAATAGGTCAAGTCAAAATAAAATAAGTAACAATAATAATAATAATATGGTGAGAAAAGATCTATCACAGTTGAAAGAGACCTAAAGCCCTGTGCTCAGCAAAACAATGAAAGAGAAGAAAAGACTATTCGCAAAGTACCAGATCACCAAGGAGGCTCAACTCAAGGCAACGCAAGAAAAACTGAAACAACAAATAGCAGCTAAAGCTTACAGAATAAAACGATACAGCGAGAGAAGCAACCAGTATTATCAGAATAAACAGTTCACGGAAAACGCACACAGACTCTATAACAAGATACTAGGGAAGAAAAACGCAATCAGAGGGACGCCCAACGAGACAGAGATACAACAGTACTGGAGAAGCATATGGGAAAGAGACATCAGACACAATAGTACTGCTACCTGGATTCAGAAAGAATGCGACAAAACCTCCAAAATAAAACGCATGAAATGGCCGGACATCCGAACCAACATCAGCCTAGCCAAACTTAAGCTAGCAACTGATGGCAAACTGGAAAGCAGTAGGAACAGAGGGCATACCAAACTTCTGGTAGAAGAAACTAGAAGCAATACATAAAACCCTGGCAAATTCTTACAACGATATGATGAAAGAAGAACAGGACACACCCGCCTGGTTAACAAAAGGTAACACGCACCTGATCCCCAAATCTGAAGACACTGAAAAAGCCAAATCATATCGTCCCATAACCTGCTTGAACAAAGTATACAAAATTCCAACAAAGATAATATCAGAAAGACTCTACTCACATCTAGTAGGAAATAATCTCTTCCCTGACGAAAAGGCTGCATCAATCAACAACAACTGCACCAGCAACATGATCCAAAAAGACTGCAATAACAACCGCAAAAACCTGTCAATAGCCTGGATTACCTACAGTAAAGCTTTTGATAGTGTACCTCACAGCTGGCTAGTAAAAACCATGAACATATACCAACCACCCTCACAATCAAAGAAATCAACATGAAGAATGGCATTTACCACGGAGATTCACTGTCACCGATACTGTTTCGTATGTCCCTGTTCCCCCTGAGTACCATTCTTAACAGTACAGTTACAGGATATACTTGCAGAAACAAGAAGCAAAAGATAAATCACCTCCTATACGTTCATGATCTGAAGCTGATACCTGAAAACAAAGACGAAACGCAACAACTAGAAAAATTACACAAATTCAGCAGACATACAGATACAATTTGAAGTAGATAAATACGCAAAGGCTACATTCACTACACGGAAGCAACAAACGAAGGAAAACATAAGTACTAGACGAGAACACCAGCATCAAGGCATTAGAACAACACAAAGAAAAGCGTCAGCCCGAACCGAACCAACCTGAAACCAAAAGAGCCAAACAGATTAAAGAAGGATTGAAACAACAGAAGAGAAGAGAACAGACAACAAGATAGAGCAAAAAGCCCCTACATGGACAAATCGCAAAAGAGTAGGAAAAGGAAACCATCAACACAGCTGCATCATGGAAGTGGCTCACCCATGCAAATCTGAAAATAGAAACCGAAGCACTGGTAACTGCATGTCAGGAGCAAGCTATAGCCACCAACTATTTATGTGAAGGCAAGGATAATGAAGGCAAACATAGACCCAAAATGTAGACTATGCCCCGCCCATTCCGAAACCATCCACCATATAGCGTCAGGATGCCCTATGCTAGCGAAGAAACCTTACCTGAACCGCCACCACACAGTCGCCGCCCACCTGCACTGGAACATCTGCAAGGAGTATGGAGTAAAAGTACATGAAAAATGGTACAAACACAGCCTGGACTCTATCATCGACACTCCTGAAATCACAATAATATGGGACACGCAAGTGGAAACAGACAGAACTATACTAGCAAACAAACCTGACATCATAGTGAAGGTCAAGAAAGAGAACACATGCATGCTAATAGACGTAGCAATCCCTTCGGACTACCACATTACCCAGAAGGCAGCAGAGAAACGCTTGAAATACAAAGATCTGCAAATTGAAATACAACGCCTGTGGAACATGAAAACAGTAGTAGTCCCCGTCCCTGTAGCAGTAGTGTTGTTAGCAGTAGATTTTATTTTATTTTAGTTCTACGTAAGTGGTGAACTAATGTTATATTTTTATTGTTTTTACTTTTTTTGTTAACTATTGCTAATAAATAAATAATAAATTAATCGGCGCCACATGATTGATATCGCACACCTGTGAAGCGATAAAACAACTCCCTGGAACCCAGAACCTGATGACACTTCAGAAAGCGGTTGTGCTGAGACCGCTCATATAGTACGGGAAGTACTATATGAAACCAGCAGCAAGCGCAAGACTAGCACCGAAGAAAGAATAACCTTAGGCACACGTGTTGTACCCAGTTATTCCCTCAGAAAGACAAACCATAGCTGCAAAGAAAAAGCTATGAGATACCAAAGAATAACGTAAATCATGATTCAAATCATGCCAACATAATAGAAACTCTTCGGGAGACGACGACTTATCTTCGAGAATATTTCTGGGTCTGCCTGACAAAGCTCTTTTTGCCCTTGCTCCGGCAATTAATTTCTTTTTCAAAAGGTGTGTTTCTGGATTGTTTTGAACTGGCCATTGTAATTCCCCTGCATAAGGGATGTGATATTGAAGATCTTTCTAATTTTCCAACAATTTCTATTTTATCCACACTCTCTAAGGTGATTGAAAAGCTTGTTAAAAAGAGAATCAAATCATTTATAGCAGTAAGTAATATCCCTGGTGTCAACTAATATGGGTTCAAAGCAGGGGAACGCATGATATGCATGCCATTTTCCAGTTTCCGGAGAATGTTTGTTGGTCCTTAAATGGCAGAGAATCAACTGCAGCGGTATTTTGCGATTCGTCCAAAGCGTTTGATTTTGTGGATCATGGGTTGTTGCTTTCAAAACTGGAGTGTTATTGACCAGCTCACATTCCTTTGGAGTATCAGATTGAGAACGACATAGTATATGGCTTCAGAGGGCTTTGGCTTGGTTCAGGTTCTTGCTTTCTGGTAATGCGACTAAGACTTATGGGGTTTAAGTGCAGTGTTGATAGTCTGCGTCTTGATAATAACAGACACATCCAGGACAGGAATGAGTCGGTTTCTTGGGACTCCTTATTGATGTGAGGCTTCGTTTTGAGAGGCATATTCTAGATTGGTCCAGATTTTGCAGAAGAAAGCCCCAATGATTGTTTGTGGTGCGGATGTTCGGGATTCGTGTAAACCATTGCCTTATTGTCTTCGATACCTCTGTTTCAGTATACAAATATCGTCATGAGTTCACAGTTACTAATAGTAGTTATGACCCGTGGTTTAAATAATATTCCTCTTCCCATACCTTGAAGCACACTGACGAAGCGGTTCCTTATTTATGAGTGCAAGAATTCAATTCAATTCACTGTTGTACTGTTTGTACTTCATCTCTTTCGAACCCCTGGAACTTTTTAAATATTAAGCATACAGTCTCCAATATAAAGATACACGGAACCGTTAGAATTTCATGCTTGATAGAAAGAGGCTTACAGCTCTCCCTGCATTCAACCTGGCAAAGATATCTCAAGGCTCTTTTTTGTAGAACAAAAGCCGATTGAATAGCGCTTTGTGTTGAATATCCTCAGAACGCTATGCCTTATCTCAAATGCGATTCAATCAGGGCATGGTAGGCTGTCTTAGCTGAAATCTTTCCTAGTTCATGAACGAGGATTTTTATAATGAAACAACCTTTAGCTAATTTTTCATTGAGTTGATCAATATGTCTGTCAAATTTGAGTTTCGAATCTATGTGGAGTCCTAGAAATTTCACATTTCACTACACCGTTTTCTTCCAGCCTATTGTTGCAGAGTGTGATTCCGAAAAGAGAACACTTGGATAAAAGTATTTTTGTTTTTTAGACATTAAACACAAGACAGTTAGCTTCGCACCACTTTCCAACCTTACACAAATCCTTCTCTATTATGTTGGCCAAAACATTGTCATTTTTATGTTTCCAAAGAATTGTGTCATCTGCAAATCTCCCCAGTATCGACAGCCCGGCTAGGTCATTAATGTGAATTAAAAATAAGATAAGCCCAAGAACAGACCCCTGCGGAACTCCATGCATCAACTTCGAAGTTTCTGAATCTTCATAATCTGATGTTCTGACAAATTGATTACGTCCCGCAAGGTATGACTCAAACCACTTCAATTCTGTTCCCCTAATGCCATAATGACCCATCTTGCGCAGCAGTATTTTGTGATTTACACGATCAGATGCTTTGGAAAAATCACAAAACACCGCCGCTGCCTTTTCGCCATCATTTAACCCAAAAAACAGTTTCTCTAAAAAGGAGAAAATAGCATCTTGTGTACCCCTTTGCTTTTGAAAGCCAAACTGTTCAGGACTAAGGATATTGTTGTTACCAAGAATTCTAACAATCTTGCTTTAGCAACTTTTTCTATAATCTTTGAAAGGACTTTAAACTAACTCAATCAAGCTAATTTTCATCGAGATTCGTCTTTCGACAATCAACTTAAAATTTAGCATTATGCCATTTGACAAAGAAATGATTTCTGGTGACTCAAACAAAACATAGACTTTTAGGTCAACTCCCACCAGAAAAGTGAAAAGAGTGCTTTTTGAAGTTTTCAACCTACATCCCATACTTTCTCTTGAGTTACTTATTACTTTTTCTCGTGAAAATTATATTTTCAAGAATAGAAACTCCCTAGTCACTAGCCAGAATTCTACCATGTAATAATATGTATGTGGTTTTCCAGTGATTAAAACCTTTTCCAACTAAATTACCAGTTCTGTAAAACTGATTTAAGACATTTATACAGCCTTCACGATATAGATGAGTACTGGGTTTTGGGATAATTTTACATACATCCTAGACTTTTGGCATGTCCAAAAAATAATAATATTACAAGTATACCTAATATTTATATTGTAACGCCAATAAGCAACTCAATACAGAGAAGTTTTCATTGAAGTTTTTCCTTTATGTTATGCTATTATCACTTAAATGTATGGTGAAACAGGAAAATTAAAAAGAAACAACAACAGACTTCTAATAATTTTATTTATATTTTCAGTCCGATCCCTTTCGTCTATTGCTCTAAGAAAAGCCTTAAACTCGGGCACCCCGTTCCATTTGGACTATTTCACCGTCGATTTGAACTCAGAATTCAGTGCTCTTTACGGGCCAGTCTTATATGACCAGCTTCAGTACGTTCTGAGCTCCGTTCACAAAATTTTGGAGCTGTATAAACACAATAGAAATCCACCTAAGCAAGTGATACTCGTTGGACATTCAGTAGTAAGTTAGACTTTTATTGAAGATTGTTTTAGTATAGTTTTTGTTTGTTTGTAGGGTGGTATTGTTGCTAAAAAAACCATAGCCGAGCTGTTGAGTCAAAATAAAAAACTAGTGTCAGTGCTCATAATGTTAGCTACACCTCTGGCAAATTTACCGATATATTTTGACAGACATGGTAGCAATTTTTATAGCACTAGTTCTTTCGAGGATGACAGTATCGTATCTGTTAGCATTACTGGAGGATACAGTGATCTTCTGGTACCGTCTTATTTAGCTGTTAATAAAGGCAATAATACTATTATTGTAGTGGTAAGTATTTGCGATTTTCAACTATTCAGAGGTAGTAAAAACGTATTTGTAGTCAACTAATATAGCTAAATCTTGGGTGGAATCAAACCACGTACAAATTCTTTGGTGCAAGCAAACAGTTTTAGCAATAAACAGGGCGTTATTTGATAGTGTCGATAGACTAACTCTACAAATATCTACCGATCCTAAATTTGTTAAGCGGGTATTTGAGTATCACCTTATTCATGTAAGTGATAGCTTCAATATAAATAATTAGTTGTCTACAATTTATTATTTACTGTAGAATAGTGGCTCAAAAATCCACCTAAGCAATACTGATCTAACAATTCCTGCGAGAATTGACTATAAAGGTGAATGGATTGAAAGTTTGTACAGACAATATAGTGTAGAGCATAAAAGAGGAATTAAACAACCCCACTGGTATATGGTGAGCATTACGAATCAGCCCACCTACGAAATGTTGACAGTGTTGGCTATCAATTTAGAAGTTACCGATTGGGCTTTCGTATGTAACGCTGCTTACCCTAATAAAGCCCACAAAGTTTGGTAAGAAATGAATATTTATTGAAGATTTTTTTAAGTATATTTGTTTTAGTGTTGAAGCACAACATTTGACTCAATTTTCTGAAATATTTCCATCCAGTAGACATAAAAGGAGGCTGTTGACTATTAACATGCACGAAATACGGACACATAATAAAGAATATACACATGTTGTATTTAGGGCTCTTCCCACATCAGAACCAGTAAGACAAAAAAGTTTTAAATTAAAAACCTCTAATCTATTGTTATTTTTTCAGCTAACCTTCCATGTAGACACTTATGGTTCCTATGAAAGAGAAATTGAAGTGTCTTTGCCAATATTTAGTGTCAAAAAACAAGTACTAGTGCCACAAACGCCTGACAAAGCCCTAATTTATAGTCTTGTAATTCCCGAATTGAATGACCCTTTGCAAATTTATCAATTATTTGTTGAACCGATAAGTTGTAGGAGCAAAACACACCATGCTACAGCTAGTGTTTTGGTACCATGGGCTAATGAAAGTATTCATGTACATTTTACGTAATAATTTACTACTCATTATTTGCCTATATAATTATTTGATTTTTTTTTAAGGGAATTATCCAATAAACCTTTAATTTTGAGAGTACAAAATCCAAAGCATATGAATGGTGGAAATGTAAAAGTTAGATTAATCCTAGAACCTATGTGTACTTATAGGATTAGCATCAGATTGCATATTCTAGGGATTTTTGGACAAATAGCCAGATATTATTCCCCATTTTTATTTGCCACTTCAGTCATTGTGTTTCTTTTGGCTTTCCAAAGTCAAATTCATCTAATGGGGGACACTGGGAAGGTTCCGATATTTTTTTCGGCCCTGTTTCACGGTACAAGGCAGATTTGGATTGTTGTGCTGACGTTTTTGGCTTCAGTTGCTTTGTAAGTTAAATAACTGAGTGTATTATTGTCAACTTGTGATTTTTAGGAACAATTTCATTCCAAATCCAGAATATAGAATATTTTCAAACAGTATTTATCTTGGATTTGCTTTAGCAGTATTATTTATGGTTTCCTATGTGGCTGTACTGATTCTAGTGGCAGCGTATTGTGTTTCTTTGTTCACTTTGGAGTCGACTGTTCATAAATTGACATTGAAGTGAGTTGGTCCATAAATATAAACTGTATAATTGCAATAATCATTGTAGGTTATTAGCAAGGACAGTAACATTTACTATAAAATTCTCAGATTATTTTATGACGTTTTTACAAAAAGTACCATTCATGGTAGCCACTGTCCTAGTGGTACTCAGTTTTTCAACTTGCGGCGGTCTGGCCTTGGGCGTAGGTCTAGTTTTCTATTTTCTTAAAGTAAGCTAACATATTACTAACTTTCCTTATTTATTTGAAAAAATTATTATTTCTTTAGTTGACCCAAATGTCGCAAGACTATGTGGAACAAATTGCCTGGTTTGTTGTGAAAATCATTGCTCGGAAAATACGGAGAGCCTTAAGTAGGAACAAAAAGGAGGAGACAACGAGTAAAAATGAAGAAATTCCCGCAATCAAGGATATTGACTGTAAAGAAAATATTGAATCTTCAAGTGACAATGAGAAGGAAAAGAGTACCAACAAAGAAGTCCTTGATGTGAAAGGCAATACTGACGATTGTAAAGATTCAAATGGCACTGAAGAGGTCATAGAATCAATAGAAAATTCAGTGATCAGTGAGAGTAATGAAACTGAAGAACAATTACCAGAGGCTTTAGAAAATCTTGGTGATCAAATTTCAACACACACAAATGCTCCTGAAGCAGACAAAGAAAAAACTGAAAATACAGAAGAAGAAAAGAACCCATTTGAAAACTTGACAGAAACTAACAATGCCATATTTTTCCATTCTTCATTATTTTTCATTTGGGTTATTGTAACCATTTTAAATAGTCCCGCTGTGATAACTTGGGCTCATAACTTCAGGCAAGTAGTTCAACATAATCGTTAATTGACTAATTAATTAATACATACTTATTCTTATCAGATACAGTAAACATTTAACACCTGACGATTCCCTAATACCAGGTTTGGTATTTAGTATCGGAGGTTTCGTTTTGTGGCAATTTGATCTACCGAGGACCGACAGGAAATGGACAAACCTCCTAAGGCTAGTAAGTCTTTGTATGATTCCGGTGACTCTCCTTTATGCTACAGTGTCAATATACAGAATAAATTACATGTTAACTATTTTATTTGCCTTGGTTCTTTTGCAACAAATGTTGGCGCCAAAGTTAGAGGGAGAATTTGAAGACGATAAAAAAGACGAGGCCAATAATAAATTTGATGAAATGAAAATGAAAATTGACTGATATTTTAGTTGTAGTTAGGGTAATTTGTGAACAAAAAATACCTTTTAAAGGTAGTTAGGATACATTTTCAGTTTATATAAACTTATTTTTTACCAAAGTATTTCAGAATGTGATTATTTATTATTTGTAGACAGAGAAAATAATTATTTTAATAAATTGTTGTATTAAATACGATAAAAATCTTTTGTTTAAGCAATAGTTATGAGTCATTATAGAAAGTAGATGGTCATCATCTTGCCAATAACCCACATTCAAAGATTTTTAGCTTTAGGCACTTGTGAGCGACTTTGATCATCCAGCCAAAATAAAATTCATATAATATATTATCAAAAGCTAGGCACTTGATTCATAAAACCGTAACCCACGCGAAAATACCAGTTTCTAAATAAATTCCGCATTTTACGCACACGCTGCGGCTCGATGTTGAATTTTCTTTAGTATCAGTAACTTACCAAGCTTGTTCGCGGTTTCTCGTATTGTGTTGACCGTTTATTTTTATTAGAGGCTGCTTATGTGATATTTTTAAATTACCTCCCAAGGCCAGTAAAGAACTAATAAGGATTATACAATGTCGTTTTGGACTTCTCTAACAGGTAAAAACCTCGATTATAATAATAAATTATTTAATTTGCGAATGGTTTTTTACAATTTCTAAGAAATTGGTTGACCATAAGTAGTGTCAATTTGGAAGTACCTACATACAAAAATACACATCAACTACAAACTAAAATACAGCGAAATCACCATCGAGAGTTTTGGTAACTATGTGGTTTCTAAAAGCTGGTAAACTTGAAGCCTTGATATCTATTCGGTGGATAAGTCGTTATAAAAATGTTGCTGCTTTGTAGGAAAAACTGTTTTTGAAAGGTTCAGAACTATGGATAGGAATTGTTTGAGAAACTGTAGTACCTTTGTCTAAGTTCTTTTGCATGTGACCATACCTCGGAATTCCAACTTTTTGTACAAATATCTGGGTTATGTAGCCAAAATTAGCTCGTGTATGAAAATGCACCCAAGTTCTTTCATTCATATGTTTACCTAACCACCGAATGTTTTTCAAGTATGGCCAGAAAAATGTTACAGGCCTATGATATAATTCAAATCTGAAGTGTTACTGGGTCTTGATTTCCTTTAGAGAAATTTTGTAATGATTCAAAAGCCAGTAATTATCAAAATTTGAACTATTCCCGGCTCTTGATCTCGTCTGGGAAGGTTTTCTGGTGATTCAAGCGCCGGTAATAATCAAATTCTGACCAGAAAAATATTCCAGCCGGTGATAATTCTATTTTGGAGAGAAGGTACTAAAGAATAGCACATAGCTGCCACTTGTTTATGCACTAAATCTTATTGTTTCGCCGTTCGCACTAAGCTGACTAGCTAAGGTATAGTCCAACAAATACCTTTTTAAAGTCACGTGATTTTTCTCTATCCTTGTTGAATACATCTCAAACAGCGGTGATAGTAAAATTGACAAAAAAATTGCTGTCTAATTATTGTTCATAATATTCTTACCTGAAATAGAATCCGTCACTGCCATCAATTAGTTTGTCAAAGTTATTTTCGAAAGTAATACAACGAACAAACACAGCTAATAATTTTGACTATATTAACCTTTTTCCAACTCGAAAAGAAGCAAATAGAAAACGGGTACTCAGTTTAAGTTCAGAATGTATTACAACAGACAGCACATGCAACAAAAGTGAGTCTCGCAACAATTGCAAGTATTAAAATTGCCCTCTGATTGGTCAATACTACTTCAGAAACGCGTTTGTAAAATGCTAGTGGGAACATATATTAAAATTCAATAGTAATTAACCACCAGTAGCTTTTTGTAGGTGATATCAACGACATAATCAATGGACATACGTTTTTTGCCACCAGTATCACGTGACTTTAAAATGGTATTTGTCGGACTATACCTACGGTTTGTTAGGATACACCCGTTCCCTGACGTCAGCGTCAGAAAACGGGTGTACGTCATACCTGAACCAATGACGACGTTTACGTTGTCAGTTGTGCGTCGCGTACTATCCTAACAAACCGTACCTTTTTAGATATCTTTCACATTCCTCTTTTACCTTCGACTTTTACCAATGACATCAGTTTTAGACACATTAACTTTAAGACCGACGACCGTTCATATTTGCACAATAGATTAAGCTTTGTAAATCTTCGTTGATCGAACTAATTGCCTTGTCGATCAGCGTAACAGAAGTGAGGAACAAATTGAACGACAAAGGACGAAATACTGACCCCTGTGGGACCCTCTTCTGTACAAAAAATTCCCGGTACAGTGCCAGGCCAGTTTTGCTCCTTAACTCGACAGTTTGGTGTCTGTTAAACAAGTAATTCTTGAACTATTGCAAAGGTATACCTTGAACATAAAAGCTTCGAGAGTAGAAGCTCATGATTAAAAATAGTTATTTGCAGTGGCGGCTCGTGGTATAACATATTGGGGTGCGCGAAATTTTTCGGGGTGCCACGCCCAGAAGTGTTTATTTTAGGCCTTTAAAAAAATAATTTATTGTAAGTGATCGTATGAGTTACGTGATGTGTTTACCTACCAATAATTAAAAATATTGTTAAGGGATTTCATATCTACCCTACCAAACAACCAACTAAGCTCAATTTAATACTTTTTTCGGTCTATCAAATCGTGGAAATTGAAGGATCTTATATCAATAAACTAGAAATTAAGTAACAAAGTAACTTACCTCGCTGAGTACATCGTCCTGGTCTAACAATTGTTTTTATACATAAATGTATTATAGTTTTCAATCTCACAGACACGTTTTGTATTGAAAGATAAGAGTAAGATGTGATTTTGAGTTTTGATGTTTTTTAATTTTTTCGGATAAATGTACTAAATCTTTAACGCCGGATTTTGTCCATTCTGATGCTTCATCGCTTCCAAATAACAAACAGGGAAAACAGTAAAGACTATTACTAACATCACAACCGCACAACCAGTCAGTTTTTTCGTAAGTTTCCATTTTAAAAGTTCGTTTATAATCACGACTTTTGCATTTTGTTATGTTGGTGATTATTAAATTTGGCTTTGGACGGCCGACACATTTGATTTGGATTTTTTCCTCCAAAGAAAGCGAAGAAAATTTAATTGTTTTTAAATATTGCACGCTAAGGCTATCGGGGTTCAGAAATCCCGCAATTCTACACACAGTTTTCAGTTAAATCGCGCTCGAAATCGAAATAAATATAAAACAACAGCTTCCGATCCCAAAGTGCACTGACTACATGTGCACACCAGCCAGCTTAAAACATCGAACGTCGCTAGACCTTCGCGGGGAACAAAGAGTGCGGGGGGCATAGTTCCACCAATTGGATTTATTATTGAAATGTGCAGTGAACGGGGCGATCAAGCGACGCGGTGGACGCTGTGATTCCAGCGTTGCCGGTTGCGTTTGTTTTGCTGGCGCATTTGGCCACTAATTTTTTAAATTAATACTTTACAGGTAGATTGTTAAAATTTGAAGAATGATAAAATTAAATTTAAAGTTGTTTGATATTAATTTGGGAGTGCACGTGCACATGTGCTCTTATGGAGGAACCGCCACTGGTTATTTGATAGATAGCCTTGGGCAAAACTAAAAGGATAAGGATGTTTCACTTGGCGGTGTCCTTTTGAAATATCATAATGCCTCTTCGGCAATTTTTAGGGTACTTACCGCTAGGTGACTGGGTCGTACCGTTGGTCGTAGGTACCCTGTTGTTGCGATTGACCCCATTTTTCCGCGATTTCTGACCAATCAAATTAAAAAAATCATAGATTCCCGGCATTTGAGTTGAGGTTTTCCCAAATGTAAAAATTATAATAGTGGGATAAGGTACCAAGGACATGTGTTACCTATCGAACTTCACCTCCAATTTAAATGTTAAGGAGGTTTGTCATATAATGTTTTTTCAGGGACAAAATCTTATTAAAAATTGATCCTTAATTAAATATTATAGCCTAAAGCCTCATTATTTTAAAAATTTGGTTTTTGTGCTTTAAGTATTAGGTGTAGGGCCCAAATACGTATATAAAATAATTCAACCTTCTGAGAAGCATACAGACTGGACTGGTAAAAAAAATAAAACGATATTTTCCTGAAAACTGTTGCGATTGGTAGAATAGTTGCATTTCACCCCATTTTACGGTACCTGGTACCTTTGAAGCAGGCGATAAAATGCTCATGGGGCGAAGGTTTTATGGATCTGAGATAGGTATTTTCTTTCTTCTGAAGGTTGAGTTTTTTCATGCTCCTGGGACGTTATCACTAATTAGAGATGAGTTTACAATGTTCAGAATAGCCAGTGTTCCGTTTTGACTACATAGTTAAATTGTTCTTTCTGTGTATAATTTTTGGTAACATATTTAAAATATAGTTTAGTTTCACCTCTTTTTTCCCACTTTCAAAATATTTACTCCCATTCTATTTCCTACTACAAGTTGTGAGGAACAGGAAGAAATTGCATTTATCAACAAACCTGTGCTATACCTCAATATAAACTGGCCGGTTACGCCACAGTGATTGGAGGAATTCAACCAGCACCATATCAAAAGTAACAACTTGTACATACTCATATGGCTGTTTCCACCAACTATTTTAGGGAAGCCCTAACGATAAGTATTCCCTAAACTGACATTTCTCCATGGAAAACTGTCAGTTTAGGGAATACTTATCGTTAATGCTTCCCTAAAATAGTTAGTGAAAACGGCCATTAATATTCTAAATTTATCTTAAATACCCTGCCCCTGCCACAAAAGGGTAAAGCCATCTTCAACATCTGGATCGAAATGCCATCCAGACCTATAGCGTTAGATTTGATTGACTGTACTAATGCGCAAGTTACGTGCACAGAAACATTAGGCCTGTTCGCACAGCAATCACAGACCAGTCAGAGCAAATTTCATTGGTTGAAAACAATCAGAAACAGTCAGAAAACTATTTTCAACCAATGAGATTCACTCTGACTGGTTTGTGATTGTTCTGCGAACAGGCCTATTATAGTCCGGCCACCGAAGAAATATAGTTGTAAAACGATTATAGTACGCGCAACAATATACCGTTGACTCTTACTGCAATAAATTAACACCCATTATCCTTTTGACCAAGTAATAAAACATAAAACCCCAAATTTAAACCTTTTTCGAGCAGAGCCGGATCCTCAGGTATTATCACAAATTCTATTTATAACAGGTAGGTATGTTACATACCTGATGACCTAGATTATTCTGAGTTTTGAGAATATCTAATGTCTATATTGCATATCAGGTCAAAATAACCAAAATATAAATAGTAGCAACTGACTTTATAATTTTAGTTTTTAGTAGTCTTCCAGAGAGTAGTTTTCAGTTGGACTTATCTGTGGTATTATGTGGCGTCCTTTTGAGTGTACTGATATGGATGGAAAATTCTTATAATTGTTTCATTACAAATGTTCAACCCTTAATTATAAGTTTAGGTCTAGATGATGACAATAGTGATAGTGATACAGAGTTAAATAATGAATAAATTATCAGTAGTTTTAGAATTTCGTAATTCCTATTGTGTTTCTTAATATCTTTATTATATTTTTTTTCTTTTTTTTTATATTTCTTATCTTATATATTTTTTTTATACTTTTGAATTATAATTTTTGAAATAATACTTGTTATCGTTATTTTACCCTTACCTTAAACGAAAAATGTCCAATTATCTTAAATTATGAAAATAAATAATGTGGTTGGTTGGTATAAGGTAAATTACCTAAATGTTTAAGCCGACCCTGATTCCATTTATTGAGCTTTGAAGAGGTTGGGGCCTATACAATAGGGTCTAATCCAGGTAGTTAATTTATTGCAGTAGGAGTCAACGGTATATTGTGTACAAAAACTGAGAAAGTGAATTTCACAGCAGAGGCCATGGGTATTGGAGTAGCCAGCGTTTACAACGTTCTTCGGGAACACAAAAACGAGCATGAACTGAAGCCAGCCAAAGCTTACAAAAGAAAAAAATCTGTTTTGGACAATATAGATATGGAAACAAAAAATTCAGTTCGGAGATTAATTCATTCATTTTTTATCAAGAACGAGTCTCCTAGTGTAAAGGCAATATTAGCAGCTATTCAAGAGCGAGAGGACATCCCTAATTTCAAGAAAAGCTCGTTTAAAAAGTTGCTCAGTGAACTTGGTTTTCGGTATGGTAGAAGAAGTCGAAATAGCATGCTAAAAGAAAAAAATGAAATTGTGAGCTAGAGGCGACGCTATTTACGGAATATCCGAGCAGTAAGGGCGAGTGGAAAAAAGATTTATTATCTGGACGAAACCTGGATTAATGCTGGCCATGTCACTCCAAAAGTATGGAGCGACGAAACTGTCACTACGGCGAGGCAAGCTTTCGTAAATGGACTACCTATCTACAGGACTGAAGAATCCCACAGGTAAAGGACAAAGACTCATTATATTACATATTGGTTCAGACGATGGATTTGTTGAGAACGGCTTGCTCCTCTTTCAGTCAAAGAAAACTGGAGACTATCACGAGGAAATGAATTCCCAAGTCTTCGAGCAATGGTTTGAAAATATTTTACCTCGCTTGGAAGAAAATTGTGTCATAGTGATGGACAATGCATCTTACCATTCTAGAAAAATTGATAAGAAACCGACATCATCTACGAAAAAAGCTGATATACAATCCTGGCTAACTAGGAAAAATATAGGCTTTGAAGAGGATATGGTGAAGGCAGAACTATTAACGCTCGTAAACGAAAGTTTTCACAAGAACCAATACGTAATTGATGAAATGGCCAGAGCTTGCAATAGAACAGTCGAAAGATTACCTCCGTACCACTGCGAATTAAATCCTATTGAGTTGATATGGGCACAAATCAAAGGAGAAGTGCCCCGAAAAAATACAACCTTCAAAATTGCAGATGTTAAATTTTTTTTAATGAAGCAGTCTACAACGTTAGTCCTGAAAATTGGAAAAATGCTATTGGGCATGTGCTGAAAGTGGAGGCAAGTATGTGGACTATGGATGCTATGATGGAAACCAGAATAGAGCCCCTGATTGTTAACTTTGATGGTTATGAATCATCATCATCGTCATCCGACTCGGAATAATTTCTCCACATCCGCGTTTTCATGTTTAGCTTTTTTCCTAATAAATTGCATTTGTTATTAAATTAGGTAGGTAGTCACCTATACATTTTATCCAAATCGCTCTTTTAATATTAAACAAATTGTCTATGCCAAATAAACAAATTATGTGATTATAGTTAAATACCTACTTATAAATATATTACTCATTATTATAAATAATAACATTTGTTTTATTTAAAATCGAGTGTTTCTCAATCTCAGCATACACATAAATTTGTAATTTTTTTTTTCTATTTATCCCTCAGTAATAAAATAGGTACACATCTTACCTATAAGATAATTTATGTAAAATTATAATAAATATGTAAACCAAAGTTAACAGCAACAGGTAGGTATACAAAATATTTGGTGGCCTTTTGGGCGGTCATGAAATTTTAACCTTTTAGGAAAAACATTTGGTGGGTCAAAGGTTTACCTGAATTAGAGAATACTTAAAATTATGTATATAGATTTTCATTGTAATTTTAACCCAAAATAATTTATTGGAATCGCATTCATGCATATACTCACATACTGATAAAATGAATTCATGCTTTTATTAAATTTGATTAATCATGAGAAGGTATAAAGTGGGTGAAAACCCGCTCGTCTATTGCCTGTCAGACCCCTCGAAGGTTTAGCGCCCGGTTTTATTGCTATATTTCTTCGGTGGCCCGACTTTTTTATAGCATTCGATTTTGGAGGACTTCTTGATATTTTCTATACATTTTGCGTCAAAGTTTCTTCTCATTTTGGGCACATTCTCCAGCTTAAGCTTTTCAGAGGAGCCCAAAAATCTTCTGTAGGATGAAGCTGAAGAAAGTTAAAAGAGACTTTTACCGAACAATGCATCAGCTTGTCTATGAAAGATTGGTATTTATTATTGTGACTTGCTTGATGTCGATGAGGACTTTGATAAAGAATTTGTTGTTCAAATCCTCCAATCTCTTCAATCCAGCTTGGATTTTAGGATTCAGACTTGCTTAATGATGACTTTGAATTTCTTGTTCAAGTCTTCAATATGTCTTCTATCAGTAGAATGATTTCGAGCTGGTTCCTTGAGTGGCTGCCTGTGAATCTAGCTTGGATCTGATATTGAATTTGTTGTTCAAGTCTCAAATTTTTTTATCGGGTCTGGAGTTTTTTTGATGTAATCTTGGATTTAGTTGGTCCCGGTTGGGGGATATATTATTGAGTTTGGGTTGTTGTTTAAGTAAGTTTTTTTCGAGGTTTTTTTCCTCTTGTTTGGGATCTCTTCCTTTGAACATTTGCGCATTAGAGACAAAAGTTCGTGCCCTCAACAATTTGTGCGATGGTTGCCCAAAACTGGTTAATATCTTCTTTTTAGGGGAAGATACTGAAATGAATAGAACTTTTGAATGATACCAACATATATAGATGACAATCATAGATGACAATAACATATCAAATGGCCTAAATAAACAACTGGCTGAATACAAATCATTTTCACAACATTCTTCTCTTCTTTTTTTAATGTTTGTAGTCTTTCAGGTATGGCAAAAATCGACAATATCTCCGATAGGACATAATATGTCTCTATATTGTATGCTTTTCAAGAAGAAGCTTGAGAGTTGGTATAGGAGTAGATAGCGGCTGATTCAATTCTATTTCATTTTGATTTGATCATGGAAGATTTGATTGAAGATGATCTGCTATTAACTGGTGATAGATGCTTGTTTGAAACTGAAACAGACTTAGAGCAGGTAAAGCGCTGTCCTACGGACATAAGGAGTAGGAACGCGCCATTCTGCTTATGAAGCTAAAGATAAAGCATTGAATTCCCTATACCGCCATTTTTTTGGTGCCAAAATACCTGGAAAAAGACGGATTCATTTTCCAACTTCATGTTACTACTCCTTTACCTTTACCTGCTCTAAAGAAACAGATATTTCTTTCCCATTTTTCAGTCTGACAAACGAATAATGCTGATTGGATTCTATCAGCTCAACTTCTTCAACTAAAGGATCAATATTTACTAGTGCGAATATGCTTCTTCATCAAAACTTTTCCCGAAGAAGTCAGCCAAGATGGCAATGAGTCGCCCGTAGTAGATTTTCTGATTTTTTATTGTGATGAATTTCATGTGAGAGTGGCATTAGTTGCTGTGCACAACAGATTCCCATCTATACCTACACATTAAGTTCTGCGATTTCAGCGCTAGTTGAACTGTTCTCCAAATCGTAACATTCTCTCTCTATTTGTCCATTTCCTTCTGGATTGTAACTGCGTGGTAGTTCTACTGGTAGCTATTCCTCGCTCTTGCAAAAAGTTTTTCAATTCTGAAGACATGAAAGCAGATCCACGATCTGAGTGTATAAAATTTGTCATTCCAAATAGTTAACGGAAGCTACTGAAACATCAGGGCAGGGAAAAGCAGAAGGATATCGGGAGTATTCATCGATTATAGTGAGTACTTATAAATTTATTGTTTGTCGAACTTGGTAATGGTCCTTTAAAATCCATGGATAATCTTCCAAATGGAGCTGCTGCTTTTATTATTGTTCTTTCATTTTTGTAAAATTGAGGCTTTACTTGTAAACAGACTGAACAGTTGGCATTCGTTTTCCTAAGTTCTCGTTTGGTATTTACAATGGCCAATGGCTAATTGCACAGACCCTTGATAAAGCATCAGCCACTATGTTTTCTCTTCCTGTTCTATATACAATGTCATATTTGCAACAGGCCAATTCCAACCGCCATCGTTGTACTTTATAATTTTTTATTTTTTCTGCGTGCTTATCATGAAACATGAAAGAAACGGAGTGTTGATCTGTTATTAGTCGAAAAGGTCATCCGATTAAATAATGTCTTAATGTCCGAAGCGATTCAAATATAACATAGGCTTGTTTTTCGACTTACGTTTCTCGTTTCTCGCTTTCTGATAGTGTCCTTTGAGAAAAATGCTATAGAAGCTCCATTTTGTGATAAGCAACTTGCAATGGCATAGTCTGATGCGCCTGTTTCTACGGTGAATGTGGGATTTTCATCAATGGCAGTGACCACAGCTTTCGAAATATCTTTTTTCAGAGCTTTAAAAGTCGATAGGGCTTCTGGTGACAGAGGAAATTATTGTGTTTGAACGAGTGGTCTGATTTCACTTGAAAATCTTGGAATCCATTTCGCATAATGCACATTCCCAATACTCATTTTAATGAAGAATGATCTCCTGGTCCTGGTGGACTGGCGGAGACAATTCTAAGAACGGACGAAGTCGATCAGGATCAGGTTTGATTTGTTCATTTTCAATATTTCATATCCTAGGAGATTTATTTTTCTCAGTCCGTACTTTGATTTACTAGAGTTTATAGTAAGTTTATACTTTTCAGCTACAAAGAATTTTTGAAATATTTTTGTCATGCTTTTCTTGAGTCTTACCACTTACTGTGATATCATCAAGATAGGCATATGTGCCTCGAAGATTTTCTTTCATGATTAATGTCAACAACTCTTTGAAAACTGGCAACTCCAGTAATACCAAAAGGAATTCTCGAGAACTGATATAATTCGCCGCACGCTTCAATCGCTGTATAAGATTTTTCATGTTCGAAAATTCGAATTTGGTGATATGCATTCTTTAGCTCTGTAGTGCTAAAAACTTGGTACTTTGACATTTTTGAAATAATGTCTTTTATGTTTGGAAGTGGATATGCGTCTAAGTCTAGTTCAGTGAATTTGTTTATAATCTGGACATAATTGATTACCATTCGTTTCTTATGATTTGTACCGGAAGTGACAAACTTGAGCTCTGCAAGGCGACTTACTCTTTTCAATGATACCTTCCGAAAGCATTATCCGGACTTCTTGTTTGATAAATTTCAGGTCCTCTGGTGAGTGTCATTGAGATTCGTGAATAGATATCCAGGAGTAATATCTGCTTGCATCAAAATGCATACTTTCAAGGTATCCAGATTTCCATTGAATGACATCTCAAGTTTAGAATGATAATGTAGAAAATCGTGGCCCAATATAATATCTGAGCAATGATTTTACATAATCAGTAATGTCAAGTTTTCATATGTACGGGTATTTGTTTCTAGTGATACAATTCAACTTTATTCAAGTTCAGAGACCAATAATATTGAAATTGAAGCCATATTTACTCATTGCAGAGCGGGAATTTGAGGAATCTTATGTTGCTCAAGAACAGAAGCGTTTATGAAACTTATGTACTTCCTGTGCCAATAAGAGTCCTAACTGGTTGTCCTCACATTTTTGCATCAATTGTAGCTTTTCCAAATCCTGGCGTCAAAGCTGCAGTCTCAATAGTTGCATCAGTAACGATAGAAGCTGACGTAGTCCCAGAGTCATGCCTTTCACTGTTACAAACTCTAGCGAAATGTCCTTTTTTAGAACATTTCTGACAAGTAGCATCTAAAGCTGGACAAAGATATCTAGGATTACGTGATCCTCCACAAACAAAGGATGCCAAGCCATTTAAATCTTTATAAAATTTCTTTGAATTTTATTTATAATTTAATCTAATAAGATATATCAAAAACGGCTCACCCAAATGTGATCAATACATATATGTACGTATTTGGAATCAGGAAGAAAAGATCTTTTCATTTTAGCGCATAATATACAGGGTGTTTCAGTAAAAAAGTCGAAGTTGCCTACGTTTCTCCATTTTCCGATGCGATTCTGTGTTTTCTGATACCGTTAAAAGAAAATATAGAAAAAAAACTGCAAGTTTTGTATTTAAAATTTTTTTCTATCTTAAATAGTATAAAGGCTGTAGGTATGGGTCCAAATATAATCAAATACCCTGTACAGACTATCGATCGAAAATTAGCACTTTTAGTTTTTAATTTTTTTGGGTAGGTACTCCCAGAATCTTTCCTGGGTCCTCCCATCCCTCATTCATCCAACCATTATTTTTATTGAACTCCTGGAAAGTCACTCGTTAGAGAGTTAGAGAGAATTTATGTGAATCCGGCCGGTATGTTGTTAAAACTAGGCGTAGGTAACCGCCATTCGATAGGTTTATGGCTGAGATTTATGGATGATAGCTTCGCTATAACTCATTTTACGACATGAAAAACATTCTTTTGCAGACCTAGACCTAGACAGAACGTTCTCTGAAAGTTTTTTATGCAGAAGTTTCCAATACTTTTATGAAAATATATTTTTGTGGATCTACAGCGTCGGACTGGGGACCCAAAGGCCTATCTACCGGGCCGAGACCTTAATGGGGCCCAAAAAAAAAGTGTCCCTTTATCTTCTATTTTCTATTACATTGTTTATCTGAGTCGGAATTTTTAGATGGTCTTTGTTCGGATTATCACATTCATTCTGATGACAAAAGTGGAGTGGGAATTGAAGTATTTTCTGTTAACGGGACCAGCTCCGGAGTAGATTCTGAGGACTGACTATTGTTACCTGTCTCAATTGTCCCTGACGTTATTGTGCTATTATCAGCAATATTCGGCTCATCTCTAGATTCTGCCGGTACGACGTTTTGAAAGAATGAGGTGAATCTTTTTAGAAGAGAGCCCTGCAGCTGCCATGAGTTTTTTCTTTTAGTTTTCTTTTTCGTGCACCTGACGCAAATACCTTTTTGACTTTTTTCTTGGGAGGTTCTTCTCCCTCTATTTTTCTGCTAGACATCTAGAACTTTATTAAATAAGTAATGACATTAGTTAAAAACATAACTTACATTTATTTACTAACACTGAGACACCAAACTTACCAAAAAATAGATACGATACAACCCTGATAAATATGTCTGTTCCGGTTAGTAGGTATTTAATGAAAAAGAAAATCAAGAGCTGGAGAAGAAAAAACAAAACAGAAGTAACCAAGCAAATAAAAAACAAGTAGACGTCACTTTTTTGAAAAAATAGAAAAAGTTTGAAACACGTTTGTCAATTTGCTCGCTGCCACGCATTTTTTTATATTATTTTTTTTTAATAAAACATTTAAGAAGCTCGTCTGCAGTCCACTGTTTTCCCTGAGCACAGGGTGGTCCTTCGCCACTTGAAATACACGCTCAAACAAAAGATTGGTCCCAACGAACCGGATATTGAATTGGCCAGTGAAGAAACGCGCAGGAAGAAAAATAAGTACAAGTCTCGTGAGTCCATTCCAAGTTATTGTCATACGCTCCACACGCTACAACATACATTTTAAAAGCATTGCATTCCTCAATTTGTTTTTGACGGAAAAATATCGATTTTTTGACAATTTTTTTTTGACATTCACCTTTTTACCTGATTTACCAGCGGTTTTTGTTCATTAATCAAATAATTACGGTTTTGCGTATTCAAGTGTACATTTGATCTGATTCATTAGCAAAATGCCACCGAAAAAGTCAGAGGAAGAAAATTCACAACTCAAACATGCTCGAGAAGTTATTATTGATAGGTTGAAACGTTTCAAAGATTTTTTAAGCACGGATAAAAATAATCAAAATTCAATTCAGGTTGAAATCCGCTTGAAGAGTGTTCAAGAGGATTTTCTTGAATTTGATAAAACACAAACCAGTTTAGAATTCTTGGATAGGGCAGAAAAAAGTAACCGTTTAGACATCGAAAATGAGTTTTATGAGGTAATTGGTTTTGCAAAATCGTGCATTGAATCAGTGAAACAAGCAAGCACGACGCTAGTATCGCCATCAGTAGGTACCTTGGGAGTTTCTTCAGGTTCTGTTGCCAAATTACCAGCAATGGGTCTTCCCAGTTTTTACGGTACCTATGAAACTTGGTTAAGTTTCAAAGATATCTTTAATTCGATTGTTCATAATCAAAGCAATTTAAGTGAAGTTGACAAGTTTCTTTACTTAAAAGTTTGTTGCAAAGATGACGCGCTCAGGTTAATAGACTCGTTAGAAGTTACGGCGAGTAATTATCAAATTGCTCTCGATATACTGCACAAACGTTATGAAAATAAACGTGCTATCGTAAATCATCACGTCAACAGCATACTTTCTAAATTGCCAGATATTCAAAAAGAATCCTCCACAAATTTGAGAAAATTGTTAGATCTACTTTTTCAGCATTTAACCTCTCTGAAAAAGTTAGGCTTACCAACGGACAGTTGGGACGCTTTATTAATTCCGATTATTTTGAGCAAACTTGATTACAGAACCAAACGCGAATGGGAAGTTAAACAAGATGATGACAAATTACCCACATTAAATCAATTAACAGACTTTTTAAGTAAAAAGTGTTTTTCCCTCGAAGCATTGCAGTACGAAGCGTCTAAGTCTAAAACTCAAAAAATACACGACACACAAAACATCAGAAACTTGAATTCAAAACACACATCAAACTTCTCATTCAGAAATAATAAATCATCACCACAACAATGTTTTACAGTAACAGGCAATTTAGCTTGTCCTATATGCAATGAAGCTCATTATATTTATCAATGCTCGAATTTCACAAATTTATCAATAAACGAAAAATACAATATAATTCATCAACATAAATTATGTAGTAATTGTTTGCGTCGAGGTCATTTCAAAAATGATTGCAATTCAGGTGTTTGCAAAAAATGTTCCCAAAAACATAACACGTTATTACATGAAGATAATCCACAAACAAAAACTAATTTTGCTCCTTTTAAGCCCAAAGTCACCAGTAATTCAGAAAAAAAGGACTACGTCGCAACATCGACCCTCATAGCTCACGAACTACGCGACAAATTTCCAATTATGACAGACGAAAGCGCGGACATGAGAGTCGACCGTTATGACGCGGCAGCTGGTCAAAGTAACGAGTTTGAGTCAGTGAAGGATAAGAATTTCAATGAAAATGTTTGTATGTCATCTCATTTACCGAATTTTTCAGAATTATCGTTTGTTAATGTAAATGCCAGTCAAGTTCTTCTATCTACAGCTGTGGTGTTAATCGAAGATAAATTTGGAAAGTTGCATGAATGCGTAACTTTGTTAGATTCTGGAAGTCAATCCAATTTAATGACCCGCGAACTTCGTGAAAGGCTGATGTTGGATTCTGAAGAAATCCGCGCTCCTTTAGCAGGTATAAACCAAATAATAATGAATGTTCACGAAAAAACTCAAGCTAAAATAAAATCGCGATTCACTAATTTTCAAACTAAATTAACATTCTTAGTTTTGCCAGTTATTACTGAAAAATTGCCGTTATTTGGATTTCAAAAAATTCAAATCCCTTTGCCAAAAAACATTCCCCTCGCTGATGAAAATTTTAATATACCCAAGAAAATCGATTTATTGTTGGGTGCAAATATATTTTATGAACTTATTGAGAACGGAAAAATCAAATTAGGTCAAAATCTACCTGTTTTAATGCAAACTTCTTTAGGTTGGATTTTAACGGGAACTTTAAGTACAGGCAAAATAAATTCTCAAAAATCAGTATGCAATTTCATCAATCAGGTGTCAAATAATGATTTAAACGAAAAGTTAAACAAATTCTGGCAAATCGAAGAGTTACCTCAAATTCAAATTTTGTCACGCGAGTCTCAGTTTTGTGAAGATTATTTTCAGCAAACCACAAGCAGAAATTCAGATGGTCGATTTGTAGTTCGACTACCGTTTTCCGAAAGTAAATGCGAAATTTTAGGCAATTCAAAATCTATGGCTTTGAAAAGATTCAAAAAATTAGAGTCTCGTTTTCGATACAACCAAAATTTAATGGAATGTTATATTCAATTTATGCAAGAATATCATCAATTAAATCATATGTCTTTAAAATGTAATCTTGAACTGGATAATTCTAAGGAGAGAACGTCATTTTTTCTACCTCACACAGCTGTTCTGAGAGATTCATCAGTTACCACGAAGTGTCGAGTGGTTTTCGATGCTTCCGCAAAATCAGATACAGGGAGGTCTCTAAACGATCTTTTATTATCAGGTCCCACGGTTCAAGATGATCTTTACTCTATTTTATTAAGACTACGTTTACGAAAGGTTGTTCTCAATGCTGACGTCAAAATGATGTTCAGGCAAATCCTAATACATCCAGACGATTGTTCTTTTCAACAAATTATTTGGCGCGAAAATCCTCAAGAATCACTTAAAGTTTTCACGCTCAATACAGTGACTTATGGCACATCGTGTGCACCTTTTCTCGCGACACGTTGTCTGAAGCAGCTCGCTTTAGATAATAAAGACATTTATCCTCGTACTTGTAAAATAATTGAAAATTCTTTTTATATGGACGATCTTCTAGTTAGTGTTAATTCAGAAGAAGAAGCCTTAGATATTTACCGCGAAATAACTGATATTTTTTTGCAAGCTAAATTTGAATTAAGGAAGTGGTCGTCAAACAAAACTTCTATATTGGACTTTATTTTGCAATCAAATAAAATTAACAATGACAACTTAATTCATCCCCACGTCAGTAAAGAATTCAAAACTTTAGGTATTTCTTGGATTCCAGATGAAGATATTTTAAAATACTCGATAAAAGTAAACATAAATCCCAAGAAAGTTTCCAAACGTATTATTCTGTCCACGATAGCCCAAATATTTGACCCGCTTGGTCTAGTTAGTGTTTGTCTAATAAAACCTAAAATTTTACTTCAAAATATTTGGAATTTAAAGCTCGATTGGGATGAAGAAATTCCTCCAAATTTAACAGAATCATGGTTAAACTTTGTGAAGGAGTTACCTTTATTAAATGACATAAGAATTTCCAGACAGGTGGTACAAATTTCTCGAAATAAAGTAATTTTATTTGGTTTTAGCGATTCGTCTGAAAAGGCTTATGGCGCATGTGTTTATTTAGGTTCAATTAATGAAAAGGGTGAACGGAAAGTGCGATTACTCACAGCAAAATCAAAAGTTTGCCCAATTAAAAAACTTACCATACCACGTCTCGAATTACTCGCAGCTCATTTACTTGCGAAGTTAGTCAATATTGTAAAAAATGCACTTGATGTAAATATTTCCGAAATTGTTTTATTCACTGACTCGACTATTGTTTTATCATGGTTGAAAATCGATCCAAGTCAATTAAAAACATTTGTTGCTAACCGAGTAATGAAAGTTACTGAACTTACAAAATTGGACGATTGGCATTTTGTCAGGAGTGAAGATAATCCTGCGGATATAATAACTCGAGGTATTGACGTAAAATATTTAAAAAATTGCGACCTTTGGTGGACAGGTCCGTCTTTTCTCAAAGAAAAAAATTATGAAAATTTACACGTTTCCTTTCAAGAAGCACTACCCGAAATCAAAACAGTTTCTATAATGCTAACCACTACTCAAATTTCTGAATTTACAATTTTCAATGAATTTTCCACTTTCATAAAGTTACAGCATGTGGTTGGATACATGTGCAGATTCAAGAATCGGTTATTGAAAAAGATTTCAAAATCTACTTCAAAATTTCTATCAATTGATGAACTATCAGAATCTTTAAATATTCTCATAAGACTTGCTCAATTAGAAGCTTTTAACAAAGAAATTATTGATCTCAAAAATTCAAAGTCGGTAGATAAAAATAGTAAATTGGCTAACTTGAATCCTTTTCTGGATTCAAATAATTTAATAAGAGTAGGAGGACGCTTATCCAACTCACAACTTGAATATGACCACAAATATCCTATAGTTCTTCCATATAAACACCAATTTACTAATCTTTTGCTTTCTCACGAACATTTGAAAAACTTTCACGCTGGAGCTCAAAATCTGCTATCTATTGTGCGATTGAAGTTTTGGCCAATAAATGGTAAAAACGCGATCAAAAAAGTTATTCGTTCTTGTGTACGGTGCTTTAGAGCTAACCCAAGAGTTTCAAAATTTTTAATGGGCGATTTGCCTCACGCGAGAGTTACACCAGCTAGAGTTTTCTCAAAATGTGGCATCGATTATGCAGGACCGATTTTTATTAAGGAAGGTACGCTTCGTAGAAGCAAAACTGTGAAGACCTATATTTGCATTTTTGTTTGTTTTGCGGTGCGTGCTGTTCACATTGAATTGGTCCACGATTTAACTACAGAAAGTTTCTTGAATGCACTCAAGCGTTTTATTTCTAGACGAGGTCGTCCTACAGATATCTACTCTGATAACGGTTTAAATTTTGTAGGAGCCAATAATTATTTCTCAGAGTTATACGAGTTATTAAATAATGAAAAACTTCAAAATAATGTGTCGGCATTTCTCGCAAAAGATCAGATCAAGTGGCACTTCATACCAGCCAAATCTCCACATGTAGGTGGTTTGTGGGAAGCCGCCGTTAAATCGACAAAATTTCATATGAAACGCGTGCTCGGAAATACTATTTTAACCTACGAAGAGATAAATACTCTTCTCGTACAAATAGAGGGTTGTCTTAATTCACGTCCACTAACAACATTATCCCACGATGCCAACGATATGATGCCACTGACGCCAGCCCATTTTTTGATTGGGGATTCCTTAGCTAGCATGCCCCAACATAACATATTGGATCAAAATACTAACAGGCTCTCCAGATACCAGCATCTACAACAAATGTTGCAAAGTTTCTGGTCTCGTTGGTCACGAGAATACCTAAGTCAGCTCCAGGCTCGCTCAAAATGGTTAATAAAACTCCCATGTAATCTACAAGCTGGTTCCATTGTGATTTTGTTGGAAGACAATCTGCCCCCTCTACGATGGCCTATGGCAAAGGTGATTGCTTTACATCCCGGTGCAGATAACATTGTGAGAGTGGTATCAGTGAAGTTATCTAGTGGAACTATTGTGAAACGATCACTATCAAAAATTTGTGTTTTACCTATTGATACGACTGTCTAAGAATTTAATTTCCTCTCAAAAGTTAGATTTTCTCGAAAATTTTAGAAGAGATGTACGTTGTTTAAAATTGCAATTTTTTGCATAAATTTTGTTCATTTTATTTAAGTATTTATCAATGTATAACTTTTTTGAAAAGTATACTTTTCAACGCGGGCGGCATGTTCCGGTTAGTAGGTATTTAATGAAAAAGAAAATCAAGAGCTGGAGAAGAAAAAACAAAACAGAAGTAACCAAGCAAATAAAAAACAAGTAGACGTCACTTTTTTGAAAAAATAGAAAAAGTTTGAAACACGTTTGTCAATTTGCTCGCTGCCACGCATTTTTTTATATTATTTTTTTTTAATAAAACATTTAAGAAGCTCGTCTGCAGTCCACTGTTTTCCCTGAGCACAGGGTGGTCCTTCGCCACTTGAAATACACGCTCAAACAAAAGAATGTCTCTTCTTCACAAAGAAAACAACGTGAATTAAAATAGAACTGCTTTTGAGAGTTTTCGCGCCCGCGCCGTAATGCCCGCACCTGATACCGGGTAGCATTTTTCCGTTTCCGATTTGGTTACCGCGACATGGAGCGCTAATTCTTTAGGACTTGTAAAATTATATCTGGCATCACATTTCCTATTAGGCCAGTGCACATTGTCTACTGCTACATGGAGCGCTATAGTCATATAGGAATTGTTAAATTATAGTTGACGTCGCGTTTCCTATTAGACCAGCGCACATAAATTAAATAACTACGCTCATTTTGCCAACCATGCTGTTACATGACTTTTGAAATTGGTTTGGTTTTCAATAATGATTAATAAATAACTTTTTTTGTAGCAGCCAAATTCTTTCCAGCCAGTAACTAATAAAAAAACTTATGAGAAACTTTTTCATAGTTACAGGCAAACACTTTGGCGTGGTAGAAAATATACCTACTTATTATTAATAGGTATGTTTCTACTGTAACAGAAAAAAAATATTAGTGGCAGCAAAGAACTTTACTGTTAACAACCAAACAAGGTAATTTTTGCTAACTTAGTAAAGTGCGTTCAACTACTATAGAAAAACATTTCTGGCATGATTCCGAAAATCCATTAGTAAAGAATTTTTGGCTAGAGGATTTCCCAGTACTGAATCAACAGGGATAATAAAACCAAACACAACGAGAAATATTACAAAATATTGCACCATCTGTAACCACCAATTAACCTCGAAAACTGACAACGATAATGAAATGGATTACAGTGCAATGGATGTTTGCAGTCGATTGCAGAGGGTGTGCGCTGGTCTAATAGGAAACTCGACGTCAGATATAATTTAACAAGTCCTATAAGATTAGCGTTCCATGTAGCGGTAGACAATGTGCGCTGGCCTAATAGGAAACGCAATGTCAGATATAATTTTACAAGTGCTAAAGGATTAGCTCTCCATGTAGCCGTAACCCAATAGGAAACGGAAAAATGCTACCGAGTATACAATAAATGCAAGTTTTGATGCGGTAGAGTTGCGTAAAGAATTTATTTTATTTGAAATGTCTTCTAACGTTTGTTCGGTGGACTGTTGCTTCTGGAACTGCGGCCCATTTTTGTTTGGGACCAGTGGGGCCTACCGGGCAAATGCCCGGTTTCCCGGCGGGCCAGTCCGACACTGTGGATCTAAAGAAAAGGTTGCACCTTTACCCCTTTTTATTGGAAAATCAAACAACTCCCACTTACAAATTGGTTCAAACATTCTAAACATTAATTGACCATCGACCAAAACCTAAAGTGACAAAAATGAACCACCAATTTAATTCATTTAGTGCTAACCTACGCGAAAATACCAGTTTTTAAATAAATTCACCGACTATGCGACTGCAAACCCAAAACATTTCTTTAGTTTCAGTCAACACACCAACCTCAGCAGATTCAAATAATTAGCGTTTTATTTTTAATAGAGGTTGTTTACGCGATATTTTTTGCGTTACGTCACAAGGCCGGCCGGGGACTTTTTTAGCTGCGACTTTACAATGTCGTTTTGGACTTCTTTCACAGGTAAACAATATTTGTTAGTTTTGAATAAATCATCCCTTGAAATTCAATTACCGGCAGCTTTTTTTTAAAAAAAAAACAATGAGAAAATCGATCCCGCTATAAAGCCCTGGCATAATATGGAACGCAATAGAAAATACTTTGAAGGTTTAGGTCATGCCGTAGACATCGTGGAACCTTTAACTCACCACAATCGATATTTTTGTCTTGTCAGCAGCATTTCGCTTCGAACTGCTGAAACGGTTTCACAACGCAGTTGTATTTTTGTGTGTGCGGTGCCGGCACAAATTTAATTATCAAACATAAAATTTGCCTAAAAAACAAATCGTGGTGTGATTTAATTTCCTGCAAAAATGTTTTGTAAGTAGCCAGTCTTTTGTTCTAAAATAGTTTCAAGTTGCACATTTTAGTACAGGAAACACGATAGGATGAGTCACAGTGATGCGGAAATAGCGCAATCAATGGGTTAATTTATTCTTACAAATTAATGAAAAGTTAAATTTTGCAATTATTTATTGTATGTTAGTTGTTTTGGTTGATTTCACACATTTATTCTAAGGTATGCGTCACATGCAACAACAAGCCGGGAGATATCTTTTAAAAATATCCCATTACCTACATATCTTTTCGATTATGTCATGCCGAGTTAATTTATCTTTAACATTGCCTCAAGGTCGGTGCGCCAAGAACTTGTATAGTTGATTAGGAGAATTTTATAGTCAAGTTTTGCATTGATTGACAAATTAAATTTATATTTAATATTTTTCTGATTCATCATTTATTACAACATTGCAACAAATTTACAGTTATAGCAGATTAAGTCAAGATCCTTTGAACATACAGATGAAACACAGATTTTAGTCATAAGTTTTATTTAATCAGCTGAATCTCAAGTCTTGAAAATTGAGTCTGCCGTCTGTCTTTAGTTTCAAGTCACGAATGTTGTGAGGTCTTTGAACGCTCTAGACTTTTAAGAACTTTCGAAACATTCAAAATAAATTCGGCTTCTCTATAGAAAATTCAGAGGCTTTGACTCTTTAATTGTGTTCAGTCCTATATTATGCTATGAGCTTTGGGCCTCCTCAAACTATTCAGGATCAAAACAAGGCTTTAAATCTTCCAAGATTTAAATTTCTAGAATCTTTGGTCGTAAATAAGCAGAGTGTTTATAGTAATTGTTCTAAAATCTTGAATATTGATACTTTAGAGCCGCCACAGTTTCAACTTCCATATTTTCAGTCTTTGGTTCTGTGCTTTGGTATGGAATATTTTGGTCTCAAGCCGTCTTCAAAGGATTTAAGTCAAGAAACTGGAAGCTTATAGGTCTTTAGTTAGAGTTTCGCTTCTTTACAATTTTCAGTAGTCTCAGCCTCATCATCAAAATTTTCAATTTCAAATCCTTAGGAGTCGTAAGTCATGAGCCTTGCATCTTCGGAGTTTCCATCCGATAGTCTTTAGTTTGAATTTGAATCAAGAGCCTTTAAAATAAGTAGATTCTTCATTTAAAGTTCTCAAAAAAATGAGTTTTCGTAAATTTCATTCTTCAATTCCGTACTTTAGAATTCTTACAGTTCAAAACCTTCTAAATTTATAAGTTTTTGCAGAGCAGTATGCTTGATAGGTTTAGTTTTCCATTATCTTGAAATATGAGCCACTTCAAAGAATTTGAAAATTACAAAGACTTTGAATTTTCAATCTTCAATTCCGTACTTCAGAATCCTTGAAGTATTTAAGCCTTAAAGAGGGTGTGACCCAAAAATTAAAGTTTTAGTGCAAAAAAATCTAAGAATAAATATTCAAACCGCATCTTGCTACGATAGTCCGTTTTCGAGTTAGGGTGGTTTAAAGTTACAACTAGGCGTTTGTGACGTCACACTGTATTTTCAGGGACAGTATTAACACGTGTGAGAATTCTCCAAAACAAAAGATAATTATCAAATTATCTCCTAGAGCGAATTGCAACCACTCAAAGTATAGGGTAGGGTTCACTGACGACTGAACGACCAGAAGACTGCGATTTTGGCGGTTGTGACATCACAATTTCCTGTATAATTGATCTTCACAAGGAATTTTCTCGGAGACTATTTTGAATACAGGACTGCGGTTTTCACGAGAGATCTTAGAATTTTTTACTTGATTTAAGAAGCTTAGGTCGTTTTTTAGGGTCACACCCCCTTTAAGTAGTGAGCTTTAAGGACCTTCGAAATCTCTAAAATCTTCGAATTTCTTAAAGGTTTTTTTAAGTCAAGAGACTGACTGTCTTGAGCGAATTCTTGACCATGTCTTGACTCTTTAAACTTTATGACGTCTCCAGAATCTAAAGGTGGTTACACACGGACGTGGATGTCTGAAAACATGTACGTACTAGTAGCCGAAATTCTAGGCCTCCCTGATAAAAATGTTGATGCGTCTAAGCCGGGCTCAAACGACTCGTGTACTTGGCGAATACACAATTATTCGCGTACTTGGCAAGTATACGAGCTTTGCGAATTGCGATGGCAAGCAGGGCGCTCACACGACGTGTTACAATTTACAAGTACGCGAGCGCGAACATTTGGCCAAACCTTCAAAAATGACTAGAGTGTCTTTGCTAGAGCACAGCACAGTGGTGTGGCAGTCAATATGGATAGCGGTCGTTGGGAAAATCTCGTTGTTGCTTCCGCCGCTTTTGTTGTAATGAGCCTCGCTTATTTAATTAAATTAAAAGCAAAGAAACAGAGAAGGAGAAGATGGTGGATGTCACACAATGTCATTTGTCCACTGCATTTCAATTTTTAAGCCGGGCTCAAACGACTCGTGTACTCGGCGAATAATCGTTACTTGCGTATACTTGCCATGTCGTGTGAGTGGGTTACTTGTACAATTATTTGTCACTCGTTAATTTTCCATTTCTTGTCGGTAAAAATGTCCCGAGTCAAAGGGATCACGATTATTCGTACACTTGCCAAGTTCATACTTGTCTATACTTGTAGAGGCGTTCAAACGAAATGCACAAATAATTGACTTTTACTGCGACTATTTCATTTAGTTTTCGACGAGCATCAAGGTTTAGCCAAATGTTCGCGCTGGCGTACTTGAGAATTGAACATGTCGTGTGAGCGCCCTGCTTGCCATCGCAATTCCCAAAGCTAGTATACTTGCCAAGTACGCGAATAATTGTGTATTCGCCAAGTACACGAGTCGTCTGAGCCCGGCTTTATGAACTTGGCAAGTGTACGAATAATCGTGATCCCTTTGACTCAGGACATAACTTCGAATCTGCGCGACCAAAATATGTGGAGGTTGCATATGGCCGACTAGTATTTCCGGTTTGGCAGTGGCGTATATTTATTTAAATATGATTGTCAATATTATGACTCACTCTTTTCTCACTAATCCCAGTGCTTATTATCACTTAAAAATGCTAAAATCTATTAAACATCCACTTGAATGAGGACACAGCGAACCACCAAAACAAATGATGAGTCCATACTTGGAGGCTCAATATGGCCGTTTCCGTCCCTGCGTTGTCTATAGTGACAGATAGAAAACGCTCCTTCCTGTAGTTTTATATTCAAAGCTTTCAACAGAAAAAGTTGAAGGAAACCCTTGAAAATGCTAACAAAAATGTGTCGGTTAAAAATATGTACCTATTTTCAATTTGGATCCAAGATGATAAAGATAATATCTAGCAGTTTTTGAAGGACATACACCAGGAACATTTATTGATGAATTTGTTGCTGATAATCCTGACATTCTTTACACCTTTGGTGAAAATTTTCAGGACCAGTTCCAATATGTGACAAAAAGAGACTGCAGAAACAACAAAAAAGAAAATTGGATATTTCATTTTAGGTGGCTCATTAGAAATAATAACCTCTAGTATTCGACCTCTGCCCTACATATTACATATTATGTTCAGTAGTATACAAATGTAGCAATGTGTTTCAAGTGTTGCTTATTTGGCCATGTTTCCAAACACTGCTCAGCCAATGATTGTTGTCATAAATGTGGTGGTGTCCATGATAGTAGTCAGTGTACTGCAGATGCTCTTAATTGTCCTAATTGTAAGAGGTCAAACTTTCCCCAAGGACATTCCGCCCGAAATTTGTCGTGTCCTGTAGATATGCAAAGAATCAGAAGACTTCAGCAACAAACAAATTACTCCCCAGAAATTTTTTTAGCAGAGAGGTGAACGATATAATGGGCAACTGAGTGCAGTTAATGATGATAAGGTTTTCCTCGAAGAAGAAATAGCTTTCACTGTTGCGTATCAAAATGTGCGGGGACTTAAGTAATAGTAAAATAGCGGACTTTATTCATTCAGTGATAACAGAAAATGAATATGATGTAATTGCTCTAAGCGAAACATGGTTGACTAAGAGTGTGTATGATAGTGAATTGTTTCTAGGGTCCTTTACCATTTTAAAATGTCGAAACAGGGAAAATAATATGCGTGGTGGTGGTATTTAACTGGCAGTCAAAAAAACCTTTAAAACTTGTAAGTATATTGAATTTAGGTTTTAATGTGCCATGCATAGATTTGTGAGGGGCTAAAGTCTTTGTAGATGATGTTAACTCTATTTATATATTACTGGTTTATATTTCAACTATAGTTGTGGTCTATTAGAGAGAGAACATATTCTCATATATTAAAAATCACGAATGTATTTACCAGAAAAAAATCATATTGGTGGGAGATCTTAATATTAGCTACTTGATCGACTATCATGTGGGTAACTTCAGGGATCAACAGATAAATATGTTTTTGAATTTTCTCGAATTTTTTGATTGCCACCAGATGAATCGGGTACTAAATGGAAATAACCTCTCACTTGATATTGTTTTAACTAATAGTAAATGTAGTGTATATGAAATTGATACACACCATCCTCCACTTATGATAGAAATTGAGTTTAAAACCCCTAGACAAAGAAATTTGACAGGGAAAGGGAATAGTCACTCCCAAAATTACAACTTCAGGAAAACTGATTTCGACGCTATGTACCAATTGTTTCACAATGCTTCCTGGAATGACCTTGAATCTCTTGATGATGTCAATATGGCTCTTAAGCATTTCTATGATAAAATATATAATATTTTTGAGATTTGTGTTCCAAAAAGAAAAAATTGTTCAAAGATATATCCTGTATACCTGTACAAAATATATTACTGAAGATATAAAGAGTAAAGAGAAGTTGAGAACTAAGAGTAAGAGGACAAAAAATATGGAAACATAATCAATTTACCTACTTATACAATTGAGAAACAATAAAAAAAAGGACTTAAAGAAAGCACACGAAGATTATTTTATTGAGATTCAGCAAGACATCAGCCAGGATTCAAGGTCATTTTGGCGATATGTGAATAACAAAAAGAGTGTTGTTTTTATACCTAACACAATGCATCTAAATAATTTGCAATTTGTTGATGGTGAATCATTATCGAATGTGTTTGCTGCATACTTCAGTTCATCTGTGCCAACGATCCTGAACACTCTGACATTCATGATGTACTGAAAGACTTTCAGGTTTTTGATGCTTTGTGTTTGGACCAAATAAAATATGAAGATGTTTGTGATGCTGTCAGGAGCCTTAAAGGTAACAAAGCAGTTGGTCCAGATAATGTGCAATCATTTGTTTTCAAAGGAATGATCGTTTTTTTGGCAGAGCCACTCAGGATTTTGTTTAACCTTTCATTGAGGACAAACACTTTTCCTCAAGCATGGAAAGAGGCAAGGATTTGTCCTGTATTCAAAAAAGGTGATGGCACGGATGTAAAAAATTATAGGCCTATATCACTGTTGTCGTTCTCGGTCAAGGTATTTGAGTCCATCTTATATAAGTTCATATATAATTTTGTGTAAAACAAAATATCAGCCAGACAACATGGTTTCCTAAATAAGCAATCTACGGCTAGTAATTTGTGTGAGATGACTCAGATTATTGCTGAGAGCCTTGTAGAGGATGCCAAGGCAGAGTATCGCATAGCATCCTTATACAGAAGCTGTGCAATGAATTTGGTTTTCATGATAGTCTGGTGGCTTTTTTTGAGTCATTTTTTTATAGTAGACCACAACGGGTTTTGTCAGGAGTTATTACTACGATTATTTTTGTGCAACTTCAGGTATTTCGCAGGACTTCAACCTCGGACCATTGCTCTTTCTGTTGTATAATTAAATAATTTGGGCAATGAAATTATTAGCAGATGACCTAAAACTACATTCAAGAGTTAACAACTATAATGACTGTCAGTATATCCAGAAAAATTTGGACAAAATATATGTCTATGGTCAATTAAATAGTTATTTATGATATAAGTGTTAAAAGTACATTTTTAAGGCACGCATGTGAAAGTTTGCAGAATGAGCGAAGCGAATTCTGCAACTCACATAAGTGCCTTAAAAATACTTTTAACACAAATATCATACAATATTTTTTCTACAAACGGCAATAAAAAGCAAACACCAGTAACACATTGGATTTTTAAATGAATAATAAATTGGAAGCATCTTTCCTACATAAAATTATTGAATTTGACATTTGTCAAAAAGTTCAAACAACCAGCACCTTGTTTTACAGGTAATGAAATGTCTTGTCAGTTTCTTGAAAGACTGTCGTGGTTAGTAATGCTTTTTGCTTAAAATGCAACAAAATACAGAAGAAAAAGAGGGTTGCATCGATCCCTTGAAAAATATAGATGAGGCGGCCAATCGGGCTACCTCAGTTGTTCAAATTTCACCATTCATATCAATGTAAATAACTAAAAATACAAACTTTTTTTGACGTTCGCTCTCAAAATTTGATGTTTCATTTTTAACACTAGTGCTATAAAGACTTTATGGCACTAGTGCGATAAAGTAACATTTTTAATGCTTCGGGGGGGTGTTAAAAATTGCATTTTTAACACGTTTGTAGAAAAAATAAATTACAATTTAACATTGACAAATGTTTTGTGTTTAGTTTTAGTTAAAAAAAAACGCATTTTAATTATGAGTATACAATGAACAAAAGGGCACTGGCTAGGGCTGCAGAGATGCGGGATCTTGGAGTAATATTTGACACACAGCTTATATTCAGAAGTCATATAAATGACATAACAAGTAAGGCATCTAAAATGTATGGATTTATTGTCAGAAATTGCGAAGAGCTCAATATATTATGTGTTGAAACTCATTTTTTTGAGATATTTACACTATATAAGGAAACAGGGCTATATGAAATGCATATACCAAAGTTAGAAATCATGAAAGCCCATAATATACAAAAGCTTGAAGGCAGGCGGAAAGTTTCTACAACTATATTTCTGTATAAAATATTAAATAACATGGTAAATGCTCCTTATTTGTTGAGCCAAATTAAATTTTATACACCGACATATAGAACACGAAATCCTTTGAGCTTATAAACTGATAATACTCGAACTAATTACTACAACAACTCACCTAATATTGTAATTTGATATGTGGAATTTAAGTTCTGTAAGTAAGCTGAAATTAATACCTAATGATATATTGGAATAAATGTAGATTTTAATGTTAAGTACCTAACTTTTTATATTTTTGATTTCACTTAGGTTAGTCTTCTGGTTATTTCTTTCTCTTAAAAATGTTTTCATGAATTGCTTTATTGGCACTTTTAATAAAGCAGTGTATCCTTGTCATCATGTTAATTATTAGAAACAGAACAATCTGATGACATCATTCTATCACTCCTAAATATAATGTTAATTTAAAACGGTTACCGGCTATTAGGACCCAGACTTAAATGAAACTGTATGGAGAAAAGTAAAAAACAACAACATTTATTGGATTTTTTTCAGCATAATATACAAATGATATCAAGATAATTAAGGATTTTAGTCCTAACGTAATCACATACAGTTTTTTGACTGATTATGAACAGGATCTACTATGAAGTCCTGAAGTCTACTAACAAACTTTTCTAGTCATATTGTAATAAATCTTTCAAGTTGGGGAAATCGTGCACTATCTTGAATATTGCTACTCTGCCTGAATGACTAGAAAATTTGCCAATGTAATTTTACCAGCAAATTTGAAACGAAGGGAAGCGAATAATCTCGACAATTCCAGAAGCAACGGCGCGCTATAAAACAGAGTCAGCCACCAAGAGATCAGCGATAAAGGTCAAGAATCAGTTAGGTTAGCGGTGAATTGAATCGGATAGAGTAGTTGTGTTTTATATCAGATCTATCATGAAAAAGAAAGCAGTTGCCTAAACATTTTTAACTCAGTTTCAACATAGTCTCACAAGGAAAGATGGAACTGTCAATTTATTCAACAACAACATTGTTTTTATACCAGGAAACGTCGAGACGGAAATTAATTCCCCAAAGCTAGCTAGTTAATTTCTCAATAAAATCAAAAATAGCTTTATTACCATCATGCAATAAAATAACTCATTGATAACGCAGGATGTAAACTATAAAACGAATCTTTGAAATTTATAGAAAATCGCAAAAAAAATATATGAAACTCATTGGCAATATTACTCAGACCGCCAAAATCAAAGTTTTAAAATAAATTAAATCACATAAACATAATTTAAATTATAAAGCGTTCAATGAATCGCTTAGAACTTCGGCAAATATGCCCTACTTATAAGTCTATTTTTGTGCAAGCAATACCTTGTAACGTAATAATTGATGAAGCATGTTATTAAACATTTTCTTTTCGTTATAAATAATAGATTTTTTATCAAATGAAAGTATGAATGAGTATTGTGTAAAGAGTTTGCAAAGGTACCCAATCAAAAATTTTGGACATACCTCGGGACACACCTAGTTTTGTTATGAATAAATAATAAAACTATTTCATGATGATGTCAGCCAAATAATTTCAAAAAAAAATTAAAGGCTCGTGAATCAGGAATAAGGACATCAAAAACTCTTCTTAAAGACTTCCAACATATGAAAGTTCATGACTCAAAAAAAATCCTTGGAAAATTCTCAACAAATTAACTTTGGAATTTTTTCGAAAATATTTCCAGGAATCCGAACAATTTGAAACTTTCAGGAATTCATAACAAAACAAATCTCAAATCAATCTGAATCTGAGCCTCAGAAATAAAATTATGAATTTTTTAAAAAATCCTTGTAAAATTCCTAACAAATCAACTTTGGAATTTATTCAAAAATACTTCCAGGATTCTGAACAATTTGAAACTTTCAAGAATGTATAACTAAAGTATTTTCTTCAAACACAACAAATCTGAAGTCAATCTGAGCCTCACAAATAGAGTTATGAAATTTTTGAAAAATCCTTGTAAAATTCTTAACAAATCAACTTTGGAATTTTTTCGATTATTCCACTCATGTGTTAGAAATCCCATAAGACAAGTGACGATTTTCAGAATTACAGCGAAAATTCTCTTTTCCATTTGTTTAACTAGAGAGAATTACAGCGATAATTCTCCTATGTTATTGTATACATGGTTGTCATGCTAATTTTTGATACAAACAAACGGTTCCTGATAGCAACCATTTATTTGTATTGATTGTTAAGATGTTCAAATCGTTTAATACATATTTATTTCCATATTTTTTGCATTCTCATACGTGAAATAAACCTCTAAATACCACTCGAGCTTGAAAATGGACCAGATAATTTTTCACTCATGCGTGTTTTCTTTGCAAATTTCACTCGTCGTACGGACTCATGAAATTATAGAAAACACGCAATCGTGAAAAATTATCGGTAATTTTGAAGCTCTCGTGGTATTATCCCCGAAAATACTTCCAGGAATCTGAGCAACTTGAAACTTCAAGGAATTCATAATTGAAGTCTTTCCTTCAAACACAGCAAATCTAAAGTCAATCTGAGCCTCAGAAATAGAATTATGAATTTTTGAAAAAGGCTCTAAAGATCCTAGAGATGCAAGACTGTGAAGACCTCAAACTTTCTTATGCAAGATTGACTCTGCTAATTTAGGTCTCCTTATTGAAGCCTTTGAATATTTCAAATAAATCTAGGTCCTAAAGTTCTTGATTTAGAACATTTGAACGCTCTAAAGATTCGAAAAAATTTGAAGACTTTGGAACATCTGATTTTTAAGTATCTTGAAAAACTCTAAACTGGTTTAACACAAGGTTAAACCTATGAAGATTTCAAAGTCGCTGAAAATTTTCAGATTCTAATGCTTTCGATATGAAATCTTTGAAGAGTCTTAAAACTCCGAGGATGCGAGGCTCATTGGCTCATGATTAGAAACTGAAGACTCCATGAGTTTTGAAGATCCAAAATTGATTTTAGAAGAGGTTACAAAGACTCATTTTTCTGGATTTTAGAATCTAGACTCTGCTGATTGAACACCTGCCTTTAAAAGATTCTAAAAACGCCAGAAAATTCAAAAACCCAAGACTCTTGACTTGAAGTCTCCCAAGATCTAAGAAATCTCTAGTCTAATGATTTTGTTTGAAACATAGAACTGACGACTGAAAAAATTTAAACTAAAGGGTCTCATTTAAGATTTAAGAATGATGAGTATAAACACTCTGCTGTTTTGAGACTAAGACCAAAAAATCCAAGCCTGAAGCTTCTCGAAAATCAAAAGACTTCAGAGATTTTAGACCTCTTGATTTAAGACCTTTGAAAAGTCTAACAGCAAAAATCACTTTGTTGATTTTTTTTCAAAGATTCTAAAGATCTTGGAACCAAAGCTTATAAAAGTCTTATAAGACGTAAGACCTCACAATTTGTGTTAGGATTGATTCATGACTTAAGACTAAATACTCTGAAGACTTTTAATGATTTTGGCAGGTCTGAAGACTTACCTATATTTTAAGATTTTAGAATGAAGACTTGATCTCAAAAATGATAACTCTACTGATTTAAGACTAAACCTATAAGGATTCTAAACACGCCGAAAAATTGCCAGATTCTAGGCTCTTGATAGAAGTCATTTGAAATTTATCCTAAAACTCCGAAGATATTATAGGCGTTGGAATAATGTCTCATGTTAGTCTTACTATTTAGAACTAAGGACTGCATCAGTTCCAAAGTTTCAAAATTAAAGAACTTGTAAAGTCTAGGGGCTCTGAAGACTATTTTTTATATTTTAGATTGTATAGACTGATGGCTGATTGAATATATGAAACTGAAGAGCCTTTGAAGATTCTGAAGACGCTAAAAAATTTAAGGACTCAAGACTGTCAGTCTCTTCATCTAAAACGTCCAAAGATTCTGAAAATCTTAGAGATTTCAATTTTCAAAAGTTCTTAAGGCTCACGAATTGAGACTAAAGTACTCAAATACTTATAGGATTCTTAAAGCACAGAACTAAAAAGTGAACATCTAAAACTTTAAAGGCTTTAAAGACTCTAAAATGTTAAACATAATAAACACTCTGCTGACTTGAGACTTTTAGGACCAAAAATTCTATAAATTCAAGCATTCTAGGAGCTCTGAATCTGATGACTTTTTTTTTGAGACTTTAAAGAGCTAGTTGATTGAAGATCTGCAACTATTAGGCGGTTACACACGGACGTGGATGGCTTGATACATATACGTGCATACATCAACGTCCAAACTACAACGTGCATGTCACCTTTATCCAGACGTTCGCGTCAGTCTTGCTACAGTATTCCGAGTGTGCATACAAAATTTCTAGCGATTCCAGAATTCACTTGAGGAGCGTCATTCTACCGCTTGCACATTCAAAAACGCGCCGGTATTTTGCATACACATTAATGTTTTTGTATGTACGACTACTGTTATCATTCATATTTATAATGGGACCATTGTTATCTTGGGACTTTTTACTCTTTTTTTGGTTGGGATTAAAATATGGTTCTGGTTGTTTCCGGTTTTTTTATATTGACTCCAATAATTTCATTTATATCGGCATAGCTGAAATTAATGTTATCTATTCTAGAAGTACCTGGCTCCTTATCGGGTTCAGTACACACTTCTTCAGTATTTTTCCTCGTTTATTTCTCCCTACCATCACTATTTAATTCCATGGTAAAATACCAAGTAATTGATTCGGATCAAAACAGCTGGAAATCGCAAAAATACTGAGTAGAGTTTTAAACACGTCGTGCAATCGCTACGCGTGCTACTAAATGGACATAAATAGTTAGAAAAATAGCAAAACACGAAATCTACTAATATAAAGATAGGATTCCAAAATTTGGTTTCTGTTAAATGGTGTGATACTATAAATATTGCCATATTCATCATTTTTCCAAGATACTATGGGTATCTTCGTTTTTCCAAATAAAACTCTTTAAATTTTTATTTTTGAGACAAACAATTTACTTAAGTATGCTTTCTTCTGAAGGTTATTGAAACAAAACTAAATATTACACACCATCGCACCAAGAGAGCCTGCGTCAGCGTCTCCATAATCACCCTGTATCACCTTTCTATTGAAAATGGAAGCTATTCTTTATATTTACAAAGTCCAGTAATTTTTAACAGAAATGCGGTAGTCTCATACATATATACAAAAACAAATCAAGTATAGAGGTAATATTGTAGAGGTGCTGATGGCAATAGAAGGTTGTTCCATTAAAAAAATAGACATAAATGCCCTGAATATTTGAAAAACCGTAAGCTTTACAACATTACTAATATCATCATTGAATCATTTGATGGCACTTTTTGAAAGGCACTGGGGCACTGTATATAATAGTCACAATAATTTATATACAAATATCTATTTTTACAAAATATGTAAGACATATTATAGAAAAACAGACCTTGACAATTTAAATCTCAAATAATGTTTAAAAGCGCTAAAGATATACTAACCGAAAGTCAATATCGGTTCGTTAATAGTTTTTTAATAGCTGAAATATCATGGGCCATATAACTTTCCTAGAAAATATTATTGTTTACTGTCCACTTTCATCAAAGCTATTTTTAACCGTTTTGCGTTTCGGCTTTGAGATCACCTTAAATCATTTTGCTTCGGACATACTATGAACTATGAGTAACTGTAATCGTTATTTGAATAAAAGCCCCCGCGAAAATAATTATTGAGGTTTTTATATAGAATAATATGCATGTAGCTATTTTTAGACTTAAGTTAAATTCAATGTAAAATAAATAAATTAATTTGATTGCGATTGGTTATGTATTGATTTTTTTTTAAAAAAAAGCAGTATTTTTCAATTTCTTCGCAAAAACAACTACACTCATGTAATAGGGACAGCATATAAGATGGGCATACTAGAATTTTAGTAGAATGATAATTAATATATCGAAGAAAAAATTCCAACAAATTACATAAAATCTCACACATTATTTGTCTTTCTAGCATCTATCCGAAACTTAGGAAGTCGCATAGGGCAGTTATTCACAAAAAAGAAGAACGACGTCGTAGAAGAAGTTGAAGAAACCGAACAAAGAGTTGAAGATGTCGTTGAAGAACGTGGCAAAAAAACCAATGAGGCTTTAGAAAGGACCAAGAGTGATGCGCAGAAGATTGCCCAGGAAGCTGGTAAGTTTCTCAAGCTCCTTTGTTTAGATTAATGTCAAATCAATTAAATTTTTTTCAGCCCAAGCAGTCACAAGAGCAAAATCCAACATAGCCGAAGACCTACAAAACGCGGGCAAAGAATTAGACACTCAGCTGCAACAGAAAGCCCAGGCAGCTGAACACACTTTGCAAGATTCACTCCAAAATCTAGGCCGTACTATTGACACAAAACTCCAGGACGCTACTAGTGCAGCTGAAACTAAAAAAAACGACCTAGCTCACGCTGCCGAATCCGAAAGGCAAAAGATTGTCAACGGAGCCCAAAGTCTGGCAAAGAACATCGATAACAGGGTGAGAGAAACTGAAGAGGCTGCTGCTAAACAAGCTCAAGAAGTCGCAAGGAGAGTCAAAGAAACTGAAGAGGCTGCTGCTAAGAAAGCTCAAGAAGTCGCAAATCAACTCAAAGAAGCTGAAGCTGCTGCAGCTCAAAAAGCAAAACAAGCAGCCGATGCTTTAAACGCTGAGAAACAACGATTAGCTCAAGCAGCTCAAGAAGCAAAAGAAGCGGCCGCTAAGAAAGCCAGAGAGGCAGCTGAAGCTGCCAGTAACAAGATAAAAGAGGCTGAGCAAGCTGCTGCTAATAAAGCCAGAGAAGCAGCTGAAGCTGCCAACAACTTAGCAAAAGCCGCAGATAACAAGTTAAAAGAAGCTGAGCAAGCAGCTGCTAATAAAGCCAAAGAAGCAGCTGAAGCTGCCAATAATTTAGCCAAAGCCGCAGATAATAAGCTAAAAGAAGCTGAGCAAGCTGCCGCCAATAAAGCCCAAGAAGCAAAAGAAGGAGCACATAATTTAGCCAGAAACGTTGATAATAAAATAAAAGAAACCCAAGATGCTGCTGGTCAAGCCGCCCAAAATTTAGCTAAAAACGTCAAGGAAGCTGAACAAGCCGCAGCAAACAAAGCCAAAGAAGCCGCCGAAGCTGCACAAAAAGCAGCCCAGGATGGCCAACAACGTTTAGCACAGGGAGCCCAAAATGTAGCCCAAAGCATCGACAACAAAGCAAAAGAAGCTGCCCAGAATTTAGCTAGAAACGTCGATAACAAAGTCAAAGAAACCCAAGAAGCAGCTGCCGCCAAAGCAAAAGAAGCAGCTGAGGCTGTCGAAGCTGAAAAACGACGATTGGCCGCCGGAGCGCAAAACTTAGCTCAGGGCATCGATGCTAGACTACAAGATACCAAACATGCCGCCGAACAGAAAGCTAAAGAAGCTGCCGAAGGTGCCCAACACTTGGCTAGAAGCATGGATAATAAGTTGCACGATGTTGCCGTCGTAGCTGAAGCTGAAAGGCAAAGAAGGGCTCAGGGAGCGCAAAATGTTGCACAGAATGTCAACCAAGGTAATTATTTTTTTTTCTACTGACGTTTCATAATAGCAACTTTTCGATTGTCATTTTAGTTTTAAAACGACATTCTTTTAAGCACTGAGTGCGTAAAAGTTACTTTTAAGCACTCAGTGCGTAAAAGTGACTTTTGAATGCGTAAAAGTGACTTTTGAGTGCGTAAAAGTAATTTTTAAGCACTAGTGCCTAAAAGTGTCATTCATCATTCGGAAATAAAAAACACACTAAATACAGATTTGAATTTTGTTTTGTATTTATTATGAATATTAAAAATGTAATTATTGAATTCAACGTTTGGGTTACTCAAAACAGAACTTTGTGTTGTTACCTACTTTCTAGGATTTTAATTATTGATGTCGAATCTTGAAAAAAAAAATCGCATGAAAAGTGTCAGGTGTCAAGCAAAAGCAGGTAACAAAGATTTTGGGCGTAATCGACTCATTCACATGAAATAAAATTGTGTTTTTTTATTATAAAATGCCAGTAGAAAAAATCTTGTATACAATACGTTACGAAACGATGTCGTTTAGTCACTCGACGTGTTGTCCAACGAGGCAAAGCCGAGTTGGACAGAATTTTCACGTCGCGTGCCTAAAAGACGCTCATTTCGTAACTTATTGTATAAATAGCTATTATAGTAGGTAGGTAATTTACATTACAACAAGTGTTTATGAAAAAAATTTCACTTCTCAACAAGTCCTCAATCATTTCAAGGATTCAACCTCTAATTTCATATAATAATAATAATAAATATTACAAAAGGCATGTATACAATTGTTTTAAAATAAAATTGGTTTGCCTTGGCACAAACAATAATAGGGATAGAGACCAACAAACAAAATACAAATCAATCAAAATAACAACAAAGATAAAAATGGAAACAATATCAGTGAATAACATCAAGCCTTTGGATAATATCAATTCACGCATCTTGTTTTTGAAGCTTACACTACCTAAATTTTTCAGGTTGTCTGGTATTTGGTTAAACACTTTTGAGGCCTGGTAGGAAAATCCCTTTTTGAAAAACTCACTATGGTGAATTGGTACACTAAGTGTTTGTTGTGATTGTCTAAGTTGTAAGGAGTGTGCTTCCGAACGCAATTGTACTTTGCTATAAGGCAACACAAGTGTAACCATCTTCTTTGCCGCATGTTTAGCCAACCGATGTTCTGCAGATATGGAGTTATATGTTCTTTTTTTTCAACATGACTGGGTATCAAACACAGGACTTTTCAATTTTTTGAGTAGTTATGATTATGATTTATTTTTGAGTTCCCAAATAGATCTTGATTTTTAGGAATAAATGATATGTCTTCCAAGATGTATAGATTATAGATAGTGTGTACATTATTATTTATAAAGTGTTCCCTGCAACTGTCCCTGTTTTTTAGTTTAAGTATGACTCTTAAGCATCTTTTTTGTAGTTTTAAAATCTTTGCATCACTTGAGTTTCCCCATAAAACAATCCCATACCGTATTCTGGACTGCACAAAAGCATGGTAAGATGAGAGCGACACAACCGAGCCAATTATCTTTCAGCATTCTAAGAGCATACCTACACATAATCTGCTCAATGATCTAGACAGTTCTACAATGACAATGTGCTCTGTTCAGTTTTAGTTTAGCTTTCCATCCAGCACCATACCCAGATACTCCACCCAATCCTAGGTCCTCCTCTCCATATTCTACGTACACACAAATTTTCTTGCGTTGGTTTGAAATGTAATAGTTGGGTCTTTTTGACATTAAGGAGCAATATACCACTCTTCAAGTGTGGAGATACTTTTTGCCCCTTCTTTTTTTACTTGTTCTTCTGTTTTGTTGTTACAAATAATGATTGTATCGTCAGCAAACGTAACGACCTCACTTTTTATTATGTTTTCAATTTCATTTGTGTCCAGGATAAAAAGTAAAGGTCCCAGGACCCAGAACCGAACCCTGCGGAACTCCCTTTGATATTTTGGAGTAATTAGATCTTATGTTCATTCCAGTGTCATCCAGTTCCTCGACACATTGTTGCTTGTCTGTCAAGTACGACACAAAAAGTTTAAGTTCAGTTTCCCTCACCCCAAGTAGTTTTTTTTTTATCAACCTACTATGATCTACGCTGTCAAACACTTTTGCGAGCTCCAGACAAACAGCCACAGTGGTTTGTTTCTTGTTTAAAGATTCAAGGATTTTATTAAGATGGATTCCCCTTCTAAATCCATTTTGTTTGCCTGACAGGACCCTCTAAGAAACTGGTAAGCCTTGAATGAATGAATAACTTTTTCAAATATTTTGCTAAAGTTTGACATAATTTTGGAGATCCCTTTTATCTCCCTTTTTAAATATTAATTTGATATCAGCATATTTTAATTCTGAGGGAAAATGACCATCCTTTAGACAAAAATTAATGACATGTACTAGTGGTGGTGCTAGATAGTCTACTGCTTCTTTCAGAATTTTAAATGGAATTCCTACAGAATTTTTAATCTTAAGATTTCTAGTAATTGTTTTTATTTCTGTTTCAGTCACAGACTCAAAAGATACTGAATTTTTGACAGGTATCATTTTTTCTATTGTGCTTTTTTTTGCTTTCTTGATTTATATTAGGGCAGATGTTCAAAAAGAAATTGTTCACCTAGGCCTATTCGGGTTTGGAAAAAGGACGGTTTTAGAACGGTTCAAAACAATCGTACAGTTTATTGATCAACAAAATAACAACGACTCGACTATCACAAAGTTCAATAATAAACTGTGTGATTCTTTTGGACCGTTCTAGAACCGTACTTTTTCCAAACCCGAATAGGCCCACTGTGTTTTAAGAACTGCACTTTGTCTGACTGTCAGTGTTGTCAAAAAGTGTATATTGTTTTTCGTGTGTTTTCGTTATTTTGTTAACTACTTTCCATGTTGCTTTAGTTTTATTTTCCGCTCCTTCTATGAACTTCTTATTATTTAGTTTCTTTGCTTCTTGTATTACTTTTTTCAGGACGTTTGAGTATTTATTCTTTATTGTAAAATTGCTTTGATTTTCTTCCCTTTAGATATTATTCATAAAGTTTTATTTTATTTTTTGGTAGACGTTTTTATTTTCTGTGTCATCCAGCTGTCTCCTTTCAGAACCTTCTGTTTGATTTTTCTTATAGGAAATAACAGGTTTAAGTATTGGCCGTGTATACCACCAAAAGCTGTGTATGGCGTCTCTGCGCTTGTCGCCTCATAAACCCCACTCCATGCACACCCCCTAATTTCCTGCTTAAACTGGATCATTTTGTTTTTAGAGGATATTCTTCCAGAAAAATAATGTTGTTTTATGTTTTGGGTTAGTACTGTCAGCTGTTGCGCATGATGATCACTTAATCCCATTACTACTACTTGATTATATTCATAAATTCTTATGAATATATTGTTAATACAGAATCGTTTGTTTTTATTTGGTCTAGTTACCTCAAATATTGTCTGTTCATACTTATATGAGGCTAAGAGATCTAGGATTTTGTCCCTTTTATGACATTCAGCTTTTTTCAAAGTTTCAGTTTCCCTTAAAACATTTACATTAAAATCCCCTCCCCATACTACCACATACCCTTTGTATTTTTCATGCACTTTTCCAACTAAAACCCCAAATAAATCATAGAAAATGTTGAAGACCCCCAGACCTATAAATGCAAAAAATTACCATTTTCTTAGTCTTACTGATAGCTCTACATATTTCAAAGTGTCCCTCCAGATTGTAGTCATTAAAAGTATCTAGTTCTTCGAAGTCATCTACATCTTCTCGAGTATATATTGATACACCACCTTTCTTCTTGTATCTCTTAGAAAATATTGCTACCCAGTTATATCCTTCGATGTTGCAGATACTTTCTTCCCCTGGCTGCTTGGATATGCATACTATCGCTGGTTTATTACTTGAGGTCTCAAAGAAAGCTTCTAGATTTTCTAGAGCTGTTTTGATGCCCCTTATATTTTGGTGAAAAATTGTGTGCCACTTGCTTCCTTTATCGGTGTCTTTTCAGTAGACAGCGATGCGTCCTTCCATCCTTCTTCTTTCCAACTTTGTGTGTATTTTGTGTCATGTGTTTTTTGAAGGAAAAAAAATACTGTTCTTCCTTTGCACTGAGTGGTAAGTACTATATGTACTATTGCTTTGTTGCATTTGTCCCCATAGTGGTGGGATGTTTGCGGTTTCCCTGCTTCAGTGATGGAGCTTTCACTAAGCACATGGAGCACTAAGGTATCACATAGTTTCAGTTTTGCCTCCCATAGCAGAAAGTCTTTAATTCTATACAGGCACTTCAGTGTGCCTAATGCCAACTTATTGATGTAACTGACCTGATGTGCATAGTCCAACTTCTGGTCCATTCGCAGACCGAGGTTTTTGACACAGGTGTTATTTAATCTGATGGATTCGGAATTCATTATTATTTGATCCTGCAGGGCCACTGTGAGGTCTTGAGCTTTTTTACCAAAGACCATTGGTTCTCTTTTTGTCGCATTGATCTTTAGACCATTCCCCTGTGTCCATTCAAATATTGCTTGTAGGTCATAGTTTATCCTCCTTACTGCAATATGGCTATTCTATGGGTAGAAACTTATGATTTGTATATCGTCGGCATAGTAGTGGGAACTGCTGAATTTAATGCTACTTTGAAGGTCTACCAGGAATAAATTGAATAGGAGTGGTCCCAAAATTGATCCTTGAGTTACACCCCTTTCCACTGTTTGTGAGCATGAAAGGTACATTTTAGAGATGCCCTTCAATTATTTGACATGTTGGTGCGTCTGTGATAAGTATTGTTTAAACCATTCCCCTAACACATGGTGTTAGTTTGGCTACTAGTAAGTCATGGTCTATTGCTGTCGAAGGTCTTTGACATGTCCAACAATACCATTATGGTGGCCATTTCTTGATCCTGGACTGTTATAATATCATCATTTATCTTGATTAGTGCAGTTCCAGTGCCATGTAATCTTCGAAAACCTGATTGAAGGATGTTGTGGTCTTCGATATACTGCATTATTTGATTGTGCACAACTTTTTAAATAAATTTTGATGTTGTTGGTAGGATGCCTATAGGCCGAAGGTTCACATAGTTCCCTCTTGCAATATGGGAAGCATAGTTTAAGCATAGCTTGATTGATATTATCCAATCACATAGCGTAGGTTTTAATGGTACTAAAAATCTTGTGTCTACTAATTGAAATGCAAATTCTGGTCTTTCCTAATATCTGATATGATCTATAGAAGACGTCTGGGCCCGTATTCTCGTAACCGGGGAACAGCATTCTCTCAAAAGAACGATTGCTCTGTCTTAGTAGAGGGCGGGTACACATTTTGAAATAAATGGGATAAATCAGAATATAATTTCAGTTAAGTGGCGAACGCTTAATTTAGATTTCGAAATTTTGTTTTTCAAAATGATTGTATTGCATTTTTTTGACTACCCATTTCACTAGGGTGTAGGTTTTTCATTATTCTAAGTGTAAGTAGACTGCGAAAAAAAATTTCTTTGGCATAATGACTTAAAGTCAGATTGACAATTCAATACATGAAAGGGGGCAAACATAATTTATCACATTCGCTTGGTTAGTTTTTCTGGTAATCTTCAAGATACTTCGGCGATTTTCGATTTCTTTTGGGTCTTTGAAATATTTCTGTTCTAGCTCCATCTGCTTCAGAATCAGAAAAGTTATCCGCTGCATTAGGTTCATTTAGTTCATCATCTTGAATAATTTTAGAAGAGGTTGAGCTGTTTGAACCATTCAGAAGAGTGGCGTCTCCCCTTGGTGCCAAATGTTTCACTGAAATGGTAGCTTCTTTTCCATCATCATAGCGTATCCAGCCATATTCAGGATTAGCATCTATAAGATCTGCTTCTTCACCTAAAAGCTCATATTTGCTTTTCCTATTTTGTTTTTTTACAAGAACTTTCTGTGGTGTTGACATCCAAGATGGAATAGATGTGCCACTTGTAGATCTTCTCTGGTATGCGAATAATTTTTCATGAGATGTGCAGTTAGTGCTGGTACACAGAAGCGAGCGAATCGAATGTAATGCATGGGAGGACAGTTTCCTACTGTTCAATTGAGTAGTTTCTTGTTTCAAGAGCTAATAATACTGCGTTCCAAATTCTACCGTTTTATCTTTCTACTTGGCCATTTCCTTCTGGTGGGTTATATGGTGTATTACGACTGTGGGCTATTCCTTGGGATTGCAAATATTCACTGAGTTCTTCAGATACTAAAGACGGTCCATTATCTGAATGAATGTAGGCAGGCATTCCAAATATTGCAACAAACTGGTCAAAGCATGTTATGACAGTTGCACTTGTGACATCCGAACAAGAAAAAACAGAAGGAAATCTGCTGTATTCGTCTACAATTGTAAGCATGTTTTTATGCCTTTTGACAGTAGTGGTCCTTTGAAATCAATATTTAGGTATTCTAATGGTTTTGTAGTTTTAATCAGGTGGCTATTGAAATTTTTGAGGAATTTTAGTTTGATTTTGTTGCACACTGGACACACTTTAGTCATTTTTCTAATTTCATCTAGAGAATAGGGTAGGTTTTTCACTCGAACAAAATGATACATCCTAGTAATGCCTGGATGACACAAATCTTGATGTATATAGTTGAAACATTTTGTCTATTGTACAACTTGCTGAAATTCTCGAGAATGCAGAAGAATTTTATTTCCAGGGCAATAAATGATATCATAGCTGTAGCAAGCTAGTTCAAGTTTCCATCTCATGATTTTTTCATTTTTAATTTTACTAGAATTTTAGTATGAAACATAAACGAAACTGCTTGCTGATCTGTCACAAGTTTGAAATGTCGTCCCATTAGATAGTGTTTCCATTTTCTTAAATGCATACGCTTCTTTTTCTACAGATGAATGCTTTCTTTCTGATTCAGATAAGGTCCTTGAGAAAAAAGCTACAGGTTTGCCTGATTGGCTCAGAATCGCGGCTATACAGAATTTCTTTCCACAACTATAGTTTTATGTTCATTTATTGACCAAAGGAGTGAGTTTCAATGTCTGTCTTTATCGTTTCAAAATCCAGTTTTTTTTTTGTAAAGGAAAATATTAACAGCTGACAAGACTTCTGATTTTGTTTGAAAAATTCTGTATCCATTTAGAATAATGCGAAACATTCCTAATACTCTAAGCGCTTTATTTTATTCAGCAATGGATCCATCTGCTGCCAGCACTATGAGACAGCTATTCCGATTTTCTATGAACCAGACAAAGATAGGTTGGTTATTGATGGATCCACCGCTGAATAAAAGAAAGCGCCCTCTCTGAAGTTCACTTGTGCTCTTGTGTAAGTTCAGAAGTGGCGGAAGTCTGTCCGGATTGGGTTTCATAGATCTGTTTTCTATATTGATTGATTTTTGAGCATATATGAACATTTATTTCGATTCAGTGTAAGACCACTACAAATTTCATCAAATTTTGATCATGTTTCCCTTGATTTTCGCCACACACAGTTTCATCATCCAAATAAGCATAAACGCCTGTCAATTTTTTTTCTAAAATTTTTAAGTCAATTACCCTTTGAAAGCAAGCAACTTTATTTGTTACACCAAAAGGTATTCTTCGGAACTGATACAACTTACCAGCAGCTTCGAATGCAGTGTATGGTTTATCCTGTTCTTTGATGGGTATCTCTGATCATGGATACTTTTCAAATCAATTGTGCTAAACACTTCATATTTCGAAATCTTATTGACTAATGTTTCAATTTTTGGAAGCTGAGGCGTCTAGTAGAGTAAATTTGTTGATGGTCTGTGAATAATCTATACACATACTTCGTTTGCGATTTTCATTGCGAGTGACTAAAACTTGAGCTCGCCATGGAGAATTGCTTTCTTCAATAATATTTTCTTCCAAAAGATTCTTGATTTCCTGCTTTATAAATTTTTCATCCTCAGCTAAGTGTCTGCATGATTTGGTGATGATAGGTCTACAATTTGTAGTGTGGTTTGAAAATAAGGATGGCGGTTCAACTTTTGCTTTCATCAAATAGCAAATTGATAAGGGAGGTTTGACCAAACTGAATTTCTACACGTCAGTGTTGTTTCATGATATCATGACCAATTACAATATCGGCACACAGATTAGAAAGTACATATATTTTGTAATTCCTGTATGTTGACTCAACAAATCGATGTCGACTAAGCAGTAACCTTTAATAAGAGAAAAACAAGTTAAAGTGGCCATTAAAACTTGACCTTGGTAGGATTGATTTTGATATCATGACGAACGGCAAAATTATAATCCAGGAAACTGTCAAAACTTCCAGTAGCTATTAGAGCATGAGCGCTACCCGTTTATTTTTGCTTCAAGACTTGCTTTTGATAAGCGCGGATGAACTGTTGAAGCAGAAGCCATCACATAACTGGAGACCGGGGTGGAGGCTTAAGTAGGTTTAAACTTTAAACAAACTTTTGCAAAATGCCCTAATTTTTAACAGTTTTGGCACGTTGCGTTTCGAGCAGGCCATTCATTTCTATGATGTCTGGGATTTCCGCAAAACTAGCAGTTCACTACAAATGTAGTAGCGGCAGATGATGGTAATTCACTTCTTATTTCGGGACAATAAAACGAAGAATTTGGTGAAAGATATTGTTGTGTTTGCTTCTTGGCCTCTTGCGAAAGTACGCGATTTGTTTATAGCTTCTTCTAATGTTAAAGTTGAGTTTTCGAGAAGTCTTTGACGAATTTCATTTTGAAGTAAACCATCAATGAACGCGTCTCTTTAATACAATAATCTCTGTATTGTTCTGCACTCACTGCTCCGTAATTACAACTTTTGGCGAGCAGTTTTAAGGATTGAACGTACTGTACTGATCGATTGATGCTTTCTAGTATTCAGAATGTGTCTGGCAAAAACTTCAATAACTTGCTTAACATAAATTCCTTCAAGAATTGTGATAGCTTTATCGAAATTATCGCAATCACTAATATACTCAAAAACATTGTGTGATATAAAGTTAACTAAGAATCTGAGCTTGTCACTGTCAGTAAGTTTTTTCTCTTTGCATTTATCAGATCCATCCAGGAAATTTTTGAATGTCTACAGCCAGTGTTTCCATTCTTTTTCGGCCGATGAGGAAGTCGGGTCAATTTCGAATCGTTCTGGTCTTGAAAATTTGTCCATAACAGTTTGTATTTTGTAAACATAATTTATCACACCATTCAGACCATCCAATTTTGGCTGTTCGTTTCTTCATCAGAATGCTATGTGTTTTTGGATCCACTTCTAGAATAACACCAATTCTTTTTCTTTAATTTGCATATCTATTGTAAATCTATTAAATGTTGCTAGTCATAAGGCATTATATATTATGAATGAAAATGTATTGTTAATAAGTGAAATGACATGAAATGGAATAATATATTGTTTTATATAATAAACTCAACAAAATTGGTCCAGTTTGATTCTGGAAAAATACCTCAACATTACAAAACAATATCAAAATACTAATATTCACATTTTGAAATAGGACTCCAATCTTTTGGTAACGCAATGACCCAAAGGGCGCAACAAGTCAACGCGGGTCTTCACGATGCTGAAATTTCAATGGAAAATAACCTGAAACAGTCAGCACAAAATGTCGATAACAAACTGAGAGAAACCGGAAGAAATATTGACGATTCAGTCTCTGATGCTTTCGATGAGGCCAACAAAAGGGCCCACGCTGGTCTCGATGACATTTCGAGTACCGCTTCGAACATTTTTGGAAAAAGTCTACTACCAAAAGAGTAAGAATCTTTAGTTTATCTTAGGAAATTATAATTTTAAAATTTTTCTTTTTCAGGTAAATGCAGTCATGTATTTCCTATATTAAGTATTTATGAAATAATGTTATTCTGTCCAATATTGATGTCAGTTTTGTGCCTATGCGATATTCTTAGTGAAGAATAATATTTTAAGAAACTGTGTTAAAATTTATTTGCTATTACGTATACAATTTATATAATAATGTTGCCTTTTGATATTTATTTTTTAAGATATCAAAAACTAAAACAAAAATATTTTTGGTGTAGAGCTTTAAAGCATAAACTTTGTAACTGTAAATAAATAATTTAGATTATATTCATTAATTAATTCAAAGACAAATTATAGTTACTTTTTTTTTATCACCGTAACTGCACAATAACAGAAAACCATTTATTCACAATAAGCAAATAAAACTGTTGCATCTCTTCTGGTTTTATGAATATTTTATATTTTCTAAATGTATAATAATTTGTTGTGCTTTAAAAATACAAATAAAAATTATTACTCAAATTACATGATTTATGACATTCGAATCCAAAAGCCTTACTAAATTACTTTCAGGTCAATAAATTAAATAATATGCACTATATTGTTATAAAAAAAAAAAATTACATAGAACTTAAACATTCTACCTTTGACTGGTATCTCTAGGTCTATAAGCTATTCCGCGACTCTTCATTTCCCTGATTATTCCATTGGGTAGTCTGCCCGACACGGAAATAGCGTACACACCTTTACAGAATCGATCTGAAAATTAAATTATTGTGAATTGGGTTTGGCAAGGAATAAATAAACTTACTAATTCTTTGCCATTTGGCTACCCAACTATCTTCAGGGCTCATCATTGAAATCATTCTGGAAAAAAAAATAGTGTTAGAAAAGTGGCAGGGAAGAATGATCAAAATTCCAGTTCAACTCAAAGAGAAGGTTATTATTGATTATGAATCAAAAATTTTGAAATCAGAAATAAGAACTTTCAAAAACCATCGTTTATGAGGTAAGAAGTTGTCCCACACACATGGGCTTTTTTTTTCCTTGACATTGGGCTTGTTTCAACTAAACAATATGATTATTTTGTTTTTTACCAGTAGCGGTACTCATCAAAAAAATGAAATTTCCAAACAATGATATTTAGGCAAGATCTATTTTTCTTCGAGGAGAAAAGTTGGAAGAATTTGATTTAAAAGTGGGCAAGAAAAAGATTGAAGTTCGGGGAAAAATCAAAGTCAAAAGAATTTCAGGCTTGGCAGCTGCGGAACTATTGATGCTACATTAAAACTATTCGCTAGATATTTCTAGATGATAAATTGGTCTTAATTTGAGCCTAATAACGTAAATTAACGAAGTTGTGGAGCAAAATGTGTTGAGATCATATTGGAAAAAATCAAATTTCCACAAAAGAACATTGAGGGAAGTTTTATGTTTTTTTAGAAGTATGTTCATTATTATTATTAGTCTTTTTATAATCATAATAATCAAATTTAATAATGTACAAATTCGCGATTCACATGTGTAAGCTCTATCCAGTCTGTTTTTGAGAGTGTTCAAGGATGGGGCATCCACAGTATCTTGGCTGAGTGCGATCCATACATATACTATATACTATATAAGTTCTGTCTAGCAAGCTTTGCACATCTTTCTTTTGAGAGTTTTTTGGAGTGTCCTCCAAGCATCGTTTCGCCTCTGGTTACGAAGATATCCAGTTGGACGTTATAGTATCCAGACATGATTGTGTGGGTCTGTACTAAGTCCTCTTTGCCGGCGTTCTCATAGAGTGGGTATCTTTAACCTGGAGCATCGGTTCACAACTACTCCGAGGTCCTTTTGGTGGTCGACCTCTTCGAGGGCATTTCCAAAGAGAGTGTGTTGAGTATTTGGGTTGTTTGGTGTGCACTTTTCGACATTCAGCGACATTAGTCAATTTCCAGTCCACAGTCCTCAGATCGCTCTGCAGTGAGATGGCATCACATAGTGGATTACAGTACAATTTGGTGTCATCTGCGAAGAAGCAGATTCTGTTATCGATGTCGGTCACCATACCGCTGATATAAACCAAGAACAGCAACGGTCAGAGAACCGAGCCCCGAGGCACTGCACTTCTCACAGATCTTTCGCCTGACAAGGCGCCATCCATCCTAACTTGAAGCCTGCACTTGGTAAAAAAGCCACCAATCCAGGACCGAAGTGGGCCCCTAACGCCATAGTGATCAAGCTTGTAGAGCAGTCTGTAAAAAGGGACTCTGTCAAAGGCCTTTTCATATTCAAGGTATACTACATCCACTGGTTGACCACTGTCCTGCAGAGTAGTCCAGTCGTTGAGACATGAAAGAAGGTTTGTATCTATGGATCTTTTCGGTAAGAAGCCGTGTTGGTATTATGCCATTCTCTAGGACAAAATCAGTTAGCTCTCAATGGTTAGCTCCCTGACAATTATTTTCTCCATGCATTTGGAAAATGTAGATGTAACGCTAATGGGTCTGTAGTTTCCAGATTCCAGATTGGCAGCGGTCACCCTTTTTATAGATGGGAGTTGCAACTGCGTGGGTCCGAGCATTGGGAACATGACCTGCGGCCAGGGCCTTGGTCAGTGCTGCTGACAGCGGCCCACACAAGACATCGGCGCAATTTTTCAGGTACACTGGTGGAATACCGTCGGCGACAGCGGCAGAGTTGTTTTCAAGGCTATGAATAGCGTTCTGGACCTTTAGGGGGGGGGAGGAAAGTCGATGATGGTTATAGAGTTTACTGTGCGTGAATTATCGGCGAGTTTCAGCGTATTGCCGTCGGGATGTCTCCCGCTTGGTTCTTCAGTGAGACGTGGTTGATTCTTGAGTATAGTGATATTGATACATATGAAAAGATTTTTTTTTCCACTGGCTGTGCCTATTTCACCATCATATTTTTTTCTAGCTTCGGTAATTAGCTCAGTTATTTTGAGTCCTATATCTCTCATAGTGAAACGTGCTCCTGTTTCTAGTGTAGCAGTCCCACAGAGAGCGTCTCTTTTTAAGAGCTTTAAAAGATGTGGCAAGAATGGTCAACTTTAACAACTGTAGGTACACTTTTCACGAACTTTATCTTGATAATTGTTTCCCCTGCCCAACTAAAAACTAACAAAATTGCTCATCCTCATAAGGCGTACGCTCGCCAATTCTCGAGTCGGCAGGGCCTGCGAGTGACGTCACCACTATTAGCAGCTTATAGTGGTGACGTCACTCGCAGGCCTCGATGGGGTGCTTGCGTTTCAGATTGTGTTTTTTTTTTCGTTGATTTTAAATGTAGAAAAGGTGATTTAAAATTATAACGTTTAGGAATTCGCTTTTTGACCTATACTGTTTTAAACTTGGCTAAAGCATTTTACGCCAAGAGTTCAGGTCTGCAGCTGAAATAGCAGACACTTTCAGCTCAATAAGCAGTCCTATTAGGTCTAGTGGTTTTGACCCCCACTTTCAAGCAGTTGTTGCCTAATGGTTTTATATTCTATCTGTTGTTTGGGAGTTTTATCAGATGTAATAGTGAGATGTTTAAGCGTATGTTGTCTTAATTCAGGTATACGAAGAAGAATTTCGAAGGAGATATTGTTGCCACTAAGAACAAGGTTGTTCTTTTTTTGGTTTATGGTTCTTGGCCTTACGGCGTTTGCTGATGACAGTATTTTACTAGATCTAAGAACCTTGAAAATTTTGGACGTATTTACATTTGGCCAAATATAATTTATTATTTCATTGACTGATTCACTGTCCACCTAGTGTCTGGTTCTGGAACTATCGGCTTCTGATGACTGCTGAGCAAATATAATGACTTTTTTTACGTGTCTCACGTTCATAACACTCTCTGATGATGACCTTGCTACTGATTGTTTTACTCCAAGATAGAACTTGTCTCTTCGTAGCCTGTTCAAGGTGATATCTTAAGTTTGGCTTTGCGATCTCAGTCTGTATTCATTATTTATAAGTACTTAGAAACCTTAAACTTACTTTATCGCATTTTTGGACAGTAATGTGATACTCCTTAAGAAACAGCGCTATCCTACTAGCGAAGTTCTACAACTAAAAAAAAAGCAGAATATCAAAACGACTTCCACATCAAAAACTAACAAAAATAAATCTGGAGCAACTGGAAATAGATGAACTCACAGATAAAATCACAAGCGTTGTGAAAACTTCGATGAAGAAAATATGTACAAGGACAAAAAATCAGAAAGACGCAAAGCTAAGTCAAGACACACTAGACTACTAGAAAGAAGAAGGAACGCAGAGGACAGAACAACCCAAGAATATATAGACCTAAATAAGCAGATCAAGAAAGAAATAAGAAAGGGCAAAAGAATCTACAATGCGAAACTTATAGAGGAAACCATAAAGGATAACTGCAGGATGAAAGTGTTGAACAAACAACTTTCGATAGGTAAAACAAAAATCACAAAAATGCGCAATGAAAATAATATTATAGTACACAACAAATACGACATTATTAAATCGATTGAAACATCATGAATGTCGGATCTGAAGATCTCCCAGAAATCACGGAAGGCGAAATAAGCACAACATTAAAACAAATGAAAAACAACAGATGTCCAGGTGAAGACCAAGTCACTTCAGAAATGCTGAAACGGGGAGGGAGGACTCTACAGAAAACAATAGGAATACTGTTGAATAAATGTCTTCATGCCGGTAAAATACCAACTGAATGGCGCAACTCTGAAGTAATACTACTGTTCAAAAAAGGCGATAACACGAGCGTCGAAAACTACAGGCCTATATCCCTTCTATCACATCTATACAAAATTTTCACAAAAATTATAACGAATCGCTTAACATCAAAATTTGATTCTTACCAACCGGTTGAACAGGCGGGATTTAGAAAGGGATACAGTACGATAGACCACCTATATATAGTACGCACCCTTATAGAAAAATGCACAGAGTATAACGTACCTATACACCTAGCCTTCGTTGACTTTCAGAAGGCTTTCGACACGGTTGAATCATGGTCAATCTTAATGGCCCTGCAAAACGCAAGAATAGACTCGAGATACACCCAAATCATCGACAGCATTTATAATAAATAAATAAATAATAAATAAATAAGCTTTTATTCCCAACAGGTAAAACCCACTTACAGGAAATTCACTAAAAATAATAGTGTAAGAAGAAGAACAAAATTAAACCTAAACTAAGCTAAAGTAGGCTCATACTCACTAGTCTAAGCAAAAACGAGAGAATTTTAAAGATTTCAAAGAATATCAGTTATTAATAAAAACTATCGAAGTTATTAATAAAAACTATCGAATTTATTATATGACTGATTGAGTCTGCGTTTAAGTCGTTCAAATGTGAAACAGAATTAAATACATTGCTCTATTGCTCATAAAGTAGATAGGACTCTGTCTCATAACATTAGATCTTGCTGCGCTGAGGTAGAAAGCTGTGGTATGTCTTGAGCCAGACCTAGGAACTCGAAATTGCAGACATTCCAAAAGAGACGGGCAATCAATGTGATTATGAACTAAGTTGTACAAAAATTTAGCAGATTGAACCTTTCTTCTGGTAGCTAAGGATGTTTCATCAAACCTTTGTGAGAGTAAGCCATGATCGCAGCCTCTGATAGGGTAGACTCCGTCGCATCTAAAAGCTAAATACTTCAGAAACCGTCTTTGAACTGATTCAATTGCAGATATATGGCAATTATATATGGGGTTCCAAATTAATGCACCGTAGTCTAGCTTAGATCGGACAAAAGTATGATAAAGTAGTTTTATAGTAGTAAGGTCTCTGAAATATTTACTGTTTCTTATTACAAAGCCAAGAATTCTAGAACATGCTGAAACTAATTCATTGACATGGGGTATAAAAGTAAGTTTCGAATCAAATAAGATTCCAAGGCCCTTGATGTTCTCTGATCTGCTCAGCGCAGCACCGTCCAATGTATAGGCATATACAATGGGATTAATTTTACGAGAAAAAGTTATAACATTACACTTAGACACATTAAGGGTTAATCCGAGGGTTAATCTATTCTCCATGCACCAATCGTGGACCAGGGTCAGATTTTCCTGCAAATATTCGCAGTCCACGGGTTGGTCTACCCTATTGAGCAACTTCAGATCATCAGCATACACAAGTTTGTCGCACTTAATAACATTAATTAAATCATTAATAAAACACAAAAATAGCAGGGGTCCTAAGTTAGAACCCTGTGGTACGCCCGAACCAACGATAAATGATGACGATCTGAAGTGCTCGTACTCCACATACTGGGTGCATCCAATCAGGTAAGATGTAAATAATGCTAACAATCTCTGTGACACTCCAAGGTTCTCGAGTTTCAAAAGCAAGATAAAGTGGTCGATTTGGTCAAATGCCTTTTGAAAGTCTGTGTAGCTAACATCAAGCTGGCCTTGAGAGTCAAGTGTTTCGCTGGCGATGTGTGATAGTGTGGCCAAATTCGTCATACATTAGCGAGAATCGAGAAAAACCATGTTGACCAGGCGAAAGGAGACCTCTGATTTGAGGATATATGCTGTTGTAGATGATTATCTCCAATATTTTTGAAAAGTTACAAAGAATAGAAATAGGTCTGTAGTTTTTTAATAAAGAACAATCGCCCTTCTTTAATACCGGAATTATTTTTGCTGTCTTCCATATATCTGGAAACTGACCTTTATCGATTACAAGATTAAAAATATGAGTTAATGGAATAACTAGTACACAAGCAGTGTCTTTCACAAGGAAGCTAGGAATGTTGTCGACGGCTGAGGTTAATTTATTTTTAAGCTTTTTGCTGGCTTTTAGAACGTCCTCAGCAGTTATACGTGGAATATCGATATTGCTGCAACTGAGTACTGCAGTTCTAAAATCATTGATTGGTGCCGAATCGATGTAAACACTGCGAAAATAGTCAGCCAAAGGGTTGACAAAGGCCTGAGGTTTGTCGTACTTGCCGCTGTCGTCCTTTAAGATGCCAGGGATTCTTGTTTGGGCTTTTTTGCTGCTAATAAATGACCAAAATGCAGATGGATCGGAGCGGATATTGAGTTCAGCATTACTTATATAGGCAGTATTGGTTTGTGTTTTAATTAGTCGCCTAATAGTATTAAATTTTGTCAAATAGAAATTGGTTTTATGCAACTTGTAATCTCGATAAGCCTTCTCTTTTTTAAATATGTTTCTTATTATTTCACTTGAGAACCAAGAAGGAAAGCGTCGACGACGTTTGATCTTTACGGGCATACACAGTTTGAAAATATTATCTAAAATTTGATAAAGGGCTCTACAGGAATCATCTACACTTGAAGAGTCAAGAACGGGCGACCAGTTGGCGTCCAAAAACAAGTTGTACATCAGAGGAAAGTTCGCTTTCCTAAAGTTATACTCCTTTGGAGAATTTTTATTAAGATCAAAGCTCCTAACATGAGGATCAATTATTGTAGCCTTAAAATTGATTAACAAAGATGGATGGTAGGGGTCTTCATTGACGAAAGGTGCATCACCGTAATGATCAACGTCGCAATCAATATTAGAAAAAACAAGATCCAACAAACGGTTGTTACAGTTGTTTATATTATTAGCTTGAGCCAAATTGAGTGTGTCGGAAAAATTTGAAATTAGAGCATATTTAGAGTCTGAAAAATTTTTGGAGACATATTGGGGAATATTAAAGTCACCTAGAATAAGCAACTTCTTCTTATGCGATAGGTTTAAGGTTAGGAGATGATCCAAAAAATATTCAAGTTCATTATTGTCAATATATGGTGGAATGTAGACTAAAATAATATACAATGTGGAAAAATTTACCTTCAGCTTGCAGCCCACAACATTAATAGTAGGAACTGTGGTATTTAAAAAATTAAGGTCAAGCTGCTCAGGTTTCAGATCACACTTCACACCTAACAGTACGCCTCCCCCTCTAGACACTCCCATCAATTCAAACTCGCGATCGGTCCGAAACACTGCATACTCTGATGAGAAAAGTTCGGAGTTAAACACTTCTGGTTTTAGCCATGATTCTGTAATGGCGATTATATCCATACTGCTGGCAGAAACGGCGTTGAAGAATGTATGCGTTTTTGTATTAAGGCCCCTCACGTTTTGATAGTAGCACTGAATAGGTTTGGGTTCTCCAGTTGAGGAATTTAGTTTTTTGAGGTGATTGTAGGGTGGCCTTTGGTGTATCTTAATACAAGATCAGCCTCACTATTGGCCTTTCGTTCTGGTAACTGTTCCTTTACAGTGTTCAGCTCACTCTGTTGTAATGGAGTCAGATCCGTCTCAATGTATGTCCGACGAGAGTCTTTAGCCTTGCCTCTATTTCTAATAAGAGCCCTGGAAACGTCTTGTGGATTGCTAAGTATCACTTTTAATGGCTTAAATCCATTTTTATTAGGTTTTCTGACCTTTATCACATTGTTTACGGTTATTTCTTGGTCACAAATTTCAGTCAAAAATGTAGAGACTTGGGTAGTTTCTTATAAAGAAGCAACAATACATATAAGATTAGATGAAACAAGTATGACCAACAAAATACCATTGGAAAGGGGAGTGTTTCAGGGAGACACCATCTCACTTAAACTGTTCACGCTGGCTCAAGAAGACATCTTTAAAAAATTTAAATGGGATACCAAAGGCATTAATATAGATGGTGTCAGACTTAACCACCTCAGATTTGCAGACGACATATTCCTAGTCAGTAACAACGTCACGGAACTGCAGGAGATGCTAAACGAATTAAACCTAGCATCTAAGAATATTGGGTTAAACATGAATTACAGTAAAACAAAAATAATGAGCTCTGGGGATATCAACATATACATTCAAGATAATAACATTGAATGCGTAAACGAATACATATACCTGGGGCACATTATTAAACTGGGAAAGGAAAATCAACACGCAGAAATTAAAAGACGCATAAGATTGACATGGCCAGCTTTCTGCAAACTGGGGCACATTCTTAAAAACCGCATGATCCCTATAAATCTAAAACGCAAAGTATATAATGCCTGCGTACTACCCGTGCAATCATACGGATTGGAAACAATTAGCCTAACAAAAGCATTTGCAAATAAGCTTCTAACAACACAAAGAGTGATGGAACGAAGTATGCTAGGGGTCTCACTTCGCGACAAAATTAGAAATGAAGATATCAGAAGTCAAACTAGAGTTACCGATATAATACAAGAGGTGGCTAAGATGAAATGGCAGTGGGCCGGTAACCTGACCAGATTAGATAAAGGCAGATGGGCACATAGAATAACAGTTTGGAGACCTAGACAGAACAAGCGAAGCATAGGAGGCACGCAGAAAAGATGGGTGGACGACATTAGGAAGGTGGCAGGCAAGCACTGGTTAAGTACAGCACAGAACAGAGAGACATGGAAACATGTGAGAGAGACCTACATCCAGGAGTGGATAGCTACGGGTTGAGAAAGAAGAAGTGATACATAACTGCATACTAAATTGAGTGGTAAAGTGCAACACTTTACCATGTAGCAACCATCATCAGTTTTTTTAGATTTTTTCCCTTGCATACTTTACCCAGAAAATACTTAAACTAGATATACCAAATAAGTTCTTAAGAGTATGTACATAAATATAAATGCATGCTAATAAAATGTAGAGTTGTTGAATATTCAATTGTGAAGTAATGCTTGTTTCTTTTAGTTTGAAGTTTTATTGCATTTTAAAGCGTATTTATATATTAAGGAATTTTAGCTGTTTTTGATGTGATGAGTCTATGACCACTGATTTTGTAGGTGCTGTACTAATATTTTATTTTCAACTTTGTTCTCAATAGTTTTACTCTGTACAATAAAGCATTTTCTGATTTGATCTGGTGTTAATAGAATTGGTAGGTAAATAAAAACTTAAAAAGGTCAGAAAAATCTCTTTAATTTCAGTCATATCAAAATGAATCTGTTAGCTTTAGGGTACTGGTAGCTGGTAGCTTTTTTTCATTGCTTTCTGGTTTCTCCGAGGGTTTCTCAATAGTAAGTCAACTCCGCCTTGAGCATAACACCATTGCAACTGGACACGTTTACCCTGGAGCCTGAAGTTGAAACTAACCTGGAGGCGACTCGCTATTGAGAAACCGACCCTCAAGGGGCTTTTTGTAAGCTAACATCGAGGCTAACATGCTGTTGATGAAAGACCAAGACCAAAGTTGATTATTACTTACCCGTCAAAATTGGAGCTCGTACAATCATAGATATTGTCTTTGTTGTTCTTCATTCTCAAAAATTCGTCGCAGTTATCGCATCCTTCGTATTCGAATTGTTCAAAAGACTATAATTTCAACAACAAAAAAAACAAATTTTAGTTGTTGAGGGTACAAATTGTACCAATAAAAATGTTACTTACTTTGATCAATGAACATACCAGGCACGCTCTAAGGCCTCTTAGGTCTTTGGGAATAGCTTCTAGAGTCATTTTTAAACTCTGTGATGAGTTTTTGATAATTAAAATATGAATTAATTTAATTTAGGTATTTGTTTTTAACAGAACAAACCTTCTTACTTCTTAGGAACAAACAATCAAACATAACCTAGAAAGTAGAAAGTTAAAAGTTGAAAACGTCAACGGTCAACGTCAATGTCGCAAAAAGCGCTTTCTTTTATTCAGCGGTGGATCCATCAATAAATTCTTTCGATCTGAACAAACTGATCGAGGTCACTTGAGGTTTATTTCAAATAATTGTCATTCGGCTTTACAACCAGCGAGCGAACAGAGCAGTTAAACGCTGTATCACAGTGTCAAAAATTTTAATAAACAAACGCGAATGAGCATGCACCGAGTACACTTTTTAAATGAACGGTAAATTAAAGCTCGGAAAACTCAGATCAAAACACCGAACGGACGGTATATGACATCATATTACGTTTCCTTTCAGACCTAGGAGGAAAAGCGGTATTCCGCACCCACAACGCGATTTTCCGCTCCATGAGAACTAGGCTTTATTCCTTTCGAAAAGTGTTTGAAAGCCAGCGCATCTGTTCCATTCAAATCGGGGTCGCCTAACACCGGAGCGAGTAGCTCTAGTGTTTTAAACTCTTGAGAGGATACAACTAGTTGGCGCACCAATAGTTGTATTTATTTCACACCTAGGAAGAGCTCCGGAACAGCTCCGGGGCTTCACGCACTTATTCCTTTCGAATAGGGTTTGTTGCACCACGCATCTGTTCCCTGCAAATCGGGGGCGACTAAGCACCGAAGCGAGTAGCTCGAGTGTTTCAAGCTCTTGAAAGGAATACAGCTAATAGCACTCAGTGCATTGGTTTTCCAATGAAATACAAAAGTGCAGCGCAAACTCTGCCAATGGATCGCGAATATTGCACTTGTGTTGCACTTGCTCTACCAATGAAATACGCTATCAACCGTGCATTCGGTATTTTGCTCTGAGCTCTCCGAGCATAAATTTACCATTCGTTTTTCGTTTATTTAAAAAGTTTACTCGGTGCAGTCATTCACGTTTGTTTATTGAAATATCGAACCCTCTCATATTGCCTCTCATACAGCGTTTAACTGCTCTCTGTGCTCGCTGGTTACGCGATCACGGCTCCACTCTGCACGCTCTGCTCAAAGAACAGTAGAACAAGGGTGTCAAAAAAACTCCAACTGAAAAAAATTCCCGGTGGCTCCGGTGCCTCACCGGTTTCAAACAGCTGATCATTCCGGTCAATTTCAAACTAGCGATCTGGTTCAACCGTGAAAAAGTCGGCACATTTTGGAACGGTTTGAGTAAACTACGTAAACTATTAAACCGGTATCGCACTGATTCAGAAACCGGTGAATTTTGGAAAATGCCCAAAGTGAGGCTCTGTCAACTGTCAAATAAAATTCAATTTTTTTTATAAATCTGGCAACGTTGCAAGTTGCAATGTTGCATGAATATCCTTCATAGTTTTGATTTTTGTTTATGTAAATAAAATAATAAACAGTTTTAAATTCAAATTAAATTGAAAATAACTAGGATTATTATGATGGAGACAAATAACGAATCTGTGTACAATCTAATCACAAGCTTGTGCGAACAGTTTTCCATTTCCCGAGACAAAATAAAAACGAACCGCTCGCATTGCTATGAACTGTTATTGAAAAAACGCCTCTTCGAAGACCCCAGAAGTAAGTTTTATCCAATTTTCATTACATTTAAATCCCTATTACTCATTTGATTCTAGAATTCAAAGATCTAGAAGGTACTGACAATCCTGTACACAAAATGGAAGCCTGGTGCTACCAGTTGACCCATGAACACGACTTTGGTGAAACCGCTAAAGACTTGCAAAAGCATACAGAACAATTAAAGCAATCTTACAAAGAAGATACTGACAGTTTTAATAATATATTAACATTCTTGTTGTGTCTGAAAGACATCCCAACAAAACAAAAACGAAATGTATTAGATCTATACTCGCTGCCTGAAATCGAAGAGAACACTGTAATGTCTAGGTTTGATGAGATGTTTAAGATGCCGCATTATTTAATAGAAGAATTTGAATCCCCAATTTTCTCCAAAATGAGCCAGGAGCTTTTAGAAATTCAGCCAATAGAATCTAAAACAGAATCTGAAACTTTAGAGGCAGATGAAGAGCATTCATGTCCAAATCTCCAAAAAAACATATGGGAAATTGCATCTAAACAACCAGTCTCAAAGAGGCGTAATTGGGAAAGTTACGGTTGTGGAATACCAGATAAAGAAAAGCCATTTTTATCCGAATTAGGCGAACTCTCTTCTTTGTGGGTAGAAAATTTGGACTCCTTGTATTTGACAAGGAATGCATTTCCTAGTTTTAATTATATGAGTAACAAATTCAAAACCAGAAAATCTTTCGTGCAAGACCTTAAGTATTTGCTGGTTGGCATTGTATCGGAAACATTTATGACAAACTCAAAAGAAGAATTTGTGATTACACCTGGCATTATGGTTGAAGGCCTCACCACCGATGTAATTGAAAGATATTGCAGCAGCTTTTTATTTTCGGGCACTTGCTATAGAGCTTTGAATAAACTAGCAACTAAAGACCCTCTCACCCGTAACTATAAACATCCAGGTTATGTGTTTTCGGAATTTTGTGAAGCTGTAGCCAAATATCTTCGTTATTACCGTACAGCGATTTTCAGCTTGTCCGAGGACATACTTTATTTGTCTTTCCGAGAAAAAACTCTAAAGATACAAAATCAAATTGCCACGCTGGCGCTGATATGTAAAATCGGACCATGTGCTTCGGAAAATGAAGAAACACCGCACGGGGTTCCTCTGTTGAATTATCTGTATCAGAAAGTGTTGATGGGTGCCAGCGATAAGACACTTTGTTTGGTGCTTTATTCGATATTTTATCCTTGTTGTCAAGTTTATTTCAGGTAAGAAACAATTTGGAGTGTACATAAATAAATATTTAATTGGTAGTGGAGATCCACAATAATCTTATTCATGTAATCTTGAAATGTAGTCTGATTCAGATTTGCCTAATGCAAAATATCAAGCACAATACACTAGAACCCCGATTATCCGAGTCGCAATTATTCAAGCTCTGGATTAATTCAGCCAATATAAAGACCCAAAAGCTCTGATTAACCAAGCTACGCGCGTCTATACTCCGTATTAACTGAGCTAGTAAAATATACATATACTTAGGTACATTATGAATCAATCAATATTTTCAATTTTAATAGGAAATCCTAATATCCTAAATAGAAATTACCGAGGAAATAACTTAATTAGAAAACTAGAATACATATGGATATGAACATAAACATAAACATAAACATAATCTTTATTCATGCTGATACACCTACATCATAGTGTTTACATACATCAGGAGGAAAAAAAAAATTTGATACAATATTTAAGAGAAGTTGAAAACAATTTTTCCAGAACTAGTTAATAAATATTCTATACAATATTGAACAGAGTACCTGTATACTATTTATAATAATTCTTATATTATACTATTTATATAAACATTTGCTAAGTGCAGCTACAAGATGTCTGAGAAGTTATCTTCATAAAACTCATCAACCAAGTAAAAGCATTTTTTTATCAAGTAAGTTTTAACAATGATGGTAAATTTTTTAGGAGGTAACACTCTCACAGTGGCAGGCAGGGCGTTGAATAATTTTGGTCCATAGAATGATGTGCCTGTTTTTATTTTGTTTATTCTGTGATAATCTGTATAAATATCTACTCTGTTTCGTGTGCTGTAAGAATGTACGCTCTCATGTGTACAATATTCTTCAAGATGTTCCCTTGTATATACTAAGCAGTGAAATATATATATGCAAGGTACACTTAATAGGTTGAATTTCCTGAAAGCACCCCTACAGTCATCCCAATAGCCTAACCTACACATAGCTCTTATGGCCTTACGTTGTAGGCGAAACAATCTTTTAATATTTGGAGAATGGCCCCATACTAATATTGCATAAGACATTCTAGACTCTATGAAAGCGTGATAAATATTTTTTAGTATCACTTCAGAGACCACCCCAACCAGATTTCTTAGTGCAAAAACGCCAGAGGCTACTCTATCACAAATTTTATCTACATGTGTATTCCAAGTCAATCGCGGGTCTATGTAAACGCCTAAAAAACGAACTGCCTCTGACATTTCAAGACCTTCCAGATTTCTCATAGAGAAGTACATAATCTCTGTCTTTGTTTTGTTGAGATTGAGTTGGTTACTGTAGAACCATTCAGAGACACTTGACTGTGTCTGCATCATGATCACCTTTAAATCATCTCTTGAGTGAGCCCTTTTTATTGCTGTAGTGTCGTCCGCGAACAACACCATATGAATGGATTTAAATTAAAATATGTACATAGATATTTCCGACAAGGAATTCCTTTGGCCTGTGTGATTGGCTTCCCTACATAAGTTTTTGGACTTTTTTCACTCTTAGCATGTAAATTTGCGTAAATCTGGATTATCCAAGTTTTCAGTTATCCTTGAAGGGTGCTCTCCTCGTTACTTCGGATAACCGGGGTTCTACTGAGTACTGACCCAAAAGTCCTTGGTTTGTGTTCATATTCCAGAGATAGTAAAGCAAAGTGAGTTCTTGCTGAGTCTAAATACTTATACCTACTTATAGTTTTGGACTGCAGGAATTTGAATCTGCAAGATTTAATGATTTGCCCAGGAATTTGCCCCAGGGTTGGGGTTGGGAAGCTATATATTTTTTTTTTGTTTATTCCAGGCTCTTGAATTTCAGCTCGACAAAATTGTATATTTTTGTTAAAACAGTTTTGCAAAATTTTTTTTCCATAATTGCCATCTTTTCCCTGTTTATTTGCAAAATATGAACCTGAAACTGTTCTCTTAAAAAAAATAATATGCATAAATGTTGGTTTTTTGGAAATTGGATTTTTTCAAAAATGACATCACATTTGGCCTCAAAACATTGTTTATTTCAATCCGATCTTAACCTAATTAAGGTCAAATTCTCTACAAATTTATAGTTTTAAGCTTCAATAGTTTGTCAGCTACAAAGTTTCAAATTTCTCTGACTTTTTTTTTCTCGAATTCTTATCAAGCGAGCAGTAAGATATTTTAATTTTTTTCCTACATTTCAATCTTTTCTCTAACCATTTGTAAAATTTCAATTCAATCTCTCAAATATTTTCATCAAAGAAAAATTAAACTTTCCTGAGAACTTCCCTCAATGTTGTTTTTTGGAAATGTAACGGAGTTAATTTATATGCGATCTTATCGTAATTCTGCTCAAATTGAGGCCAATTAAATTATTTGTTCATTCAAAGTTGTACAATTACAGGTGATGTTCCTACCCAACTATTTAGTTCAGTTATAGTTACTATTTAACATTATTACTAAAATAAAAGCTAAAAATTATATACCTAAATAACATTAAAATACAAAATGCGAACTCAAAAACAAAGAAACGAAAAACATTATTTTAGTTAATAACCTCCTGCAGTAATTAGTACATGGATACCTAGTGTCCTAGTATCTATCATTGCAATATATAATGTATTATGTATCTTAAGGTATAATGGATACAAGACACAACCGTCTCCTCCCTTAAAAACCTAGGTGACATAAGCTGTTTTCCAAATTTTGGAAAAGTAACCCTTATCATGTAAAAGCCGAAAAATTTCACTGTAGATAGTTATCAACAAGTTTATCTGAAGATGCATGAATAAACCGGACCTTAATATAACCAACTAACTTTTTTAGCATTTTCATCTCTGTCTCTAGCGTATTTTTGACCATAAAAGTATCATCATGAGAATCCACGGTACTTTTCCTTAACCTTTGAATCTCAAGATCTCTGTCTTTCGACGGTTTGAAAGACAGAAGTTCAAATTGTTAATCTGAATTTGGAAAAAAAAAAATTAAAAACCTCATACATATTTTTTTTACAAATTTTTGAGTATAGGTAAGGTACCTGTCCCAAATAAGGCCACGTTAAGGATTTTTATTTTTTTCTAACATTATCCATCAAACCCAACAAAAAGCACGAGCTTGTATGTAAAATGTTCCGCTTCTATTACTTGAATATTAACTCCAATTTATTAATATAATTTATTAAAATAAATAACAAAGACATTTACCATTGGCCTTATTTGGATCACTATGCTCCTAATAAGGCCGCCATTAAAAATGTTTAAAATAAATACAATTATTTATTAAAATATTATTTGAGAAATAGTACACAAAATAGAACTTATATGTTTGCTGCATTCCTTGCATTCCAAGTCCTGGGATGGTGATCCAAATAGGTCTATATACAACTAGGACAAATGAACAGCAGCATCTCTCTTGCTTGGTTAGACTGCAGGGACTCTAAAAAACATCACTTAGGTAATAATATGACACATTCTTTTGAGAAAACACTGTCATGTGAGGCCAATTGAACATTTTCCGTAGGATGGCTTATTAGGAACATGGTAAATTTAATAAAAAAAGTCAGTAACTAGAAATCTAGCTAAGATATTATTCTGTACTTACTCTGTAGCTTTCTCAATACATAAATGTCTGTTAAAAAATTACATTCGCTCCATTCACTTTATAAACACGTATATCAGCTAATTGAGTTCCCGCCTTAAAGTTATAACGTGACATATGAAATATGTGGTTGGCCATTTTTCGACATATGACGAGTTGCTAGGAACCCTTGCAATAATTTTTGATTTGCATTATAGATTTCTTTTTTAATATTATTGTAATTTTTGGAAATGGGATTCAATATTAAGCAATAAAGGGCACTGGCCTTATTAGGTACATGGTCAAAAAATT